>JAKSZT010053883.1:34449125-35053902 GCA_026826555.1 Tolypeutes matacus | reverse complement strand
AATTTAGCCAATCTGATAGGAGATGGTAATATCTCATTGTGGTTTTATTTTATTTATTTTTATTTTTATTTTTTTTGTGTGTGTGTGTTATAAAATGTGTACACCTTCATGGTTTTTATTGTGGTTTTCTTTAAGTTATCCTTATTGGGATAAAGTTTGTGCATTTCTACACTACTCTTAACTAAGTCTCAAGTCACAATAAAAACAAACATATAGACATAATTTTTTTCTTAAAGGAAACTCAAAACAAAATAACTCAAGTACTCTGAGCTATTCCTCAACCCAGAATTATCAAGACCTCTGAAAATCAACATGAATAAAAATAGTGGCTTTGAGACCTAAGTTTGTCATAGTTTTCTGGGAAACTTTTCTTATCCAAAATTTGCACATGTTAAAATTAATCTGAATGAAGCATTTAAAAATAAAAGTCTACAGGATCATCCTTAGATGCCTTTTAAAAAATTATTTCTGATAAACACATACACTCCTAACAATTTAGATAGGTTTATATGTTAATAAATCCCAAATAAAGATTTTAAAAAATAAAAATCACTTTAGATTTAATTTTGAGTGTTCCCATACCACATATGCTATATTATGATTTAAATTGCAATCATGGGTTTTATAAAAATATACACACATATATATATTCTTATCTATAAAAACTAGCATACAAACTTGAAACTAAAAGGTTTCCAAAGTGACACAAATGTTCTAAATGTTAAGGAAACTTAAAAATGCCTTTCCTACTTGTAAAATAGAAATAGGATAAAAGTGATCTAACTGTGTTGTTAGAAATCTGTTTTGGAAACTTGTTAATAAATTATTGGTGAAAATCCTTAATACCCATTATACTGTCACATCTGAAAGAGACAAAGTCACTTTCTTCAGCAAAAGAATAAAAGGGACACTAATAAAGTCCAGGTCAGTCATCACATAAAACAACCAAATGAGCTTCCGTGACAGTGAAAAAGGCATGATCACACAGTAGCTCAGAGTCGGCCGTGTCCTGAAGGTCTCACTCTGAAGCTATGAGGCCAACCTACCTTTGGGACAATTTTATAGACACAGACAATGGGTGCCTTTTTATCTTGTTTTCTTAAAGTTTGTATTACTAGTCTATAACAGATAGCAAAGAGATAACTCTAGCAGTAGTTGAAGCAAGAGGGATTGGTGCTCTAGATGAAACATTTATCTGTCTTTTGATCCAAGCTTCTCAATTAATTCTTGAAGAGGTGCCAACTCACGCCTATCAATCAGATTAAACTCCTGACCAAAGAAAATAAAGTGCTTAAAGGAGGTGTTGAGGTGGGCCTCCTCTTGCAGCTGCATCACAGAATCAAAGTGCTGGTGATAAATATGGGCATAAACCCGGAAGAGACGCTTTAGAATAGTCTTTGCCACAGACATAAAGTTTTTGGGAAATGGGACACCAATCTTAGAAGGAAAAAGAGTTTCATCATCAAGCTGATCCTGAACCCAAGTCATCAAATAATCAATGTATTTTGGAGCAGAACATTTGATTGGCTTTTTAATATTAGTACCATCAGCCCAATGATATTCATATCGTGGACCTGCAGACATGACTGGACAGCTTGCTTCAGTGCAGAATTCTGTAATAGTTCCATATAACATGTTGATCTGGTTGAAGAAATCCACAGTGTTAACAGGGATCCATTCATTGAGGTCCTCTCCCTCTGGCAACATAACAGCTTGTCTCAGATTCCCAATTCCAAGAGTTGCTTCTGCGTGTTTTAAGAGTTCATATTGATGAGACCCTTCAGGGATATTCTTCTTTGGTTTGAATGTTTTAGAAGAGCGGCTGCTGAAGAGGAAGCTCATCTTCGGTCCTCAGAGGGGACGGGAGAAGCCACAGGTTCCCGCCGCGGCCGGGACTCGGGGCCCGCGCGAAAACCGAGAGGAAAGGGACGGTCCTCAGCCTGCGGACAGGGAGAGCCCGGGCCGCCGCTGCTCCGAGCCGGGGTCGAGCGGGTGCGAGCCGCTGCAAGCAGCTAGGTCCGGCTCTCCCGACCCTGAATTTCTATTTTGTTCCTTTTTAGGGGTTATCACTTCCTGTTTGTCTTCTAGTCTTTTGTTGCACACTGTACATTTTAATATTTTAATGTGTTAACTCTGAGATTTAGTCCCTGATCTATCTATGCCTTAAGTTTGTATCTAGTTAGTGATATGACAGATCTTTCTTTGAGTGCCAGCAGGAACTAACAAAAAGAAACAAACCAAAGGGGGGGTGGAAAAACACCTTCACAGTCTTTGCAAATTGGTTCTGCATTGGCTGGTGCTATCCTTCAGAGTCTAGCCATTCTATTAAGAAGATCAGCCCAAGGCAAAAGTGAAGTACAGTGTCCTGTCTTTTCTGAGCCTGCATCTTGTCCCAGGCTTGTGCTTTCTCATTGTCTTAGGAATTCCCCTGTCAACAGGAATCCATATGCCCCCTCTATTCTCTTTGAAATAGTGCCCTCCCAACCCTGTGCTTTATTGTATATCTTAAGCCAGCAATCCTTTGCTCCAAGCCATTTTGACTTAATTAGTACACTGCTTTAGCTGTCACAAGCTGTTTCTGCCTGTAGTTCTGGGATGGGGAGCCAGAGACAAGTTTCCTGGTTCAGTCTTTCAAACTGCCACCTGAGTTTACTGATTCAGTCTTTTAGGCTGCCACTCGAAAGACTGGCATTGATATATAGGCATCCAAGTATGTGCATAGGGCTTACTGTACTCCTCCAGAACTGGGTCAGAGACCCACAACGGGGCTGAAGGCTGGCTCCACACCATGCCAGAGAGGAAGGTGGTGACAGACCAGGAAGGGAGCCAAGAGCTTCTCCTACCATTTTTTTTTTTGAGGTACTGAGGGCTGGGTACTGAACCCAGGACCTCATATGTGGGAAGCTGGCATTCAACCACTAAGCCACATCAGCTTTCCTGAGTTGGTTTCTTTGGTTGCTTTTGCTTGTTGTTTCTTTTTTTAGGAGGCACCGGGAACTGAACCCGAACTTCCCATGTGGGAAGCAGGCGCTCAACTGCTCAAGCCACATCCACTCCCATCCTACCATTTTTAAAGCTGCATTTTCTTGATTTGGCACTCTTCTAATTATGGCAATCCTTTAACTATTCTCCAGAGTTTTGAGGAAGATGGTTCTACCAGTTTTGGTTAGTTAGTCAAAGATTCTGTGAAGAAACGGCACACTAGTACATCTTACACCACCATCTTGGTCCCCAGCATGCCCAATCACATGTTATTCTTATAATCAGAAAATTTATCCTAAAAATGTTAAGTGCCACACAGATGAGAGCTAAAACAGTAATGACAAAATGTCATTAACTAAGTGCGGCCGGGGGTGCGTCCTGTCTGGTCGGGGTAGGAGAGGCCTAGGCTCCTACGGGGGCTCACAGCGTGGAGGGCGCACGGCGGAAGGAACCACCGCGGAGACGAGGTAAGCACGCAGGTCTAATTTATTAAGGGAAGTACAGATGCTTATATAGGGTTGTGGGCGGGGAAGGAAAGCGGGGCTGGCCGTGATAGGCCGGGAGCAGTTTCCACGCCTTCTAAGGTGTGGCCTTGGCGGTGCAGCTCTCCCTAGCTGTGTGGGGAGGGGGGAGGGTGAGTGTGGGCAGGCTTCTTCTGGTTATCAGCAAACAGATGTTGGTTGCCTGGGCGAGGCTGAGGGCGGTGCGCCCGTTCCATGGCTGAGGGCAGTACGCCCGTTCCAGCTGCCCTACACCCCAGCGGTGGGCTGCGCATATCCCCCACTGGGCGCGGCTATGCCTGCTGGCCAGACTTCAGCCTGCCTTACCTCACTAAGGGTTACAATCAACAAAGAAATGCTAACTTGAACGTTTCTTAACTTGTGAATAAAAGGCTGAATGAAAGCCAACTGGTGGATTTGTACAGAGCATGGCTGAGAGGAAAATTCACGCTGCCTGTTCCTCATTGTGTGACCTTGACAAGTTACTTCACCTCTCTGGGCCTACTTAATCTGCTATACAGATGAAATGAAACAGGACTTGTAAAGCACATCATGCTCAATAGACATAAAGTTCCTTTCTTCTTCACAGCACCATCTTCACAGCTGTGACAGGTGCACTGGCCTATGAGGAACCCTCTTTACCTGCCAGAACCAGGAAGGGAGGTTATCACTGAAAGGGCCCTTATATTCTACTGATCATGCTATAAAAGTTTTTAAGCCCCACCACAGTAGGGACAAAATACCCATTTTCCCCCCAAGATCTTCCTGAGATTATACTTATCTTTTAGAGTAAAATTGTAAAACATTTCAAATGTGGTAGGTAGTATTGGAAGAAAAACACTATGGCTTTAAAACACAGACAAAGGGAAGCAGATGTGGCTCAAGCAATTGAGCTCCTGCCTACCACATGGAAGGTATGGGTTCGGTTCCTGGTGCCTCCTAAAGAAGACGAGAAAGACAGCAAGCTGATGCGACGTGCTGGCGCAGCAAGCTGATGCAACAAGATAATGCAACAAAAGACAAACGGAGGAAAACATAATGAGAGACACAACAAAGCAGAGAGTGGAGGTGGCTCAAGTGATTAGGCGCCTCCCTCTCACGTGGGAGGTCCCAGGTTTGGTCCCAGTATTTCCTAAAAAAAAGACCAGCAAACAACAAACAGACACAGCAGATGCAAACAACAAGGGGTGGGGAGAAATAAATTAATAAAATAAATCTTTAAAAAAAACACAGACAAAAAGTAGTAATTCCATTAGTATTTTTAAATTGTAAAAAGAGAAGATAAATCTTACTGCTATGGTAACTGTCAAACACTAAAGATCATGCCAGTCTTGAGATGCAATAATACTGGGAGGTGGGGTCACCTGTTCAGAATGGGTCACACAGGTGGGTGGACATGCAGAGGACTGAGGAAGCTGGGCCCTTGGGAACAGTGGGAAAGCCCTGCATCGCCCCGCCTCTCAGTTGGGCTGGTATTGACTCTGAAAACCACTAGGTTTGGGTCTAACCCTTTAATTCACAGGTGAGGCCTGCAGAAGTGGAACCATGAGCCCTCAAGTTGGAAACACATCAGCGTGGGGAGTCAGGCGGTTCTCAGAGCAGCAGTGTAGATTCCTAGAGCAATAACATTTTAGGGACACTTTTCAGTGTACAGAGTGCTTTTGTAGAGCTGGTTCCTTTCCTTCTCCCAGAATCCTCCCTCCTGCTTTAAGACTCCCTCTATCCTGGGCCTGCCTGGCACCTGGTGGAAGGTCAGCCATCCCTCGCTTGAGTTCCCCCAGTGACAGCAGCCCACTCCCTTCTTGGACAGCTCCTGTTGTCAAAAAGCTCTCCCGGCCAGCCAGGTGTGATGTCTCTGACCCAGCCAGTCAACCCCACACACAGCCTGTCATTCTGCCATTTGAATTCCATTCCTGTACATTTTAAAGATGAAAACATCTTTATGAGTCCCTGTTGAAATGCAAATATGGCCATGAACACCTAAAGTCCCACATAAGTGAAGACCTTTGAGGTGGAGTGTTGGCAGGAAGCCCAGTGATGGAATGACGGGGGGAGAGTGGGGCGCAATGAACCGGAAAGCTGGGCGGACATGAGGCCCCAATATGCTTTATTCAGGGGCACTTTGGGTCCTTCAGTGCATGTTTTTTCTTGGGGAAGAAAATAGGAGCATCCAGAAGAACAGATTCTTTTCCCATATCTGCATGCCTGGCTGCAGGAAATAGACCTATCCACAGACAGAGAGTGTCTCCCCTGGAGAGATTTAAAGGGTCCAGAAACTTCTGGTCAAGATGGTGTCCCACCCCCATGCATCAAACTCACAATGATATAAAAAGACAAATTAAAACCAGGAATAGTCATGCTCAAAACCAGGATATACATCTTTGTGGACCAGAAAGGCAACAGAAACACATAGGGCTGTGCAGGGTTGAAGCTCTGGGACCAGAAGCAGAGAGTTCAGGTGGGAGGTGGACTCCCTCAGGGTGTAAGGGACTAAAGGATCCCCATGTGAGGCCAGGGTCAGATATGCAAATTTCCCACCAGCAGTACAGGAAGAGAGCCTTGAGGCATCAGCATAGAACCCGGTTCTGAATGCGGTCTCAGGATCCAGCGAGAAACCATCAAACCACTAGGCAGTGGTTTGATAAAGAGACTGTGTACTCATGTACTCACTAGGGGTGAGTATGTAGAGAAAAATTAATCCCACTTAAGAAAAACCTGCAAACTAAAATTCCAAAACATACTAGGAAAATTAATGCTGAAAAAGACAGCCAATGAATTCAATAACTAGGGTAATAAATCCACTCAAGACAAAAGCAAAAGAATAGAAATATTTGAGAACAACTTTAACATAAATGTTTAGGATCTTCAAATACAGTCAGGAATACTATCCACAAAAACAGAATAATAGATTACAAATTAAAAACAGGCAGAAATGAAACAATAACCATCTAGAAAAGCTGGAGATGAGAAACATAGCTATTGAAATAAACTGAGGAGACAGAATAAATCTAAATTGGACATGGTAGAAGATAGGATTAATTATTTGGAAGAGAGAGCTGGGGAATTCACCCAGGATCAGCAAAGAGATAAAGAGATAAATTACGGGAAAGAGTAGTATAGGAATTAGAGGAGGTTCTAAGGCAATAGACAGGTTGCAGATGCTGTCAGTGCTTCCCTCACCCAGCAATTACTTGAGACAGCTCTGTATGGGAGGACAGTGCCTTGTGACTCTGCTGAAGGGCATTCTTTGGCCTCAGGAGCATGTTTGGCTTACATAAGGGGCGGGCAGGTACTGGTGGGTGTGTTGGTCCCAGGAAAGACCCTCAACCAGTAAGAGACATTAATTCATGGTAAATTTCCCAGCTTCCCTGCTCCTTGGTGGGACAAACATGCAGCCTGTTTCACATAGTCTCTCACAGGTCCCACAATGAGATTGAGCCTCAGTTGCTCACAGCAATAACCTGCTCATGATCAAATCCTTTGTTGGTTTTCTTCCCTTTCCTGACTCACTCCTTCACCATGCTTCCTGGGGTCACCTCCCAAATAAACTACCTGCATCTAAATCCTTGTCTCAGTGTCTGCTTTTAGGAAACCCCAAAGACAGACAGAAAAACAACCATGGCTTAAACAAGATACAAGTTCATTTAACTCTCATGGAGTGGTCCAATATTAGGAAGTTTAATGCTAATAGGACAAACTCAGAAAGTCATCAGGACCCAGGCTCCTTCTAATTGCCTGTCTACCATCCTCTGTATATGGCTTCTACCTTATGGTCTAAAATAGTTGCACCAGCTCCAGCCATCTCATGCATTTTCCAGAGAATAAGAAGAAAGGTCAAAGAATAGCATACTCCCTTCCTTTAAAGATATCTCCAGAAGTTACATAAGACACTTATGCTTATATACTTTTGTCCAGACCTCAGTTATAACCCTCATCTAGCTAAAAGGAAAACTGAAAAGTATGGTCTCGATCCCAAGCAGCCATGTGCCCAACTAAAAGTTGGAGATTCCATTACTAAAGAAAAAGGGGAGATTGGATACTTGGGGACAACTGGCAGTCTCTGCCTAAAGCAGTTAAGAGAGATGAAGTATAGATGGACAGACTATTATGAAAGAGTTCCAGGAGAAGAGAAGGAATGCAAGAGAAGCAAGATTAAAGGAATAATAGCATAGAACTTTTCAGAATTAAAGACACGAGAGCACAGATTCAAAGTGCATATTCAGTGCTGAGCAGAATAAATAAAATTCATATCTAGACACATTCTAGTGAAACTATAGTATATCAATGATAAAGAAACTATGTAAAAGCACTGTAAAGTCATTACATGTAAAGGAAAGATAATTATTCATTTATTAATTCAACAAATATTTATTGAGTGCCTTCTTTGAGCCAGGCCTGTTCTAGGGGTGAGAATACAGTGGTGACCAAGACACATAAATATAAATAAGTCTATGAATTATTATCAGGTGATGATCCATACCATTAAAGAAAAATAAAGCAGAGAAAAAGAATAAAAGTGATGACGAGGTGTGGGATGGTATATCTCAATTAAGTTGTTAGGAGGAAGGCCTCTTGTGAGCAGATCTGAATGAAGTAATGCATCAAATCATGACTCCATCTGGGGCAGGAACATTCCAAAGAGAAGTGTCAAAGCCCTGAGGCAGATGTGCTCTGGTTATGTTCAAGGAATGAGAAGGCCAGTGATTGGGCAGAGTGAGCAAGGGAAGGAGGATAAGAAATTTGGATAAGAATTTTCTTGTTTGCTTCCCTATTTTTTTGTTTACTATTATTATTATTATTGTTGAAATAATGAAAATGCTGTAATAATGATGAAGTGATGAATGCACAACTATGTGATTATACCAAATACCACTGATTGTACACTTTGGATGAATTATATGCTTTATTAATATGTGTCAATAAAATCGATTTGCTAAAAAAAAAAAAGAAGTCTGGGGCCAGATCCTAGTGTGGGGTCTTAGTGCAGCAGTTTGGTACAGCCAGAGAAGACCATGCACGCCAACTGTATGCATCTTTTCTTAACTCCCAGTTCAGCGATGTTATGTTGGAAGCTGAAATCAGCCATGGAGAGGAGGGTACACCACAATTAGCAAATGCCACAAATCTGTGCCCCCAACCCCCAAAAGCTGGTTATTAAACATTTACCATTACACCACTGCTTGTAGGTCATGGGCAAAAGTTTAGATTTTGGTCTAAGTGGGATAGGAAGCCATTGAAAGGTATTGAGCTGGACAATAATATGAGGTGGTTTTCATTTTTAAAAGATCACTGTGGAGAACAGATGCCAGGGGTGCCAAGAATGGAAGCAGGGAAATGGGTTAGGAGGCTATTTCAGTGGACCAGGTGAAAAACAGGTGGGGAACTAGTCTAGAGAAGTAGCACTAGAGGAAGCCATTTTAATTCTGTATTCTATTTTCTGGTATTCCCTCATATACATCCTGTTCAGCCTTCATCAATAGTGATTCCACTAGCTGAATGAAGCATATTTGCCTGGGAAGAGCGTGGATTGAAGTCAGTGGGCCTGAATTCAAAATCCTAGGTGCACTTAATAGTTGTATCCCTTGGGGAGATTATTTAACCTCGGTGAGTCAGAGTGCCTTATGGGTAACACTGAGATAATACCTCACAAGGTGGCTGTGAAGACTGAATGCGGTAGGGAGCGGGAATGTCCCATTTATCCTTCTCTCCTTCCCTGGGCAGACCTCCCTGACTCTCAGTCTCCTAGGTCCCTCCCTCTGGAGACCCGTGTCCTAGAAGCAACAAGAGCGAACCCACCCGGTCACCCTGTTCTCCAGGCTGCGACTTCTAAAACCTAGCCGGTCTCTCCCAGTTCCCAGGTGGGGCACCACCGCCACCTAGTGACCAACCTGGGTTCCTGCAGGCCTGCCTTTCCCTGGATGCTCTGTCTTGGTCATGAATCACTTCAAGGTTAACAGCTCCGTTGCCAGGTGGGGAAACAGTAAATTGACTGTCCTAACAGTCATTTTCTGACCTGCCAACACAGCAGGTATGTGTTGTCTCTCTGCTGTCCACCAATCCTTCCTTGCCTGTCAGTCTTGCCTCTACATCCAGATTGTAGAGGCCAGGGCCTGAGTCTTCACAGAATCTATTCCTATTTCTTGATAATTATTTTGTGCCAGGTGCTCTGAAAGGCTCTTCTCAGGCCACTTCATATGATTTCATCCTTAAGACAATTTATATCCTTAGTCTTAATCTGTAGATATTGAGGTTGGGACATAAAAAGTGACTCACTTAAGATCACTGGGTGAGCAACCAAGATAAGATTTGATTCCAGGTTTTTACTGTGAAAGTTCAAGACTTGTCCCACAAAAGCGTTCAGCAAAAGTTGGGGCACCAACTAGCAGAATCTCATGGATCATTTTATTTATTAATTTAGGCTCTTTTAAAATAGTGAAGCAAAGAGAACATTGAGCAGGAGTCAAGAGGCCCAAACACAGGCTTAAACCCTGCCATAAATGTGCTGAGTGACCCTCTCTGGTCTTCAGATTCCCCTGAGTAAACGAAAGGGATTGGACTGGATTGTCTCCCAGACTCCCTCAAGCCCTGACACTCAACAATTGCAAAGTTATGAGGGTATAGTTGGGAGTTAAAGCATGGCCTATGAGACCACTGCTTGAGTTTGAGTTCCAGCTTCACCACTCAACTGCTAGGAGACCTTGGGCAAGTTGCTTATCCTGGCCTCTATTTCCCTGTCTGTAAAATGGGTATAGTAAGAATACTTACTACCCTACATAATAGGGTTTTCAAGTTATCAATGAAACACTCTTAAATCAGTGCTGTAGTAGAGAGTAGGTGATAAATTTGTTAGTTTTTTAAAACGCTGATTCTACCTGGTACCTAATTTGTCTTGTTAGTCCATTGAGCAAAGTCACATGAAAGCCTTGTGCATTACAAATGGGGTTGCTCATTGGTTAATTCCTGCAAGCTCCAGAACACAACTGTACGGGTAGCCGGTAAGGCAAGACTAAAGGTCATATGTCTGCCACACAAGATTCCTCGTAGGATCACCTGGACTATAACTTAAATAAAACCTGAAATGTTTAAGACAAAATGAGGCCCAAACACCACTATTGTAACCTAAATTCCTTCATTCAAGATAGCTTGGAAATCTTGAGACCTAGGTCCTAAACTGGGCTACTCTGAACCTCAGTTTCCTCATTTGTAAAACTGGGAATTGGACTAGCTGAACATTTATCAATTATGAGTCAGGCACTGTGATATTTTTTCACATAGTTAAATTAGAGAACAGTGTGTACTAGCAAAGGAACAAGGAACCAGTTCCCTTTCAGTTAGGTCATTGTGTAGATAGGGACCAGATTTGGGCAAAGCAATGGTGCATCCTCTCAATCTATCTCTATTCTTTGGGATATCCTTCTGAACAGGTAGGTGGGAAGGATGGAGACTGTTTTAGTTTGCTAAAAGCTGCTGAAAGCAATATACCAGAAATGGGTTGGCTTTTTCAATGGGGGTTTATTGGCTTGCAAGCTTTCAGTTCTGAGGCAGAGAAGTGTCTAAATCAAGGTATT
This sequence comes from Tolypeutes matacus, assembly GCA_026826555.1. Lineage (NCBI taxonomy): Eukaryota > Metazoa > Chordata > Mammalia > Cingulata > Chlamyphoridae > Tolypeutes > Tolypeutes matacus. The sequence goes on along the minus strand of JAKSZT010053883.1, from coordinate 35,042,852 downwards.
ATCAGGCGGCACTTTCTCCCTGAAGACCAGCTGCCAGCGATCCTGAACTCCTCTGTCACAAGGGAAGGCGCATGGTGGCATCTACCAGTCTCTACCTTCTCCTCTGGGTTCTGTTGCTTTCAGCTGAAATAAACTAATCAAAAGGAGGTGTGATCAGAAACCAGGATACATGAGTTCTGTTCTTCACTCATGCTAAGTTGCCGTGTGACTCTGTGCAAATCGTGCCTCCTCCCTGGGCCTGAGGGGATTGCACTGGATCATTTCCAAGGGGACTGATTCTGAGGGACTCTTGGCTCAGCAACTTGGGTAAGGTTAAGATGGCGCCTCTGGAGGCAGTTGCTGGGAGTGATGGTTGGAGATGGCCATCACACTGGGGCAGGAACAGTTGGAAGCATGGACTAGGGTTGCTGGACTTAGGGCTGCTGGGAGATGCAGCAATGTTCACACTGCTGCTGGACGTGTGGGCCAAGAGAGCACAAGGGAGCCCTAGAAATGGTGTGGGGAAGGCTGGGAGAGCAGCAGAGAGAGGAACCAAGGAGAGGGTAAGAAAAATATAGAACCAACCAAAGCAGAAAGAGGAGAAAGACAGAAGAAACAAAATACCTTAAAAACCTGCTGTGGCAAAAAATCAATTTCTGGTAAGAGCCCATTCATTCACTCTTTCAACAAATATTTACTTGCAGATTTCCTGAGCTCAGGTGCTCTTAGATCATTAGGCAAAGAAACTGAGGCCCCAGGAGGGGAAGTGGCTTATTCAGGTGATATTGGGAGTTACTGGCAATTCTAGGACTAAGAACCCAGATGCCTGCTTTCTCAAGTATACCAAACTAGTGCACTGAATGAAAGCTGACCAGGTACCTAGCCCAGTGTGCCAAGGACTCGCTTTTGGTCGTCAAGGCCTCAGGCAGGGTGGGCCTGACCTGCCAGAAATAGCAATCTCTTCCTAGCAAAAGAAGACATTTGGCCTCTGTTGGTGACTGAATCCTGTCCCCCACAAAAGACATGTTCAAGTCCCAACCCTGAGTCCTGTGGGTGTGACCCCATTTGTAAACAGGACTTTTGAAGATGTTATTATTAGTTAAGGTGTGGACCATTCATGAGTAAGCTCTTCAAAGATCCTGTTTAGATGTGGCCAAACTGAATCAAGGTGGGGAATCTGATAAACAAAGGAAGTTCAGACTAAGTCAGTAGAAGCCAAAAGTCAGCAGGAATCAGAGGAGCAGACTCAAGGAGAAAGAGAGCGCCATGTGACAGAGGATCTCCGGGATGCTACCAGTACCTTAATGTTGGACTTCTAGCCTCCCAAACTAAGACAATAAATTCCAGTTTAAGTCAGCCTCCTTAGGGACTCGCTCCTTGTGGAGAGACATAATAGAAAGAGGCCTGGAATGGAAGCCAGACACTTCTGGATTCATGTGCACATTCTACTTTTTTTTTTTTTTTTTAAACTGGGTGAATTTGAGAAAGTCACTCACCTCTCAGAGTCTGTTCCCTCATCTACTAAGTGGAGATATTTATCCTTCACAGAGTTGTTGTGAGGATTAGATGAGACAAAATACGTGATTGTGCCTAGAAGATATCAATAAATGTTTTTGTGAATGAGTAAGATGAGAAAGGAAGCAGCAGCCCTGTTGCTGTGTGCTCACCTGGCACCCACAGCTGGGCCATGGGGTTCCCAAGCTGAATGTAAACAATTCCACACAACACCAGACAAGGTCACTGAAATTGTAATGCAGGAAGATTTAAAAAAAAAAAAAAAAACAAAAAAACACCCCATAATCACATCTGAATACAGAAAAAGAACACTATGCAAAATCACAAAAATGACCAAACATCTGCCTTTCCCAGTTAACATGCATGATGGTGGCCTCTTTACCATTTACAGCCTTAGCCCAGCTCTGTTCTTCCCCTTCTTGGGTAAAAAATTGCCAGGAAACCTAACCACTGAATTGCCCTTGCTTTATCACAGAATCTAACCCAGTGCAAACCCCCATTTCCTTGAACTCTTCCCCCAAATCACCTAACAAACCCAATGGAATACATCTCTTCCCAATTTAGTGTTCAATGGTGTACTGTTGGTAGCTTGATATCAGCTGTGGTGTGACTATTTATACCATAGATATTGGCAAATGCTACAAATTGGGCATTTGTCTGTTTTCTCCCAGAGAGCTGTGTGTTAAACACCTACCAGCACACCACTGGGTTCTTCCCTTCCCAAAGGAAAAGAATTGTAAAGTGGGGATATGTTTAGGAAGGGCTCCTTTATGAGAAAAGTGATCCTCAAACTGGCTTGGCTGTGATTTTGCCATTGATATCTGTATAGTCTGTGATCTACCTATGTCAGAATAATTGCATTGGTATGTTAGAAATGTTTCCTGGGCCATGTCCCAGACCTATGAATCAGAATCTCTGGAGGTGGGACCCTAAATTTTGCATTTTAATAGGTCTCCTTGGATGATTCTTTTTTTTTTTTAACTTTATTTTGTACATTTAATAATTGGAAACAATTAAAAACTAAAAAGTAAACACAGATTAATAAATACATACATTTCTCAATTAAATGTAATGGATACATGTAAAAAAAATTTTTTTTTAATCAAACAATACATTATGCAATATATTTGGTTCATAGTAATGCATTCATACAGTATTTGTCCTTTTGTGTCTGGCTTGCTTCACTCAACATAATGTCCTCCAGATTCATCCATGTTGCCATATGCTTTATGACTTCATTTCTTCTTACAGCTGCATAATATTCCATCGTGTGAATAGACCACAGTTTGTTTATCCATTAATCTGTTGATGGACAACTGGGTTGTTTCCAACTTTTGGCAATGATGAATAATGTGGCTATGAACATGGGTGTGCAGATGTCCGTTCGTGTCACTGCTCTCAGTTCTTCTGGGTATATACCCAGTAGTGGTATTGCAGGGTCACATGGCAAGTCTATATTCAACTTCTTTAGGAACTGCCAAACAGTCCTCCATAGTGGTTGTACCATCCTGCATTCCCACCAACAGTGAAGAAGTGTTCCTATCTCTCCACATCCTCTCCAACACTTGTAGTTCTCTGTCTTTTTACTAGTGGCCATTCTGATAGGTGTGAAATGATATCTCATTGTAGTTTTGATTTGCATTTCCCTAATCATGAGTGATGTTGAGCATTTCTTCATGTGTTTTTTTGCCATTTGTATTTCTTCTTCGGAGAAATGTCTCTTTAAGTCTTTCGCCCATTTTTTTTTTTGAAGAACAGAATTTTTTTTATTCTTATGTAATTTTATTAATAAACACACTTAGGGAAATGCTGATAATAATACATTAAATTTTCCAAGTTTCACTATAGTATTCTGAAAAGTACAAAATTCAAATGTTTTAATTTTACAAACAGTTCCCCACCCCATGTTGATGCAAAAGAAAAAAAAAATCAGTAATTACAAATATGTATATTTTACAAAGAACTCCATTTATCATGGAAATTAGTGGGATTATGAAGAATCGATGAATTATGACTGAATTTCATATCCTAATGGATCAAGCCCCTGGTCTAGTAGCATTAGAGAGGATTCTCTTAGCTTCTGTAGCAATTTTCTTAGTTCTTCCTTAGAAAATACCAGATACAGTTTGTGGCGCTCAGAGGATACCATATCTGCTAACTGTAAGCATTCCTGATACTGACCAGTACTATGCAATATGGTATGAAGCAGAAAACACAACATTGGGAGACAAAGCTTCCTCAGTAAAGCCATTTGATGTGCTCTTTCATGGTCTTCTTCAGCATCCTCTCTAACATCTACCATCTACCCTCCATCAACAAACAACAAGACATTATACATTTTCTCCTTCACATCAGCTGTTAGGGCATCCAAATGCCCTTTCCAAATACCATAATCCATTTCATATTTCTTTTCTTTGTGTTTATGAGCCACTTTCTCAGTAAAAGTTGCTTGAGGTATCAAAGTAGGTTTTTGTGGAGCTGAATTCATATGCTTAAACCACTCATTAAAGGTTTCATGGGCTTCCAAATAAGCTCTAATGCACAAATGTTCTCTAATAGCATTATCATCTTCAGCAGGAAGTGGACTATCCATTCCTTGTTCCTCCCATTGATTATAGATTTCTGCTATAGAATCCTGAGGAATTTTCACAAATACTTCTTTTGCAGCTTCATGCTTTTTTGATGCCAAGAATTTTCTCATTATCGCATTGCCTTGTTTTAGTGCTTCTGCCCTCTGTGCTGGATCAAATACCAACCAGTCAATTACATCAATCTTTAAGCGGTCCTCCTCAGTAGTGCCAGTATCTAGGGCTGGTGCCAGGTCATGATGACTAAATTCACCATCATCTTTCTTTCTAATATTTTCAACTATAGTTTTTGTTATTGTTGCAACATCCAAAACTGCTTCTTTAGCCAGTTCCAGGCAATGGTGGCGCTGTTCAAATTCTGTAATACCTTCCAAAAACAAGGCATACTGGGCAACAGCTAGGTCTCGAGGCAAATGACAGGTATAAAAAGCTATGAGATTTGTATGTTTCTCACTTATTAAAAGCTGTATGTATGTCTTTAAAACTTCAACAGAAACTTCCTCTTTGGTCTGTAGTCCCAGAGTGCGGAAAAACAAAATGAGATGAGTCATGAAGCGGAGAAGGTGTCCAGGTAGACTGTTTCTGCCTTTGGAAAGCCATTTGCTAAATTCATCCATCAAACCATCAATGTCTCCCAGGATAAGGAATTTTTGAACTACATGATAATGTTCTTGATTTTCTTCCAGAACTCTCTTTTTGTCAGTAGCTTGAAGTTCTTCAAAAACCTTTTCTAAGGTCCAGTTTGCTTCCAAATATTCTCTAGGGAGTTCTTCAGTTTCCTCCAGTGTCATTACTGATGTCCGGATCTCCTGTTCTACCAGACTATCCACCATCACCCGAAAGTAGGCCCACACTGTGTCTTCCCAGGTGTCACAGACAGGAAGAAGCTGCTTGAGATTCCCACTTAAAGCTGCATAAATTGCTCTCTCATATCTGTTAAAAAGCTCATCTTCTGCCATTCTCCAACAACATATTTTCCAAATGCATCTATATGGATTCCCTTCAACAGGTTCTAATTCTGTTCCTCCATTCACATTAGGGTCATGATACAGTTTCCAGCCTTCAAGTGTTGCAGCTCTCCATGCCTGACCACAACGTTTACAAACTCGTTGTGCCTCTTCAGTCATCCCAGCATGGATTAGAATGAAAAAGTATTTGAGTAATCTGACTTCATCTTCTCTATCCAGATCATCAAGGTGCATTTTCTGTCGTATAGGAGCGTCAGGGTCCAATTCAGTGATAAGAGGACGGACAGTTCCTATATAAGAAGTTAGTTTTTGCTGTTTCAAGGTATGCAGAGTATTTTCCCAATATACTGATTTTGCATAAAACTCAATATTATCAGAAAAATCTCCAATTTCATCTTTGGCAATGCTCTCTAACCAATCTACCACCAGCTGACTTTGTCGGACAAGTGATTCTCTCTGAAATAACACTTCCACAACTGTCTTTTCACTGGCATTAAAAGCAGTCATTGCAAACATATTTTCATCTTCTAATGCAGACTGTATTCTATCTCTATACAAAGAAGCCAGCAGCCTCCACGTGACCATCTCCTGTTGAAGAAGCCAGAGCATACTGGCTGTCTTTGAAAAATTTTGAAGTCCTGGTGTTGCTCGGCTCACTATTTTACTCAGTATACTCACCTGACTGCCACAAATGTTTTCATATTCTTCTACGAGGTCAAAAACTGTAGCTGAAGAGTGCTTCAAAAAAGACTGCAGGAAATCAGAAAACATACTCATGGATGCAGCTTCTCCAGGATCATCTTCACGTAGCATGACAGCACTGAGAGTTACATCCTCTGTTATACTGTGGGGTTCTTGGTTTGTGAAGGGCCCTGAACGTTGTGATGAAAATGCAGCTGCCCAATTACTGTCATCGAGATTAGTTACCATGGACAGGTTTCCCAAGAACCCTGAAGACTGGGTAAGCCATGGAGACCTTCCTCCTGTTCCAAGAATGCAGGAAATATCTGGTTGCCTTAGTAAGCTTCGGTTCAGGGGAGTAAAAGGTGATTGAAATGAGCTGGGAGTTCGAGGGATAACCTGGTTTCTTGGTGTAGTGTTAGCCAAATTTTCCTCTTGGGATGCTCGAATTAAAACTCTTTTTTGAGCACTCTGCTTCCGTGCAGTCCGTGTCACTTCTGCCTCCCGAATCACAGGGGATGACATCTCTCCAAAGATACCCCTGTCCATGGCCATATAGCCTTCTCTACCAAGAATCTCGCAAGCTTGGATCGAATTTAGGTACCGCGTTTCAGCGTTCCCGCTCTCCGGAAGCACTCGCCCATTTTTTAATTGGGTCGTTTGTCTTTTTATTGTTGAGTTATAACATCTCTTTATATATCCTGGATATTAAACCCTTATCAGATATGTGATTTCCAAATATTTTTTCCCATTGAGTTGGCTGCCTTTTCACCCTTCTATCAAAGTCCTGTGAGGTGCAAAAGTGTTTAATTTTGAGGAGGTCCCATTTATCTACTTTTTCTTTTGTTGCATGTGCTTTGGGTGTAAGGTCCAAGAAACCACCACCTACTACAAGGTCTTGAAGATGTTTCCCTACATTTTCTTCTAGTAGTTTTATGGTCCTGGCTTTTATATTTAGATCTTTGATCCATTTTGACTTGATTCTTGTATAGGGGGTAAGATAGGAGTCCTCTTTCATTCTTCTGGTTATGGATATCCAGTTCTCCCAACACCATTTGTTGAAGAGACTGATTTTTCCCATCAGCGTGGGCTTGGTAGGTTTGTCAAAAACCAGTTGACTGTATAGGTGAGGGTTTATTTCTGGATTCTCAATTTCATTCCACTGATCGATATGTCTATCTTTATGCCAGTACCATGCTGTTTTGACCACTGCAGCTTTGTAATATGTTTAAGGTCAGGCAGCGAGATTCCTCCCACATTGCTCTTCTTTTTTAGAATACTTTTGGCTATTCGGGTGCACTTACCCTTCCAGATGAATTTGGTAATTGCCTTCTCTACTTCTGTAAAGTAAGCTGTTGGGATTTTGATTGGTATTGCATTGAATCTATAAATCAGTTTGGGCAAGAATGACATCTTCACAATATTTATTCTTCCAATCCATGAACACAGAATGTCTTTCCATTTGTTTAGGTCTTTTTAAATTTCTTTTAGCATTGTTTTGTAGTTTTCTGCATATAGGTCCTGTACTTCCTTGGTTAAATTAACTCCTAGGTATTTGAGTCTTTTTGTTGCTATTGAAAATGGAATTTTCCTCCTGATTTTCTCCTCAAATTGTTCAGTACTAGTGTACAAAAACATTACTGATTTTTGCGTGTTGATCTTATATCCTGCCACTTTGCTGAACTCATTTATTAGTTCAAGTAGCTTTGTTGTGGATACTTCAGGATTTTCTAAATACATGTCGTCTGCAAACAGTGAGAGTTTTACTTCCTCTTTTCCTATTTGGATGCCTTTAATTTTTTTGTCTTGTCTAATTGCCCTAGCTAGAACTTCTAGTACAATGTTGAATAACAATGGTGACAGTGGGCATCCTTGTCTTGTTCCTGATCTTAGGGGGAAAGCTTTCAACCTTTCCCCATTGAGTATGATGTTGGCTGTGGGTTTTTCATATATGCCTTTTATCATATTGAGGAATTTTCCTTTTATTCCTATCTTTTGAAGTATTTTTATCAAAAAAGGATGTTGGATTTTGTCGAATGCCTTTTCTGCATCTATTGAAATGATCATGTGGTTTTTTTCCTTCAATTTGTTAATGTGGTGTATTACATTGATTGATTTTCTTATGTTGAACCAGCCTTGCATGCCAGGAATAAATCCCACTTGGTCGTGATGTATAAGTCTTTTGATATGCTGTTGGATTCGATTTGCAAGTATTTTGTTGAGAATTTTTGCATCTATGTTCATGAGAGAGATTGGTCTGTAATTTTCTTTTCTTGTGGAATCTTTATCTGGCTTTGGTATTAGGGTGATGTTGGCTTCATAAAATGTGTTGGGTAATTTTCCCTCCTCTTCAATTTTTTGGAAGAGTTTAAACAGGATTGGTGTTAATTCTTTTAGAAATGCTTGGTAGAATTCACCTGTGAAGCCATCTGGTCCTGGACTTTTCTTTGCTGGGAGATTTTTGATGACGGATCCAATCTCCTTAATTGTGATTGGTTTGTTAAGTTCTTGTATTTCTTGTTGTGTCAGTGTAGGTTGGTTATGAGTTTCTAGAAATTTGTCCATTTCATCCAGGTTGTCTAGTTTGTTGGCATATAGTTTCTCATAATATCCTCTTATGATTCTTTTTATTTCTGTGAGGTCATTTGTAATTTCCCCCCTTTCATTTCTGATTGTATTTATTTGCATCTTCTCTCTTTTTTTCTTTGTTAGTCTAGCGAGGGGTTTGTCAATTTTATTGATCTTCTCAAAGAACCAGCTTTTGGTTTTGTTGATTTTCTCTATTGCTTTTCTGTTCTCATTTTCATTTATTTCCGCTCTAATCGTTATTATTTCTTTCCTTCTTTTTGCTTTGGGATTGGTTTGCTGTTCTTTTTCTAGTTTCTCAAGTTGTTCAGTTAAATCTTTGAGTTTAGCTCTTTCTTGTTTCTTAATATAGGCATTTAGAGCTATAAATTTCCCTCTCAAGACTGCCTTTGCTGTATCCCATAAGTTTTTATATGTTGTGTTCTCATTTTCATTTGTCTCAATATATTTACTGATTTCTTCTTTGACCCACTGAATATTTAGGAGTATGTTGTTCAGTCTCCACACATTTGCAAATTTCCTTTTTTCCTGTCTGTTATTGATTTCTAGTTTCATTCCATTATGATCTGAGAAGGTGCTTTGTATAATTTCAATCTTTTTATATTTATTGAGAGCTGTATTGTGACCTAACATGTGGTCTCTCCTGGAGAAAGATCCATGGGCACTTGAGAAGAATGTATAACCCGCTGAGTTTGGATGCAGTGTTCTGTATATGTCTGTTAGGTCTAACTTGTTTATCATATTGTTCAAGTTCTCTGTTTCCTTGTTGATCTTCTGTCTAGTTGTTCTATCTAATGATGTGAGAGGGGTGTTGAAGTCTCCAACGATTATTGTAGAAATGTCTATTTCTTCCTTCAGTTTTGCCAGAGTTTGTCTCATATATTTTGGGGCACCCTGGTTAAGTAAGTAGATATTTATGACTGTTATATCTTCCTGGAGGATCGTCCCTTTTATTAATATATAGTGGCCTTCCGCATCTCTTATCACTTTTATGCATTTGAAGTCTGTTTTGTCTGATATTAGTATAGCTACCCCTGCTCTTTTCTGTTTACTATTCATGTGGAGTATCTTTTTCCAACCTTTTACTTTCAGCCAGCTTGTATCCTTGGGTCTGAGGTGAGTTTCTTGTAAACAGCATAGGGATGGCTCATGTTTTTTTATCCATTCTGTCAGCCTGTATCTTTTGATTGGGGAATTTAAATGCACTATTTATTTCCTCCATTTTAATCTTTGGTTTTCATATGTCATCTTATTTTTGTCTTTCTTTTTAGTCTTTTGGTTATCCTTTCTCCTTTTCTTTCTTCTATACTCTCCTCCAAGCCTCTCTCTCCTGTCTTTTTCTTTCAGGTTCTAAGGCTTCCTTTAATATTTCCTGCAAAGGTGGATTCCTTTTTGCAAACTCTCTTAGTTTCTGTTTGTTTGTGAATACTTTATATTCAGCTTCATATTTGAAGGACAGTTTTGCTGGATAAAGAATTTTTGGCTGGCAGTTTTTCTCTTTCAGTTTCCTAATTGTATCATACCACTGTCTTTCTTGCCTCCATGGCTTCTGAAGAGAAATCTGCACTAAGTCTTACTGGACGTCCTTTGTACGTGATCGTTTGCTTCTCTCTTGCTGCTCTGAGCATTTTCTCTTTATCTTTTACATTTGACATTCTGAATAATATGTGTCTTGGCGTAGGTCTATTTGGATTTATTCTCATTGGGGTACGGTGTGCTTCTTGGACATGTAAGTTCATTTCTTTCGTGACAGTTGGGAAATTTTCAGCTATTATTTCCTCAGATACTCTTTCTGCCCCTTTTCCTTTCTCTTCTCCTTCTGGAACTCCCATGACATGTATGTTCTTGCGTTTTGTGTTGTCATTCAACTCTCTCAGCCCCTGCTCAATTTTTTCCATTCTTTTCTCTCCCTGTTCTTTTCTCTCTTCAATTTTAGCTGCTCTGTCTTCAGTATCACTTATTCTTTCTTCTGTCATTTCGAGCCTGCTGTTGTATGCTTCAAATGTATTATTATTATTATTTTTTTTTTTTTTTTTCTTACCGGGAGGTCCCGGGGATCGAATCCGGGTCCCTCCATATGGGAGATGGACGCCCAACCAGTTGAGCCACATCCGACCCCCTTCAAATGTATTTTTTACTTCACCTATTGTGTCTTTCATTCCCATGAACTCCGTTACTTTTCTGTTCAGTGTTTCAAATTCTTCTTTGCGTTCGCTCAATGACTTCTTGATGTCATTGATCCCTTTAACTATATTCTCTTTCATCTCATTAATTTGATTTTGGAAAGTTGTGCTCATCTCACTGATTAGTTCTCTCAAATTCTGCATCTCTTCTGGGACTTTGCTGTATTCCTTTTCTTGGACCATGTCTTCTATTTTCTTAGTATGGCTCGTAATCTTTTGCTGGTGCATCTGGTTAGTTTGTATTTTACTCAGATGCTCTATCTCTTTCTCTTTTATGGGGTTTTAGAGGCAGGAGGTTGTGAGTTACCACAGCTTCTTTGATTTTTGGCTCAACCTTGATTGTTAGGATTGTTCTGCTGGTTGCTCAAAACTGGGCACTGGACCCAGTAATTGGTTGTAGAGTTGTTTCCTAGGGCCTTGGGTAGAGAGGCTATAGAGGCCAGGAAAAGCCTCTCTTACTTATTAATTTTCTTATGTGCACTTCATTGGTCTGCCAGGAAATGGCGCTTGTTGGCAGCTCTCAATTCAATGCCTGGTCGGAGCGTATTTGTTGTGACACAGACCAGATCAAAGTGATAGAGCTTCCGCTAAGAGCCCTGTGATTCAAACTTTCTGAGACAGTTCTCCAGACTTCTCTCGTAGCGCCCCCCTTTTCCCAGCTAGGAAATATTTCCACTCCCTTCTGAATCCTCAACAATCAGTCCCTGTTAGTAGAGGAGGAGATTGGGAGGTTTGTATATCTTTAGCCCCTTGCAGGCTCCAAGGCAAACAATGGCACAGCCCCACCCAGCCTGGAAGGGCTCTAGAGACAGGGCAGACCAAACCTTGGAGTCCAAAGCAGGGTCAGCCCCATGCTCTCTCTCCCCTCTCCCCTGGAGTCCTCAACAATTAGTCCAGGCTAGAAGAGTGGGAGATTGGGAGGGTCGGATTTCTCCAATCCTTTCTAGGCTCCCAGGGCAAACCGCCCTGTGGAAGGGTCCGTGGGGCTCCGCAGCCCAAATTTCAAGTCAGAACCAGAGTCAGCCTAAGGCGGTATCCCTCTCTCTCCCCTTTCCGGGAGTGGCAGAACTCTGAAGCCCCTTTGTCTGTGGTCGCAGGCCCAGAGGCTGGAGAATTCTGAAACGTGTGGGGGAGGGTGCCGGCAGCAGCAGAAGCTACTACTTGCAACTCACGGTTCTGTTGTCGCGATTTCCCTCTTCTGTCCCTCTCTCCTCTGGGTGGTGTGCAGCCTTCACCTGCTGTCCTAAACCCTAGAAGATCTTTTTCGGGGCTGTTTCCGCTTGTCCTCTAGCTATTTTTCTGGAGAAGAGATTCCCGTGTCTTACTAGTCCGCCATCTTCACGGAAGTCCCTTGGTTGATCCTTTTGGTTCCTGAATTTAAGTATCACTGCTCTATATCTTCATTGTCATATCATATGACACCTTAGACACAGAGCAAAGTTTAGGCCAAACAAAATGCAGTCCAGCCTCAATTTCTTGAGGGTCTACCATGTGCTAGGCAACGATTGTTGAAGACAGGTCGAGCTCTGCTTCCATCTTCTTTCCTCTGTCCCTAAGTAGATGGCAGAGAGCTCATTGGTGTGTGGACATTGGAATCAGCATTCCACCATGTGGCCTTCTAGAGAGTTCTAGGTGAGTCTACATACTAAAAGTTCCAGTAGAGCCTATTAACACATGGGAAAAGTATAGTTAATTCATTTTTTTTTAATAACTTAAAACTTATAAGAAAGTTGCAAAGATAATACAAAAACAATACATAGAACTCCAATATACACCCTCGCCCAGAGACCCAGATTTACCAACTTTGAGCACTTTGCAACATTTATTATATCATTCTTTCTATCTATCCCTCTGTCTATTATCTAAACATTTGAGAGTAGATTGTATACATCATGCTTCTCTAACACTTAACACTTTCAGGTACATTTTCTGAGAACAAGGATATTCATTCACTATGTAACCACCTTAAGTACAGCTATCAAGTTCCAGAAATTTAACATTGATATAAAGCATATAGTCCATATTCTAATTTTTTCAGTTGTCCCAATAATGTCTTTTTTTTTTTTTTTTTTTGTCTCATCAATTCCTAATTATCCAAACAACTTGAAATCAGAAGAACTACGTTAGAGTCCTGGATCTAAGCCATACTAGATGTGGGATCTAAAGCAAGTTCCTTAACCTCCCTAGGGCTCAGTTACCTCCTCTATAAAACTAGCATCTATCTTAAAAATTTTTAAGAATCAAATGAGAGAATGCTGGGAAATCAAACTCATGACATAGTGTTAAATACATATTTATTTCCTTAGCTATCCCAGCCTTGCAAGTGGGCCTACCTCAACTCTAATATTATGGGATTGTCACCCGCACTGGGTTGTGAGCACCTCAGACCAGGTTCTGGGCTTACCCATCTCTGTATGTTCCCAGCACATAATAAGTGTTTCCTAAAGGTCTGTTACTGAATATGAATGAATGATCTATATGTAAATATAGACAATAAAGCCAACTTCACAGAGATACATGTAGATACCATTCTGGGATTAATCACAGAGAGATGGCATAGGGTTGTAAAAAGAGCATAGCACTTGGGGTCAGGGGTTTCAAGTGTTAGGGTAGGGAACTGTATTAGTTATCTATTGTTGCTTAACAGAATTCCACAAACCTAGAAGCTTAAACTAACATGCATTTACTATCTCACAGGTTCTACGAGTCAGAAGGCCAGGCCCAGCTGAGTTGGGTCCTTGGTCTAGGGTCTCACAAGGCTGCAATCAAGAAGTTCACCCAGGGCTACAGTCTCATCTGAGGCTTGAATGGGGAAGGATCCACTTCCATGCTCACTCAAGTTGTTGGAAGAAATTTGTACTGTTAATCTTTCTCCCTGCCTTCCCCAAAGAGACTTATGGCCTTTTACCAGGGTAACTGTGCATTGAAGAAATGGAAATGAGCAGATATTTGGGGGATTAGTAGACAACAGTTCAGAAGTGACATTAATTCCAAGAGACCCAAAATGTCACTCTGGTCCACCAGTCAGAGTAGGGGCTTATGGAGGTCAGGTGATTGATGGAGTTTTAGCTCAGGTCTGTCTCATAGTTTATCCAAGGTGTCTGTTGACCCATTCTGTGGTTATTTCCCCATTTCCAAAATGCGTAATTGGAATAGACATACTCAACAACTGTCAAAATCCCCATATTGGTTCCTTGACTTGTGGAGTGAGGGCTATTATAGTAGGAAAGGCCAAGTTGAAGCCATAAGAACTGACCCTACCTAGCAAAATAGTAAATCAAAAGCAATACTGGATTCCTAGAGGCATTGCAGAGATTAGTGCCATCATCAAGGATTTGAAAGATGAAGGAGTGGTGATTCCTACCACATCCCCATTCAACTCTCCTATTTGGCTTGTGCAGAAAACAGATGGATTTTGGAGGATGACAGTGGATTATCATAAACTTAACCAGGTGCTGACTCTAATAGCAGCTGCTGTTTCAGAAGTGGTATTGTTGTTGGAGCAAATCAACATATCCCCTGGTACCTGCTATGCAGCTATTGATCTAGCAAATGCTATTTCTTCAATATCTGTTTGTAAAGACCACCAGAAGCAGTTTGCTTTCAGCTGGCAAGGCCAGTGATACACTACTGCCCTACCTCAAGGTATATCACCTCTCCAGCCCTATGTCATATTGTACACAGGGAACTTGATCCTCTCTCTCTCCCACAAGATATCACACTGGCCTATTGTATTGATGACATTATGCCAATTGGACCTAGTGAACAAGAAGTAGCAACTACTCTAGATTTATTGGTAAGGCATTTTCATGTCAGAGGGTGGGAGATAAATCCAACAAAAATTCAAGGTCCTTCAGAACTCAGTGAAATTTTTAGGGGTCCATGGTGTGGGGCATGTGGAGATATCCCTTCTAAAGTGAAGGATAAGCTGTTGCATCTCACTCCTACTACAACCAAAAAAGAGGAACAACACCTGGTTGGCCTCTTTGGATTTTGGAGATAGCACATTCCTCATTTGGGTGTGCTACTCTGGCCCATTTACTGAGTGGCCTGAAAAACTTCTAGCTTTGAGTAGGGACCAGAACAAGAGGAGGCTCTGTGACAGGTCCAGCTGCTGTGCAAGCTGCCCTATCACTTGGGCCATACAATCCAGCAGATCCAATAGAGCTAGAAGTGTCAATGACAAATAGAAATGCTGTCTGGAGCCTTTGGCAGGCCCCAATAGGAGAGTCACAGATCAGACCCTTAGGATTTGGAGCAAAGCCCTGTCGTCCTCTGCAGATAACTACTCCCCTTTGGAGAAAGAGCTTTTGGCCAGCTACTTGGCCTTAGTAGAAACTGAATGCTTAACCATTGGTTACCAAGTTTCCATGAGACCTGAGTTGCCTATCATGAACTGGGTGTTGTCTGACACACCAAGTCATAAAGTTGGGCTTGCTCATCAGCACTCCATTATCAAATGGAAGAAGTACATACAAGATAGGGCTTGAGCAGGTCCTGAAGGCACAGGTAAGTTTCATGAGGAAGTTACTGAAATGCCCATAGTCCCCACTCCTGTCACGTTACCTTCTCTTTCCCACCCCATAGTTATGGCATCTTGGGGAAGTTCCTTACGGTGTTGACTGAGGAAAAGAAAACTTGGGCCTGTTTTACAGATTGTTCTGCCTGATATACAGGTACTACCCAAAAGTGGACAGCTGTAACACTACAGCCCCTTTCTGAGACATCCCTGAAGGACAATGGTAAAGGGAAATCCTCCCAGTGGGCAGAACTTTGAGCAGTGCACCTGGTTTTCATTTTTCTTGGCAGGAGAAATGGCCGGAAGTACATTACTATACTGATTAAACGGGCTATCTCCAATGGTTTGGCTGGATGGTCAGGGACTTGGAAGGAACATGATTGGTAAATTGGTGACAAAGAGGTCTGGGGGAGAGGTATATGGCTAGACCTTTCTGAGTGGGGAAAAAAATATGAGGATATTTGAGTCCCAGGTGAATGCACACCAGAGGGTGACTTCAGCAGAGGAAGATTTTATTAATCAAGTGGACAGGATGATCCATCTGTGGATACCAGTTAGCATCTTTACCCAGCCACTCCTGTCATTGCCCAATAGGCTCATAAACAAAGTGGCCAGAGTGGTAAGGATGGGTACATGGACTCAGCAACATGGACTTCCACTCACCAAAGCCAACTTGCCTACAGCCACTGCTGAGTGCCCAATCTGCCAGCAGTAGAGACCAACATTCAGTCCCTGATATAACACCATTCCCCAAGGTGATTCCCTTGCTACCTTATGGCAGGTTGATTACACTGGACCACTTCCATTATGAAAGGGGCAGCGTTTTGTTCATACTGGAATGGACACATACTCCAGATTCAGATTTGCCTTCCTGGCACACAATGCTTCTGCCAATACTACCATCCCTGGACTTACAGAATGCCTTATCTACTGTCAAGCTATTCCACGCAGCATTTCTTCTGATCAAAGAACCCATTTCACAGCAAATGAAGTGTGGCACTAGGCGCGTGCTCATAGAATTCACTGGTCTTACCATGTTCCCCATCATCCTGCAGCAATAGAATGGTAGGGTGACCTTTTTAAGACTCAGTTACAGTGCCAACTAGGTGGCAATACCTTGCAGGGCTGGGGCAGTGTTCTCCAAGAAGCTGTATATGCTCTAAATCAGCATTCACTCTATGGTGCTGTTTTTCCCAGAGCCAGGATTCATGCGTCCAGGAATCAAGGGGTGGAAATGGGAGTGGCACCACTCATTATTACCCCTAGTGATCCACTAGAAATATTTTTGCTTCCTGCCCCTGCAACCTTAAGCTCTGCTGATCTACAGGTCCTAGTTCCAAAAGGAGGAGCGCTTCTACCAGGAGACACAACAATGAATCCATTGAACTAGGAGTTAAGACTGCCCCCTGGCCACTTTGAGCTCCTCATGCCTCTGAATCAACAGGTAAAAGGATGGAATTACTATACTGGCTGGAGTAATTGATCCTGATTATAAAGAAGAAATAGGACTGCTACTACACAAAGGGGTTAAAGAAGAGATTTTCTGGAATGCAGGAGATCCCCTAAGGCATCTCTTAGTAATGCCACGCCCTGTGATTAAACAATCCATTCTAGGCAGGACTACTAAGGGCCTGGAATCTTCAGGAATGAAGGTTGGATCACCCCACCATGCAAAGAACCATGGCCAGCTGAGGTGCTTGTTGAGGGTAAAGGGAATATGGAATGGGTAGTGGAAGAAGGTAGCTATAAATATGAGCTATGGCCATGTGACCAGTTACAGAGATGAGGATTGTAATGGTTATGAATATTTCTCCCTTGTTTTGTTATGTTTGTATATATACATAAAGCAAATATCTTTGTTTTCTTCCATATCTGATCCCCTTATAATATTACATAAATTGTAGTAACTTCATGTTGTAATATTTAAGTTATAGGACATCAATTTTAAGAGTGAATATTACCCAAGGACTTGCACCCTATTCTGTTGTACACAGAACAACTGACTATTGTTAGATAAAAATATGATGGTTACAGTTTTTATTTAGAGATGGAGGTATGGTTTAAGGAGATTTGTATGGATGCCAAATTGACATCCATGGACTGTGATGGTTAAGTTCATGTTTCACCTTGGCTAGGTTATGGTTCCTTGGTAAAGCAAGCACTGGCCTAATTGTTAACTGGGGATATTTCATGGATTTATATCATCAATAAGTTAATTGCATCTATGCCTGATTACATCCACAATCAACTGAGGAGACTGCCTTTGACAATGACAGAAGTCTCATGCAATCAATTCAAGGCCTTAAAAGAAGAAGTGATGATGTCAGCAGTCAGAAGGCAGAATTTCCATCTCTTCTTCAGCCACTCAGCTTCTCTTGGGGAATTCACAGAAAACCTTCATGGGAGTTCCCAGCTTGCAGCCTGCCCTATGGAATTTGGACTTTCCTACCCCACAGTCGTGTGAGCCAATTCCTATTTTTAAAAATCTCATAATTTTTACTATACACACACACACACACACACATGTAGTTTTCCTGTCAGCTCTGTTTCCTAGGGAAACAGAGAACCTTGATTAGTACAGTCACCAGTAAGTATATAGCAGATACTAGAATCCAGACCGTCTGACTTCCAATTTCCACTACACACTCTTGTTTCTCTCTCTGATTACTGTCAGGACTTTAGGCCCAAAAGATAGTTTAGGTGACACTTCGAAGTTGGAGCTCAGTGGGCATTGGAATGTCTTAGAATGACTACAGAATAAATCCAAATCCTTAGGTATGGCCATTTAAGGCCCTTTGACTATGTGGCCCAATCAAGGTTTTTAGCCTCACCTCTTGCTATTCCCCCTAGTAGCTCATGTTTCTTCACAGAGGACTATTTGCCACTTCTTGGCAGTGTCTTCCTCCTTTGCATATGCTCTTCTCTTTTTATGCCTAGGAAAAAAAACAAGCAGACAGACAAGCAAAACTACTTATCCTTTGATTCCCAGCTCAAATGCTACCTTCTTTAATTCCTATAGGCAGATTTAGTCTCTTCCTCATTGTGCTCTTTAGCATCTTGTACAGTCTAATACAACCCTTTTCATATATCTGATAGCTGTTTTTGAGTTCTGTTTCTCCTATGACACTGGATTCTTAAAACAGAGCTGTTAGAAACACATGAAACTAATTTGGTTTAAAGAAGGCTCTCCTGCCAGATGGCCCTGTCAAGAGAAGACCACAGCTTCTCCTGCTGAGCTGAGATACCAACAGGGCCAATGTCAAAGCAGATGTCTCCAGAAGCTCATTGCAAGCCAAGGAAAGGCTAGCTCAATCCCCACCCAGTCACAGTCTTCTTTGTAGCTCCTCCAGCACTTTGCTCCATTTAGTAACTCTTTACTGACTGATTGAACAGAATTGGACTGTCATTCAACAATTGTAATTGATGTGAACCAGAGGCTGGGCCTGTCCTCGGAGTTCAGGTTACAGAAATCACATGGCCTTTGGAACCATAAGAGCCTGACTCAAATCTAGACTCAGTTACTTAGTAGCTATATGATCTTAAACAAGTTATTTAACTTCCCTGACCCTCAGTTTCCTCGACTAGTATTGCTGTGAGGATGAAAAGAGATGGTATATATACTGACACATTGTAGGTGCTCAGCAAATGTTAGTGCAATGCCCCTTGCCCATTGATAGAGAATCAGTACTCATGTAGGCAATGATTATCATGCACTATGATCGAAACTATAACAGATGTTTACATACAGTACATAGTGAATGTAGGGACTAGTTCTATCAGAGAAGGGGGAAGGCTTAAAACATAGAAGTGGGAGTTGGCCAGGAGAACATTCCAGGCAGAGGGAACAGCATGTACAAAAACAGGGTTGTCCTAGTACCTAGTCTACATTTTTTAAAATATATTTTTATTAGAGAAGTTTGTGAACTTACAAAATAATCATGCACATGTATGGAATTCCCATACAACACCCCTTCACTAACACACTACATTGTTGTGGAACATTTGTTACAAATTATGAGATAACATCATCAGACCATTACCACTAACTATGGTCTATAGCTTACATTTGGTATACTTTTTCCATACCCCCCTATTATTAACATAGTACATCTTTGGCATTGATGCAAGAATATTACAGTATTGCTATTAACTATAGTCCATAGATTACATTAATTGTATTTTCCCATGCTTCTCCACATTCTTACCACCTTGCATTAGTGCTGTACATTTGTTCTAGTTCATAGACATTCTTGTATTTGTACTATAAGCACAATTCTCATCTACCTCTGGGTTCACTATATTTTTCAGTCACTAAACTATTCCCTAGCTTTCTTTCAGTTGACATTTACATCCCTAGACTACCCTTTTCAGCCACAATTCCATTTATAAGCCAGCTGTGTTAGTTCTACTCACTTGTGTTATCAACTCTATCCATTTCCACATTTTTACAGTCAAGTTAATTATAACTTCTACATTCACTAAGCGTCGATATACCTTCTCAGCCCTCCTCTTATTTCCTAACAACCTATACTCTACGTTTTAACTCCATGCATTTATTCTTTGTATTTAATTCATATTAGTGAGACCATGCAATATTTGTCCTTTTGTGTCTGGCTTATTTCATTCAGCATAATGTCTTCAAGGTTCATCCATGTTATCATATGTGTCCCAATTTCATTTCTCCTTACAGCAGCATAATATTCCATCATATGTATATACTGCATTTTGTTTATCCATTCATCAGGTGATGGATACTCCTAATCTACATTTTTGTCCGCTCCCAGAAGAGGCAGCATCAAGGCCCTGGAGTTAACATGGAGATAAAACAATCTCTTCCTCCTATGGCAGATGACTGACATTTTTATTTCTTTGCCCTTCTGGATAAAGTGCCTTCTCTCTCAAACAGAAATTTGAAATAATCCCATTTGCAGCTAAGTTAATACTGAGAATTGAAATGCACAGAATTTCAAAAATTCTGATTCTAAGAAGAATGTCAAGAGTCACTTCCAGTGCATGTGACACATTTAAAAAGATATTTTAGATGGAGTTTGATACTGTTAAATTGAGACGTATGTATAACCTGTGTGTGATATTGTTGCTGTGGGAACCCTTGGAATCTGCTAACATTTTTTATATCTGTAATTTCAGGATCTTAATAACTTAGGCTCCCAGAATCCTAGAATGTTAGTAATAAAAGACTCCTCAGAAATCCAACCACCACATCTTCCAGATGGAGAAACTGAGGCCAAGACCATTGTTTAAGTTTGGCAGGGCTGCTATAACAAAGTACCAGAGACTAATTGGCTTTAACAACAGAAATGTATTCTCCTACGGTTCTGTAGCTAGAAGTTCAAATCAAAGTATCAGCAGAGCCATGCTTACTCTGAAGTCTGAAGGGTTCTGGCAGTAGCCAGCAATCCTTATGTCCCTTGGTTTGTGGCATAATTCAACCTATCACATGTCTGTCTCCTTCTTTCTGTCTCTGTATCTCTTTGTCCTAATTTTCTCTGCTTACACTAATCCAGTTTGGCCTTGTCTTAACTAATAACATCTCCAAAGTTCCTATTTACATCTAAGTTTGCATTCACAGGACCAAAGAGACTTGAACGTGTCTCTTTGGGGGACACAAGCCAACCCAACAACCATACAGCAAAATCTTTCATTTCTGACACTGGAATCTAGGCCTCTAAGCTTCAAATCCAGTGTTCTTTCTCTTCTACTATAGTTACTGTCTTTAGGACTGTTATATGTTTAGAGAAGGTTCATTTCAATTGTGCACTTCAGTAATAGATGCTCATTGAAGATTTGGTTCCTTTAGGTCCAACTGACTGCTTTCAACAAGGCCAATACTAAAGGATTGTATCAAACCTCAGTTTCTTGACCATCTCCTTGGTACTTGAGCTGTGGAGGTGATAGAATCATAGAATCTTAGGCTAAGAAAGGGATTTTAGAGGTTTATCTGCTTCAACTCTCCTTCCATCCTTCTTGAACATATCCAGAGATGTGTTTGTTCCTCCAAGGGAATTTATTCCATTGCTTAGCCCTGACTCACTCTAAGTTTCATTGAGCATAACTCTGACTCTCTTTCTAATCTGTCCCTGAAGAGAAAGGGAAAGAAGGAAATGGTGCTCACTTAATGAGCACCATTTGTGCACCAGGCACATGTGAGGCATTTTGATATATTGTCTTATTTGATTCTTAAAACATCCCTATAAAGTAGATGCCATCATCCCCCAATTTACAGATGAAAAAAAAAGTTCAGAGAATTTAGACAATGTGCTCAAGTTCATCCACATTAAGTGGAAGCTTCAAGCCAATGGGTTACTCTTTCCATATGTAGGGATGCTTTTTCCTCCTGATTTCTGTCTCTCTTCAGCATAGCCCTTTCAGCACACTACGCTAGAGCTTTCCTTTTAAAATAAAAATTGCCTGCTTAAATGCCTTTGATGGCTCTTCAATCCCTACTCGAGGTAAATAGTCCAAACTCTTTAGTTTAATATCCAAGGCCCTTGAAAATCCTGTCCACGTAGACTTCACAGGTTTACCTCATCCACTCTCCCAGCATTCCTAGGTTCCTACCTGAGTACATGCTTTACTTGCTGCCAAAGGGCCCTTCCTTTCCTGCTTCTATCTTTATCCTGCTTTTCCCTTAAGGTCCACTTAAGTGTCACCTCCTTGGTGAAGCTTACCCCAGTCTCTCCAGGCAGAGTTAACTCTTCTCTGCTTTCTCCCAGCACATTGTACACACTTCTGTAGTAGCCTCTTTTGCATTGTGATGATCCTTTGTAGTCTGAGATCCTCAAGGACAGGGATTGTATATTACTTATCTTTGCATGCCTGGTTCCTGGCACATAATAGTTGTTTCCATAAATACTTTTAGAATAGAACTGAGATTAAGCCTTTTCCAAATTTTAGCCGTTCAGTTATTTGAAGACCTTTCAAAGGCCTTTCCCTATCCCACCCTACTCCTAGTTACCTCTTCTCTAGGCTAAATATCCCTAGCTCCTCCAGCTGTTGCTCATAAAATCTGATTTCCAGATTCACTATCATCTTGGTCATTTGCTTCTGGGTGATAATTTATCAACATACCTCTTTTAAAACATGATGCCTAGCCAGACAAAGTTTGACCAAGGTAAGCAGATTGTGACCTGTAATTTAGATGTAATATTTCCTTAGTTACTACTATGTGCCAGGAACCTCTGTCTACCTTATTTACTTTCATTTTTCCAATAACCTGGTGAGGTAAGTTTTACTTCTCCCATTTTATGGGTGAGGACACTAAACATTGGTAAGGCACTTTGAGAGTAAGTTAACTCAGAGTCACAAGCCCAGGACACAAACTGAGCTTGTGGTCCACTAATACCTTTAGATCATTTTTATATCAACTGATTTCAAGTTTTTTTTCCCAGTTACAACTTAGTGACAAATTCAGGGAAATCTGAGGACAAAAAAGAATCAGTACCTTTTGAAGGGTACAAAACCAAAGCACAGAAAAGTTAGGTTGGAATAGTATAACCAACCTCCTAACAAAAACAGTCTTTATCTAGGAGCTTAGACAGAGCCTGGAATTTCTCAGCCACAAAGCTTCCTGGAGCTATTTTTATTTGGTATTTTACAAAAGAAGCAAGAGCAGAAGAAGCTTCTTAGATAAACAATAAGGTTTGGGGCACAGAACTTCCTTGCAAAGCACTCATTCTCAGAATCTGAGCAGCCAGGCTGGGTCCTGTGAGTTACAAGGTAGACAAAGGAGGCTGCTTCTTTTGGTCTGTGGTTTGGGGCTGAGAGGCCCCCTGTGCACATTAATTCCACAAACATCTGCTGAGCACCAACTGTGTTCCAGACATAGTGTGAGGAGCTGGGGATATAATGAAGAGCACAGAGAGAGTTACAACCTCCTGGAACCTATAGTCAGGGGGGAGACAGGCTCATAAGCAAATGATAGGCACATGACCTAGTTGGTGCCATGATGAAAGAACATGCCCAGGATACTAGAAAAACAAGAGAAGGGCCATTTAACCTATCCTGAGGTGAGGACGGAAAAGATGGTGTCAGAGGAAGTTTCTTGGGGGAGGTAATCTTAATTGATGGGTAGGAATTAACTGGGCAATGTAGGGAGTTAAAAACAGGAGAGAGGAGAAAATGTTTCAGATCTGAGAAGAGCCTCAAATGCAAGAAACAACAAAGTGTGGGAAGAAGTACAAGTAGTTTGGGTATTTGATTAAAGTTCAAGAAAGGGAGTGATGGAATATCAGACTGGGGAGACAAGACGGGATTATTAAATGCTGTTTGTGTCTTAGGGCCTGTATAAAACTCTGTACATAAATTATTTCTAACCATTAGTTCACTGTGTGGCCTTGAACAAGTTACTGCACCTCTCTGGGCCTCACTAGTCAAATGAGGACTAGATGAACTCTAAGATCCTGTCCTATCTCAACCTCTAGAAAAACTGGGTAATCTGTCTACCATATTTACAGGAGTGCTAGTTAGGTTGGGCAAGCATGATGGCCCTGTTTCTCCAAGTTATCAGCAGAGTAGTCAAGACAAAGCAAATTCTATTAAACTTAAAAACATTAACCAAGCATATAATGAGTGCAGGATTCAAAAAAGATATAGATTAAAATGACTATCTGTGATAAATGCCACTGGAAGGTGTCAGATGGTGAGCTGTGGAGAGCTCCGAGTTGGAAGAGATCATAGTTGATTTAGAGGGTGGAGAATGTCTTCTTAGAGGAGATGGGTATTTGTGTTGGGCTGCAAGAAGGCACAGAATTTCGAGGAACAGACTGAGGAGAGAGTTCCAGGCAAAGAAAACAGCAAGAGCCCATCAGAGCCAACCAAAGATTGTACTCTTGCTCCCCACACCTACCCCCTTCACCCCTCCACTCAGGCCCATCCTTTGCTCGTCCTACTCATCCCCAGGATTCTTAGCTAACAGTTATGACTCTCCACACTCAAACCCCTCTGAGAAGTATCAGAGAAGTTTTGAGCTGGCTCTGAAAAAGAAGCAGAGATCCAAAAGAAAATTTGTACACTTTTGATTTTTACAGCAAATGTAGGAATAAATCTATATTAGTCAGAGTTTATCAGAGAAACAGAACAGACAGGTTATATGTATATTAAATATTAAGATATTTATTATAGGAATTGGCTCATGCAACCATGGGAATGGGCATGTCCAAATTTCATAAGGGAGGTCACAAGTTAGGAATTCTGATGAAGGTTTCAATGATTTCCCCAAGAGAAACTGGCTGGCTGAAGTAGAGATAGGAATTCTTTCTGACTGTTGAAATCATCAGTTCCCCTTCTAAGGACTTAAATTGACTGGATGAGACTTCTCTCATTGCTGAAGGCAAGCTCCTTTGTTAATTGTAGATGTAATCAGTCATGGATACGATCAACTAATTATTTAACTCCATGAAAATAGCCTCACAATAACCATCAGGCCAGTGCTTGCTTGATCAAACAACTGGACACCATAACCTAGCCAAACTGACATGTGAACTTAACCATCATAGTCCATTCCTTGCCAACTTGGCCTCCATATACATCTCTTTAAGGCATACTTAATCTCTGAATAAAAACAGTAACTGCCATATTTTTGCCTAACATAATTCATCTGTCCTATATACAACCAGAAACACACTAACCTTATCCCCAAAAGATGATGCAAGTCCTTGGATAATAGTCACTCTTAAACTTGATATCCTGTAATTTAAATACTATGACATAAAGTTAATACAATTTATGTTGTATGATAAGGGAAGAAGATAGGGAAGAAAACAAAGATATTTGCTTTATGTACTTGGTGTGTCTTTTTGTTTTTGGTCATTTTACTTTTTTAATCTTCCAACAAGAGAGCTGGGGTAAGGAGTGGAGAAACAAAATGAAAAGGAAAAAGAACTACTCTGCCCCATAAGCCCTAAGGCCCACCTGTGCCCTTCATGCTGAGCACCAGGAAGTCAGGTGTCCGGTGGCAGCGCAAGGTCAGCAGGTAGACACCAGGCCCTTCTGGAAGGGGCAATGGAGCTTCAGCTGGGGGCCATCCTCATCCTTGTCCTTTTCCTCCTCCAAGGATGACGAGCTGTCCAGCATGAGATTCACCACATCCACGCCCAGCTTCCCGTTTTCCACACGGCTGACCACATGGCTGCCGACTGTGCTGCTGCAGCTGCCATTGACACTGAGGGTGGCAAGGAGCCTATTGTTGTCCACTAGGAACTCGATCTCTTAGTATCCTCGCACTTGCTCAGGATCTTAGAGAGGAGACTCTTAATATGAGCTGGTTGTCCCGAGGGCTGGCTTGTCGCACAACCAGATGGGCTTCTTCGCATTCATCTGGAAGTAGAAGACAGCATAGAAGTACTGCAAGTGGGTACAGGTCTCCAACTGGTAGGGCACCAAGAGCTGCATCTTCACCAGATGAGGGAGACCCGCAAGCCAGTGCTGGCAATCTCTGTCCAGATCAGGTGCAGCTTCTCTTTGACCAGTGCCTTGTACAGCTCTGAGTAGTTGATGCCAATGGTTTTCAAACTCTGCAGCAGCTCCAAGGAGGTTTTTTTAAAATACATTTATTACAAAACCAGGAAGAAATACTCATAACTATTATCATCCTTGTTTCTGCTAGTCATAGCTCATGTTTATAACTATCGTCTTCCACAATCCATTCCATATTCCCTTTACACTCAGCAAGAGCCTCAGCAAATTGTGATTCTTTGCTTGGTGGATGACCCAAATTTTCATTCCTGAAGGGTCTGGGCCATTAATAGTCCTGCCAGGATAGGATTGTTGCAATTTTCCATTGACTTTAATTAAAGGACATGGTAGTACTAAGAGATGCCCTCCCATATTCCAGGCAAACTCTTCTTTACTTCCATTGTGTAGTAGCATGCCTATTTTCCCTTGAAAATCAGGATCAATCATCCCATCCATTACAGTAATTCCATCACTGCCTGCTAATTCAGAGGTATGAGGATCCCAAAGTGTCTGGGGGGACAATCTTAACCTCCAGTTCAATGGAATCACTATTGGTTAGGGGAGAAACAGTTCCAAAGAAGGGACACTGCTTTAGAGCATACACAGCCTCCTGGAGAACATTGCTCCAGTCCTGCAAGGTACTGTCACCTAGTTGGTGCCATAATAGAGTCTCTAAACGGCCATTCCACCATTCTTTCAATCCAGCTGCTTCAGGATGATGGGGAACATGGTAGGACCAGTGAATTCCATAAGCACATGCCCATTCCCACACATCATTTGTTGTGAAATGGGTTCCTGCATTGTAGGCAGGGAAGGCAAATCTGTATCTGAAATATGTGTCTATTCCAGTAAGAATAAAAAACTTCCCCTTCCATGATAGCAGTGCTCCAGTGCAATCAACCTGCCACTAGGTAGAAAGGGGATCACCTCAGGGAATGGTGCCATATTGGAGACTGAGCGTGGGTCTGTGCTGCTGGCAGACTGGGCACTTAGCAGTAGATGTAGCCAAGTCGGCCTTGGCGAGTGGAAGTCCATGTTGCTGAACCCATGCATAACCTCCATCCCTACCACCATGGCCACTTTGTTCATGAGCCCAATGGGAATGACAGGAGTGGCTGGGGAAAGAAGTCAACTGGTTTCCACAGACTGGGTCATTTTATCCTCTTGATTATTAAAATCTTCATCTAGGCAAGTCACCCTCTGGTGAGCATTCTGGATGAGCTTTTTTCCCATCCAGAAAGGTCTTCCCATGAATTCTTTGTCCCCAGCTTCTAATCATTTTCCTTCCAAGTCCCTGACCATCATCCAGTCAAACCACGGGCCACAGTCCATGAATCAGTATATAAACACACCTCTGGCTATTTCTTCTAAGCAAAATGAACAACCAGTGCACTGCTCGAAGTTCTATCTACTGGGATGATTTCCCTTCACCAATGCCCTTCAGGGATGTCTCAGAAAGGGGCTGGAGTGTTACAGGTGTCCACTTTTGGATGGTACCTGTATATTGTGCAGAACCAGCTGTAAACCAGGCCCAAATGTTCTTTTCTTCAGTCAACTGATCATAGGGAATTCCCCAAGAAGTCATAACTTTGAGGTGAGAAAGAGAAGGTAGTGTGGCAAGAGTGGGGGCCATGGGGATTTGCGTAACTTCCTCAGGTAACTTACTTGTGCCTTCAGGACCTGCTCAAGCCTGACCTTGTATGCACCACTTCCATCTGATGACAGAGTGCTGTTATGTACACCCAACTTTATGGCTTAGTGGGACAGACAAAACCCAGTTCATGATGAACAACTCAGATCTCATAGTAACTTGGTAACCAGTGGTTAAGTGTTCAGTCTCTACTAAGGCCCAGTAGCAGGCTGAAAGCTGTTTCTCAATAGGAGAGGAGTTATCTGCAGAGGATAGCAGGGCTTTGCTCCAAAATCCTAAGGGTCTGCGCTATGACTGTCCTCTAGTGGCCTGCCAACATTTGACACTAACACTTCCAGCACCATTGGATCTGCTGGATTGCAGGGCACAAGTGACAGAGCAGCTGGCAGAGCAGACTGAACCTATTGTAGGTTCCAGTCCCCACTCAAAACTAGAAGCTTTTTGGGTCACCTGGTAAATGAGTAGCACACCCAAATAAGGTATGTGTTGTCTCCAAAATCCAGAGAGGCCAATTAGGCATTGTGTCTCTTTTTTGGTCATAGAAGGAGTCAAATGCAACAACTTATCCTTTACCTCAGAAGTGCTATCTCCACATGCCCCATACCACTAGACCCCCAGAAATTTCACTGAGGTGAAGGACCCTGAATTTTTGCTGGATTTATCTCCCACCGTCTTACACATAAATGCTTTACCAATCCAATAAGTCTAAAGTAGTTATTATTTCTTGCTTTATTAGGTCCAATCAGCATATGTCATCAATACAATGGACCGGTGTGATGCCTTATGGGAGAGAGAGATGATCGAGATCCCTGTGGACAATATTATGATACAGGGCTGGAGAATTGACATACACTTGAGGTAGGACAGTAATGTTGTATCACTGGCATTGCCAGCTGAAAGCAAACTGCTTCTGGTGGTCTTTACAAACAGGTATTGAAGAAATAGCATTTGCTAGATCAATAGCTGCATAGCAGGTACCACGGGATGTGTTGATTTGCTCAACCAACAATACCACATCTGTAACAGCAGTTGCTATTAGAGTTATCACCTAGTTAATTTTAACATAACCCACTCTCATCCTTCAAAATCCATCTGTTCTTCTGCACAGGCCAAATAGGAGAGTTGAATGGGGATGTGGTGGGAATCATCACACTGCATCCTCCATGAATACAGTATTTCTTTTTTTATTATTTTGCTAGGTAGAAGCAGCTCTAGTGGCTTCAAGTTGGCCTTTCCTATCATAATAGCCCTCACTCTATAAGTCAGGAAACAAACGTGGGGATTCTTCCAGTTACTGAGTATGGCTATCCCAATTATGCATACCAGAACTGGGGAAATAATCACAGAATGGGTCCGCGGACTCCCTGGACCCATTGTGAGATGGACCTAAGCTAAAATTCCATTGAACACCTGACCTCCATAAGCCCCTACTTTGACTGGTGGACCACAGTGACTTTTTGGGTATCCTGGAATTAATGTCAGTTCCAAATCAATGTCCAATAATCCCCAAATTGTCTGATCATTCCCTGTTCCCCAAATCAATCACCCTCGCAAAAGGCCATGTGTCCTTAAGGAGAAGGCTGGGAGGATAAATTTTTGGCAGTGTATAAGGGTCCTTCCCCAAGGGGACCTGGACTTCTCCTCATTCAAAGAGTTCTGGATCTGTAAAATGTCTCAAATCTGGAAATTGATTGAGGGGCCATGCCTCTGTTTTTGTGATTCAAGTTAGATTTTTGTTCACTTGACCTAGAATTTTTCTGCTTATATAGATCAAGTAAGAATTTAGTAGACTGCCCATCTATTTTACTTCTAGGTACACCATGATCAGCTAGCCAATGCCACAGGTCTCTGTGAGTCAGACTATTCTGAATACTGTTTTGAGTCTGCTGTCCATTACGGTAGCCATGCCCATCTTGTCTTTGATGATTAAGTGCTGCCACTTGGTTCCTATCAACCCAGGATCTGATCATCCCCACTGTGTTTAAGAATCCAAGGTTCAGTGGCAGCAATTCCCACAGTAATATCTGACCTACATAGAAGAGGACTCTTCAGGGATGATGGAGGTACCCTCATAAATTTATTCTTCACAGTCCTGCTGAAAGGTTTGTCCTGTGGATATTCCTGGGATGGGTAAGCAAGTCTTACATGATAAATCCACTCTAACACTCTAATTTCTCTAAGCCTTTGGTTTCCCTCATCTACATTATACCAGGTATTTATGGCATTTCAGCTTCAGGTAATGTAAGCCACCTTTTGGTCCATGCTTTGGCCAACCATCCAAACAAACAGTTATAGCCCTGTCTAACGGCTTAAGCTACAACACTGTATCCAGAATCTCTTCTTTGGTCTATATCAATAAATTCAGCCTGATCCAACTTTATGTTCCTTCTACAATTATCATACACCTTTAATATCCATTCCCAAACATATTCCCTGATTTCTGTCTACATAAACTGGAAAACTGATGCAGTTCTTTTGGAGTGCAATGCATCTCTTTATGGGTCACACTTTGTACTTCACCTTTCAAGGCCTGCTGGGACTTTAGTTTAGTCTAGTTATGCTCTCTGGAAGAAAAGAAGGGTGATAGGTTTGAGTAATGGGAGGAATTAGTAGTATCTTACAAGTCAGTTACCTCAGGGCATTCCATTAGTTTCAGCTGGTGAAAGAGGGTTAATCTCTTCAAAAGGAGATGTGAGAGCTGTTTCCTCAGGGCAGGCAGTTATAGGGTTATCCAATACAGTAGGGTCAGTCTCTTTAGATGGAGGCCTGATAGATGATTCCTCAAGAAGACTACTACAGGTTTATCTGGCAAAGATGACTCAGAAGAATCTAGGGTTTCGGGAAGCAGATGTGGCTCAGGTGACTGGTCTCCTGCCTACCACATGTGAGGTCAATGGTTCAGATCCCGGTGCCTCCTAAAGAAGACAGTGAGCTGGTGCAACGAGCAGGTATGGCAAGCTGACACAACAAGAGATACAAGAAGAAAAAAACATAATGGGAGACACAACAAAGCAGGGAGCAGAGGTTCCTGGTGCCTCTTAAAGAAGACAGAGAGCTGATGCATTGGGCAAGCACGGCGAGGTGACACAACAAGATGACACAACAAGAGATGTGGGGAGGAAAAAACATAATGAGAGATACAAAAAAGCAGGGAGTGGAGGTGGCTTAAGTGATTAGGCACCTCCCTCCCACATCAGAGGACCCTGGTTTGGCTCCTGGTGCCTCCTAAAGAAACAAGGAAGATGAACAGACATAGCAAGTGAAAAACAAGGGGGTGGGGAGAAATAAATACATAAAATAAATATTTAAAAAAAAGAATCTCTGATTTCGATACCCCCAGCATCATCATTATCAGCCCATATGTCCCCTTTCCAATTTTCAGGATCCCATTCCTTCCCAATCAATGCCCTCACTTTAACAGCAGACACTCTGCAAGACTGGGAATTCAATTTACATTGTAATTCAGCCACTCACACAATGAGACTCTGTCTATTTCTCAGAAATCTCAATAAATAAGAGTTTCTTTCAGGGCACATATAGAAACTTTCATATCCTTTATTCGGTGCTTGAGCTGGGAATTTGAAGCCTTGAGATCATTCCTTTCAACAACTGTATCCAGAGTTTTCCAGAATGATCAGCCAACATCATACTTTTTAATTCTATAAAACTCTGTTAAGGTATCAAATACACTGTCACCTAGAGTCTTGACTCTTACAAGCATTGAGCAGCAGTATCCAATGGTGATATTCTGTGTATCTCTATTGCCAAGTCACAACATGGACTCTGGATACTATCTTAATCATTGGAGATACAGTCTTTAGTGCCTTTTAATTTAATCAGTCTAGACAACAAGTTCCTAAAACTCAAAAATCAACTCAGAAATGTCATCCTTAAGATTCTGTTTCTCAAGAACTACTCTCAATTCCAAAACCTATATTAGTCAGAGTACAGCAGGGAAACAGAACCAACAGGATATATATTTATAATATTAAGAGATTTATTATAGAAATTGACTCATGTGACCCTGGGGACTGGCACGTCCTAATTCTACAGGGCAGGCCACAAATTGGGAACTCTGATGAAAGTTTGGATGAATTCTCTAGGAGAAGCTGGCTGGCTGAAGTAGATACAGAAATTCTTCTAATTGCTGAAATCATTTTTCCCTCTAAAACCTTCAATTGATTGAATGAAACTTCTCTCATTGCTGAAGGCAATCTCCTTTGTTGGTAGATATAATTAGCTATGGATACAATCAGTTGACTAGTGATTTAATCCACAAAATGCCCTCACAGTAACAATCAGGTTAGTGCTTGCTTTATCAAAGAACTAGACACCATAACCTAGCCAAGTTGACACATGAACTTAACCATCACAACCTCCTTCATGCTAAGCCTTGTCTGAGGAATTGGGACAACAGGTGTGAAAAAAGTTTCCTGATCTCAAGAAGGTTTCAGGGAGCAGATGAAGCTCTAGCAGTTGAGCACCTGCCTCCCACATGGGAGGTTCTGGGTTCAGTTTCTGGTGCCTCCTCAAGAAGACAAACAAAAAGTGAGCAGACCATGAGCAGACAATGAGCAAAAACAATGAGCAGACAATGAGCAAAAACAAAAACAAGTGGCAAGTAGATGTGGCTCTGAGGTAAGGCAGGCTGAAGTCTGGCCAGCAGGCATAGCCGCGCCCAGTGGGGGATATGCGCAGCCCACTGCTCGGGTGTAGGGCAGCTGGAACGGGCGTACTGCCCTCAGCCATGGAACGGGCGCACTGCCCTTAGCCTCGCCCAGGCAACCAACATCTGTTTGCTGATAACTAGAAGAAGCCTGCCCACACTCACCTTTTCCCCTCCTTACATAGCTAGGGAGAGCTGCACCGCCAAGGCCACACCTTAGAAGGCGTGGAAACTGCTCCCGGCCTATCACGGCCAGCCCCGCCTTCCTTCCCCGCCCATAACCCTATTTAAGCATCTGTACTTCCCTTAATAAATTAGACCTGCGTGCTTACCTCGTCTCCGCGGTGGTTCTTTCCACCGTGCGCCCTCCACGCCTGCGAGCCCCCATAGGAGCCTAGGCCTCTCCTACCTCGGCCAGACAGGACGCACCCCCAACCGCATGGCTCAAGCAGTTGAGCACCCACCTCCCACATGGGAGGTCATGGGTTCGGTTCCTAGTGCCTCCTAGAGAAAAAAACAGACAGACAACTAGCAGACAATTAGCAAAAAAAACAACAAGCAGACAACGAGCACAAACAATGAGTGCAAACAAAAAGCAAAACAGACAAGGGAGCCATGGGGGGTGGGGGAAGAAGATTTCAGCCTAGAAAAGATTTTTAAATGTACCCTAACAATGGCAATACAATGCACATTGTACCATGGAGAGACTTATAGAACAAGCTACCAGGGGAGTTCATGGAGAAATGTTCAAGAAAACATTTCTTGCTGAGTATGGTAGGCAGAATTCTGAGATGCCCCCAAGATTCCCACCTCCTGGTGTACATGTCTTGAATAATTTCTGGAACAGTGAATATAATAATTTTTACTCCTGTGATTAGGTTATATTATATGGCACAGTTGACCTTAAAATAGGGAGATTATCTGGGTGGGCCTGTCCCACATACATGAGTCTCTTAAAAGCTGAGCGTTTTCTCAGATTGAAGAAAGGGAAGTTAGAGAGAATCAGAGAGTGAAAGGGATTCAATGCAAAAGAGGTTCTCTGTTGATGAGATGGAAGGTGGCAAGGACCTGAGCTTGATCTCTGGCTGACAGCTTGCAAAACAATGGGGATCTCAGTCCTACAACCACAAGGAATGAATTCTGCAAACAACTTGAAGGAACTTGGAGCAGACCTTTTCCAGCCAAGCCATGCCAGACATCTACAGAAATGTCAGTTAATAAATGCGTGTTGTTTTAAGAGGCTAAATCTGTAGTAATTTGTTATGCAGCAATTGGAAATAAATATAAGAACTTACAACACGGTCCTCTCATTATCTGTTTACATATTCATTTCCCCAGCTGGGCTCCTTGGATCCAGATGTGTCTTTCTGACTTTGTAACCTTAGGGATAGTCATAAGACAGGTCCTCCCTAAAGTTCCAATGAATGAATGTTTAAATGTGACACAGGGATACAGATCAGAGCCTGGATATACTCTGTCCATTCCCCCCTCCCAAAGATGGTGAGACTGATACTGGGACCAATATCCAGACAACAGGAGGAGGTTTCTCTTCATTCAAAGGCTGTGAGGCCTATTCCAGACAGTACAAGTAACTGTCTCAGTGGCCCCAGTTTCTACCCCAGACTTATGGAAATGGGCCCTTCCCTCAGGTTGGCTTAGTGGACTTTCTTTCAAGGAGCATTGTTCGTAAAGGCATCATCATTCAGGATGCTGCCACTGATTCTGACCCCAGCACATTGTTACCTCTCCTCATTATAGATTTTCTGAGAAGCAGGCAGGGCAAGGAGGCAGAAGGGAAGAAAGGAAGAGGTTACCAAGGAGGAATGGACATGGGAATCCTGGCAGAGGGTCCCCCAAGGCTACATAGCCCAGGGCATCCTTCACATACTTCTAGGGCTCTTCAGGTGAGTGAAAGGAAAAACAATTGTACCCAAATCTTTGCTGTGTAGAAAGCTTCCTTTGGAGATAAGTGTCCCAGAGTGCTCAGGGTCTGTTCCTTTAACATTAAAAAAAAAAAATTCATTTCAGATAAAAAATATTTTAAAGATGTATCATAAAGCCCCTAGCCATCCTAATTTGAATATATGGAAAGAAATTTAATATTTTCTTGATTCATTATGAATCAGTAGCAGGCTTTATTATTAAGAAATCCTATAGGGTTATTAAGGGTTGAAGGACTATATTCCTCCGTAATAAATGGCACCAGAATGCTATGCTTTGGGAGTTCATGGTTTCTTAAAATTTCTAGTTCTCAGCTGTCACTCCTCTTGATGTCATTAGGCCTATCTCCTTTATACCTGCTTCTAATCTGCTAAAGCAGGTAAATAATCCAAGCTTATTGGAGTCATATCAGATAGCCAGTCTCTGAGCAACGGTCTGAGGGATTGTTCTGGGATGAGGCACTGAGAAGGAAAGCTTCAGTGGCAGTAGAGTGGGATAGTTGCTTATAAGCTATGGAATTAGCCTTAACTGTTCTGGTTTCAGTTTCTTCCTCTATAAAGGGGTGATAAGCATATTCCCATTTCATAGAGTTGATGAAAGGAATAAATCATCGAGCTTGGGTTTTGAAAGCTCTTTCTGAAATGCAAATCTGAGAAAGTCATTTCCCTGATTAAAATTCTTCAATAGCTTCTTATTGCATATAGCAGGCATTTGTAAACCTTTTGGTCTCAGGGCACCTTTCCATGCTTAAGAATTACTGAGTCTCCAAACAAAAGGATGGTGATGGACAATGCCAATCCCAAAAAACAGAGTATCTAAAACTGCAAGCAAGACAATTCCATCCATCTGCCCCATGGGATCTAAGCCTGTTTTCAATCAGAAACAGAGTGGGCATCACCATCCCCAAATCCTCAAGATTAATGAAACTATGGACTTAAGTAGACTTATGATTATTCTAGCAATGGAAGAACTTGTATCATTGATATAAAGGCAGTGGCCATCAGAAGTTCTGAGGGGAGGGAGAGGGAAGAATAGATATAACACGGGGTACTCTGGGGACATTGGAATTGTCCTGCATGACATTGCAATGACAGATACAAGCCATTATACAGTTTGTCAAAATCTATAAAATTGTGCTGTGCAAAGTGTAAACAATAATGTAAACTATAGTCCTTGGATGGTAGCATTGCTTCAATATGTGTTCCTCAATTTCAACAAATGTACCACACCAATGAAAGATGTTATTAATGGGGAAGGTGTGGGAGGAGGAGAGGGTAGGGTTTATGGGAATTCCTTATATTTTTGATGTAACATTTATGTAATCTAAAGCTTCTTTAAAAAAAAAAAAAAAGAATTATTGAGGACCTCAAAGAGTGTTTTTATTTGCAGTTGGTTATTTCAATCAATACTTAGCCATATTAGAAATTAAAACAGAAAAAAGTAAATTTTATTAATTCATTTTAAAATTGCAATCATAAACAAATTATGTTAGCATAAACACATTTTTAATGAGAAAGTAACGATTTTCTAAAACAAGAAATGAATGAGAAGAGTAGTGTTTTATATCTGTGCAAATCTCTAACATCTGACTTAAAAGAAGACAGCTGGAATCTAAAATATGTTTCTGCATTTAATCTTGCTGTAATATTATATGTTTTATATTCTATGGAAAACTTCACTGTACACTCTGAGAGAATGAAATAGCAAATAATGTTTATTATGATGATGAGAATAATTTTGAGCTGACCTCTGAAAGAATCTCAAGAATACCCAGGGGTCCCAGGACCACACTTTGAAAACCATTCGCCTACAAAATAAACTCTCAGCTCTTTATCTAGACATACAAGGGCCTCTTTCCATATTCTGGCTTCCTTTCCATCTAACTTCAGCATCATCATCGCCTTACTCCTGTGTCTCCCATACTCCAGCCACAGCGTATTACCTTCCAGTCAAATGGTATTATGCCTAAATGCCTTTGCACACATCCTTCCGTCTGCCTGGAATTAGCTTCTCCCTTGCAAACTCAAGAGCCAACTTGAATGTGTCTGATTCTAGGATATTTCCTTTGACAACTTAACAGAGCTGACCACTCCCTGCTGCAGACAGAGAGCACACAGGCTTGGAAGATACAGGCTGGAGATGAAACGCCACTCATTTACTAGCTGGGTGACTTTGGACAAGTAACTTCACCTCCCCGAGCTTCAGTTTCCTCACTCTTAAAGTAGGGATAACACAGGGAGGACGTGGCGGTTAAACAGAAGAGGGTAGCCAAGATTGCTGATAAGCACTGAATGAATGATCCGTACTATGCCTGGCACATACTTGTATGAATACGTACTTGTCTGAATCCCCAGATGAACCAATGAAGGAACGTGGAAGCTTACACTTACTGAGTATTTATTTTCTCTGTGCCGGGCGCTGTTACGGGGGCTTCACAACTATTAACTTATTTGGTCCTCACAACAACGCTTGGGGGTAAGCGCTACTATTTTAGAGATGAGGGACCTGGGGTAGAGCAGCGAGGTAACTCGCCCAAGGACCTCACACGACTAGTCATTAGCAGGAGGAGCTACGAGCCCCCGGGAGCCGAGACCTGACCGCTCTTAGGTCCAACAGATATTTTCCTTGTCGCCCATGAACGGCCTCAGAGAGGTTACCTGCGGCGGCGGGATTCGAACCGGAGCCCTCTCCAGGCCTCAGTTTACCCTTCCCTGAGACGCGGACCCGAGTACTCAGGGACGCTTGTCGGGGCCCCTCGCGGGCAGGAGGCGGGAAGCTGCCAGGGCTGGCCCGGCCGGGCCGCGCGGAGGCGCCCTCCCCACAGCGCGCGAGCCCAACCGCCGAGCCTCGCGCCGCCTTGCGGCGGGAGGCGCTGGGGCGGGACGGGGCGGGGCCCGGGGGAAGGAGGGGAGCCCCTGCCCCCGCCCCCGCCCCGGGCCCCCGCCTCAGCCACCGCCTCGGTCGAGCCCCCTGCAGCCGCCCGCTGCTCTCCGGAGCCGCTCCTGCCCGCCCCCTTCCTTCGTCCTCCCTCCCTGCGCAGCGGAAACATGGCGGCGGAAAGGGAGTGAGCCGCTCCGCGTCCCGCGCCCCACGCCGCCGCCGCCGCCGCAGCGCCCGCAGGTAAGCGCCTCTGCGGCTGCCTCCGCTGGCCAAGATAGCCCGTGCCCTGAGGGGCCTGGGCCGCCAGGGACAGCCCCGAGAGAGAAGACAGCTGTGGGACCTGCCCGGCCGCTGCTCCCGCCCCTCCGGGCCCGAGTGTCTGCCTTTCTGTCTGTCGGGGTCGCCGTCGGGGTCTGCCTGCCTGTCTGTGGTCAGCGCGTCGCCGTGGCCCTTGCCGGGCGGTGTCAGCCCGGCCCAGATCACCGGCGGCCGGTTCTGCATCTTCGGCCGGGCGGGTGAGGCCCAGTGTCCGGCCGGCGGCCCTGACGCGGTGGGGACGCCCCGGGGGCCCCGGCGCGGGAAATCCAAGGACAGGGGGCCCTTTGGAGGGCTGGTACCGCGGGGCGGTCAGTGCGGGGGTCCCTCTGTCCACGCTTGCAGAGCTGGAGTCGACTCGGATGGGCTGGCTTTGAGCCGAGGGCCGGGGGTCTGTCGGTTTGCTGTCACGAGAGCCTGTGGGTTGTCTCTGGCGGGGTCCGGGTTTGATGCAGGTGGGGTCCGAGGTCGGCGAGCCGCACGGTCCGACTGAGGGTCGGGGGCGCGAAGGGCCCAGAGCTGTCAGTAGCCGTCCTCGGTCGGCGCGGGGACCACTCCCGCCTGCCCCGGAGCCCCGCCGGAAACCGGCCTGGAGAGCAGGTTTCAAGCTTCAGGCTCGGGCGGGAGCAGCCGGGCACCGAGGTGAGCAAGTGGCCAGGAGGGCTGGACACGTGGGCACAACTGTGGGCCAGCCCCGAGAGAAATGAAAGGGATTTCCAGGAGATGGGTGAACTCCAGAACAGCTCTGGACTGGAAGGGAATTGAAGTCATCTAGGGCCCTACTTGTCTCATCCCAAGCCCAAATGTCTTTGAAAATCCCAAACACCATTCTAGTAATTTAACCAACCTGTTTAAACACCTCCTGTGATGGGAAACTAATGCTTCCCAAGAAACCCATTCTGTTCCTGGGCGACTTTGGTTTTTACTTTTTTTTTTTTTTTGGTTGAAAGAAACAGCTGCCTCCCATTCTCCTACTTCTTTTCCCTTGTTAACAGCCCTTTAGATTTAGATATCTGAAGATAGTAATCATGTCCCCAGAGTCTTGTCTTCTCTCCACTAATTCCAGTTCCTTCAGTTGTTTCTCACATGCTGTGGTTCTCTGGTCCCTTCTCTGGCTGGGATCTAGTTTGCCCATATCCCCTTCAAAGGAGAGTTTCTTAATGTGAGTGAGGTGACAAAACCTAGTGAGTTTCTCTGAGAAGTTCCTTGGCTCCAAGGAAAAGTACAGTATTCCTTTCTCCATTTCTTTTGTGTTCTTTTAAACTTAAAAAACAAAAGACAAAAAACAAACAAAAACCCATCATGTACTGTTTGTTCAAGAGAAGTAAAAGAAGTCCTGTTTTGTCCTATTTTAGGGACATTTTGGTTTCCCCCTTTAATGTCTATAAACACTTTATCAAATAAGCTAATGTATATGAAAGGGTTTTAAAGTGCAAAGCACTATGCAAATAGAAGAGCTTATTTTCACTCTGAAAAAGAATTGAGACCTAGTTTGGTGCTGCATTGCAATTTAATATTTAGTTGGAGAAGGACATGCTTTATTACATTGAACTCTTTGCTCCATTTCTAATGCCAGCAGATGGTCCAAAATTACTATGAAAAAGAACACTTATTTGCCATTATTTTTTTCTCTTTTTTTCTTCACTTAGCTTTGGTGGTGCAGGGGTTGAGTTTTTAAAAAGGCTCTTTTACCAACCTTCTGAACTCCTGCCTAAGCAACCCTGCAGGTTAGTAACTTTTAAGCCCAGCAAAGAAGTAAATGGCCTTATGGATAAAATGCCAAGCTCTTGTGTCTGGGACCCTGTTCAAGTTCTAAGCAAAGTTACGTGTGTTTATAACATAGGCAAGCACATACTAGCAGTCAGAATTGGTTCTTTATCTTTGTTCTTATGTCTTCATTTTTTAAGTTGGTCAGTGGTTTTGAAGCTTGTAGGACATTTGTCAAGTTTTGATATTTGGTATGTTTGTGCAAGTGCTATTTCCCTTTTATGTAAGTTGGGTAAAATTTTGTTTAGCACCGATCTGTACAGATCCAGGAAAGGCTCTGGTTTCTTCCCTTCAAAGTACTTGGAGTTAAAGGCAGGGGATACTGAACTCTGAGAAAGAACTGGTGTGACTGTCCCACTGAAAATTTATTTATTTTATTTATTTATTTATTTTTTTAAAGATTTTATTTATTTATTCATTTATCCCCCCCTTGCTGCTTGTGCTCGCTGGGTCAGCTAACCACGCCGTGCGGGCGGGCTTGCCTTCACCAGGAAGCCCCGGGAACCGAACCCGGGGCCTCCCATATGGTAAACGGGAGCCCTACTGATTGAGCCACAGCCGCTTCCCTCCCACTGAAAATTTAAACTTATCATTTTCTAACCTTCATTCTGCACTTTAGGCACCTACTGTTTGTCTGGTACTGTGCTTAGGTGCGTATGCAAAGATGAATAAGATATATTTCCAATTCTTCTGTGCTGGTAAATTAGATGCTAAAAAGGTCATCTCAGAATAAAAGGTGAGAGCTATGCATATGCTATGGCTCCAAAAGTAAGGAAAACAAGGCTTACCTAGGAATTGAGAGAAGGCTTTGGGAAGAGATGATACCTGGCCCAAATCTTAAATGGTAAGTATGAATTAGGCATAGATGAGTAGAGAGTGTGTTGCAAACACAGATAATAGCTTGAGCAAAGGCATCAATGTGAGAAAAGAAATGGCTTGCATAGAGACCTACAAGCAGGTTGGGACTGCTAAGAATATATCAGTGAAGACCTAAGTGGTAAGTTGTGAGGCTGAAAGTATAGGCAAAGGTCCAGTTGTGAAGCACTGAAAAGGTTTTATTAGACATGGATATAGTAACATTTGGAAATGATCATTCTGTGGTCATAGAGATGAAGAGAAAGAGATGAATTTCAGAAAATCTGTGAAGCTTTATGACTGATTAGATGTGCAAGTGAGAGGGTGCGGAGTCTAGTGTGTTGCTCAGGTGTTTGGCTTGGATGGAGGTGACATTAACTGAGAAAGGAAAGACTGGCTGATGAGTTCAGTTTTGTGATTTCTTGAGTTCTCTGTTAGATCAATGAGCAAATATAGTGGGAAAAAAGGAGGTTGTGGTGAGAAAGAATACTGGAGTTAAGTTGTCTGATATGGAGCCATTCTAGGTGATAACTACATTTCTGTGTTTGGGTCAGTAAAGGTCAGTGAATCTGAGTATGACAAGGAACTGTGGAGCTATTGTACTGAATGTCATCTCTGTGGATAGTGAAGTGATTTAGGATGATAGGATGTGGGGATGAGAGGACAGTTGTGACCCAGGTGCAGTGAATATAGGGGATTAATCAGGAGGGTGGTAGGTGACAGATGAGGAGGAGGGATAGAATGATATAGCCAGATGGCATAAATCTCAAAGGAGGAGGAGTTTTAAAACACAAGAGTAGAGGGGGGCGGATGTGGCTCAAATGGTTGGGCGTCCGTCTGCCATATGGAGGGACCTGGGTTCGATCCCCGGGACCTCCCTTTAAAATAAAAAAATATATATATAGAAGGCGCATGGGCTGCCAGGCTCTGTGTGCTGCTGAGCCGTCGGGCCCGGGAGCCATGTAGCAGGATGATACGTAACAGCGGAGAGACAAGACGAGATGCTCCGAAAGCTGCAGAAGCCAGGAGCCGAGGTGGCGCAGGTGACAGAATAACTGTCTCCTGCATCGGAAGTCTCCAGGATCGAAGGATGAGAAGAGATAGCAGGAAACAGACACAGAGAATTGCTCAGCGAATGGACACAAAACAGCAAATGGGGAAGGGGGTGTTGGTTAAAATGGATAAAATAAATAAATAAATCTTTAAAAAAAACAAAAAACAACAACAACAACAAAAAAACACAAGAGTAGAAAAGCAATGGTTTTTTACTTTTACTTCCTGGAAGCAGGGTTCTGATCTCTTGATCTTTATTTAGGACCCTTATTAATCACTCTGCTCTGAAGAGTCTGTTCTTAGTCCTGGAAAGTAGCAGGGCAAATACTCTATATCCAATCCTTTCTTCTAATACTTAGTGGCAAAAGACAGTGGAGATTTTTCCTCTGATGATCAGTGGGTGGATAGAAAACAATCACATAAAGCGGTGAGGACAAATCCCTGGTTTCTGGGAAGAGTATAGTGGAAAAAGCCTAGGCGTTGTATTTAAGAAGGCCAAGATTCAGATCTGGGCTCTGCCACTTACTAGCCTTATGACTATAAGCAAATTGATTAGCCTCTGTGAGCTTTAATTTCTTTATCTGTAAAAAACAAATTCCTTCTTCAAAGGATGGCACAAGACTACATGAAAGACTACATGAAATAATGTATGAAATCACTAGAAAACCAACTGGTGCTTCATAGATACTAAGTAAATGTTAGTTCCCTCTTACTTACCATTAAGGAACTTATGCTCTGCCAGCTGAAGTAAAACCTTTCATGCTTACCTAAATTATGTAATAAGTATTTGAAGGAATGGTAAAAACAAAGTAACATTGGAGTCCGGGGGCGGGGTGGCGTGGTGCGGAAACCATCATTTTTCAACATTTGGAAAAAAGAGTAGACTTCACAGTTGAGATGAACTTCATTTGGGCCTTGGAGAACAAATTTTAATAGACTAAATAATAATTTAGGTGGAGATGCAATTTTTTTCAGGCAACGTGTAGAGTATGTGTGTTAGAAATTGATAACTGCCACAAATTTCAGTATTGTATTTGTCTAAGTCAGTAGTGACAGATATGGTTAGAGAGATGGGCTGGGAACATAGTACTAAAGGCTGAAGATAGAGAGTTTGGACTTGATTCTAGGACAACTAGGGAGCCATAGATTATATGTCCCTTACTCTCCTGACCTTAGTTTATCATTTAGAACCAGGTACACAGTCTTCCTTTCCCCCTTGAGTTCTGCCTTCATCCTGAATGACTTCAGTATTCACATGGATGACTTTTTCCCCATCACATCGACCTTTAGTTTTCATGATCTTTCAAGACTCAAGTGATCATCTCTACTAGCTCATCACTCCCACAGCACACCATGGGACTATTATCACCAGAGATGTTCTACCTCCAAAACTGTAATTTTGTTCAAAATCTCTCCTGACTCTTTATTATCTCCACTAGATCTGTTCTTTGGCCTCATAAAGACCTATCTTGACATTTTTCCCTATCCAGCTTAATTTTCTTAGACCACCATTTAGTCACTCTCTTGCTTTTATCCCCTATTCCCTTCTGTCCCTCTCTGGGCAAAGTCCCCAAACCTTGTTGAATTGAACTAACCTCTCTCTTCTTGCCTATGCTAGCTCTACTGAGCCCTGCTGGAGAAAAATCTTACAATTATACAGATTGCTGCTTTTGGGTCTTCAATAAGTAGTCATTTCTTTGCCCTCTTCTCCATGAGGTCTTTTTTTTTTTTTTCTTTTCTTTTGTACATTTAACAATTGAATATATAAACAATTAAAAGCTAAAAAGTAAACACAGATTAATAAATACATACATATCTCAATTAAATGTTCTGGATACATATACCCATGAGGTCTTATGTCAAACCTATTCTCTATTCAGGCTTCTGACCCCACCCTACATATCTCACTAGCAAATCAAGTTAATAAACCAAGTTACTTCGAACTCTACCTATATTTTCCTGCTGCTTCTTCGTGCCTAAGGCTAAATC
Source organism: Tolypeutes matacus (assembly GCA_026826555.1). Taxonomy (NCBI): domain Eukaryota; kingdom Metazoa; phylum Chordata; class Mammalia; order Cingulata; family Chlamyphoridae; genus Tolypeutes; species Tolypeutes matacus. Next base: position 35,000,243 of record JAKSZT010053883.1, on the reverse strand, counting down.
TGTGAACCCTCTCTTCTTTGCTTTCAACCTCTTTCTCTCTTTTGGCTCCTTTTCTTTCATATGTAAATATGCTTAGAAGTCTTCAATCTTGAAATAAACCTTCTAACTAAAATTTTAAGCCCATGTTTCCCTCCAGCTACCACCCAATATTATGCCCACCTTTCATACTCAAACCTTTTGAGTTATATACATTTGATATAACTGAAAAAGCTTGATATATAAACTTTCTCACTCTTACTTCTTAATTCACTGCATTCAAGCTTTAGTTTCTATCACTCAGTAAGTCTGTTTCCTCATCTGAAAATGGGGATTTGTGGTTTTCAAAAAATGCAGTAATCTATGAGATTGTCTATGTAAAAGAGCTCAGCGCAGTATCTAGCACATTGTAGAAATACTATATATGTTACTTTTGTTATTTTGCTATTTATCTCATTTATTCCTTCAAACACTCATGAGAAGTAGAGGATAGTCTCATTTTGCAAATAAAGGAAACAGATTTAAGGGTTTAGGGACTTGTACAAATCACATAGAAAGTGGCAGGGGCCCTGAAACTGTTCTGATCAGGGTCACCAGCTACCTCCTTGTTGCTAACACGAGGGGTACAATTTTCAGTCATTAGCAGCAGCATTTCTCATTCATCATTATTCCTTCTTCCTTGGAACATTGGTTTCCGTCAGCTTTGGTCTATTTCAGTGTTTTTGGTCCTCTCTGACCTCTACACCTCAAATGTTCTTTGAGTGAGGGCTTCCCTTCTCTTGCCTGTCTTTGGTCCTAGGCTGCCTTTTCAATATTCCCTTAGTAATTGCATCCATCACTTGGCTTCCAATAACATCTAAATACTGATGTCTCAAATTTCCATTTATAGTCAAGATCTCTCCGATGGGTGTTAGACCTATATATTTAGCTACCCACAAACAGCTTCATTTGTATGTCCTATACCTACCTCAAAGTCAGTGACTGAACCCAACATCTTTGCTACTTTTCCTAATCAGTTACTCCCCCCTCCCCCCATGTTTGTTTAAGAAAGTTTCTCTTCCTGAGAAGTGCTTCTGACTTAGAAAAATTGTGTGTTATTCAATAAATATTGTTGATCACTCAGATTGAGATGGAATAAGACACGCCCCTTCCCTCCGGGAGCTCCCTATATAGGAGAAGATAGATACATACTTCACTAACCCTTAGACAGCAACATAAAGTGAAATGTTATGTAACTGCATAAACACACTAGAAATTAAAAGAAGTGATCACTGCTGTATAAAGTTTCCAAGTTCATGGCTTAAGGAAAGTTCAACCTAGGTAATTTGGGAATGGAGACTGAGATGGAAAGTATGAGAATTTGGGAACAGAGTTGCTTTTGGAAAGATAAAGTGAAAGTCTGTCCTTTCTCTCAAATCCTTGGATATTACAAATTCAAGTAAAATAAAGGTTTTGCTTTTGTCTTTGTTTTTATAGGATAGATCAATTCTAATTGTTCCTTGGCAGAAAGTATCATAGGTTTAATTATCAGTAGTTTATTAGGGCATTCAATTGAGCATATCGTCTGCTATAAATAGGAAATATTCAGTGCTGTGGAGACATTCATAGCCTACTGGGGGAGACAGAAATGATAGTTATATTACAATATAGTAAGTGCTATGGTAGTAGTAGGTGTGGTATGGGAGGATATCTATATATCCATCTCAGAAGAGTTAGTATCCATGTGTGCCTAGGAATTTCAGGGCTTGTGTAGGTAGCATTGTGGAGATGGGGATGTGAGGAAAGATAGATATTTACAATTGCATAGTATTGAAGGATGTCACATACATTTTCCTGTTTAATTTGAAACTTATAATTCTGTTAAGTAGGATGCCAGATCATTATAAACCCTACTTATTGATAGAAACTGAGATACTAATGGACTAACTAATGTGACCAATATCAAACATCTAGTGAGTGTCAGAACTACTCAAAACCAGATTGTCTTACTTTAGTTTTTGTGTTTTGCCCAGATTGACTCCTTTTTATTTATTTTTATTTTTTTTAAAGATTTTATTTATTTATTTATTTATTTATTTATTTATTTATTTATCCCCCCTTGCTGCTTGTGCTCGCTGTGTCCATTTGCTGTGTGTTTTTCTGTCTGCTTGTCTCCCTTTGTTGGGTCGTCCTGCTGCGTCAGCTCACCGCAGCGCGCGGGTTGGCTTGCCTTCACCAGGAGGCCCCGGGAATCGAACCCAGGGCCTCCCATATGGTAAACGATTGAGCCACATCTGCTCTCCAGATTGATTCCTTTTTAAAGACCCCATGCTGTCTGAACCTCCTGCTGGTTCTGTGTCATCATCATTTATTAATTTCCTTAACTTTTTAAACATTTAAAGGCCAATGCATTATTTTTCCCTCTATAGTTATTATAAATATTATAGTTGTTAGCTTTTAAAGTTAAAGCATAAATATATTGTATATTCATTTTAATTGCTATGTCTGTTATGCATTGGCACATTTCCAAGTGTTTGCTTATTTATTAAAATTGCTTTATACTTATGTAGACTTTCCTCTGGGGCATTCAAACATGATGGAAATAACAGCTATTTTAGCCATTTTGTCCTGTAAAGTATAATAGAAAACTTAAGAGCCAGCATTCTTATTCTTGGAGATATTTAAGAAGAGAGCAGGCAGCCATTTGTCTTAGATGATATAGAATTTTAGACTTCCAACCCTGATTTTGTGGTGCCCTGCCTTGTCTCCCGTTGCCTCAATAGACTGCTGAAGCATTGAAGGCCCCCTTGAGATTGATTACAATGACTTTGTAGGGAAACCCATCTATTCAGGTATGTGATTTCTCCAGCACAACCCAGCAGCCCAAGTATATCTCAAATGAAGAAATATGGCTGGTTTCATACAGAATTAGGGTTTGCCAGATGTGTGGGATGGAAGGAAAGACAAGGGAGCAAATAGTTGATACTGGCAAAAATGCAGTTTAAGTATTAAACTTTGGAATTAAAGATGGCAGAAGGCGGGGCAGTAAAGATTATAGGGTGATTGAGCAAGTGACGGATGGGAAGTTGATGACTGAGTAGGGATTTTGGAGGTGGCTCTTGATGTGAGTTGAGAGTAAGTGACTGAGCTGACATGGAGGGTAATGGCCGAGAGGCCCCATGTAGGATGGATGATCCATGTCATTTTTGCGGTCATATAGGATAACAGCAGAAGAGGGGTGGAGTGGAAGATGTTGAACCTCTTCCTAGAAAAGTGGACAAGATGGTTCCTCAATGGCCTGGTTTCCTGATTATTTATAGGCTAGAGCAGCCTATGCTAGGCTCACAAATGGACAGTTGGTGTTTTTTTTTGTAACTTTTTATTTTGACATAATTTCAGATTTACAGCACAGTTACAAGAATAGTACAGCCTTTCACCCAGTTGTTAACATTTTAAAAAGAGAGAGAGACTGCTGAAAAGTTTCCAAATGAGATGAAATTTATTTGTTTAAAAATAAATGAATTTCTAAAATTAATTTAGGGGTGTAAAAGTTTATAAAATCTACTAGGGATAGAAGGCCACAATTCCAAATTAAGGGACTATAGGAGCTTAAAAAGGTTGTCTCATTTCTTTGTGTGTGTTCTTATTCTGTTTATTATTTACTCATTCATTCAACAAATATTTATTAATGTTTCCTAACTGCCAGGCACTGTGTTATATATATTCACAAAGATAAATACCATAATTTTTAAAATGAAAAGACCAGTCACAGAGTTGAAAAATATATTTGTGTATATGTAACAGCTACATATTACTATAATACATGAAAGATTCCTACATATAGCTTAGAAAAAGACAAACAAATCAATAGGAAAATGACAAGGTACTAAAGAGGCAACCCAGATCTTTATTAACTGTTTGCCAGTAATTAGGTAAAAGCCAATTAAAACTCTAATGGGACTGCCATTTCTCATATATCAGGTTGGCAAAAATTAAGAAGAATGGTAATACCAAATATTGGTGGGGATACGCATTAAGGGTACTCTTAGACATTTAGAAATAAAAATTGTCACAACCATGGTAAAGAATAAGTGGGAATAGCTATTAAAGCTAAAATGTATTTAAACTACAACCCAGCAATTCCACTCCTAGATATATACCTTACAGAAATTCTCCAGTGTGTGCATACAGAGACATACACAAAAATATTCATGCAACATTGTTTATTTTAGCAAAAAACTGGAACTAGTCTACATGTCCATCAAAAAGAATAAAAATATTATGGTATATTTACCTAAAAGAATTCTATACAATAACAAAAATGAATGATCTAGAACTATATGATAACTTGCACAAATCTCAAAAATAAAATGTTGAATGAATAAAGCAAATTGCAGAACACATTTTTTTTTTCAGAACACATTTTTGTAAAACTTAAACATGTTTGTATTTAGGGATGCATATTTATGTAATAAATGTTTAAGGAAATGTATGGTTTTGATAAATATCAAATTAAGGGTAGTTATTATCTCTGAAGGGTAGGGTATGGTGAAAAGACCAGGTATAATGCTGGGATGTATACACAGGGGGCTTAAATTGTATTGGTAAATATTTTATTTTTTAAACTGGGTCAAGGATATATGGGTGTCCATTATTATTTATACCTTTTTATATACTGAAATATTATATATGTATTTTTTATTGGAGAAGTGAGTTTAAAATACAGGATTCCTGTATACCATTCTACCACCACCATCTTGCATTGGTGTGGAACATTTGTTATTAATGATGATAGCACTTCTTAAATAATTATACTATTTTTTTTTAACAGTAGTTACTTTTCTTACAAGTGATGAAAGATTATTAAAATAGTCCGATCATCCATTATTTATGTTAGGTGTATTTTTCCCCATATGCCACCCTATTATTACTACCTTGTATTAGTATTGTACACTTGTTGTATTTCATGAAAGAATATTCTTGTACTATTAACTATAGTCCATTGCCTACAATAAGTTCATTATATTGTACAGTCCTATATTTTATCTTTTAAATTTTATTCTAGTAATATATGTATCCTACCGTTTCCTCTTTTGACCACATTCACCTATATATTTCAGTGCTGTTGATTACACTCACTATATATGTGTGTGTGTGTGTGTGTGTGTATATATATATATATTTAAAGAATAATAGCATAAAGTCCTTATTATGGTATAATGCAGGGAGGGGGCAGCAGACACATAAGGAGATGTTATTAGGATGAATCATATAAAATTGCCACTTTTGTAGGTCTAAAACGGTCTAATACCAGCAATTTCAAATGGCTCACTCCTATTCAATCTAATAACAAGTGCTATGGTTTAAATATATTCAAAGTACTATGAGAACACAGGCCAGGAACAACTGACTCTACCAAGGCAGAAGGAAGGAGGTGATATTCAGAAAGCTCCCAGAAGGAGGGGATGATATTTGAATTGGATCTTAAGGATCGAGAAGGAATTCACCAGATAAGTAAAGAGAGGAAAGAAGGTCTCCCAGACAGGAAAAGGTAAAGACTCCTTTGAATGAATGGGGTCCCCCAGAGAGACTAAGTAGAGGTCAAAGAAAAACAGTGGAGGAAGAGAGTAAGAAGGGGTTAGATAGGGAACAACAATAGTAGCAAATATCTGTATAGCACTTACTGTGCATTTTATATATTAACTCATGTAATCCTCTCCACAACCTTACAAGGAAAGTACTCTTGATCTCTGTTTTATAGATGAGGAAATAGACACACAGTAGCAAAAGTAGTAGAACCAGAATTTGAACTCTGACCATCTGAGTCCAGAGTCTTAGTGCTTGGTCATTAAACTATATTCTGAGTCAGTACACTATAAGCAAAATCAGGAGGAAGTGGATGCCAACAGAACAACAGTAACTTTCAAGGAGAAATAACTGTGAAAGGCTCCAGGGAGATAAAGTAGAATACTAAAAAGAGACCAATGGGTGTAAAGAAAATCATTGTGCTAAGGTACAGTAAGAAATGCAAAGATAATAGAGAGATGGCTATCTCAGTATAGTAGATTTAATCTATGGGGGAGGGGGGCAGTGATTATAATTGAAGAAGGTGCCATTGGAAATTATTCAAAATAGAATCCTATCTATATTTAAATATTTGATATCAACACAATTGAAAGAATTTTATTCCTCTGCTGTCCATAGTCATAATTTCCCTAAAATGCTAATTAGGATTACATATTGGCAATTTTGTTTATTCTTCTATATCTTCTGGTTTTAATAAAGATAGAACTTAAGCTGTTGATTTAGTGGATTTTCAGAATTGAGTGATATTCTAAAGATCAATTGTTCAATCCCCAATACTTCATAGAAAAGAAGGTGAAAGATTTCTTTGGACTGTGGAGTTATGGTTTAGTAGTTAGAAGTCCCAATTCAAGTCTCCACCTGCTGCTGTCTGAGGGGGTTGCAGGTAGTGAGCTCTAAGATCTCTTCCAGTTCTCAATTCTGCAACTGTTAGGTCATTTGTCCAATGATTTAATTTTGCAAATGAAGAAACTGAGGACTAGAGAAGGGATGTCGTTTATCCAGGGTCACAAAAACTAGGATCTGATTCTCCTGACTCTTGGTCCAGGAAATCTGATGGAAGAATCATCAAACATTTGAGTGGCTGTTATATGTCAGGCATGTACTAGGTACCTGAAAAAACATAAAGGCATGTGAATTTAGCTTCAGAATTCTTTCATCCAACTTATAAAAATAACAATCAGTATCTGCTGTTTGTTTGTTTATTTATATCTTATCTTATTCCAGAATGTATTTAATGCAGACCCATTCTGTATTAACACATCATATTAAGAAAGGGAATAACATGATTGAGTATCAGACAAAAGACTACTTTTGTAAACATACATTATTCTCATCCACCTGAATATAGGTATTGTTAGCTCTATTTTATACATCAAGAAACTGAGACTCAGAAGTCTATCCAAGATCATGCAATTTATAAGTGATAGGACTCCGTTTTCAAAACCAGACCAGCCTAACTTTAACCCTAATGCCTTTTCATCTTCACCATGTGTACTCTCCACTTTCAGTGTTATAATTCTGAGATTTTATCAGTACAGGATGTAAGATTTTCTTGCAGGAATTTACTTAAATTTTTTTTTTAATTTAATATATCCTATCTCACTAAACAATGTAGGCAAACTTAGAAAGATCCCTGAATAAATGAATGAAATGCTTTAGTGAATCAGAGTCAAGGTTATTTTTTAATTTGAACAGTCATTATGAACAGCTTTCTTGTTTGGGTCAGTACTCATGTTTTAATAAATTGCTAAATTTCTTACTCCTCCCCCAGCCTTTGACCTACATCCACTTCCCCCTTCTCAACCAACAAACATTTACCAGCTACCTACTAAAGCTAAGACTAAGATATGACTCCTTTCTTCATCGAGCTAATTATCCAGGTAGTTAGGATTAAAAAGTTATAATAACTTTGCATTGATCTTCCTCCCCAAACCCATAGCCCTCGTCTAATCATGAGAACAACATTAGACAAATTTCAGTTGAGGGACATTCTGCAAAATACCTGACCAATATTCCTGAAAACTGTCAAGGTCATAAAAAATAAGGAAAGTCAGAGAAGTTGTCAGCCAAGGGGAGTCTTTGGAGACATAAATAGTATATATAATGTGGTATTCTGCATGGGCTCCTAGAACAGAAAAAGGACATTAGGTAAAAACTAAGAAAAACAGAAGAAAGTTTGGACTTTAGTTAATAATAGTGTATCAATATTGGCTCATTAATTGTAACAAATGTACCCTACTAATGTAAGGTTATTAATAGGAGAAACTGAGTATAGGGTTTATGGAAACACCCTGAACTATCTTCACAATTTCTCTGTAAATCTAAAACTGTTCTAAAATTAAAAGTTTATTTTAAAAAAGTAAGAATATTTTTAAAAATAATTTATAGGGTTATAATTAAAAGATACTTTTTCATAAAATGATGTTCCCAATTCCATTGAGTCTTTTGATGGGACTGACAAGCCATCTGTTGATAATTGGTTCATGTGCCAAAGTGTCTGCTAGGTGGATTGTCACATAGAAAAAATGTCATACATGTGGGTGACAAAATATGCCAAGTAGTAGTCAATAGAGTGGACTCAGACAAATGTGAAAAATTCTTGCCACATAATAATGCTTGTTAATTGAAAACAGTGCCATTATTTGGAAGGATTGTAGATAAGTCCTTATATTGGCTTAGGAACAAGAATGATCCAATTCATATAGAGATGTTACTTTATTTGAGCGGCGTATGTGACACTAAAAAATGTGTATGTTGCATAGTTATTTTTCTACAAATGCTTTATAAAAGTAGTATGATTCTTGGTCATAACACTTATGAGGAGTCAGATAAATGTAGAAGTCTTGGATTTAGTTTTAAGAAAAAACTTGTTGATTAAGAAATATCTTGAAAAATGGAGTTTATTGTTCCATTATGTATGTCTTCATCATCACTTATGGTTGTGCCTATACTTAAAGGATATCATTTACAGAAATCTATCTTCTAGGACATATTCTGTAAATAATTATTTAATAATTATTTAATGACCCTAGATGTCAGCTCGCTTTAGAAAGCTTAGAAAATTTAACTAAATAAATGTCAAGCAGAACTAGCAAAACTCTTACTTCTTTTTTGTTTCTTCCCTACTCTCCAAACTCTCCAATTCTTAACCCTCAGATTTCCACAACACCTTCAAACTTAATTACTTAATACAACTTTAGTTAATAAGGAAACAAGGGTTGGTTGTTTGGGCTAAATTCTATTAACCAGTTTTAACAAAACAATAAGTTTTTTTTTTTTTTTTTTTTTCATGCTGACCTGGACACTTAGGCGTCACAGCTATCTTCTTGAGAATTGCTAGTTAAATTTGGTAAAATGTTAAATAATGTTTCTGTTGACTTCCTTATTCCCTACATTAACAAAATTTTCTTTTGATATAATAATACCTAAATAAATAAATACCCTAATGATGGCTTTTAAATAAAGAGGTGTCAGTTCAGGCAGTTTACTAATTTGCTGGTATCCTGATTATTAGTTATTAATAAAACCTATATTTAGATGCCTAATACAGTGAATGCTTACATGGTGAATGCTCAGGACATGTTAATTAAATCCAATTCTGAATTAATGTACTATTTGCATCGTACCTAATGTTTTTCAGAATGCTCCTTCATCTTATATTGAGAAAGAACTGTATTTTACATTGACTGTATATTGGAAATAACTTTGTTATCTTATGGATATGGAATTTAAATCCCATGTCTTTCACTCCTGTTCTACCAAAAAGGTCTTTAGATGATTCCAGTGATCAGACAAGTTTAGCAGTCCCTGCTGAATTTCATATTTATATGCCTTGCCTTCTCTACAAATTAAAAAATACAAGATCCTGGAAGGCAAGATAATAGATTAAACTTTGTGGGCACACTATATATCATGGTGTGCTTCTGGTACAGTGGTAGGTTTATTGTACAATCTAAATAAATACTGTTATAATGTCCTTCCTCTATTTTACTGGAAAAGAACAGAGCAACTATTTCATAGACTATGGGAAGAGACAACCAGACTTTTGTTCAATGTACACTTTAGGCTAAGCTAATATTTCCCCAATTTGTCTGGTCATATGGATCATCTGGAATACATTAAGAAATAATAGGTACCCTGACCTGGAGATTGTTTCGGTAGATTTGGGGTCGTGCCCCTGGTGATTCTCTTGAAAGAAACAGTGCTCCAGTTTATTAAATTCTGGTAGAGAATTAATACTTTTTGGTTGCAAAGGGCAGAAATCCTAACCTAAATAAGGCAAAAAAAAAAAAAAAAAGAATTTATTGTCTCACTTAATTTGAAATAGGGCCTGGGGAAGGGAGATAATAATAATCTACCCTTTTCTTCTGGATTGTATCCCAGGTTTATCAGGCAAGGAATGCATAACAGAGGCTCTTGTGAGGACCTTAGAGGAATTAAGCCTCTCCTAAATCTCAGGCTTATCCATAATTGTTGGTCCTACCTTTCTGGCTTTGCTTAAACCATTTTTAGCCCTAGTTAGAAATTTCTAACCCAGCAAGGCTCCTGTGCAGCTGTAGGCAGAAAGAACCTTTCCTAGAAAAGCTATTTTTCTTCCCTTTGCTTTTAGATTGACCAGTTTATCTGGGGCCTGATAGCCTCCAGTATGCACTGGTGTGGACTTGTTTGTTTGTAGCTGGTATCTGTTTGAATTGGTCAAGGAAATCTTTCTGATTGGATGATGCCCAGACTGTACTAGTGCTAAATATTTTTAATATCTCCCCTAATTTATATTAGGCAGTCTCTTTTTTAATAGAATCTGATTGAAGACTACATATATTGTCAATACACTTCACATTCTTCGTTTTCCCTACAAGTCTTTTTTTGCAGTATACCTCAGTAGTGTTGAGTCCTGGTATAAAACATCACAGTTTGGTCGTCTGTAACATAGCACATTATGAGGATGGCCAGCCACTCAGCCTGGGATAAGAAGTCTCCACTGGTCCGTTCTCAGCCTTGATCCAGCTAAGTCTACCTTTTAGGGCCTGTCATTTCTACCTCTCCTCTTACAATTTCAGTATCTTCTAGGGTTCTTTTGGTAACAAGCAGTAGAAAACAACTCTGCTTAACTTTGTCTACAGCAGTGACTTCCAAACCTTGCTGATGATCACAAACACGTGGAGAACTTTTTAAAGTTAAAAATCCCATGTACCAATAAGAAATATATATTGAATTAGAATCTCCAAGGGGATGGAGCTTTGGAATTAGTATTTTTAAAAAGTATTTTATGATGCTTGCACATTATCTGTTTCAGCGAATGGCCCTCTACCACATCTATTTACCCAGGCCAGAAAACTGGGAATCATTTCTGAAATTACCTTTTCCCTATTTTCAGTTCATTGCTAATACCTGTTAGGACTACTATATCTTAAATCTCTAATAATGGTTTTCATGCTTCTACTTCTGCACTCTGCCCCTCACCAGTGCAGTGGCCACAGGTTATGTCTCCTCCTTGCCTAAAACACTTCAGTGGCTTCCCATTGTACTGAAAATAGACAATATTTTCCCTGTGGTCTACATGATATAGAGCCTTTTTTTTTTTTTTTTTTTTATTTTACCGGGGGGGGGGGTTTAAAAGGGGCCCCTAAAAGGGGAAATGGGGGCCAAACACTTTTGCCCAAAAAAAACCCCCTTTTTTTTTTTTTTTTTTTTTTTTTTTTTCTTTTTTTTTGCTTGTTGTTATTTTTTTTAGGAGACACCGGGAACTGAATCCAGTATGTCTCATGTGGGAAGCAGGCACTCAACTGCTTAAGCCACATCTGCTCCCTGGACCATATTTTATCTTTTAGGAGGTACCAGGGATAGAACCCAGGACCTTGTACATGGGAAGCAGGCACTCAACCACTGAGCTACATCCACTCTCCCAGGAACCATATCTTACGTTCAATATTGTATCCTCATAACCTAGTATATAGTAGGTGTTTTGGTAAATAATATTATATATATAATGATATTGACCTGAGTCCAGGTCTGGAAATAGATGGCTTAAGGTCTACCTCTCTAAAAATCTACTGCCATATCTGAGTGTTCCTTGACTACTTTAGCCTGTAGAGATCCCCTCTTTCTGTGAACTTAAAAGTCCTTATTCATTATTTGCTAGATGTTTAGCATTTACACAAGTAATCTTTATGTCATGTGAAATTTTCTGTTTATTTAGCTTTTCATGCTTTTTATGCTTTACATTTGCCAGTTGTTTCCCCCTTCTAAATAACTGCTAGAGTTATTTTTCTATCTTTCTAAATTACAACTCTGATCAGTTGTAGAACCTCTAGGGCAGTACTTCTCAAACTATATGTGGTAAAGAATCAGGCAAACACTGCAGCTAGAAGCTTTAGCTTAATATGGGGTACCACCACAGGTTTAAAATGTCAGTTATCTCTTCCATCAGCTTCCATTTCTTTCTTGTCTCTGAGCTTGGAGTTAATCCAGGAAAACTAGACTATTTAGTATTAATATATCCTAGTTGTAAATGCAACCTTTTGCCTGTGTTTGGTTAGAGGCTCTCAGCATTGACTGATTTTCTTCATTAAATGGTTCTATTTAGATGACATGTTATAGAAAGTCTTCAAAGTTTCAGGTTCTTTGATGGCAGTCTTCATGAAGGTCAGGGTAAGATGCTTGTATTTAAGTAGCTATATTATATACTTTTCCATATTTTTTTCAAGTCTTCTTTTGTTATTTCAATGCATGTATTTTAAATGGGGTTTAATTGGATAGAATTTACTTTTATATGTGAGTTTCCTTAATAAGCTCTGTGAGGACTGTATTCTGAAAAGTCTTTGAAAAGCTAAATTATTTTCATTATTATGTCCTTAAACTCCTTCCATTCCCTCATTACCTTTATGCAGTGATCTTATCAGATTTGAGAGTGACTTACGGATACTAAAGGACCCAGCTTGTTTTTGTTTCATTTTAAGAGATTTTCCTCAACCATTTTTAGTCCACTTACGGGTTTTAATTGCAAACTATCCAAATATAATGTTTTTTAAATTCAGAAAGCAGTCACTGTATTCAAGTCCTATAATTTTTAAATATTCTGCCTTTTTTCATTAATGATTAGCATTCACTTATTTTATTTATTTATTTTTTTATTATGGGTAAAAATCAAAATTCTCACAATACATACAAACATTTGCAAAATGATATATAAATATATATGCATATATGTGTATTTGCTTACAAAAATGTTATTTATATATATATAATATGTACATGTTATTTATATATATATAATATACATATATTTCAAGAGGTGCTTAGATTACCCAAAATATTACACGGAACCCACTGGGATTCCCATGTTGCCCACCTCCCACACCTCCCACCACATCCCACACAAACATCTCCCACAGTGTGGCCCACCACCCTCAGTGAACTTACACATCCTGGAGCCTTGCCACCAACCATAGACCACAGTTCACACTGTAGACCACACTCTCTCCCACTCAGTTCTGAGTGGTGTGTGCTGATTTAAAAATATCTAGTGGTAATAACTGTGATATGGAGAATTAAATGAGTGATATGATCGAAGGGGTCTGGTTGACTAGATTGAATGGTCAGGAAAGGATGTTCTGAGCAGGTGACATTTCAGCCGAGACCCGAATGATCATGTGAATATTGGGGTGGAGCGTTCTAGGGAGCAAGGAGCTTGGCCTGGATCAGAAGCAAAGGAGATGAGGTAGAAGTAGGTATGAGTCAGATCATGAAGGTCAAGGTAAGATGCTTGTATTTAAGTGCTATGAGGAGTCTTTGGAATATTTTAAGCAAGAGAGTAATATGATCTAATTTACATTGACATATAATTCAGATGGAGCATATAATGGAAAATCAATCAATGCTGAGAGGGTCTAACCAAACATAGGCAAAAGATTGTATTTACTCCTAGGACAAACTAAATAAATAATCCAGTTCTCCTCAGAAAACCCCAAGCTCTATGACAATAAATGGGTCAAATTATTTTGCTTTGAATCTCAGCTCCACCATTTACAAACTGCAGGAAAATTACGAGATGTCTAGATGTCTGCATTGGTTTCCTCATAAGTAAAATGAAGATTGTAATAGTACCCACCCTATATGTTTGTTGTGAGAATTGAACAATTTAATATATGTAAAATGCTTAGGGCAGTGCTTGACACATATTAAGTACTTGATAAACGTTTAATTTTATTATTTACTTCCTCTAGAACTGTGTTGGCTAATACAATAGCCATGTGGTTAGTATGACTAAGGAAGTGAATTTTTAATTTATATAATTAAATTTAAATTTAAAAATTGGAAAGCAGATGTGGCTCAAGTGATTGAGCGCCTGCTTCCCACATGGGAGGTCCTGGGTTTGGTTCCTAGTGCCTCCTAAAAACAAAGACAAACAACAAGCAAAACAAATGAAAAAGCCAACTCGGGGAAGTCGATATGGCTCAGGGTTTGAGTGCAGGCTTCCCACTTACTAGGTGTTAGTTTCAATCCCTGGCCCTGGTACCTCAAAACAAACAAAGAACAAAACAAAACAAAAAACCTGATCCTTGAATCAGTTATTGAAAAACTCTTGTCCTATATAAACAGTAACATTGTCATCCATTTATTCACTTGGTGTCTTACTATTTATTTATTTATTCATTTTCATTTTGTCCTCAAAGAAGTTTTAGGTTACAGAAAAGTCACGTACTAAATACAGTACTCCCATATATCCAACATCCTCCCCCTTTCCCCCCTTCCCCTATTAATAACATTTTATATGTGGATGGTACGTTTGTTACAACTGATGTACAAATATTGAAACATAGCTATCAACCATGGTAAGTGGTTTACATTTTGGGCCATACAATTTTATAAACTTTGATGCAATTCAACATGGCCTGTATCCATTATAGCAAGATCATGTAGAACTCCTCCATCTCCCCCAAAATGCCCCTATTCCATCTATTCTATTCCTCCCTTCCCCCGGCCCTCGTCACCCACGTCAACCACCAGGCTTCACACCTTGAAGGAAAAATTTCATAGTTACTTGTAACAACACCAAAGGCATGACACACTGGTCTGCCCTCCCCTATTAGGCACTGCCCATGCTCTCGAGAGACTCCTGCCCCTCTATTTGAGAACATAGCAGGCCTCCCCAGGATGGGAGTCTACCACCTTGCCACTTATTATGTGGGTCTCCACCCACTGATATAACACACTATGGCAAGATGAACACTGACACACTCCCTAGAAGCCTGCCCCAGGTGTGCCCTGGCCCAAATCCAATACCCCAAACCAGCAACCCTCACTTCCCATATTGCCAAAAGAGTATTCCCAACATTGTAGTTTCAACCATGTACCCGCCAATCCCCAGTGGTATTGTACTTGCTGGGTATATGTACCTGCTTCCTCCCCCAACTCTCCCCCAAGTTCCATGGACAGGCCAACCCACCCTCCCCACCCCACCCCACCCCCTGATGAACCAGCACTGCCTAACCTAAAAATATCATTACAGATCTTACAGTGATGAAAGGGAAAATGTCAAAAATTTTTTAAAAATATTTTTTCATTATTTTTATTATCCCAAATTTTTATATTTTTATTTTTAATTTTTTTGTATTTCTTGTTTTAAAAACTATCATTATTTTATTTTCTTATTAATCATATATGGCTATTTTATTGCCTTCATTTCTGAAGAGGTTTTGGATCACAAAAGTGTTACAGCTGTGTCAGGGGAGGATCATTGGTGTGGGTTGTCAGAGATGGGGGATACATGGAAGGAAGCTCACCTGGGCATACATATAAGACATATAAATGTGTTCACATGTTTATGGGGCATTGTTACGGTGGGTGGAGATTCACACAATAACCAAAGGAATATTGAATTCCCATCCTGGGGAGCTCTGCCACATTCTCTAGTAGATCAGCAAGAATCCCCTGAGTACAGAGGCAATGACTGGTGAAGGAGGATGGTTCATTGATGGGCCCTTGATATTGATGACTGTGCTTATGAACCTTTACTCTTGAAGTTGAAACTTAGCCTAGTATTATAGGGTACCTAAGAGTTGCCTTCTGGGAGCCTCCTTTTTGCTCAAATGTGGCCTCTCTCTAAGCTGAACTCAGCATATAAATACATTACCTTCCCCCCTGTGTGGCACATGACTTCCAGGGATGAGCCTCCCTGGCACCAAGGAATTACTATCAAGCACAAACTAGCAATGCAACTAGAAAAAGACCTTGACCAAAAGGGAGGAAAGGTAAAGACAAATGAGTTTATATGGCTAAGAGACTTCAAAGTGAGTTGGGAGGTCATTCCAGAGGTAATGCTTATGCATGTCTCAGGAGGATCTCTTTGACTGCCAAAGTAGATACTACCCCAAATAGCAGGGCTCCTGAGGGCTCTGGAGACATCCAGACAGATCAGATAGCTCAGGAGTTTGGTGCCTTGCCAGTGGGCCCTCCTTTGGAACTTATGCTCCCCAGAGTGACAGAGTTGGACTCAATTGTGGTTTCCCTACACATGGCTCTTCTGTCCTTCTATTTGAACCTATAATTAGTACTAGAGTTGGTTGATGTACATCCAAGAGACTTAAATCTTTGGGCTGTCCATGTGCCAGCTGGACCCTGAATCTCAATGGAGTTGTAATACCTACTCTCCAGTTCATTGGTCTCACCCAGGACAACTAACATGGCGGTGATTATGGACAACTACCATACCAAGGAACCGAGAGAATATACAACTGCAAGCATGAGAGCCCCATCTATGGGCCACATGGGATCGCAGACCCCTCTCAATTAGAGGTAGAGTGGACATCACCATCTCAGAATCCTCAGGATTGAGGAATGAACTATGGACTAAAGTAGATTTACTGGTATTCTACTATAGACTTATTGTGAATCTAGCAATGGAAGTAATTATTTCATTGATATGGAGGCAGTGGCCACTGGAGGTTCTGAGGGCAGGGAGAGGGAAAAACAGGTGTAATACAGGGCCATTTTTGGGACTTCGGAATTGTCCTGAATGACATTGCAATGGTAGATACAGGCCATTATAAATCTTGCCATAACCTACAGAATTGGATGGAAGAGAGTGTAAACTACAATGTAACTTTAATCCACATTTAGTGGCAATGCTCCAATGAATGTACTTCACTAATGAAGGATGTTGTAATGTGGGACGTGTGGGGAACGGGGCATATGGGAATGCTCTATATTTTTATTTGACATTGTATAATCTAAGTGTCTTTATAAAATTTAAATAAAGCAAAGAAAAAAACTCTTAAGTATGTTTGGAACAACTTTGGTTTGTGAATCTTCTTTTTTAACTGTCAATTTTATAGAATTGAAATATGGATGAAGTATTTCTGATTAAAATTTAGCATCTGTATTAGAGTTCTCTAGGGAAACAGAACCAACAGGAGATATCTGTAAATAGTATGAAATTTTATAAAATTGTTTCATTCAACCGGGGGGGATGTACAAGTCCAAATTCGTAGGGCAGGCTGCAAGTCAGGGACTTCGAAGAAGGAGATGCTGGCTGCCTGAGTTAGAGATGTGAATTCTCTGCCTAAATGCTGAAATCACTTCTCCTTTTAAGACCTTCATTTGATTGAATGAAGCATAACTCATTGCTGAAGGCAATCTCCTCAATTGATTGTAGATGTAATCAGCCATAGATACAACCAACTCACTGATGATTAAAGTCCATGAAATGCCCTTGTATTACAATTAGCCCAGTGCTTGCTTGACCAGACAACTGAGCACCTTTACCTGCCCAAGTTGACACATTAGCCTAATCATCACAGCATCTGAATCAAAATATGCTCTAAGTATAAAATACACACCAGATTTTGAAGGCTTAATATAAAAAAGAAATGTATTTTCATTAATAATTTTTGTAATGATTACATGCTGAAGAGATATTTTGATATGAGTTAAAATACATTATTAAAATTATTTTCACCTAACTTGTTGAGCTGCCTTTTTCTGTTACTTTATTTTTTTGAATTTGAAATAAAGTTTTTTTTAAAAAAGGGGGTCTTTCTTAATTTTACTTAATTTACTTAATTAAGGGGGTTACTTAATTTTTAATTCTGAGAAAAGGATTACAATGAAGATCTGCTACAGTGAGATCCAGAAAATAAATTTCCACTCTAGGCCACTGACATCAGCACAAACTTGGCAATGGTAGATGTTTTTCCCCGATTACTGTAAAATACTAAAAATATTTTTTCTTGAAAAAAAACTTCAATTCGCATTTCTTTTTTATTTTATTTTTTTAAATTTGGCGACTTAAAATTACTTATGTGATTGAATATGTAGTTTTCTTAAACAGCACTGCTCCAGACCCTGGATCAGGGGACAGTAGAAACGTGGATTGAGGAAAGTACACACATACTCCTAAAGACTGAAAGCCCTGAGCCACTGGAGCCCTCCCTCCCCCCATAAATCGATCCTGCTTTCTACCCACTAACTAAAAATCTATGCTTATAGTGAACCTGCCCTCTCATATAGGAGTATTTGTATTCTTCAGATATGTTAGGGTGGGAAAAAGTTATGAATCACTGTGCTATGCTGAAGGATATTGCACATGTTAGATACCTGTCAATGATTTTTAAAATATAATAAACTTTATTTTTAAAGAGGTTTTAGATTACAGAAAAGTTACATCGAAAGAAAAAGGGATTCCCATAAACCCCACCCTCTCCCCCACCCACATCTTCCCCAATTAATAACATTAACCAAGGTCTATAGTTTACTTTGTGGTTTACACTTAATTCCAATGTCCTAAAAATGCCCTATGTTCCACCTGTTATTCCCTCCCCCCTGCCCTCAGAATCTTTGGTCCTACCAATGATTTTGATGAAATAAATTTCTGTACTAGTTCTCTGGACTAGTACTACCATATACAGTTGTTCTCTGAAATAAAGTCTACCAGTAATCCTGATCCAATAAACCCCAGAGATTTAAAGTGCAGAAGAATGAATGTAGATTTTAATTAAGGGATGAATTGCTGGGTCAAAAGCTGAGGAAGTTGAGGAAGGTATCTGGTGTTCTAGAGGCTAAATTTCTGAAATAAAAAAAGAAAAATCTTTTTTTTTTTTTTTTTTTTTTAAGAAAAATCTTAAAAAGCTAAGCAAGCATAAACTTTTGTCCTTGAAGTGAAACTGGACATAACATTTTATTCTTCTCGTGTGTCTTGATCCCTACTGGTTCTGTGATTATATATAAAGGTTTTCCTGTTCATTTAAGGATGCATTTTTCTCAGGAGTTAGCATGAAGATAGTTCCGAGCAAGTACTGAGTGACTGTTAGCAAATGGTACCACTCTTCTGCCTGAGCAGTTAGGAGTACTTATTTTATATTCTTTCTCCCCCATCCCCAAATTAGTAATTTTTTTTTTATATCATTGATATGCCTTAGCAAAATACCACAACGCAAAGGTTATTCTTTGCCCTCATTATCAAGTCAATGTTCTAGAGAACAGAGCCCCTTTTTAAGATTCCTTTACTGTTTCAGGTTCACATAAGACGATTTCACTAAAAACTCCTTTGTAATCTCTGTGGCCATAATATTACAATGAGAAAAGAGGTTGTCTCAAAGTTTCCCATTCAGAAAGGGATGTCAGGACAATTACCTGAGTTGGTCTCAGCAGGACAACTGATATCCCTTGATAAATTTTCCTTATTTCAGTAACAATATGATTTTCTATGAAGCCATAAAAATCAGTCACTTGTAGAGGTGGATGATGAGGAAACAGAGGCATGCAGCCAGTTTATAGTAAATAGTCCAAGCCTTCTGATTTTTAGTGAGAAAACTGAGGCTCTGAGAAAGTGACTACTTGGTGACATAGATCAAACCAGGCCAAATCTAAGTCTAATTTTCATCTCTCTTTCTTGGTACAGAAAAACCATGGTTCCCCCAAGTTTGTAATTCTGTAAGATCCATACAAGACCACAGATAATGCCAAGGATTCATAACTTACTTTTTTTAGGGTAAGAACCTGAGACTTTGGGGAGATTTACAGAATGGTTTATAGATGTCACTCTGTAAAGGAGCCCAATTACTTTATGTACCTGTTTCGATGGCCCAAACAGTTGAAGGTTTAATTTATTCTGAGGGCTCTGTGTCTAAGGAAGTAGTTTTCTATACAGAATTCTATCCCATTAGACCAGATGTTCTTAACCTTTTTTTGTTCCATGGACCCCGTTGCCAGTCAGGTGAAAACCCCGGACCCCTTCTCAGAATGTAGCGACGGATAGTTTTATGACACTCAACTACCATCAGGTCTAAGAACTACTGTAATTTCTAAGTATGGATGAGCATAAGCGATTTTTTGAGATATGCACCAACTGTAATATGCTATGAAATGAATACTACTGTAATTTATTAAATACATTCATAAGTGAAGGAAATGGTAGATTTCAGTTAGAGGTCAGAGAAAATAAAGATAATAAGTTGATTTTTTTCAATTCAAGTTCACGGACCCCCTGAAATCTTAACCCCTGGTTAAGAACCCCTGCGTTAGACTCTAATAGGATAAAGTTGATCTTGAGATCTCTGGTACCTTGTAGCACAAACATCTTTCAAAGGTCTGCTTGTGCAATGTGTGAACTGGTAAAAAAACAATGGTAAAGGTTAATAGTCTCTTATCAGCCCCCAAAGCCATATGAGTCTGACTTCAGATTTTCATTTTGTCACCATGAAAAGCTTTTATTAAGTGGCTCCTGTCTGCAGATGGTGACATGCATTCAAATCTTCACTCCAGGGAACCCTGGGGAAATAAGTCATTCTTTAAAGCTTGATGTTCTGGAAAGTTACAAATTTGTTCTATTATACATTAAAACTATCTTTTAAAATCATTTTAGTTGGAAATTATTCTAAAATGGATTTCACCCTTTCTTCATTTTTAAAATTTAATTTATTGTGCTTTATTTGACCTCTTCTTGATAACTCATATCCTTGTTCTATCTGTGTGTGTCTGTGTGTATGTGTGTGTGTTTGTGTGTGTAAAGGATACAAAGTTCCATGGGTTTTTAGTAGTGTATTCCAAATTCTATTTTTCCCACAAGTGGATTTTTAATGCATAATTTTTACAGAATGTGAAAATTATGCATTAAAATATACAGAAATTTATATTTAAAAAAACACCTGTATTTAAGTCTGTGGGTCACAATAAAAAAAGTTTGAAAGCTACTGCCCTCGAGGTAGCTCCTTCTTTGTGCTAGTAATAATTTCTTACATTTGCATAGCTCGACTGTTTGCCAAGCTTCTATACATATATATGGTCTAAGATAAGTAAACTAAGGGAGGATTTATCTTGTTTTTAAACTATACTAGGCAGGCATAATGGAACCAAAGAAAACAGACTTTGGAATTAGTCCTTAGTTGTTGCTCTTCTGTTTAATAGCTATATTACTTTGTATGCCTTAATTAACCTCTCTTAACTCAGAACCTCATTTTCTTTGTTTGTTTTTAATCTAAATGGGAACAATAATGTCAGAATTGTTGGGTGAGTTAATTCAAATAAAAAAGGTAAAAGTGCCTAGCGGGAACACGATGGGTGAATCTCAGACAAAATGTTGAGTTGGAAGGAAGTGGACATAAAAGAGTACATACAGATTATTTCATTTATTTAAAGTTCCAAACAGGCAAAATTAATCTATCATGTAATTAGTCAGGCCAATGGTTACTCTTGCATGGAGTAGTGACTGGGAGAGGGCACAAAAGGTACTTCTTGGGATGCTAGTAATGATCTATATCTTGGTTTGGAAACTAGGTACACGTTGCAAAAGTTCATTGAGCTTTATAATTATGATATGTGCACTTTTGGATATGTATAGTATACTTTAATAAAAAGTTGTTTTCAAAATGCCTAGGACAGAATCTAGCTCACAATGATTCCACAAGTTAACAGTTTAAAAGTCCATTTTGACAAAATGGTCTTGCCCTCTTTTCCTTTTAACCTTTCTTTTTATTTGTTCTATAATGGTTCACTGTCTCCTAATTCCAGTTTTATACCTAGGTGTGTTTAATAAATATATATTGATGGTAATCCTAATTGGTATAGTTGGAGTTTAGGTCAGTTAGACCAGATGAAAATGAATGTCTGACCATTGTGATCTAGAAGCAAATCAGGAATATGAATTTTGACTTGGTACCTGTATTAGTCAGCCAAAGGGGTGCTGATACAAAAAACCAGAAATATGTTGGCTTTTATGAAGGGTATTTATTTGGAGTAGAAGCCCACAGTTACCAGGCCATAAAGCATAAGTTACTTCCCTCACCAAAGTCTGTTGCCACGTGTTTGAGCAAGATGGCTGCCGACATCTACCGATGTCTGCGAGGGTTCAGGATTCCTGGGTTCCTCTTTTTCTGGGGCTTGTTTCTGGGCTTAGCTCCTCTGGTTTCTCCACAAGGCCAGCTGTAGAATATCAGGCAAATGGCTCATCTTCCTGGGGCCTCTGCTGTGTCTAGTTGAGCCTTCTCTCCTTCCTCACGTATCTGCTTCTCTATGTGTTTACTTCCCAGGCTCCAGGATCAAAACTCCAAACTCCCTACTCTGCCGTGCAGTTTCTCTGTGAGTCCCCACCCACCAATCAAAGCCTCAATCATTATTTAGTTAAGTAAAAGTGAAACCTCTGAATCGAATATAATCTAATATGCCCAGAGGAACAAAGCAGTTTACAAACATAATCCAATATCTATTTTTGGAATTCATAAACAATATCAAACTGCTACAGTACTATACTCTGATCTTTGGATGTTTCTCTTTTTAAATGGAGATTTTTCTGAGTTGTGTCATATAATTTTGTCTAATATTAGATCAACTTCATTATCAGTGTTTTTCATGGTGGATATTGATTTTATTCTCTTATTTTTTTTGCAGTTTTAATACAAGCCAGTTATAGTGCAGCAGGCTTTGAAATGGGCCCTATCATATCCTATGGCACCTTACATTTCTTGTTTAGGTTCCTATCACTGAAAGAGAAACATGCTTATTGTTTTTACCTTATTGATTTTTTTTTATTACAAGTATAGAAGTACTTGCATTCTTGGAAACTTAAAGCAAGGTCTTGGTATGAAAAACATAAAATTATTGAAAAGTCAATTTTAAAAATTGAGAAAGATATTTCTTCTTGAACACTGCTAGGCAATGTGGAGGATATCAAATAAGCATATGATGTCTGCCCACAGGGAGGGTGAAATCCTGTAGAAGAGAGCTTCTGTTTGTGAGGTAGGCAGAAAATGAATTTGGCCACATTTGCTTTTGCTGTTTTTGATAATGGTATTTGAGAAGTTTTTGATAAGAGAAACTGGGTAGGCCCTTTCAGCCACAGAGAGCTGTGGTGATGATTATATGGATGCATATGGAGCCAACAGACAGAGCAATGCCTGTGACATCATCAGTGATCAGTAACAGGACTTAGAATTAGGAGGATGTGGGACACCTATTATATACCAGACACTTATTTATATTATTTCATGTCATTTAACCCTGACAAACCCTTCGGAGTAGGCTCTATTATTTCCATTTTAAACATTCAGACACGGGGGCTGAGAGACGTTTAGTAACTTGTCCAAGTTTATATAGCTAGTGATAGAGTTGTTATACAAACCCAGAGCCCATCTATACCACATGCTATAGATAATAACATTATCCAAAGGAAGAAAAATATGTTTATCAGAAGATAGTCAGCTTGGAAACATACAAAATTAGAAGTTACAGAGAAAATTGATAGCAGGTTTTATCTAGGACTATCCAGGAAATGAAATGAATTCTGTGACTCAAGGACTTAATTTCTTTGACGGTCCCTTTGTACTGCTGTTATATTTGGGGCTGCCAAACCCTGATACAATTACATCAAGGGTTGGCAAACTATGGCCCATGGGACAGATCTGGCCTCTTGCCTGTTTTTTAAATTAAAGTTTTATTGGAACATATCCATGCCCAATTTTCAATATTATTTTTGGTTGCTTCCATGCTACTACAACAGAGATGAGGAGTGGCGATAGACATCATATGGTCTGCAAAGCTGAAAATATTTATTATCTGGGTTTTTACAGAAAAAGTTTGCAACCCCTGAGTTAGATACTTGCCCTTGCCCTGGGCTTTGTGCTGCTCAAGAAATCTTCTGGTTCTTATTTGGATTTCTGTGTAGATGTGCATTTAGAGTTGAATAACTGGTTATGCATCAATGAATATTTTAATTTTAGTTCATGTGGCAGTTAGATTTCTCATAGTAATTAATAAGTTAGCATTCTAGCTTACACATCAGTGTTTTATGGCCTACAAATCTGCCTTCAAGAGTATTTCATTTTAACATAACCTGCAAAGCTGAGGAAGGATCTAACCAAATTGCTACCCTTGGGTAGCCCTATCTGGGTGACCACCTTGCTGGTTTCCTCTCATAAAAAACTAATTTTACTTCATGTCTCCTTTGATCTACAGCAGTTCACATCTCTTTTTTTTTCCTTCTGTCTTTTGCTTCTAGATTTCTCCATCTTGCCAAGGAGGAACATATTCCTATTTGGTATTGCTGATGGTATCATGCAAAAATCAGATCCTCAAAAAGGTCAGAGCCTGTATTTATACACCATAGAGAGTTATCCTCTATTAGACTGTATATGAATGTATGTATCACTAAAAATGATTAGAGTGAAAAAAAGAATCTTATCCTTTCTTGCCTACTTACCCTGTAATTTTAACAGGTCCTGCATGGCATTTCTATAGCTCTTTAAAGTTTGTGAAGTACTCTTCACGTAATTATCTCATATAGTCTTTACAGTAACCTCGTAAGGTAGGTACTGTCCCTATTCCTGTTTTATAGAAACAATGAAGGGTTAAGAGATTTATTCAAAATCTTGTAACTATTAACTGCAAGATTTAGTTCCAGACCTTTTGCCTCTAAATCTTACCCTATTCAATATGTCTAATATATATAGTCTTTGAGGTGATAACAGAGTCCTCAATATGTTATATATCATTGTCATAGTATGGCAAACAAGGCTCTTCACAAGTTGCCACCTACCTACTTTTCTAGCCTCCTCTAACCCAATTCTGATAATTCATCTCTGTAGCTTACCCCCACCCTTTCCATCTGAAATAAATGGCTGGCTGTTGTCCAAACACACTCTCCATTTCCATGCCTTAGTACCTTTGTACTGTATTTCCTTTGCTAGAATGCCTATTCGTCCTTCTTCTGTGAGAATCCTATCTCAATTTATCTCCTCTATGAAACTTTCCCCAACTCTCCCAGGAAAGTTAATCAGTCACTCCTGTTTTCACAGAGCACTTTCTATAGCAAATCTCTATTATATAAAAAATAACATTTTGTTATGATTATGTGTATGAATTGCTGTCTCTCCTACTAATATGTGAGTTTTTTGTGACCTCAGGCTGAGACTTGTCTTTGTGTACTTAACACCTATTCTAGTGTCTGGTACATTACTGCTAGGCTTAGATACATTTTGTTTAATGAATAAAAATAACAGCTACGACTCTTTCCTTAAAGAATCTGCATACCAATCTAAATGGGAGAGTGATCATATTCATAATACTTAGAGGCTTATAAATATATATAAATAAATTTAGTGCATACTTGAAGTAAAATAGTGGAATGATCAGAGTCAGGTGGAGTTATTTAGGAAAGAGCTCCTCTAGGTCAGGGGTCTGCAAACTATGGTTTGCAGGCCAAATCCCAACTGCTGCCTATTTTTGTAAATACAGTTTTATTGGAACACAGCCAGTTTCATTTGTTTACATGTTATCTGTGCTGTTTTTATGCTACAGTGGGAGAGTTGAGTTGTTGCAGCTGAGACCATATGTCCCATAAAAACTGAAAATATTTGCTGTCTGACCCTTTACAGAAAAAGTTTGTCAACCCTGTTCTAGGAGATGGATTTTGACTAGAGATATGAAAAGGAGAAGAATATGAATTGGTGAAGCATGAATGTTTATTGTAATGCAATAAAAACAGGTCATAGCATGCTAGGTGAGAAAGTCCTACTCTTATATGATTTGTCAGAGAAGAATATGTTGAGGAGATGAAATGTCAAGAATGTTTTTTGGATCAAGAAAGAGGGAACATAGAATTCTTGGAAAGAAATTTTTAAGTGAACACTCCAGGCTTACAGTGAAATAGTTTCCTAATTAGGAGCACAGGATAGTGTTGATGAAGATCATGACAATAGCAACAGTACAAATTAACATTGATTGTCTACTATTGCCAGGCACTATTCTTAGTGCTTTATGTAACTTATTTAATCTTTTCAACAACTACACAAGGGAGTTGCTGTTATTGTCCTTATTTTGCAGATGAGGAAGCTGAGGCACAAGGGCTTAAGTTACTTGGCCAAGGTTATACAACTAGTAAGTGATAGAACCAGATCTCAATCCAGGAAATCTGGCAGCAGAGTTGTCATGATAGAAGAGGGAAAATCTGGGGATATTTGGTAAAAGCATCCTTAGGCTTGGAGTGAGGTACTTAGTCTGAGTAATTAGAAAGTATGGTATCCCATCATGGTAAAGAGAAAATGAACAGACCATTCACACATTGGCTAGAGTTGGTGGGATTGGAGACAGAGGGAGGAGGAAGTATTGAATTGAATTACAATATTCCTTTCAAACCTTTAGTTCTGTGTTTGGACCAAGCACAAAGAAAGGCAAAGATTTAATGTGTTGTTGACTTGTTTGACTTGACTGGTAGACCAAGTGGTGTAAGAGAAAATCCAATATATAAATATAAATCTGAATTTACAAAACAGATTACAGTGCACATCGACTTATTTTTACAAAGATTTCTTTTAACTAGCTAACCATCTTGGTATGCTCAAAATATACTTCATTTTTAAATAAAAAGTCCATTTACACTTAACTTTTCAGGACTATATTTACTGTATAAAATAAAGCAGGCACAGAATACTTGTTATTTCAAGGAGAGAGATTTCAGAAAAAAGTAGAAGCTGCCAAATTCTGTGAATAGGAAGGAAATAATTGAGCTGGGCCCTGCTGCTACTACTGCCCAATATGCTAGATCTTAAAGGGAACTTATTGATTATGAATGAAGTTTAAACCCTTCAGTTTACAAATGAGGAAGATAAAAACCAAAGATAACATAACTGGCTCAGAGTCACACAATAGCCTAGCTGGAACTTGACTCTCAAAGATTGGAGATAAGATATGTAAAGTGCCTACCACAGTGCCAGTAAGTGGTAGGTGAAAAAAATGGAAGAGAAAGAAGAAGAAGAAGAAGAGGAGGAGGAGGAGGAGGAGGAGGAGAAGGAGGGGAAGGGGAAGGGGAGGAGGAGGAGGAGGGGAAGGGGGAGGGGGAGGGGGAGGAGGAGGAGAAGAAGAGGAGAAGAGGAGAAGAAGAAGAAGAAGAAATTTCTTCTGCCCCCATATCACACCTCTAAAAGCCTTCAGAAAGAAAGTTGGTATTTTAGATATATATACTGCCCATGCTATAAAACCTAAAATTGCACAATGTTGTAATGATATCAGGAGGTACCCTCATAAAATTATAGAATCTCAGATTTGGAAGAGACTTTACAGGTCACTTAGTCCAGCCTCCTTTTTCTTCCTAGTGATATATCACCACCAAGAGGTTATCTTACCTTTGCTTCTACACCCCCAGTGATGGCAAATTTATACCTCCCAGAGAGCTCATCTCACATTTGGATATCTCTGACTGCCAGAAAATTTTTCCTAGTAAGTAGCTGAAGTCTTGCTACCTATAGCTTTGACCCATTAGTCTGGTTCTCTCCCTTGGGATCATATAGAATAAGTAGAACAAATCTCATCTCTCCTCTACATGAGAACCTTCCAGATATTTATAAAACAGTTCTCATGTTTCCCCTAAGTTACCTGTTCTCCTGGTTAAACCTTCGTTTCTTAAACCCTCAGTATCCTTGTTGCTTTCCTTTAAGTGATATTGTTTGCCTATCTCTCAGAGTATAAGACCTAGATTTGAACATAAATCCAATGTGTTCTTTGAGGCAGAGACTAGAGCATCCATGACTGTCATCTCCTTCATTCCAGGCAACTGGAATAATAATAATAATAATAATAATAATAATAATAATAATAATAATAATAATATAATAGCAGCAGCAATAATGACAATGATGATGATTTCTAACTTCCATTGGGTTACTTATTTTATGATATCAGATCCATATGCTATCTGCCAGGAAGCATAATGGGAAAAATCCTTGGTACGACTAAACTTCTTCCCTGTTCAGAAGTATGAATCAGAAGCATTCTAAAAAGCATCAGCTTCTCAAACATTATATGTACAGGCGAAGTCTACTAGGACTGCCTGTAAGACAAAGGGAGCCTCTCTTCACTTACGTTAGCCATTCATTGCTATCTGCCTTGCTTGTTAAAGGAAATAATAACGTTCTCTGGGGTTCTTCTTTCTATGTCCATGTGCAGAGATGTATAATTGCTATAGAAGGAGTAGGAGGAGGGACAAATGCCAAGGAAAGATCTGCTCCATCTTCTTTATTTACATCTGATTCATGCACAAGACAGGATTTATTGCTCTTTTTTATAAAGGGATTGTCTAGATTATTTCCCCTCCTCCATTTTTTTGTGGATCATCCCAGAGGACTATTACCATCTCATCACATTTATGTACAAATAAAGTAAAAGTAAATGAAGGGGAGCTGGAGGCAGAGAATCAGCTAGGAGGCACTATGAATACTTGCTAGTAAGAGAGAGTGGCTGATAAATGGCACATCCCAGACCAGTCCTCTGTTTACTGCTTCCCCTGTAGCTTGTCCTCTGTGACCACAGTCGGGCAGATGTTCTGCTCCTAGCTTTTCTGGTTTGATCTCCGTGTATATAGGCATAGGATTATGGTTTATTAAAACCCAAACTGGTATTTAACACTGAAAGAGTTCTGTCTTATCTTAATGGGTTTTAAGAAGTACATTTGATTCTTCTTTTTTTCTATTCTCCAGTTTCCATTTCTGAGGGAAACATGCCACCCTCCCTCCCTCCTTTTCCCTCTCCTCCTCCCTCTCATTCTCACATCTGTGTTATACAAACTACATTATTTCTTTTTTTTTATTTATGTTTTTTAACTTTATTTTGTACATTTAATAATTAAAAATATAAACAATTAAAAACTAAAAAGTAAACACAGATGAATAAATATATACATTTCTCAATTAAATGTAATGGATACATATAAATTTTTTTTTTAATCAAACAATATGTTACACAATATATTTGGTTCATAGTAATGCATTCATACAGTATTTGTCCTTTTGTGTCTGGCTTGCTTTGCTCAACATAATGCCCTCCAGGTTCATCCATGTTGTCATATGCTTTACGACTTCATTTCTTCTTACAGCTGCATAATATTCATTTTGTGCGCACACCACAGTTTGTTTAGCCATTCACTGGTTGATGGACACCTGTGTTGTTTCCATCTTTTGGCAATGGTGAATAACGCTGCTATGAACATCAGTGTGCAGATGTCTGTTTGTGTCACTGCTCTCAGTACTTATGGGTATATACCCAGTAGTGGTATTGCAGGGTCATGTGGCAAGTCCATATTCAACTTCTTTAGGAACTGCCAAACAGTCCTCCATAGTGACTGTACCATTCTGCATTCCCACCAACAGTGAAGAAGTGTTCCTATCTCTCCACATCCTCTCCAACACTTGTAGTTCTCTTTTTAATAGTGGCCATTCTGATAGGTGTGAAATGATATTTCATTGTAGTTTTGATTTGCATTTCCCTGATTATGAGTGATGCTGAGCATTTCTTCATGTGTTTTTTTTTTTCCATTTGTATTTCTTCTTTGGAGAAATGTCTATTCAAGTCTTTCGCCCATTTTTTAACTGGGTTGTTTGTCTTTTTATTGTTGAGTTATAACATCTCTTTATATATCCTGGATATTAAACCTTTATCAGATATGTGATTTCCAAATATTTTTTCCCATTGAGTTGGCTGCCTTTTCACCCTTCTGACAAAGTCCTGTGAGGTGCAAAAGTGTTTAATTTTGAGGACGTCCCATTTATCTATTTTTTCTTTTGTTGCATGTGCTTTGGGTGTAAGGTCCAAGAAACCACCACCTACTACAAGGTCTTGAAGATGTTTCCCTACATTTTCTTCTAGTAGTTTTATGGTCCTGGCTTTTATATTTAGATCTTTGATCCATTTTGAGTTGATTCTTGTATACGGGGTGAGATAGGGGTCCCCTTTCATTCTTTTGGTTATAGATATCCAGTTCTCCCAACACCATTTGTTGAAGAGACCATTTTTTCCCATTAGCGTGGGCTTGGTAGGTTTGTCAAAAACCAGTTGATTGTATAGGTGAGGGTATATTTCTGGGTTCTCAATTCTATTCCACTGATCGATATGTCTATCTTTATGCCAGTACCATGCTGTTTTGACCACTATAGCTTTGTAATATGTTTCAAGATCAGACAGTGAAATTCCTCCCACCTTACTTTTCTTTTTTAGAATGCTTTTGGCTATTCGGGTGCACTTACCCTTCCAGATGAATTTGGTAATTGCCTTCTCTAATTCCGTAAAGTAAGCTGTTGGGATTTTGATTGGTATTGCATTGAATCTATAAATCAGTTTGGGCAAGATTGACATCTTCACAATATTTATTCTTCCAATCCATGTACACAGAATGTCTTTCCATTTGTTTAGGTCTTTTTAAATTTCTTTCAGCATTGATTTGTAGTTTTCTGCATATAGGTCCTGTACTTCTTTGGTTAAATTAACTGCTAGGTATTTGAGTCTTTTTGTTGCTATTGAAAATGGAATTTTCCCAATTTCCTCCTCAGGTTGTTCAGTACTAGTGTACAAAAACATTACTGATTTTTGCGTGTTGATCTTGTATCCTGCCACTTTGCTGAACTCATTTATTAGTTCAAGTAGCTTTGTTGTGGATACTTCAGGATTTTCTAAGTACAGGATCATGTCATCCACAAACAGTGAGAGTTTTACTTCCTCTTTTCCTATTTGGATGCCTTTAATTTTTATTTTTTTCTTGTCTAATTGCCCTAGCTAGAACTTCTAGTACAGTGTTGAATAACAGTGGTGACAGTGGGCATAATTGTTTTGTTCCTGATCTTAGAGGGAAGGCTTTCAACCTTTCCCCATTGAATATGATATTGGCTGTGGGTTTTTCATATATGCCATTTATCATATTGAGGAATTTTCCTTTTATTCCTATCTTTTGAAATTTTTTTATCAAAAAAGGATGCTGAATTTTGTCGAATGCCTTTTCTGCATCTATTGAGATGATCATGTGGTTTTTTTCATTCAATTTTTTAATGTGGTGTATTACACTGATTGATTTTCTTATGTTGAACCAGCCTTGCATACCAGGAATAAATCCCACTTGGTCGTGATATATAAGTCTTTCGATATGCTGTTGGATTCGATTTGCAAGTATTCTGTTGAGAATTTTTACATCTATGTTCATTAGAGAGATTTGTCTGTAATTTTCTTTTCTTGTAGAATCTTTATCTGGCTTTGGTATTAGGGTGATGTTGGCTTTATAAAATGTGTTGAGTGATTTTCCCTCCTCTTCAATTTTTGGAAGAGTTTAAACAGGATTGGTGTTAATTCTTTTAGAAATGCTTGGTAGAATTCACCTGTGAAGCCATCTGGTCCTGGACTTTTCTTTGCTGGGAGGTTTTTGATGACAGATTCAATCTCCTTAAATGTGATTGGTTTGTTAAGTTCTGTATTTCTTGTAGCATCAGTTTAGGTTGGTTGTGCGTTTCTAGAAATTTGTCCATTTCATCTAGGTTGTCTAGTTTGTTGGCATGTAGTTTCCAATAATATCCTCTTATGATTCTTTTTATTGCTGTGAGGTCATTTGTAACTTCCCCCTTTCATTTCTGATTGTATTTATTTGTATCTTCTCTCCTTTTTTTTTCTTTGTTAGTCTAGCGAGGGGTTTGTCAATTTTATTGATATTCTCAAAGAACCAGCTTTTGGTTTTGTTGATTTTCTCTTTTGTTTTTCTGTTCTCGTTTTCATTTATTTCTGCTCTAATCTTTATTATTTCTTTCCTTCTGTTTGCTTTGGGATTGGTTTCCTGTTTTTTTTTCTTTTACTAGTTTCTCTAGTTGTTCAGTTAAATCTTTGAGTTTAGCTCTTTCTTGTTTTCTAATACAGGCATTTAGGGCTATAAATTTCCCTCTCAAGACTGCCTTCACTGTATCCTATAAGTTTTGATACATTGTGTTCTCATTTTCATTTGTCTCAATATATTTACTGATTTCACTTGCAATTTCTTCTTTGACCTACTGATTATTTAGGAGCGTGTTGTTCATTCACACATTTGTGAATTTACTTTTTTCCTATTATTGATTTCTAGTTTCATCCATTATGATCTGAGAAGGTGCTTTGTATAATTTCAGTCTTTTTATATTTATTGAGAGCTGAATTGTGACCTAACGTGTGGTCTCTCCTGGAGACAGATCCATGGGCACTTGAGAAGAATGTATAATCCGCTGAGTTTGGATGCAACATTCTGTATATGTCTGTTAGGTCTAACTTGTTTATCATATTGTTCAAGTTCTCTGTTTCCTTGTTGATCTTCTGTCTAATTGTTCTATCTAATAATGTGAATGGGGTGTTGAAGTCTCCAACGATTATTGTAGAAATGTCTATTTTTCCCTTCAGTTTTGCCAGAGTTTGTCTCATTTATTTTGGGGCACCCTGGTTAGGTGCATAGATATTTATGACTGTTATATCTTCCTGGTGGTCGTTCCTTTTATTAATACATAATGGCCTTCTGTATTTCTTATAACTTTTTTGCATTCAAAGTCTGTTTTGTCTGATATTAGTATAGCTGCGCCTGCTCTTTTCTCGCTACTATTTGCGTGGAGTATCTTTTTCCATCCTTTCACTTTCAGCCGGTTTGTATCCCTGGGTCTAAGATGAGTTTTTTGTAAGCAGCATATGGATGGCTCATATTTTTTTATTCACTCTATCAGCCTGTATCTTTTGATTGGGGAGTTTAATCCATTCACATTCAATGATATTACTGAAAATGCACTATACACATTCAATGATATTACTGAAAATGCACTATTTACTTCCTCCATTTTATTCTTTGGTTTTCATATGTTCTCTCGTTTTTGTCTCTCTCTTTACTCTTTTGGTTATCCTTTCTACTATTCTTTCTTCCATACTCTCCTCCAAGCCTCTCTCTCCTGTCTTTTTCTTTCAGGTTCTAAGGCTTCCTTTAATATTTCCTGCAAAGGTGGATTCCTTTTTGCAAACTCTCTTAGTTTCTGTTTGTGAATACTTTATATTCAGCTTCATATTTGAAGGACAGTTTTGCTGGATAAAGAATTTTTGGCTGGCAGTTTTTCTCTTTCAGTTTCCTAATTGTATCATACCACTGTCTTCTTGCCTCCATGGTTTCTGAAGAGAAATCTGCACTAAGTCTTACTGGACGTCCTTTGTACGTGATCGTTTGCTTCTCTCTTGCTGCTCTGAGAATTTTCTCTTTATCTTTGACATTTGACATTCCGAGTAGATGTGTCTTGGCATAGGTCTATTTGGATTTATTCTGATTGGGGTACAGCATGCTTCTTGGACATGTAAGTTCATTGCTTTCGTGAGAGTTGGGAAATTTTCAGCTATTATTTCCTCAAATACTCTTTCTGCCCCTTTTCCCTTCTCTTCCTCTTCTGGAACTCCCATGAAATGTATGTTGTTGCATTTTGTGTTGTCATTCAACTCTGAGCCCCTGCTCAATTTTTTCCATTCTTTTCTCTCTCTCTTCAATTTTAGCTGCTCTGTCTTCGGTATCACCTATTCTTTCTTCTATCATTTCGAGTCTATTGTTCTATGCCTCAGATGTGTTTTTGACCTCACCTATTGTGTCTTTCATTCCCATGAACTCCGTTAGTTTTCTGTTCAGGATTTCTAATTCTTTGCATTTGCTCAATGTATTCTTGATGTCATTTATCTCTTTAACTATATTGTCTTTCAACTCATTAATTTGATTTTGGAAATTTGTGCCCATCTCGCTGATTAGTTCTCTCAAATTCTCCATCTCTTCTGGGACTTTGATGTATTCCTTTTCTTGGGCCATGTCTTCTATTTTCTTAGTATGGCTCGTAATTTTTTGCTGGTGTTTAGGCATCTGGTTAGGATGTAGTTTACTCAGATGCTCAATCTCTTTCTCTTTTATAGGGATTTAGTGGCAGGAGGCTGTGAGTTACCACAGCTCTTTGATTTTTGGCTTGACCTGGATTGTTAGGATTGTCCTGCTGGTTGCTCAAAACTGGGCACTGGACCCAGTAATTGGTTGTAAAATCACTTCCTAGGGCCTTGGGCAGGGAGGCTATAGAGGCCAGGAAAAGCCTCTCCTACTTATTTTTAATTTTCTTATGTGCACTTCCTTGGTCTGCCAGGAGATGGCACTCTTTGGCAGCTCTCAATTCAATGCCTGGTTGGAGTGTATTTGTTGTGACACAGACCAGTTCAATGTGGTAGAGCTTCCTGTCTGGAGGCTAAGAGCCGTGTAATTCAAACTTTCTGAGACAGTTCTCCAGTCTTCTCTGGCAGCCCCCTCCCTTTTCCCAGCTAGGAAATATTTCCACTCCCCTCTGAGTCCTCAACAATCAGTCCCTGTTAGTACAGGAGGAGATTCAGAGGTTTGTATGTCTTTAACCCCTTGCAGGCTCCAAGGCAAATAATGGCACAGCCCCACCCAGCCTGGAAGAGCTCTCGGGACATGGCAGACCAAACCTGTGAGTCAAAAGCCGAGTCAGCCCCAGGCTTTCTCTCCCCTCTCCTGTGGAGTCCTCAACAATTAGTCTAGGCTAGAAGAGAGGGAGATTGGGAGGGCTGGATTTCTCCAGTCCTTCCTAGGCTCCCAGGGCAAACCACCATGTGGAAGGGTCTGTGGGGCTCCGCAGCCCAAATTTGCGGGTCAGAACCTGAGTCAGCCTTAGGCTGTGTCCCTCTCTCTCCCCTTTCCTGGAGTGGTAGATCCCTGGAGCCCTCTTTGTCTGTCATCGCAGGCCCAGAGGCCCAAGAATTCTAAAGACTGTGGGAGAGGGTGCCGGCAGCAGCAGCCACTGCTTGTTCCAACTCACGGTTCTGTCATCGTGATTTCCCTCTTTTGTCCCTCTCTCCTCTGGGTGGTGTGCAGCCTTCACCTGCTGTCCTAAACCCTAGAAGATCTTTTCTGGGGCTGTTTCAGCCTGTCCTCTAGCTATTTTTCTCGAGAAGAGATTCCTGTGTCTTACTAGTCCGCCATCTTCCTGGAAGTCCAAACTGCATTATTTCTTTTGCATTTTCTGAGCTCTATAAATATCTAACACATGGTACCTATGGATTGATAGTCTGGAATAGATATGCCCTAAATTTAATCTAGTTTTGCTTCATTAAATCCCAAGCTATATCTAATCTTATTTAGTCACTGGATCAAGCTCATGAGCATCAGTGCTTCAGTTTTTAACCATAATAAAATGGGTCAGATATACTATGCAGTCACACATGGTTATCGTCCTTCCAAAGCTGGGCTATTTCATGTTAGAAATATTTGTAGAGTTTTCTCTCTTTGTGAGTTTTGTTTTGTTTTGTTT
The DNA here is from genome assembly GCA_026826555.1 of Tolypeutes matacus. Lineage (NCBI taxonomy): Eukaryota > Metazoa > Chordata > Mammalia > Cingulata > Chlamyphoridae > Tolypeutes > Tolypeutes matacus. The sequence goes on along the minus strand of JAKSZT010053883.1, from coordinate 34,965,120 downwards.
TTTTGGGGTGGAGAGGGAAACAGTGTAGTTAAGAGAATAGTTTGATAGTTTGGGTTCAGATCCTGACTTTTCTACTGACTGTGACCTTTAAGACAGTTACTTACCCTCTCTGGGTATCATTTCCTCCTTAGTAAACAGGATTCAAGATGAAGTCATTGAAATACTTTACACAATACTTTATGCAATCTGGTACATAGTATACAATAAATGGTAGCCATTATAATAATGATAATGGCAATTAATATTACTATTATTAATAGGCAAGTGACAATTTATAACTGAATTTTTAAAATATCATATAAGAATTCTTTCTACTTCTTGCTTCATTGGGCAGCCTTTTGTGATTGTTTCATCACATTTTGAAAGAGTGCTTCTATGGCCTCATAAATTTTCCCACTGTATATTATCTTTCTCTAAAGGGCTTCCAGAAATATCACAATCTTTCCATTTTCTAGATCTGCACTATCCAATACAGTAGCCACTAACTACATCTGTTCATTTAAATTTAAAATTAATAAAAATTAAATGCAATAAAAAAAAATACAACTCTTCAGTAGCACTAACCACATTTCAAGTGCTGAATGGCCACATGTGGCTAGTAGCTACGTTTTGGGCGATGCAGATATAGAACATTTCCATCATTGCTGAAAGTATTATTTGACAGTACTTCTCTAGGTATTAGTAATCTGTGGTCTTGTGCTTTTTTCTCAGAAATCAAAGAGGATCATTTTCTAGGGTGTTCCAAAGAGTATTCTCTTCATGTTTAAGGGATTTCAACATTCATTTTGAAGATTGAGATTATTTTTCTTACTCCAGCCCCTTAGTGCCATTATTACCTTTTGAGATAAATACAGGCACTTTCATTTACCTGTATTTAGGGAAGGTTGAGTTCCCATAATTTTTTTAAAAAGATTTATTTATTTTTTATTTATTCCTCCCCCCCTTTGTTGTTTGCACTCGCCGACTGCTCTCTGTGTTTGTTCGTTGTGTGCTTATCTTCCTTTTTTTAGGAGGCACTGGGAACTGAACTGGGGATCTCCATGTGGGAGGGAGGTGTCCAATGGCTTGAGCCACCTCCGTTCCTGCTTGCTGTGTCTCTCATTGTGTTTCCTTGTTGTGTCTCTTCGTTGTGTCATCTCATTGCTCAGCTCACCGCACCAGCCCATCACGTCAGCTTGCTCTCTTGCTCATCTTCTTTAGGAGGCACCGAGAACCGAACCTGGGACCCTCCCATGTGGTAGGCGGGCGTCCAGCTGTTTGAGCCACATCCACTTTCCACGTTACCATAATTTTTAAAGGTCCCAGTCAACAGTAAGAGCAATCCAAAGGGAAAAGAGGCAAAGTAGAAGTAATTCTAGCAGACATTCCATAGAGTGGTGGTTACTTGAATTGTGAATAGTAGACTCCTCAGAAGCTAACTAGTAACAAGTGCTTATAATGACCTTTTTTAAAAAAGTACATTGTATTGTTTAGGATCTGAGTTTTACCTGACAGAAACCCAGTAAATAGCAAGTTTTTCCTTAATAATCCTATTATCTATATTACTCACTTTTTTACCTTTTTTCTTTTTTTTTGTAATATTATGTACTTGAAAGCCATTTTTCATTTGTGCTTCACAATGACCCACTGAACCAAGTAGCATTTGGATTATCATCACCATTTTACTGATAAGAAAACTGAGGTTCAGTGCATAAGCTTCTCTCAAAGAATTGCTATAGCTTTGTTTGTCCTGTGACCATGTTATTGGGTTTTTAGTTATCTTTTGATTTTCTGGCTTAACCTGGTTAGTTAAAAATTATATTAGCTATTTGCACGAGACCAAATGTAACAAATATCTCTATTCTGTATTTCTGGGAGTATAGAGGCTAAGATAAAATTAAACCTGTGGTACTTGCTATAAACTACCTTTCAACCCTGAGATTTTCTAATAGCAAATAGCAAAAAAAAAAAAAAAAAAAGTATGTAAATGTCCTACTTTCCTCTTGATGCAGCACAATTTGTTAATAGTGAAAGTTCTCAGGGTAATGTGTCCCCTTTCCTCCCATTTTATAGATGGAGAAATTAACGTACAGAATTGACTTGCTCAAAGTCAGAGCAAGGTATTGGTGGATCCAGGGATAAATGCTAAACTTCTTAACTCCTTGACCAGTTTTCAGTCCATTGACTATGCAGCCTAGTGGTAAGTATCTTTTTACCCTCTCCTGGAGGTAAGAGGGATTAGGAGACCTAGCAAGGACTGAATTTAAAGAATTTTTCATTACTGATTAGACCACTAATTATCCTTTTCTTTATACTTTTGTCATTAACATGAATTTTCCAGTTTGGAAATTTTGTGTTTTAAATATTTCAAAATATTTCTATAGCTCTTCAGTCACATTAGAAATTAAGAAAAGAAAGAAAAAATCCTTTCATTTAATGAATTTGTTTTCTGTATTACACACAATGCTAGATTATGTTATGTTATCATATCATGTTATCATCATTATATTTCTTAAGTGTCATTAGCACTTATAACCATTTATGGAAGGTATGCATTCTTGTCAATTTTTAGAGTGACATTTTAAATAGTATTAGTTGAATAGTATTAGTATAGTATTAGTTTTTAATAGTATTAGTTGAATTTATTAGAAAAATATCTTACAAATTTCAGGGTTTAGATTCTAAATCAAAGTTGAATTTTGTGGAAACTAAGAGCCTTATCTGAAATCATTAGAGATAAAATCTCTTTATGTTCAAGCACAGTTTTCTTGTTTACTGTTTTATCCCTTGATTGAGAAATACTGCAGTGGGATGATTTGTCTTGCATAAGATTATCAGGCTTTTTCACTTTACACTAAAATCATGATATTTTCTCCAAAGCCCATTCTTCTATCTCTAAATCTCAAATAGTTAGGGTTCTTTTAATCACTAAGGAGATTGAACAACCAAGCCATGTGAAAAGCAAGGGTGTAATGGGCCTCCAGAACCAAGGTTGCATAGGCCATTAATATATTCTCTCCTTCATCCCTCAGCTCTGCTTCTCTCTGCCCATTGATTTCTTCTTGCTTATTGTAGATCTACTTTCTCCATTTTAGTGAAAAAATATGGTAATGGCATTGTCCAATTTTTGTTTCTCTTACCATGCCCCCCTATATTCTTATGCTCCAGCCACACTGAACTGTAGTCATCCAACATAGCACTGTCCAATAGAATAGCCACATATGTAATTTAAGATTTTTCAGTAGCTCCTTTTTAAAAGTACAAAAAAGGGGAAATTAATGTTAATATGTTTATTTAATATATCTAAAATATTATTTCAACATGTGACCAGTAGGAAAAATGAATAACAAGCTCTTCTACATTTTTTTATCATTCTAAGTATTTGAAATGTGTATGTTTTATACTTACAGCACATCTAAATTAATACACTAAATTTTCATCAGAAATATTTTATCTGTATTTAGTTGTCAAAAATTTACAGGGGGTGGATGTGGCTCAAATGGTTGGGCGTCCGTCTCCCATATGGAGGGACCTGGGTTCGATCCCCAGGACCTTCCGGTAAAATAAAAAAAAAATAAATAAATAAAAATTTTACAGTTAAAAAGCAAGATTCCCATACCCAATTTTGTTACAAATATTTTTAAAAGTTTTCCCAATAGCTGAGTGGAGTGTCAGTTTTTAAATTTAAATTAATAAAAAATAAAGTAAATATTCACTTCCTCAGTCAGAGTAGCCACATTTCAACTGCTCAGTGGCTACATGGGTTTAGTGGCTGCTATATTGGCCAAAGCAAGTCATATCTTGGTGCTTTATGACATCATTTATTTACATTATTCCTTCTCCATGGTATACTTTTCTTATTAACCCATCAGCAATCCCCAAGACTCAATTCAAGTGCCTTCTTTTCCATAAAGTCCTCTTAACTTCACTTCCCATTCTCTTTCCAGGTAGAACTGACTTCTCTCCTTGACTTCACCTTCTGAACCCCAATACATACTTTTAACACAGCACTGATAGTACTTCACACATTTATGTATCTTTCTCTCTCTTCTAGGTTGAAGGGAGAATATTTTTTGAATCCCCATTATCTAGCACAGGGCTGGAACTTATATGTAGTCAATGAATTTTTTATTTGGAGTTAATGAGTATAATTTCCACATGGAGATAGTAAAGGCTTTAGAGGATTATTTTGAAAATAGTAAGTTGGAAATGGAATTTAAATGTCAAATTGAACAAGATTTAATAAGACGCAATTCACTGCTCTTTAAACCTATGACATTGCATTCATTCATTCATTCATTCACTTCCTTGACCTAGATATGGGTGATATAAAGGAGAATAAAACATAATCTGTACTGATAGTTTGCTGTTAGAATGTACACATGTGCAAACATACACATGTACAATGTGGATATGTTGCCACTATTTCAGCCTTCATAATATTGTTTGGTGCTTAGCAAAAGAGAATTCCAAGGTTGAATGAGATATTAGAAGTTTATCTAGTTAACTCCCTTTCCAATCCATTAATTACCTCTCAGTTTGGAAAAGTTTCAGTATCTTTGGTGACAAGTGGTCATTCAGCCTTACTGCTTGTACACTTGTGGGGATGAATAACCCATACTCTGCTGGACAGTTCTTATTGCCAGAAAATATCTCTCTGATATCTGCATCCCTGCAATGAATGCTTTTTCAAAAGCCTCCAATCAAAAGAGCATATTTTGTGAAACCCCTGGGACTATTCCAGTAGAATATAAGTGCCACAAAAGCAGGGATTTTTATCTGTTTTATTCAGTGATATATCTCTATTGCCCTAGAATAGTACCTGACAAATAGCTGATAATAAATATTTGTGAGTGAATGAATCTGCATAATCAGAATTCAAGGCTGTCCTAGTTTTCCACAGCTGCTATAACAAATGAGTTGGCTTCAACAATTTATTGTCTTACAGTTTCAGAAGCTAGAAGACTTGCTTCTGTCTTGGGTCAGTAGTTTTCTGACTGGCTGGCAATCTTTGTGTTCCTTGGCTTTCCCATCACAGGGCAATATCCTCTTCTTTCTCTTCCTTGACTTCTGGCTTCTGGCTCCTCCCCATGGCTTTCCTGACCTTGTCTGAATTTCTTCTCTTTATAAAGGACTCTAGTAATCTGGATTAAGACCTACCCTCATTCATTTGGGCCACACCTTAACTAACATCTTCAAGAGCTTCTATTTACAATGTATACACACCCACAGGAATGTGCATTAAGATTAAGAACATGTCTAAATTGGCGTATGTAATTCAGTTTAGCTCTAGGGCATTAATCCAATTCATTTTTCTATTTGTGGATTTATTCCCTTTGTGAACTATGACATACCTTTGCTTGCTCTTGCTTGGCCAACCCTTTCCCTCCATAGCACTTTTAAACCTACTGAGCCCCAGATTCTTCATCTGTAAAAAGGTACTGATAATACCTGAGATGATGCATATGAAAATGCCTGACACTGGGCCTGGTACATGGTAGTGGTAGGTGTTAGTTGAATGTGAAATGCAGCAAACTCGGGAAATGTGGTATCATTTCTGGGCAGTGTTAAGTGGCATTTGAGAATTATAGCAATTATTTAAAGTGAGATAAGTAAACTTGTATTTGTTTTTCTTCGATACTCTTCCACAGCTGGGGTAGGCATGGCATAGGTGGATCATGGGCTTTGCCCAGAGTTAGGACTGAGGCTTTACTAAGCAAGTTTGACCAAAAAAGAGTTGGAAGGGAGTCAAGAGTGTTTATAATGAGGGACCAGGGAATCTGAGCTGGGTAAGAAGAGAAGTGAAAACATGATGGGGTGATTGATGGTGAGAAAGTGGTAGGGCCAGTAGACTAACCTGAATTTTCAAACAAGGAAAATTTATTTGTATTATTTAAGTAGTGCATCCTCTTTACAGAATTTGGAAATATAGATTAGGAAATGGGGCGGGGGGGAGGGAATCTACAGTACCACCTCTCAAAGATAATCAATGTTTATATTTGCTGTGTTTACTTCTACTTCTCTCTTTTTTTTTCTGTCATAATTTTTTGGGATGTTCTTTGATTTTAGTTTTTTGCATAATCTTGGTTATTCCATGAGTATAATTTTTATTCTCATATTTTACTAGATAATATTATAATGTAAACATTTTCCCATTTTGTTATGTATGTAGCCTTTGTAAAACATATAACAGTTGCAAAATATCTTGTGAAGTGCTTTTATTACAGTTTCTTTTTTATTGTGGTAACATATCTAAAAGATCATTGCCAAATCCATGGTTATGAAGGTTCCCCCTTATTTTCTTTTAAGAGTTTTATGGCTTTAGCTCTTATATTTAAGTCCTTGATCCATTTTGAGTTAAATTTTGTATATGGTGCAAGGGAGGAGTCCAACTTCATGCTTTTGCATCTGGCTATCCACTTTTCCCAACACAATTTGTTGAAGAGACTGTTCTTTCCCTCATTTAATGTACTTGGCACCCTTGTTGAAAATCAGATATGTGGGTTTGCTTCTGGATTCTCAGTTTTATTCCATTGATCTATATGTCTATCTTTATGCTAGTACCGTACTGTTTTATTTACTGTGGCTTTGTTTTAAGTATTGAAATTGGAAAGTGTAAAACCTCCAACTTTGTTCTTTTTCAAGATAGTTTGGGCTATTTGGGGCCCTTGTGATTCCATACCAATTTGAGGATCTGCTTTCCATTTCTGCAAAAAAGGCTCCTGAAATTTTCATAAGATTTCATTGAATCTCTAGATTGCTTTGGGTAGTATTGATATCCTAAAAATATTGTCTTCCTAATCCATGAACACAGGATGTCTTGTCATTTATGAAGGCCTTCTTTAATTTCTTTCATTGATGTTTTGTGATTTTCAGTGTACAAATCTTTTACCTCTTTGGTTAAATTTATTCCTAAGTATTTTATTCTTTTAGATGCTAATATAAATGGGAATTGTCTTATTTCCATTTCAGATTGTTCACTGCTGTTGGTATTACAATATCTTGACCAGTCTACTCTTTTGAACTATTTATCATAGAATTATAAATAATTCTATGATAGACTTTTTTTTTCTGTATTTTGGACTATTTCCTTAGACTAGAATCTCAGAAGTGGGTTTACTTTATCAAAAACTATTGATTCTTACTACCAAATGGAGAAGTATTGATCTTGTATTTTCTTTCCACATGACTACATTCTCTCTTCCCACAGTAATAGACTGGAATGAGGTTAGGAAACACAAATATGGTCATCTATCAGAGTCTGCATCCCAATATCAAGGTAAGAAAAAAACTATTTAACATGGAAACATTTTATTTGATATACTTCACCATAAAACCTTTCTTCTTAGAGGTCTAAGGATACAAATAACTCATTGGTTAAAAGAAAAGCAAATATTGTAATTTGCAGTGATATCTATCAAAAGCAGCATGTTTTTTGTTTGTTTGTTTGTTTGGGGCTGGAAATCAGGAAACTTTAATTCTGAGTTTAGGCACAGTTGTTTAGCTTATCTCGATTTCCGTAGGGTTTAAGAGTTTAGCGCGGGCCGTTGCTGCCTCCGGGGGCGCCCGGCTCCTGCGCGTGATCTTCGCGCCTCTCGGCGGTGCCCGCTGGTGGCTGTTCCCCACCGGATCTCGCGCGGGAGTCTGCGGGCTCAGAATATAAACTCACAGTCCACTTTATAAACTGTGATAGAGAAACATTAACAACCAAAGGAAAAGTTGGTAACTACTAGATGTTGTGTTGAAAATAATATATATATTGATGGTTTTGGTGCATGGGATGGAACCTTAGCCGTCTCTACCTGTCACCACACCTTTGAAGAGCACATATCTGAGAAGTTACACACAATCACTGATGAGAATGACATGCTTGATCTGGCCTGTGGACTAACAGACACATCGCGGTTGGGCTGCCAAATCTGTTTGCCAAAGTCTATAGACAATATGACTTTTGGAGTACCTGACTTAGTGATGGATGCCAGACAGTCCACTGATATGGGCAAGAACTCCTGAATGAGAATATATAGGAATATTTCCTGTTTTTATAATGATTATTTCTTGATGTAATTAAATGAAACCATAGATGAATGGATTTATTGTTATAACTAGCTTTACTATTTTAATTTACCTTATATAAACTACTGAATTTTGTAGTCCTGAAAGTATACAATCTTTATTTTGGTTAAATTATAAAAATGTTAACCAAATATTAGAAAATAATCAATGTGCTAAAATCTAACATTTTACCTTACATTTGTTTAATGACACTAGCAAAATGCTTTCATATAAATCTTATGTCTGCTTACCTGTAAGGTAGATTAAAAAGCTGTGATTATCCCTGTTTGATCTGGGTGAAAGTAGGAATCTAAAATGGCTTGTCTAAGGCCATACAACTAATTAGAAGTTCTGGTACTAAAACACACATCTTGTCACTACAAGTTAAACGTTCATACTGAAATTAGAAACATTATGAATATCTTACTTAGAGCAATAATTAAATGTGAATGTGTATGGACAAAAAAAAAGAGTTTAGGCTCAGTAAGGCAGAATTTAGTGGTATACTTCCACAACTACTAATAATAAACTCAGTAACTTTAAAAATGAGATATTTAGACTAGGCAAACTCTTAAACTCCCATCTTACCCCAGAATTTCACCTTTCTATCATTTTGATATATGTGTCATGATGATTTATACTGTAACTTTTTTTTTTCTTTAATAGAAGCTGCTGACATCCTGGAGCTAGGTAAGATTTTTCTTGTGTTTCTGTTAAATAAGAGGAATTAATAAACCAGGGCATGGATTGTAACCAGTTTTAATCAACGAAGTAAAGAATTCCATGTGTTCTGTCTCATAAACTAATGAATCCTGTGCTCTTGTCTTCCTAATGAGCCCATGTAATTCATCTCAGCTGTCATGTCAGGTGTTCCTTATCAGGAAGCCACAGACTAAAGCTAACAAAAAGACCTGGGGGCATTAATTGCATAGAAGGCAGGGAGGAAAGGGAATTAAACCAAACTCAAAGTAACTTCTTAATTCACTGAATCCAGAATTAAAATAAACCCCCATCATCCATAAATCAGAAATTGGTGGAATTTTTCCAAAGGAAATTGTTCATGAGATAATTTTTTTTTTTTTATGGGTAAAAATCAAAATTCTCACAATACATACAAACATTTGCAAAATGATATATAAATATATATATGCATATATGTGTATTTGCTTACAAAAATGTTATTTTTATATATATATATATATACATATATTTTAAGAGGTGCTTAGATTACCCAAAATATTACACGGAACCCACTGGGATTCCCATGTTGCCCACCTCCCACACCTCCCACCACATCCCACACAAACATCTCCCACAGTGTGGCCCACCACCCTCAATGAACTTACACATCCTGGAGCCTTGCCACCAACCATAGACCACAGTTCACACCGTAGACCACACTCTCTCCCACTCAGTTCTGAGTGGTGTGTGCTGATTTAAAATGTCCTACATCTGTTGCCACAACAGTACTCAGGATAACCTCCAACTCCCAAAGAAGCCCCTGTATTTCAACTGCTCATCCCCTCCCTACCCCAAAAGTGTCAAGTGGCCACTGGCTCCACCTCATTGTTATAATTTCTTGCATTGCTAGAATCACCATATGTGAACAAGAGAATACCATCAAGTCCACTCTAGTCCATAGTTCTTCCCCCAATCCAGAGGGGACTGGGATGGTGATGTCCACTCCAACTCCAAGTGAGAGAGGGCTTATATCCCATGGATATGGTGGGTGGGATGATCCTGCCTGCAGATGCAGGCCCTCTCCATTCCCTGGGATGGCCATTTCCCATCGTTGTCTCCTCACCAGGTGACTTGGATGAGTCCATTGAGCTGTAGGGTAGGAGTTGCAGCTCCACCTAGATTTCATGCACACCTGGCACATAGGTAGGCGGGAGGCTCCAGACTCTGGAAGTATACCTAAAAACTCCAGCATCACATATAGGTTTGAATAGAAGGGACTGGTGAACCATGTGCAGGGAGGACTTATTTGAGTCTAATTCTGTCACTCTCAGGAGCACAGATTCCAAAATAGAACCCACTGATAAGGCATCAGTCTCTGGGGCTATCCCCCTTTATATAGGACCAGGGTGTCTCCGGAGCTCTCAGAAACTCCACTGAGTGGGGTGATAGTCACTTAGATGTTCTATGAGCTCCTACTGAGGTGTGCGTAAGAGTTACCTCTGGGATGACCTCCCGACTCTCTTTGAAGTCTCTTTGAACTGAAATTAAACCTAAATATTTTCTAAATTAAATAACTAAAGAAAATCTGAAACATTAAAATATCAAGTAAACTAGAATCAGACTGATACTGCATTTGGGTTTATAATCTCTGTTTAGTGTACTTTATGACTAAGATTTGAATAGTAAAACGATTATTAATGATATTTCCCAGTCACCTTTCAGGTTTCCTATCTAAACATTAGTTTTAAATTAGAATCATTTAAAAATCCTTCTACATGTTATATAAATATTGGTATCTGGATGCCTTTATCAGTTATTTATTAAAATATTTTTATATATTTTGTCACTGTAACTTCACGTGTCCAGCTCTATTATTATGTGCTTCCTCTTGCTCTTTCTTCCAATTACATATTACTTACTATTGCCCACTGACATAGAAGTTCTGGACTAGGAATCAGAACTCCTGGGTTCTTTGAGAACCAACTCTGCCACCCAGTAACTTTGGGACTCTGATCCTTAGTTTCCTGATTTGTAAAATGGGGATAATCCCGTTCTGCCTACTTCACAGGATTGTTAAGACAATCATATATGTTAATGGAGGTGAAAAAATCTTTAAAACTCTTAAATACTTTTCATCTTGGAGGATTATTATGATTTTTATTCTGTTCAGCAACTATACTCAGAGTTTACTCTAAGACAAATCTTGTGACATTCTTCGTGGTGAAGCATGATATGAATGTGAGCTGAAGAAATGAATGAAATGAAATAATGCAGGTAAACTGCCTGGCACTTGGTAAACAATAAATTATAGCCATTTTAAAATTATTCCTTAAAACTTTCCTCAAGTTTTCTAAGGTATTGGTGTATGGAGGAGAAAGCATGGACATAGGAGTCAGCCAGCCCTTAGTTCAAATTCCTTTTCCCCCTCTTACCAGTTTTGTGACTCTAAGCAAATTGCTTAATCTTTCTTAGCCTATTTTCTTATCTATAAAATGGAAGTAAAACGTACTTTTTGAACATTGGTATTGAACATAATAAATAGTCTGGCACAGTGCAGGCAAATAGAAGACACTCAAGGAGAGCTGCTGATTTTGGTTTTGTAATGATATGAATGATAATAACAGTTATAATTCAATGACAGCTTAAGGCATCCTTTAAACACCCTGTTTGTTGACAGTGAATGGTGAAAAGACCTCATAATCAGTGGCTACTCAATTTAACATAAATGTACATCAGTTACTAACTGATGTTAAAATTTGAAAGCCTTTGTTTTCCTTGTGAAGGTAGAAGTAGCACAGTCAGGCATATCCTCTGGCAAGTTAATTATGTATATTTCATTCTCCCCTCAAGCATAAAGAGTAGCCCCAAATATCAAACTGGAATAAAATGCAGTAGATTTGCCAAATCTTAGAGTTGGAAGAGGCCTTAAAAATAATCTAATTTGGCCCACCATCTAAAATTTTGAAGTTCTCAGAAAATGCCTTGTCCAGAGGTTATCATCCATTCTCTACTTGAACTCCTCAATTTGTTACTTACAACCTCCTCAGACAAGTCACATTATATTTAGACAGATATTTATTGAGCCAAAATCTGATTCCTTGTAATTTCTTAGTCATACTTCTTTTAGGAACAGGTTTAACCTATTTTTCACTCACCAGCCTTTAATTATTAGAAGCTGTAAGGACTTCCTTCTCACTGTCACTCTACTACTTTCTAGTTCAAGCCACCATCATCTCATACCAAGATTACTACAACTTTTCAACTAGCCTTTCTACCTCCAGCCATACCACCCCCCCACCCCCCACCACCCCACCCCACCCCCACCAAGCCATTCTTCAAACTGCAGCCAGAATGACTCCTTCTGCAAACTGTTTAATGCTTTCTTCTCATTAATAAGGTATATGAGGCTCTTTGATACTTGAACACTGTTCTTTAAACTCTACACAGCAGCCATACCAAAGATTTAGTTTTTAGAATGGCTTTTTCTTACTTCTGGGCCTTTTACATGCTTATGTTTCTGTTTGAAACCAAAAATAAATTCCCTCTCTTTTTGGCTGATGTCTGCTTACCCTTTTACACTTTTGTGTAGAGGCTTAGAGGATTCTTCCTCTATCTAGAAAGTCTTCCACAATTCCTTCTAGGTGCTCCTGTAGCATCCTCTATCTCCCCAATTGTAGCAGTTATCACAGAATTTTATAGTTGAGTGTTTGTTATCTCTGTCCCTTACTAGACTGTATCTCTGTGAGGGCAAGGACAATATTTTAATCATGGTTATAGCCACAGCACCTAGTACAATGCTTTGACATATACTATAAATATTTGTTGGATGGATGGATGGATGGGTGGGTGGGTGGGTAATGGCTCTGAGCCTTTTCTTTTTACTCTTGCTAAATATCCATTGCTTCTACATCTGGTCCTCAGGTGTGGTTTTGGGTTCCTTTACTACTTGTTCACCATTCAGGCTCGGGTTTGCTCTCTCTCGCAAAGCATAACTCCCAGAACAAAATATGATATCTCAGGTGTGATTTCACTAGTCTAGGAAAAAACAGGATGATTTCTTGTTTGTTTCATTTCTTCACTTTCTCAAAAACTTTTATTGAGCTTCTATTAAGTTGCAGACTCTATGTTAAACAGTGAAGATTGAAAAATGAATAAAAGATACTCCCTACCCATAAAGAGCTTACACAAATAATCATGGTGATATGGTGTGATGATAATCAAGGTGTGAACAGGATGTTATAGGAGATAGGGAGATGGTGGGATTTAGTCCTGGAGAGACAGGAAAAATCAGAAGACTTTATAGAGAAAGTGGCATTTTTGCTGAGCCTCACTCACCTTGTAGGAGGAATGACATGGGCAAAGATTTAGGGCCAGGAAAGCCAGAAATTTATTTTAGGAAATTTCTAAGATCCTTTCTAGCTTGAATATTATGATTCTGTATCTGTAAAGCCTCCCAAATCCAGACCTTTTTCATTTCAGGATACTTGCCTGGACCCTCCAAAAAAAACCTGATTTCTTCTCCCTATCTAAGCCTCTCAGAAGTAACTGTGATATAGTGAAAAGAACACTGGACTTGCTCTAGATGCTTTGTTTCTATTAAATAAAATGACCTCAAGTGACTTTTCTTTTTTGTTCTTTTATATTTTAAAGAGGAAAATGCATGAAAATGTTACTGAGGCAATATCACAGTTAAAACTATCTTTTTTATTTTATTTTATTTTATTTTTTTATTGTGGGTAAAAATCAAATTTTTCACAATACATACCAATATTTGTAAAATGATATATAAATATATATGCATATATGTGCATTTGCTTACATAAATGTTATTTTATATATATTTAAAAGGTGCTTAGATTACCTAGATATCTTTTTTTAACTCGGTCTTCTATTCCAACCTTGAGGCATTTGGTGAAGGACTTTACATATTAAATCACTCTTACTCTTCTTTGAATGTATTTTTACAATCAGAACCAGATGGTAGAAATGTATACTAAAGAAACTACTGTATTGATGCTGGGAGCTGAGCTTCTACCTGAAACCCCCCTTTTGCATCCAGGATATTTGATCAGCTCTTTGCTTTTACCTAGGGAGTTGTTTAATGGTATACTTAAAACGACACTAATGATATAATTCAGTTCCTGTTATTTGTTTTCAAAAATTCTTTTTTGGCTTGTTATTTTTATCTTTAGATGATCCACTAAAAATTATCAAGCTTTTGATCTAAAATGGTTATGGACATGTTTTGACAAAGAACTACTGGTTATTTTATAACTTAGCTGTGGACATTTTAGAATAACTGCATTTTATTAGAACTGCATGTGCCACAATTTATTAACCATTTGAAAAGCACCAAGAAAGCTGGCAGATTTGGGCACTCTGCAGAGGCAATAGCCAGGTCAGCCTGGGCTGGGGTAAAGTTTTACAGGACTTTTGTTTAGGTTTACTATTTTCCTAGGTAGAGGCAGTTTTAGTGGCTTCCACTTATAATTTCCTGCCATAATAGCCCTCACTCCACAGGTTAGGGAACCAATGTAGGGAATCTTGTTAGTTGCTATGTCTATTCCAATTATGCATTCTGGAACTGGGGAAATAATCACAGGATGGGATCAGGGATTCACTGGTCCCACTGTGAGATGGACTTGAGCTAAAACTTCATTGATTATCTCGACTCCTTAAGCTCCTACTCTGACTGGCAGACCACAGTGATATTTTGGGTCTCCTGGAATTGTCAGTGTAGAGTCAGTATCTATTAATCCCTGAAAAGTCTGATTGTTTCCTTATCAGTGCATAGTCACCCTGGTAAAAGGCTGTATATAGTTCTCTTTGGGGAAGGCTGGGAGAAAGATTAACATAAGTTTTTGGTAGTATAATGAGGTCCTTCCTCAAAGGGACCTGGCCTTCTCTGCATTCAAGGGGTTCTGGGTGTGTAAACAAACTCTCAAATCTGGGCCATGACTATGTGTTGGTGGTTCAAATTAGACTTCACTTGACCTAGAAATCTTCCAGTTAGGTAGACTGCCCATCTTTTTACCTTCTAGGGATACTATGATCAACGAGCCTATGCCATGGGTCTCTGCAGGTCATATTATTCTAATTACTGTTTTGATTCTGCTATTACAGTAACCACACCCACCTTATTTTTAGGTGGTTAAGTGCTGCCACTTATCTGCTGACACCCTGGAATTCAATTATCCCCATTATATTTAAGGATCTCAGTTCAGTGGCAGCAGTTTGCCCTGTAATATCTGACCTAGAGATGAGTGACCACAGAGCTCTTCAGGGATACTGGGCTCCTCTCACAAACTTATTTCACACAGTAGTGGTGAGAGGTATGTCCTCTTGACCTTCCAGGGGTGGAGGACAAGTCTTACATGATAAATCTACTCTATCATTCCAATCTCCCTAAGCCTTTGTTTTTTTTTTTTTTTATTTTTTTTTTATTTTATTTTATTTTTTTTTTATTTTACCGGGAGGTCCCGGGGATCGAACCCAGGTCCCTCCATATGGTAGACGGACGCCCAACCAGTTGAGCCACATCCGCCCCCCTCCCTAAGCCTTTGGATATTTTACTCTACAGTACATCAAGGCAGTTCAGGCATCTCAGCTTCATTTAGTGTAGCCCATATTTTGATCCATGTTTCAGCAAATAAAACAGCTCTTTCTAACCTCTTGAGCTGTAACACTGAATCCAGAATCTCTGTTTATGAGACCTAGATCAATAAATTTGTTCTGATGTAAGAAAACAAACAAACAAACAAGAAAATGCAGGGTTGAAGGTATGACTTATGAGGAGACTTGCTCTATCAGATATTTAAATGGATTATAAAATTCCATGAAACAAAGTGCTCCTAGTACCAGGATAGACGTACTGATCAGAGGAATAGAATACAGAGTCAAGTTATAGATCCAAGTACACATAAAAAAGTTCATATAGGATCAAGGTGATATTTCAAATCAGTGGGGAGATGATTTAATTAGTAAATAATATTGGATCACATTTACTGAATAAAGGGAGGGAGGGAAAGCCAGACCCTTGTCTCATTCATCTCACAAAACAAATTCCAGGGAAACGGATGTGGCTCAAGAGGTTCGGTGTCCGTCTACCATATGGAGAGACCGGGTTCGATCCCCGGTACCTCCCAGTAAAAAAAAACAAAAAAAAACAAAACAAATTCCAAATAGAACAACCGTTTAAATGTAAACATACGATACCAGAGAAGTCCTAGAAGAAAACATGGGTTAATATTTTTTTATATTATATTGAGATGAGGCAAACATAACATAAAAACCAAGAAGCCGTAGAAGAAAAGATTGAGAATATGTTCGCAGGAAAGTTAAAAACATTTTAAGGACAAATTATAACAGACTGAGACAAATGTTTTCAACATATCCTTAATCTACAAAGAATTCTTAAAAATCTATGAAAAAGCAAAAGAACACCTCAGTAGAAAAATGGTAAAAATCAGGACAAATGTAAAACACTAATTAAAACTGACTAATAAACCTAAAAAGATCTTCAATTCATTAGTAATCAAAGAAATGCAACTAAAAGTATAATAGTACTTCATTTTTCATGGATTACATTTATCAAAATGATAGAGATTATTAAAATAGTTTTAACAAGAATGTAGGAAACAGGCACTCTCATGCGCTATTGGTAGGGATATTAATGGGTATAATCTTTTAAGAGGACATTCTGGCAATATATGTTGTATTAAAATGAAAATATGTATACCTTTTGTCCATTAACCTCACTCTTAGAAATTTTTTCTAAGGAGATAATTATAAAAGTGTTAGAAGATGGATACACAAAGATGTTCAGCACAAATTAGAAAAAAAAAACTTAAATATTCATCAATAGTATTTAACACTATTTTTAAATTATGTAAATTATAGTACATATAAACAATGAAACACTATTCAGACAGTAATCTTGGAGTAGAATCTCTGCTCTAAAGACTATAATTATCTTTATTGCTTATTGCTCTTATGAATTTGGGTTCCACACGTTAGGTGGAACAAACTAATTTATTTAGTTCTTGTAGAGGAATGTGGCCAGAATAATAGCATGAGTGGAAGTGCTTGGCATAACCATGCCAAGAAACAGCTGAAGGATTTAGGGCATATTTGGAGAGAGAGAGATTAGATATATGTCTGGGTGGAGGTTAAAGGAAGGCAGACTTTGGCTGACTATAATAAGGATTAGAGTCTATCCATTTGTACTATTGAACAGTAGCCAAGTAATGAGTGTCTCATCACTGAAAATATTCAAGCAAAGGCTCAACTTTTATATCGCCTGCCTCATTAAGATGCCATTTTTGACCATCCTGCCTGAAACAGCACATACACACTCAGCACTCTCTTTCTCTCTTGCCTTACTTTATTTTTCTTCAATTGAAAAGAGCCAGGAATTTTGTATTATTTATCTGTTGTCTCCGTTACCCACTGGATCAACTGACATTTATTTATTTATTTACTTACTCTCTTACCCCTTAGAATGTAAGTTCCATGTGGGCAGAGATTTAGCTATTTTGTTCTTTACTATATATCATTTGTGCCTAGAATCATGTGCTGCATATTGTTGGTGCTCAATAAATATTTGTTGAATGAATGACTATTAGAGATGGAGATTCATGCATTAGACTAGGTGACCTCTTAGGCTTTACATTTTGTGAATCTTTTAATTGTTTTACTTTTTATGTAGCTTATAAATCCTTGAGGGCAGGGATCTTTTTTTCCTGGTAATAAATGTAACTATCATACATTGTGCTTTAGTTTATAAAACACTTTCATAAGCACTATTCAGTGATATAAATAAGAAGGATGGCTTTTCTCATCTGTAAGGTCTCAGCTCAGATGTTACCTCTGGGTCTTTAAACTCTCAAGTCTGCGCCATGACTATATGGCAGCATCTGTCCGTAACGTCCCTAGCTAAAACAGCTCCCAGTCTATCGCATCACCTTATTTTATTTCCATCAAGTACTTACATTTATTTGTTTGTGTTAATTGTGTCCCACCATGCACCAGAATGTAAACTCCATGAGAGCAGTGGCCTCCTACTATATCCCAGCACTTAGAGTACTGCCTGGCACATAGAGGATACTCAATAAACATCTGTTGAGTGCATAATTGAGAACAATCTATAAAATGTAAAACATTATACTCACATTATTTATATTAATCTTCACAATAATCCCCGACCCCACATATAGATAAGATTTCCCTGTTCTGCATTCTCAAGGCAACGTGTATTGCCTCATTAATTTATCACAATTGTAACAAATTGTTTGTCTAATTATTTAATATCTTTCCTTATCTCTAGACTGCAAGCTCCCTGAATGTAGGAATCACATCTATCAAGTTCCACTAACATTAACACAGTGCTTTGCACATACAAGGAGTTTAGTAAATATTGTTGAATAAACAAGTGTATGGTACAATCTTGTGAGAGAGATATTACCACCATCTTTCAAGATAAGTAAACTGAGGCTTGGAAGGATTAAGTAGTTTACCCAAGATCAAACAGTTACAGAAATAAGACTTTAACTAACTTCTTCTGACTCCCAATCTTTCTTTCAATTATATTCTTTCAGCTATACCAGTATTTCTTAGACTCACGTGTTAATCAGAATTACTTAGCAAACTTTTGAAAATACAGATTATTAGGCCACACTTGGAGCCTAACAAATAAGAATCTCTGAATATGGGGCTTAGGACTCCGTTTTTTGTTTTTTTTGTTTTAAGAAAAAAGAAAAGAAAAACTACTCCGGAGATTCTAATGATGAATAACATTTGGGAATCAATGATTTATACCAGAAGTCACCAAACTAATGTTCACAGGCCAAATCTAGCCTGCTGCTTGTTTTGGTAATAAAGTTTTATTGGAGCATAGCCATGTTCATTTATTACATATCTATGGCTATTTTCACACTACAATAGCAGAGTTGAGTAGTCATGACAGGCACTGTAAAACCAAAACATTTTTAATGCCTGGTCTTACACAGAAAATTTGCTGACCTTTGGTCTGTACCTTGTTGCCTGTCCTATTTCATGATTATTTTAGTGCTTGAAAATTTGGTAGACATATAATGTCTGGCTCCATGATGAGCATATATTAAGTGCTCAAATATTCTTATTGAGTCAGTAGAAATTATCTTATTTTGCAATTTACCTGGTAATTAGGGACTAATAAGCAGTCAAATATAAGAAAAGTACTAATCTAGCTGTGGTTCAAGCTGCTAAACCCTTACAGTGGCTAGACTGCTTTTAACAAAAGAATTTCCTTTTCATTTGATTGGTAATAAGGTATTCTCTAAATGGTGGATGATCTGAGGTTTCTGATCAATGTACATTACAGCCCAGGGATTGATTACCATAGATGAGATGTGTAATAGAGAACTATAATTAATACCCTAATTATTTTAGTACCTCTGAAGCTGCCACAATTCTTAAAACCAAAGTCTCTTGGGTGCATTTTAGTAGAACTCAAGCTAATAACAAGAGATTACCCAGGACTAAATAAACCTGTAGACCTATGCTGTCTAATAGAATAGCCATTAGCCACATGTAGGTATTTAAAGTTAAATTAATTAAAATTGAAATAAAATTTAAAATTCACTTCCTTACTCTGGCCACATTTCAAGTGTTCAGTAGTTACATGTGGCTAATGGCTAACTTATTGGACAGCATAGACATAGAACATTTCTGTCATCACAGCAAGTTTTATTGGACAGTACTACTCTAGACACTAGAGTTTGAGTCACAGTCCAGTCAAATCCAAGACATGCTATTAGACTTAATCCTTCATTTGTAAGGATGGAATAATAATTTATAATGTTTTCTTTTTCTAATAGCAGATAGTTATAAAATATATGCAGTCTTTGCTTTAGGGCCCTCTAAGCTGATACCAAACTCTTTATTAAATTCTGGTAAGATCCTTAAATCCTTGACTCCAGGAAATAGCCATCTCATTTACCCTAAGGACTGTGTAATCAAGATGATTAATCATTGGCCAGTTCATGAAATGGTTCAGAACTGGCTATGCTGATTTCTAGCCAAATCTATTTCGCTTAGTTAAGGATGGTGGGAAAGGGACCAGTTTTAAAACAGAAGCTATAAAGTCAATAGAGTATAAAATCTTGGCATCATCTTTGGAGTGATTTAGATTTCATCATTCAGTGGCTCATTTTTATTCCCAGCATCTAGTCCTTTTTGCATGGCCCAACGGGGCCCTATGCTGCTCTACTACAGAGGAAACTTCAAGAAATGCTGGTTTGCTACAGTGTTTTAGCTTGTGAGAGTCTCTGGGATCTTCCCTGCTCCATCATGGGGTCACCTCTAGGTGGGTATTAGGGGGAGATTGGTCATTGGTTTAAGCTTTAAATAAATAACTTGGTAATATTTTATGGTCCAATGTGATAGGTATTTAACAGCTTAGCCCTTAAATTGTTTTTCCTAGCCCCAGCATAGTGTCACCTTAAAGATTGTTTCCCTATAAAAGTGTTCTTCAAACTTTGAGAGGCTCTAGTCAACTTCAATCTGTAGATTCCCCAACTTGTTCTTAGTTAACATTAGCAGAAAGGCTCCCTTGGCCCTACTTTTCTCCAACTTACTAGATCCTTGACATTTTACACCTCAGAGCATTTCAGGGACGGAGATGGCCTCTCCTTCATTCTTCCTGAGCTGAGATGGTGGGATCCAATAATTATTGAGTGTAACAAACTCTCACTTGACAGCAGTAGGGAACCTCTATAAGAACAGGTTGTTCAGAAGGAATCAACCCCCCTCCCATTCCCCCGCCGCCGTCCCCCCTTCTGCCTCTTTTGTTCTATTTTCCACGAACTGCCTGGGCATTTCTTCAAGAAACTGATACATCTTGCTCTGGCATTTTGGATCACTTTAGGGACTAACTTAAAAAATATCTCAGGTCATCTTTAGACCATGATTTTAAAAAATTTTGATCTAAATGACCCATCATCTAGATTCTTCCTCCTTCAGGTGACTACATTTCATTCTCTTAATACTCCTTTGAGCCCAAACAGGAAAAAATAAGTTTTCTTGCACCCTAACCAGTCTGCAAATCGCTTAATGTTTAGCATAGTTTACTTCCTGAAAGCATTTTTAGGAAGTTGACTGTGATAGAGATTTCTATTTCCTTTACAGGTCATTTTACCTGGGACAGATACCTAAAAGAAACATGTTCAGTCCCAGCGCCTGTCCATTGCTTCAAGCAGGTAATTGATTCTCAACATCTTTAGAAGGTGGGGGGCAAATAGACAAATACATTTTTTAAATGTACATAACATGAGGTGGGAGCCCTTGGCATCTTATGTGAGGATCCTAGAATAAACTTCTATGGGAAGAATACCACTTAAGAAGTAAAATTTGATCACTGAGTTTTGGCAGCAGATATTCTCCCCAGCTTCATCCCAATTATTAGCTTTTCCTTCTTCACTTCCTTGAGGATATTCTGTTACTGAAAACAACTCTTACTTTTTCTGTAACTTTTAATTCAGGCAAATAGTCAAGAGAGTTATAATAGCCCTTAGACAATTCTTAAAAGTAAAGCAGTGTCAGTTTCTCTGTACTCAAACCTTTGCCACAACCTAATCTTTCTGTAAGGATATTGGCACTGAGCCCCACTGGTGAGCATTTTCAGAGCTCATCAGAGGTCATCCTGAGATTTTCACATGAGATTAAGTACTCCAGACAATGCACAGATAATATTGACCAAATCATTATATAATAAGACCGATAGGTAGAGGTGTACTGATGCTAAACAGAGCTAAACACCAGGAAGTTATTTTCATATCCTTTCATTTAGTATTCAATGCTTATTTCCTCAAACTGTCAGCATTTCACTTTGAGTTGAAATTTTGTATAATTTCACAATAAAAATACAAATTGAGGACTTCTGCTCATTTAAAGTAATAGGGACTGGATGGAATATCAGGCACCCAAGTGCAGTGACCTCTGAGAGATAGGAAACAAATGAGGTGGACCTTATGATTTCCTAACTTACTGTCCTAGGCAATGGCACAGGAAAAGGGAACCCAGGTTGAGCCCATCAGACTCCTTAATTTGAGGAGATGGAGTTGAGAGTACAGGGAAACCCAGGAAGCTACATTTTTTGCAGGATAGAGTACCAGAGAGAAGAGAGCTGTACAGAAAGAAAACCATGGAGATCTTCAGAGGACACCTTCAAGTATTCAGCAGGGTACAACTGTTTAGTTGCATGCATGTAAAGAAACTACCCAAAACCAAGGAAAAAAACATCTGAAAGTATTAGAGGGAATAGAGCCTGGTACTCAGATAGGGCTATGAATAGTGCCTTTTCCCACCAGCTAGGCTGGAAAATCTCATAATTCAAAGGCACAGGATAGAATACTCAGAAAGTCTTGCTCAGTGGTGAAGAATAAAAGAGCCATAGATTGAACACTGCTCCAGACCCACATAACAAATCATAAAAGCAAGGCTTAAAAGGATCAAACTTTTTAAGTAATTTAACTCCCTCTGAAAACAAAGCATAAAGAAGATTTATAGGAATTGAAAAGTATCTAGCACCCAGAAATTCACGGTGTCTGGCATCCAATCAAAGATTACCATGCATGCAAAGAGGCAGGGAAACACAACCAGTAATGAGGAGGATGATCAATCTATTGAATCTGACTCAGAATCTACAAAGAGCTTAGAATTAGCAGACAAAAGTATTAAAACAATTATTTTAACTATATTCCATTATGTTCAAAACTTAAGTAGAGACATGGAAGATATAAAAAAACATTCATATTGAACTTCTGTGGGTGAAATGAAAATATACTGAATGAAATTAATGGCAGAAGAAAATATTGGTAAACTTGAAGATATACAATAGAAACTACCAAAATGAAACACAAAGAAAAAAAGGAGTTTTTAAAAAAATGAGCAGAGCATCAGTGAGCTGTGGGACAATTTCAAGTGGCCTAATAGGAGTGTAATTGGAGTCTTAAAAGGAGAGAAGCGACAGGGGATAGAAAAAACAATTGAAGAAGTAATGACTATAAATTTCCAAAATGGAGAAAACAATAAATCCATTGCTCCAAGAAGCACAATGAATCAAAAAACTAAGAAACAAGAAGAAAATGACACTAAAGCATATCATTATTAAATTTCTCAAAACCATGGATAGGTAAAATATTAAAAGCAGCCAGAGAAAAAAAGACATTTTACATACAGGGGAACAAAGATAACAGTAATCTCAGATTTCTTGGCAGAAACAATGCAAACAAGACAAAAGTGGAACATCTTTAAAGTACTGAAAGAAAAACTGTCAACCTAGAATCCTATACCCAGCAAAAAATATCTTTCAAAATCAAAGGAGAAATAAACATGTTTTCAGACATAAAAAAGCTGAAGGAATTTATTACCGGCAGACTTGCACTAAAAGAAATGTTAAAGGAAGTCCATCAAGCAGAAGGAAAATGATACCACATGGAATTACAGATCTACACAAAGGAATAAAGGGTACCAGAAATGGTAATTACAAGAGTATATAAAAGATAAGTAACTGTGTAAACAACAATAATGATGTATTGTTGGGTTGATAACAGATGTATAAGTAAAATGTCTGATAATAATAACATAAAGACCTGGAAGAGAGAAATGTTAAGTATACTGTTGTAAGAATCTTATTTTACACACAAAGTAGTACAATATCACTCGAAGACTGTATGTAGTAAGTTAACGATGTTTACTATAAACTCTAAAGCAACCACTAAAATAACAAAACTAAGTGGTAAAGCTAATAAGTCAATGTAATCATAAAAAAATTAAAAGAAGGCAAAACAGGAAAAAGGTAACGAATAAATTGAACAAATAGAAAACAAATAACAAGTTTAGATTTAAACCCAATCATATCAATAATAACATTAAATATAAATTATCCAAATATCCCAATTTAAAGACCAAGATGATCACAATGGCTAAAAAGCAAAACCCAAGTATATGCTGCCTACAAGAAATTACACTTTAAATAAGTTTATTTAAATAAATGTAATTTATAAATATAAAGTCACAAATAGGTTAAAAGTAAAAAGGATGGAAAAAGATACCATGCTGATACTTAGTGGTGAAAGATTCAATGCTTTTTTCGTAGGATCAGGAACAAGGCAAATATGTCTGCTCTTATAACTTATATGTAGCATTGTATGACCAGTGCAATAAGGCCAGTAAAAGAAAAAAAGAAAAAAAAAAAAGGAATCCAGACTGAAAGATTAAAACAAACATTTCACCAAAGAAAATATATGAATGACAAATAAGCACATGAAGAGATGTTTATTATATGTTAGGGAAATACAAATTAAAACCACAATGAGATATCACTACTTTGTCAACATTAAGAACTTCTCTTCTTCAGAAGATACTGGTAAGAGAATGAAAATACAAGCTACAGACTGGGAGAAAGTTTTTGTCATTTTTGCACATCCCATATCTGATAGCAGTACTCTCCAAATTGACCTATAGATTCAGTGCAATCCCTATCAAAATCAAAGTTGCCCTTTTTTTTCTTATAGAAATTGCCAGGTAGATCCTACAATTCATCTAAAACCACAAGAGACCCAGAGTAGCTCAAATAATCTTGAAAAAGAACAAAGGTTGAGAACTCATATTTCCCAATTTCAAAACTTATTACAAAGCCACAATACACAGAACATTGTGGTGCTGGCATAAGGATAGACATATATATCAATAGAATAGATTTCAAATCCCAGAAATAAACCCATTTATGGTCCATTGATTTTCAACAAGAGTACCAAGATAATTCAGTGGGATCTTCAACCAGTTGCACTGGGACAACTGGATATCCACATGCAAAAGAATGAAACTGGACCCTACTTTACACTATATACTAAAAATAACTCCAGGTATATCATGGATCTAAGAGTAAATCAAAACTAACAGCTAAAACTATAAAACTCTTAGAAGAAAACATAGGAGTAAATCTTCCTGGTCTTGGATTTGGCAATGGTTTCTCAGATACGACACCAAAAGCTCAAGCGACAAAAGAAAAATAGATAAATTGGACTCCATAAAAATTAAAAGCTTTTGTAGTTCAAAGAACACCATCAAGAAAGTGAAAACACAACCCACTGATAGAGGAAAATAGTTGCAGATCATTACATCTGATAAGGGACTTGTACACAGAATACATAAAGAACTCTTATCACTCCATAGTAAAAAGACAACCCAATTTAAAAATGAGTAAAGGATATTGATATTTCTCCGATGATATACAAATGGTCAATAAGCACATAAAGTATTCAACATTATTAGTCATTGGGGAAGTGCAAATCAAAACCATAGTCAGATGGATCTCCTAGATGGATAAAATTTAAATACAGACAAGAACAAGTTTGGGTGAAAATGTAGAGATATGTAACCCTCATACATTGCCAGCTGTAAAATGCTACTGCCACTTTGGAAAGCAGTTTGGAAGTTACTCAGAATGTTAAACAGAGTTACCATATGATCCAGCAGTCCCAATCTTATATGTATATTTATATATACCCAAGAGAATTAAAAACATATGGTCACACAAAAACATACACATAGATGTTCATGGCAGCATTATTTATAATAGCCAAAAAGTGGAAACAACCCAAATATCCATCAACTGATGAATGGATAAACAAATTTTTATCCATACAAGGTAATATTCCAAACTGAAAATAAATAAAGCAACATGGATGAATCTTTGCAGACATTATGATAAGTGAAAGAAACCACTCATGTATTGGCCACATATTGTGTGATTCCGTTCATAGAAGTGTACATAATAGGCAAATCCATAGTAATAGAGAGTGGATTAGTGCTTGCTAGGGACTGGGATTAGTGGGGAATGGTAAGTTAACTCTTGATGGGTATGGGGTGTCTTTTGGGAGAGATGGGGTGATGTTTACATAGCCCTGTGAATATACTAAAACCACTAAATCATAAACTTAAAAAGGGTAAATTTTATGGTATGTGAGCTAAACATACACCTACCATATGATATTGCCATTCCATTTTTAGATATTTGTCCAAGAGAAAAGAAAGCATATTTACAGATATAAGACTTGTATGTGAATATTCAGAGCAGTTATATTTTTAATAGCCAAGAACTGGAAACAAACGAAATGTCTGTCAACATGACATACTACTTAGCAATAAAAAAATGAATTATTGATATACTCAACAGCCTGGGTGAATATCAGAATAATGCTGAATGAAAGAAGAAAAACAAAAAAGAATACATATTGCATGATTCCATCTAAGACTAGAAAATCCAAACCAATCTACAGTGACAGAAAGTAGATCAGTGGTTGCCTAGGAATGGGGGTAGGGTTCGGGCTGAAGGGAGAGATTTCAAAGAGGCATGAGAGAACTTGGGGATGATGGCCATGTTCATTGTCTTGATTGTGTTGACGGTTTCACAGGGGAATACAGTGTATATGGTATTACTGGTATCTACGTATGTCAAGACTTACCAAAGTATACAGTTTATTTTATGTCGACTATAGCTCAAAGTTTTTTTTAATATCAATTAAATGTAAGTTAATATCAACATAAGAAAAAAAAATCAACCCCTAATAGTCCATGTGGTGGATATACAGATCAATATACTAAAATACTCCATGAAGAAACATTAAGGACATGGTCATGAAAAGAAAACCTTATGAATACCTAGAGGGGTAGGGGTTGGAGAAAAGATAGAATGAGAAAGCATTTAAGTAACTGGGCCATTTGAGACACTCTTGTCCTTTTCTTACTTACTGGTGTGAGTCAATATTTGATGCTTCAGTGGAAAGTATTTTTTTCATCCTTCATCTTATCTTGCAGTGTTTTCTTTTGCATGAAATCCTCCCTAAATATAATATTGGAGGATAATTCAGGGTAGTTGTCCCTGGACCATTTGTAACCAATTTGAATCTAAAGTCTACATTTTTTAGTTTCTACCTCCTACCATCCTAACTGAAAATGTGGTTTACTCTCGATCTGCCTAATCCTCATGGCTTGTTCTCCTCAGTCCTATACACCTCCAAGCAACGAGTTCAAGATCAGCATGAAATTGGAGGCACAGGACCCCAGGAACACCACATCAACCTGTATTGCTACAGTTGTTGGACTGACAGGTGCCCGCCTCCGCCTGCGCCTTGATGGCAGTGACAACAAGAATGACTTCTGGCGGCTAGTTGACTCAGCTGAAATCCAGCCTATTGGGAATTGCGAGAAGAATGGTGGTATGCTGCAGCCCCCTCTGGGTGAGTAACTAGACCTGGGTTCTCCCTAGCCAGTTAGTGTTCAAAAAATTATGTTATGGGAAAGCCTAAGACTCCCTCCTTATCTCTTCTTTTTCATGTGGTCCAGAAGAAGAGGCCCATCTGGACCTCTCTTAATGAAATGAGCTGCAAAATCCTGAAATCTCCATTTCCATGTTAGTTTATGATATCCAGTTTTCTCTCAGATGCTTCTTTTTTTCTAACAAGAAACCATCCCCTTGGTCCTTCTTTGTCAGTTTCCATTTATTCTGAGAGAATGGAACTTCTTGCCATTTAACCTACTGTAATAAACCAAATCATACAGTGACGTCAAGGGGTGAAAGAAAAATCTCCCAGTGGAAAGGAAGGACTGATAAAGGTTCTCTTATGTCCTTTTCCCTGAATTCTCACTTGGTCCTTGGAATTTTCTCACTTTGAACCCATTCTTTACAAGGAATAGCCATTATTTTACTTAAACCAATGATCCCACTAGATTTTTTTCTTCAGGATCAGATTGACTTTTTTTTTTTTACTGACTCATACCTCAGTCAGCCCATTGAATCAGTTACTGTCAATCATCATTGCAGTGAGTCTCAAAGTGGGGGAAAAGGAGTTGTGCTATGGGCTATGTTCTCCTCAGGAGGCTGTGCTAGATTAATTGAGGATATGTATCATTTGAAAGAGTCCCCCAGATGACTGCGTAACATTTACTCCCATTTTTTAAAAAAGTATGTAAAGAATGTAAAACTTCAAACATATACAAAAGTAGAGAGAAGAGCACAGTGTATTGCCATGTATTGTTCATCCTTGATAATTATCAGTACACAGTCAATCTTGTTTTGTCTGTACCTGTACACACTTCTTGCCCCCTCCTACCCAATTGCCCAAACATAGTATCATTTCATCATTAACTATTTTAATATCTCTCAAAGATAAGGACATTTTTAAAACATAAGCTTACTGCCATTCTCACATGTAAATAATGGTAACTCCTTAATATCAGTGACTATCTAATCAATGTTTAAATTTTCTTGATTGTCTTTTTCTCTCTTTTTACAGTTTCTTTGACTCAGGAGCCAAGTAAGATCCACATATTACAGTTGATTGATATGTCCTTTAAGTCTCTTTTGATCTATTAGTTTTCCCTCCCTCTAATTTTTTTCTTTATTTGTTGAAAACCGTAGGTCATTTATCTTTAAAACTTCACATAATTAGATTTTACTGACTATATCTCTGTGGTATTCTTTTACTTATTCCTTTGTCTTTTGTTTCGTAGAAATTTGTAACTAAATCTAGAGGCTTGATCAGGTTCAGGTTCAATTTTTTCATAATAATATTTCATAGGTGGTAGTGTTTACTTTATCAGGTGATATATACACTCTGATTATCTCTCTAGACTTTGATGTTCATTGTCTAGATCAGAGACTGGTGAATTTTTTTATAGAATCAACGAGGAAATATTTTAGACTTTTAAGCCATACATTCTCTTTTGCAAATACTCAACTTTGTCCTTGTAGTGAGAAAGCAGCCATAGACAATATATAAAGAAATGGGTATGGCTTTTTTCCAATAAAA
Organism: Tolypeutes matacus; assembly: GCA_026826555.1. Lineage (NCBI taxonomy): Eukaryota > Metazoa > Chordata > Mammalia > Cingulata > Chlamyphoridae > Tolypeutes > Tolypeutes matacus. The sequence continues at coordinate 34,936,552 of JAKSZT010053883.1, read as the reverse complement.
CTTTATTTACAAAAATAGGTTGCCAACCTGATGGCTGTAGTTTGTTGACCTCAGATCTAGAACAATCAGTTCATTATGATTGAGAATTGGCAATTTTTAATACTGTCATTCCTTCTATATAAATCAAACGGGGTACTTCTTTTAAAATCAGCTTTCATTAACTCTTTGCTTAACCTGAGTTGTAATTCATATAGTAAAGGCAATTTAAATGAGAGATTCTTTTCTTTATTTTCCAATTTTCAAAATAATGAATTGGTCTACTAGCATTCTCTACAGATAGCCAAGAAAAGCTTTGTTGTTGTTATTTAGAATCATAAACTCAAGGATTCATAGATATTTGGTGTGTTTTACTTCATTGTACTAATTGTCCTTATTATTACTTGAATTGTCCCATCTTTGGCCAGTAGGAGTCTCTTCCAGTTGTTTCCTGCCTCTTTTTTTTTGACATGTTAGTACTATTTGATAGCTTTCTTGGATTTCTGGAATTTCAAAATGTTCTGGGCTCATCTTGTACATTTCCTGCCCCAGATATGGAATCAGCCATTTCTTCTAGGTACCAGGGCTCCTTTGTACCACAAACCCTAGTTCTCCATGACACTAATAAAACGACTCATTTGCTTTATCCCACAATACACATACAACAGACCCAGAATAACAATACCAACACTAGCAGCATTATGATTACTAACAGTGTTTTAGAGTTATTTGGATTAATTTCTCTCTGGGTGACAGAGCCACTAACTTGATACAAAGTTAGGTTCTTTTGTTTTATTTTTAATTTTTAGGGATTGCTTCAATTTTGCTTTATAAATACATAAAATATATACACTGTTCTTAAAGCTGAATCTATAAAACTGTGTATTCGGAGAACTCTTCATCCTATTCCTCCCCTCTGCCATAGGTAACCGCTTTGTTTAACTTTTATAGTTAATTCTTACATTTTAGAAATGGAAGCATATATGTATGTATGTGTATGTGTGTATATTTCCCCTTCTAGTATTGAGATATTCCTCATTCCTTTCTACAACTGCATAATATTCCACTGCCCTCCTCTTACTTTATTATTAATCACACTGCAGAAGCATCTTGAGAAGCTTTAAAACACACACACACACACACATACACACACAATTTCCCAGGGATAATTGTGACCATCTAAATCAAAATCTTTTCAAAAAATTCACCAAAACCTACAGATCAAAAAGGAAACCAAATCAAACCCCACCTATAACTCATGCCTAAACATAATTAGGAGTCAAGAATATCACAAATTTCAATTACATATTAGTGGGGGATTAATATGGATCTGAAACCAGTAGAGCCAATACCAGAGCTATACCAGAATGAAGAGTCAGGTGGAAACTGCATAAAGAAGAAGAGAGGGCAATAGGGGTCTAGCACAGCCAAAATCACCACCAGATCAAAAACAGTCCCATCCAGAACGGGAAATACTGAGTACAGAGCTGAAACCTAGTAGATTAGAGCTTTGACTTCTGGGGAGAAAAGCAGAGGCATGAAAGTGTAAGGGACAAGAGAGTAGTCTTGGGAAGATGCCACTTTTGGGAGGAGAGTGAGGCATAATGTTGAAGGGAAAGAAGGAAACAAGGGGTGGTAATTTAGGGTTATACAGAAACAAAAGAGAATAATAAAATCAAAAGATTCATCATCTTCCTAAACAGGCCCATCTATTAAAGAAACTGAATTTCACTATGCCAACAGAAATCTCAGGGCCCACAACCCCTGACAAAATAGAGCCACCTGTTTTTTTCCTGGTCTAGGAAAATAGAAGACAATAAAAAATGACAAGGAAACAGTAGTCAACATCCATAAAAAGATTCTATATGAAGAAAAGCAGACAATGAGGATAAAAACATTCCAAGTACTGAAAATTCTACTGCCAAAACTAATGACTAAGCAGAGGAAAACCGTTGTACAATACTCCAACTTGAATTAAACAAGTATTGGCAAATATGAAAAATGCTTTAAATTGTAAATTTAAAAAGTCAGACTAGAAATGCATAATAGGCAGGAAAAGAGAAAACAGTTATCCAAACTCAAGAAAGAAATTGAAAACAAAATCATCTCAATTGAAGACTTAATTCCAAAATGCCCAAAGGGACAGTAGATTCAACTGAAAATAAAGTAAGGAACATTGAAGAGAAAAATAAAAACAACCAAGAGAATAAAAATAAGTATTGGAAAAGGTTAAAAAAGAATCATCTATGCTGCTAGAATAAAGAAAATTTTTTTTAAAAACCATAGGACTGGGAAGCGGCTGTGGCTCAATCAGTAGGGCTCCCGTTTGCCATATGGGAGGCCCCGGGTTCGGTTCCCGGGGCCTCCTGGTGAAGGCAAGCCCGCCCGCGCGGCGTGGTTAGCTGACCCAGTGAGCACAAGCAGCAAGGGGGGGATAAATGAATAAATAAATAAAAATCTTTAAAAAAAACACAAAAAAAACCACAGGACTATGCAATACATAATGTAAACTATGGATTAGAGTTAATAGTAGAATTATAATATTCTCTCATCAGTTGTAACAAAGGTACTATACTAATGCAAAATGTTAAAAAATGGGGGCAAGTATATGGGAACTCTGTATTTTCTGCATGATCTTTCGGTAAACCTACAACTCCTCTAATAAAAAAAAAAATCCTGGGAAAAGAGGAAGTATCAAATATAGAACATAGTCAGCTCCCATATATATTTATTTGTATGCATATATATGTGTGTGTGTGTATATATATATGAATGTATGTATGTATGTATGTATATATACAAAATAATTGGAGTCCCTGAAGAAGTTAAACAAAACCAAAATAATGGAACAGATTTAATGCTTAAAATAGTAATGCAAAAAAAACTTTCCAAAATTAAAGAATATATTAGCCTACATATTGAAAGGGTCTATCTTATTCCTGGGTAAATTGATTCAGGTTGGTCAAATCATATTTCAGTAAAACTATTTGATTCTAATAAAGAAAATTTCATTTAAGCCTCAAGGACAAAAATCCAAGTCATTTTCCAAGTGAAATAATATCAGATTTGCATCAGCCTTAACAAAAACATATAAAGAAAGACAAAGTGGAGCAATATATTCAAGAAATTCAAGGATAGAAAATGTGAGCAAGGATTTTATAACTATTCAAACTATTCTTCAAGTATTGAAATTATACTGAAACAGTTTTTAGCATGCAAGAACTCAGGGAATATTGTAACCCCAAGCTCTTCCTGAGGAATCATTTGGAGAAAGAGCTTCATCCAATCAAGAGATGATCAATCTAAGGCAAAAATAAATGTAGGGATCAGGGTGGAGTAGTATGTATATCATTCTGGGTACAATGAAGAGAGAGAAACTACACAATAATTTAAATACAGAAAAATAGAATGTAATTATTAACTATAACAGAGAATTGGAGTAGTTAGAGACTAGGTAGTAAAAAGGAAAAAGAGAGGACTTCTGGAGAAAATGGCAGAGTAGGGAGCTCCAGGACTCAGTCCTTCCACTAAAATAACTATTAAACAGGCAGGAACTGTCTGAAACAACTATTTTGACACTCTAGAGGCCAGAAGAACACTGTTCAGCATCCATGGAAGAGCGGGAGGAAGAGGCTGATAAACTACAGTATAGAACCATAAATTGCTCTCTCTGTGCAGCAGCTACTGATGCCCATACCCCACTATCACAGCAGGCCACCATGGGGTCCAGCCCCCTGGCTACCTCACTTGACACAAAAGGACATTAAAACCCTCTTCCCCAAGAACAGGAGTGGTCACAGCCAAACACTGACCACGGCTTTGGATTAGCAAATACAGATTGCTGAGGGCCCAGCTCTAAAGGCAGCCATTGTTTCAACCCACCCCAGACAAAGGCAGTGGCAACCATGGTTTCCCTGGACAGTGGTGGAGTTGGTGGATATTTAAAGACACAGTGCTTCCTCAAGCCTGTGGGGACAGTTAGTAAAGGGCTGCATTTGCTGGGCATGCCAGGAAAGTGCAGCTTTGGGGAGCCATCGGAGAAGATTTTTGTGTCCTTCCTGACCTCCTCCCCAGGACATTTTGGAGCCAGTCTGTGCTCTCTTCTTGGGTCCCTGGCCTTGTTTTGGCTGGGAAAGGCTGACTTAGAAAGTCCTCTCTGGGGTGACCCTTCTCCCAGAATTTGCCTTCCAAGCAAAAGCAGCTAGAGACAATGAAAGGATTATAAAAAACTATAGAGGCAGCCAGTCTGGGACAAAGGCCTGCTGGCTTCAAACACCTGGGAGAGGGAGGTCTGTATCCTGAGAATCAGAGGGAACAATTAACTCCTGTAAACAAGGGAATTCCAAAACAACTAATAAGGGAAAGCCCTGTACACTGCATTTGCCTTGGATAGCCCTTCCTGATAGGAGGGCTGAAGCTCAAGAAAATCTCTTGTCTTATCACCAGCTGGTTACAAAACCAAGAAACAGACATCTCAGAGAATAAACCCCTGAGTTAACATTTTAAAATATTAAAATGTACAGTGTGCAACAAAAGAGTACAAGATAAAGAAATGGGATATAATGGCCCATCCAAAGGAAGAGGATAAAAATACAGAAAACACTATCGAAGAAGACAAGAATGGGGCCTACCGAATAAAGCCTTTTAAAAAATGATCCTTAAAATGCTCAAGGAGATGAATAAAAGTACAGAGAAAGAACTAAAGGATATCAAGAAAAAATATGAATGAACAATATGAGCATCTAAGTAGAGAGGTAGAAATTTTAAAAAGGAACCTAACAGAACTACTGGATTTGAAGAAGAGTGCCCAGGAGGGTTTCAAGAGCACATTGAAGCTGGTAGAAGAAAGAATCAAGACACTTGACAAAGAAGACAAGACACTTGAAATGAATCAGGTTGAGGAGCAGAAAGTAAAGAGAAATATTAAAAGTCAAAATAGCTTAATACAGCTATGAAACACCAGCAAGTGCACCATTATGCATTATGAGAGTCCCAGAAAGAGAAAAGAGAAAGGGACAGAAGGAATAGTCATAGAATTAACAACAGAGAACTTCCCAAATTTAGCAAAAGATGCAAATATGCACATCCAAGAAACTCAGAAAACACCAAACAGGATAGACATGAAGAAAAATACACCCCATCATATATTGATTACACTATCAAATGCAAAGGACAAGTAGAGAGTTCTGAAAGCTGCAAGAGAAAAGCAACATGTTACATACAAGGGAGCAACATGGTACATACAATTAGATTGAGTGCCAATTTCTTATCAGAAACCAGAGAGGCAAGAAAGCAATGGGTTGAAATACTAAAAGTGCTGATAGAAAACAACTACCAGCCAAGAATTTTATATCCAGCAAGACTCTTTCAACAATGAGAGAGAGATTAAGACAGTCTCAGATAAACTAAAGCTGAGGGAGTTAGTTCATCACCACTTGACCTGTCCTACAAGCAATGTTAAAGGCAGATTTCCAGACTGAAATGAAAGGACACTAGACAGTGGTTCAAAACAGCATAAAGAAATAAAGACCTGCAGTAAAGGTAACCATTTGGGTAATTATAAATGCCAATATTATTGTATTGTTTGGTATGTAACTCCACTTCTTACTTCCTACAGGTGCTAAAATGCAAAAGTATAAAAGTAATGATAAATCTATGTTTTTGGACATACAATGTACAAAGATATAAGCAATAACAAGTACAAAAAATGGAAAAGCATATGTCCATACTCTGAAGTTGAGTTGGTATCAAACCAAATAAGATTGTTATATATTTAGGATGTTAAATTTTAACCCCATGGTAACCACAAAGAAAATAGATGAAAAATATATCCAGATAGAAATGACAGGGCACTCAAAAAAATACAAAAAAAAATACCAAAAAAGCAAATAGATATAAAAGTAGGAATTGAGGGACAAAAAAGGTACACAATTTAGAAAGGCTAAAGGAGCCAAATGGCAGAAGAAAGTCCTGTATTATCAGTAGTGACTTTAAAGGTAAATGGATTAAACTGTCCCATCAAAAGGCAGAGATTGACAGATTGGATAAAAAAGCATGATCCAACTATATTCTGTCTATGAGAGACTCACCTTAAATTCAAAGATACAAGTAGGCTGAGGGTGAAATGATGGAAGGAAATATATCATGCAAGTAGTAACCAAAAGAGAGCTGTAGTAGCTATACTAATGTTGGTTAAAATAGACTTTAAGTCAAAAACAGTTACAAGGGGGAAGCGGCTGTGGCTCAATCGGTTGGGCTCCCGTTTACCATATGGGAGGTCCCGGGTTCGATTCCTGGGGCCTCCTGGTGAAGGCAAGCCGGCCCGTGCGGCACAGTGAGCTGACGCAGCAAGATGACACAACAAAGGAAGACAAGCAGACAGAAAAACGCACAGCAAATGGACACAGCAAGCACAAGCAGCAAGGGGGAGATAAATAAATAAACAAACAAACAAACAAACATAAATAAATAAATAAATAAAAATCTTTATAAAAAAAAAAAACAGTTACAAGGAATAAAGATGGTCATTGTATACTGATAAACAGGACAATTCAACAGGAAGATATAACAGTTATAAATATATATGGGGAAGCGGCTGTGGCTCAATCAGTAGGGCTCCCGTTTACCATATGGGAGACCCCGGGTTCGGTTCCCGGGGCCTCCTGGTGAAGGCAAGCCCGCCTGCACGGCGTGGTTAGCTGACCCAGCGAGCACAAGCAGCAAGGGGGGGATAAATGAATAAATAAATAAAATCTTTAAAAAATAATAATAAATAAATAAATAAATAAATAAATAAATAAACAAATAAATATGCACCTAAGAGCAGAGCCCCAAAATATATGAAGCAAATACCGACAGCTTTTAAGGGAGAAATTGGCGATTCTATATTTAATTGTAAGAGACTTTAACTCACCAGTCTCAATAATGGGTAGAACATCTAGTCAGAAGATCCGTAAGGAAGTACAGGACTTGAATGATGCACTAAACCAACTAGACCTAACAGGCACATATAGAACACTGCACCCTATGAAAACAATACACATTCTTATCAAATGCACACGGATCATTTACCAGAATAGACCATATGTTGGATCACAAAACAAGTCTCAGTAAGTTGAAAATATTGAAATCTTACAATGTATACTCTCCAACAACAAAGGAATGAAGCTAGAGATGAATTAGAGAGAAACAAAGGGAAGCTTCACAAATCTGTGGTAATTAAACAACATTCTCTTACAGCCAATGGGTTAAAGAGGAAATCAGAAGTGAAATTAGGAAATATCTTGAGGTGAATGAAAATCAAAATACAGTATATCAAAATGTATCGGATGCAGCAAAGGCGGTGATGGGAGGGAACTTCATAGCTGTAAATATTTATGTTAAAGAAGATAAAAAGGATTCAAATCAGAGACCTAACCTCAAAACTGGAAGAACTAGAAAAAGAAGAGCAAGCTAAACCCACAGTAAACAGATGGAAGGAAATAACAAAAATAAGAGCAGAGATAAATAAAGGAGAAAACAAAAGAGAGAACCAACAAAACCGAAAGTTGTTTCCTTGAAAAGATCAATAAAATTGACAAACCTTTAGCTAGACTGACATTTTTCTTTTAAATGAGGCAGCTATGTATCACAAAGACATCAATTCTCTCCAACTTTTACTTGATCCAAATTAAAATAAAAATGCACGAGTAGGACCTTCAACTTCTAACCATGATAGAATAACAGGACCAGATTTACCTTCCTGCTTTAAACAATGAGAAAACTAGACAAAGTATATATGGTATAACAGTTTTCAGTTATTGTTCACAAGGCAGTACAAGACAGTGATCCCTGAGAAAAAAGAAACAAATGAAGTGAGCCTGATGAGTTTCCTCAGCTCATTGCCTGGAGTGAGCCTCCAGACACCAGCACAGGGACGGTCCTCCCAAACAACTTGGTGGTCTTACTGAGTTGAGAAGGCACAGTTCAGAATTTGGGAAGGTCAAGGAGACTTGAATTAGGGATAGACTGTCAGAGAGAAGAGTGTCGCAGAAGGATCTCTGGAGAACTACAAAAGCGTCCTCTTGAGTCTTTGCCTAATACTGATCTGTGCATATGTTTGAAAAAAATTGCTGAGACTCAGGAATGAACCACTGAAAAGGAGTAGGCAAACCATCCCTGGTACCCATTCAATAAATGGAGTTTTTCTGTTCATTCAGTAAAATTCTAATGGAGTTTTTTGTATCCTTGTTGTAGAAGACTTAGACATAATAAGGAAAAAAGGATAGAATTCAGACAGTGATTAAGGACTAGGAATAAAGAAGGGAGCAGGATAGATTTAGGAAGCTATTTTAAGTAAGATAGTCTAGAAATGCCTCTCTAAGGAGGTGATATGTCAGCAAAGAACCCACTACATGAAGATTGGAGAAATGGGTGTTTGAGGCAGAGGAAAACAGTTGGGCATGTTTGAGGATCAAATACCAGTGAAGGTAGAGGTGAAGGAGTGATGTGAAATGAGTGATAAGATCCAGCTCCAGATCACATAAGCCTTACAAACATGGATAAAGAGTTTAGATTTTATTCTAAGTGTTGTGGGATGTAAGCATTATTATGATTTAAATTTTTAAAAACATAAACATATCATTCTGGCTGCTATATAAATAGACAGTATGGTAGCAAAAGTAGAAACACAGAGTCCAGTTAGAAGGCTAATGGAGTAGTCTAGGCAAGGTTTGATTGTAGCTTAGATTAAGGTGGTACCGTAGTGGAAATGGGGAGAAATAGTTTGATTCAGGATATTTTAGGTAGAAGAGCCATTAACACTTGCTGATGAATTGGATTTGAGGGATGAAGGAAAAGGAGGAATCAAGGGTGACTTCTAGGCTTTGTGGCCTGAGTACCTGTGTTTAATAATTGGTGCTGTTAAATGAGATGGGATGATTGGAGGAAAGAACAGGTTTAGAGGAAGTAGCAAAATCAAGAGTTCTGTTTTTTAGACTTAGACATTTTGAGATCTCTTAGACGTCCAGTTAAAGTTAGAGAATAAGGCATTTGGATTTATGAACATGAAACTCAGGGCAAAGGTTTTGGCTAGAGATAAATATCTGACAGTCATCATTTGACAGGAAGATAATAAAGACCAAGAAGAGAGAACCATGGGCTGTGCACTGAGGTTCTCCCACATTTAGAAGTCAGGATTTTTTACCTGTCCTTTTCTTTTCAAATATCCCAGGCAATCGTTTGGTTTGAGGAGAGCCCCAAATCATTGTTTTTATTCCCCCTTCCTTTCCTCTTTCACAAATTCTTTTAACCAAGAGACCATATGGTAGGACTAAGTGATGAAATATTTGAAGATATTAATGTGTTGGTTAATAATGAAGGCTCTGGAGACAGAGGAGTTGGGTTCAAATCCTGGCTCTGTTATTTTCTAGTTTAGTAATCTTAGATATTTTACTTAATTTTTCTAAGCCTGAGTCTTAATTTCTCATAATAAAACTAATAGCCAGCAATTATCAAATACTTGTTATATACTGGGTAGTGTTTTAAATCCCTCACATGTATTAACCCATTTAATACTTAGAACAACCCACTGAAGTAATAATTATCATCCTACTTTATTGTTGAGGAAACTGAAGCCAGAGAGAAGTTTATAATTTGCAAAAAATTACCACCCTGGTAAGTGGCAGAGCTAGATTTGAATCTAGGCAGTCTGGCTCCAGAACCTGTGCTACATTTCTGGTTTCTAATTCAGAGTTGTAGTACTGATTAAAAGAGAGAATCTACTTAAAGTTGTTACTTGTTTTATGCTGTGACTGCTCAAATATGTTAAGGTAAATTTGAGATACACTTGAATTTGGTGAGGGATGTTCCCTTTACCCTGGGGGGTTAGCTAATAAGGTACCTCAGTAATTCTTTGAATTGATAACATTTCTGTTTTGACCCTCTACTCTTGGAGAAGCTTGCTAGGAGATAGTGAAACACAACAGTTAAAAACCATGAGACCTTCAGTAAGACCATCATGTATTGAAATCTGTCTGCCACTTGCTTGGACAAGCTACTTTTCTGAGTTTCAGTTTTATTATCTGTAATCTAGGGATAGTAAAAGTGTCTACCTCATGGTATTTTAAATATTGAGTAAGAAATTATATGAGAAATGTTTAACACACGGTAAACATTCAATATATATTAACCATTATGATATAATTATAAGGGCTCCCAGAGCTGAGAGGATTCTATGGCTCTTGAAGTTCCAGATGAGACAGCAGCCCCTCAGTAGCTCCTTCCAGAAAAATGGAATTAGGAACTATTATTGACCCTTCCAGTCATTGGGAACCGAGGGCATGAAACCTGAATTCTCTAATTATACAGTCATGCCACTCTGCCCCTCTCTCTTACCAACGTGTAAGGAACACTTCTCTAGAACAGTTATGTCTTATTTTGCCTTATCTTTTGGTGTACTAAGCAGTTCATGGCAAATCTGCTCTAGGTTTGTCTTGCTTCAGCCATTCCCTGATCTAAGGAGAGTTGTTTTCCCCTACACAGACCAATTCTGGAGGGATTTTTTTAAAAACCATGGTCAAAGGAGAAAGAGCGGTCAAGAGTCTTTTGGCTGTGAGTGCTACCCAACTGAAAAACCAGTTTAGAGAGGAAAAAGGAAAAGGTAGGGATTATTAACTCACATAATAGAGAAATCTAGGTACTTTTGTGGTGTTGGATGTGTCTGAATATAGGGTTTTAAATACTATCATGTTTCTCCATCTCTTCTCTATCGTGGCTTTATTCTCAGATATATTCTCCAGGTGGCAGTGCCAAGTCTACTCTCTCCAATATTATATCATCACAGAAAAGCATTGGCCCAACATGGAACATATATGCATACATACCCTTGGTCTAGGACTACCTGATGTTCTTAAATGGCATGCTTAAATTATTTTCCACCCCACAGCCAGGTAGGGATGACCATGTAATTGATATCCTCACCAAATCGCCCAAATGGAGTTAAGGGTTTTTTCAAAAGGGAAAAAAAAGCTGGGCAAGAAAAAAAAATAAGCAATAGAGTTTTAGATTGTTTGATAGGAGTGTCCACATTGCTGTTGCCATTGTTTATAAGAATGAGCTATCCCAAGTAATCTGACCTTGGAAAGCTTGGCTTAGCCTAGTCAGCTTTGGAAGTAAAAGTTTAAATCATCTGGAAAGGTAATATTCTTTTTGCTTCCATTCTCGTCTCTCTTCTCCCCTCCTCCCTCTTAATTTTTTTTTTAACTTTATTTTGTACATTTAATAATTGAAAACATAAGCAATTAAAAACTAAAAAGTAAACACAGATGAATAAATATATACATTTCTCAATTAAATGTAATGGAATGGGCCAAAGACTTGAATAGACATTTCTCCGAAGAAGAAATACAAATGGCAAAAAAACACATGAAGAAATGCTCAACATCACTCATGATTAGGGAAATGCAAAGCAAAACTACAATGAGATATCATTTCACACCTATCAGAATGGCCACTATTAAAAAGATAGAGAACTACAAGTGTTGGAGAGGATGTGGAGAGATAGGAACACTTCTTCACTGTTGGTGGGAATGCAGAATGGTACAACCACTGTGGAGGACTGTTTGGCAGTTCCTAAAGAAGTTGAATATAGACTTGCCATGTGACCCTGCAATACCACTACTAGGTATATACCCAGAAGAACTGAGAGCAGTGACACGAACAGACATCTGCACACCAATGTTCATAGCCACATTATTCACCATTGCCAAAAGTTAGAAACAACCCAGGTGTGTCCTCTTAATTTAATTAGGATTATTAACTAATGCTTTTCATTTTGCCTGCATATAGAACAGTTTAACTTAGTGGTTAAGAGTATGTACTCAGGAGTCAGATTGCCTGGGTGTCGATCCTGTCTTTGGCGTTTGCACAATGTGAAATATATATATATATATATTTTTTTTTTTTTTTTTTTTTTTTTTTTAACCGGGAGGTCCCGGGGATTGAACCCAGGTCCCTCCCTATAGGAGACGAACACCCAACCATTTGAGCCACATCTGTTCCCCAACAATGTGAAATCTTAAGCAATTTATTTGATTTTGTACCTCTTTCCTCATCTATAAAATGAAGATAATATCTACCTAAAAGAGTTGTCTTGAGGATTAAATTAGATAGTGTAAAGTGATTGGCATGGTCCCTAGCACACAGTAAAATACTCAATAATATCAGATGTTGTTGTTCTTTCCAGTTCTCTAGTCTTGGTGAAGTCTATCTGTTCTTTTGTCTGGGATGGGAAGGCAGAGGTAGGTTGGGAGTCTATTGAAAAGAAAATATTTTTAAATCTGAGGATGGAGTGTTTGAAACCAAATTGAAGACGCACTTGGAGCTCCGAATGGAAGACCTAAGATAATGATCTTATTTTTACAATTCAGTAATTAAATGGTACGTTCTTATTGGCTCTTACTCGCTGACTGACCGTGAACAGTTAACCTCTCTAAGCTTCTTTTGTGTCTTTATGGAAATGAAGATTTCCGATGGGCTGATACTTTCTATCTTCATCTTTCCTCATCCTTAGTTGTTTAAGTAAACAAGGAATACCAAGAAAGTGTTTTATATTCAGTGTGTGTGTTTGTGTGTGTAAGTCAGAGACAGAAACAGAACGGAGAGAGGGAAATAGTGAGTTAGTTTATACTGAGACAAATCCACAAAGATTTACTTGTATATTGGGCTTAACCATTGACATATTTGGTTTCTTCTTAAGAGGTGATTATATTCCCTTTCACACTCTGCTATCTAAATCATTTCTAAATATTGCTTAATCCTATCTCACAACTTTTTGGGATTTTTCTAGGTAAATTTTCTAGGCATTTGGATATGTATTCTATAATACTTATCTTAGAGTCAGGAAACTTTGTTTGTGTTCTCTGTCCCACTACTTTGCAGCACTGCCTTGGACAAGTTACATTCTCTCTCTCTATGCCTCATTTTCCTCATGTGTCTAATGAGGCATTTCTTCTATTGAACTTTAAGTCCTTTCCTACCAGTATGATTCTGTAACTATCACAGTTTATACATTATGGGCAAGAGTACCTGGATTCTAAAGGGAGTACTTGATGTAGCCATTCCCTTTGAAGCATGTTTTTCATCTGTTGCTCATTATGTTTGCTGCAGGATTTCGGCTGAATGCCTCCTCTTGGCCCATGTTCCTTTTGAAGACTCTAAATGGAGCAGAGATGGCTCCCATCAGGATTTTCCACAAGGTATGGTGTCCCTCAAATATCACCAACTCCAAGCTGCTTAAGGTCAAATACTTACATTCTCTCAGTTACCAAGCCTCTGATATCTACATTATATTTATGGCCTGAGAATGCCTTCTCAGAAACTAGTTCATCAAAAGGATGTTTTAGCACATTATGAAGCACTGATAATCCCCATAGGATTAATAATAGACTTTACGTTAGGTAGGATTCCTGCTTCTTAGGTTCCAACTCTGTCAATAATAAACTATGTTCACGTGTGGCAAACTCTGAAGTACCTTTTGACATCATACGTAAAGTGAGGTTCTGTCTACCTCACAGGGTTGTTAAGAAGTTGAATGGGTTCATTAGTAGAGCATATAAAATGTAATATAAATGTAAAAGAGTTATTCTTATAGATCCTGGAGTTCTATATAATCCATGTTCTAGAGAGAAATAAAGGAGACTATTTTTTGAGTGTATGCTTGGTGCTTTATTTATACTATTTTACTTAATACCACAGCTAATTTTATGAAATGGAATTATTGTTTCCATTTAATAGTTCTTAAAATTAAATGATTTTTGATTAAGGAACTTGCCCAAGATCACATAATAAGTAATAGAACAGGGATCCAAACCCTCTATTCATTCTTCATTGTTTCTCAAGGGGTGAGGCAGTCATTCTGCCATCATTTGAATTCTTTAATGGGGCTAGAGCTGCTGTGAAGGGGACTGAATTAGGTCTGCCTTGGCTGCTGTCTAAGTCTAAACCCTAAGAGGGCTGCTCTGGTTCCCACTGTCCTGAGTAACTAAAAACCCTTTCATTACAAGAAACTTCAAAGTACTGGGGGAAAAATAAAAACCAACAAATATTCTTTTAAATGCTTTGCTGAGCTTATAAAAAAATTAAAAAAATCTCCAGGGGACAAAAATGAAGAAGGAAAACCAGAATGCTAAATTTGTACAATGAACTGTCAACTGACTTAAGGGACTTTGCCAGATCCTTTCCAAGGACCTTCTCTTTTTTTTTTTTTAAGATTTATTTATTTACTTTTACCCATTTTTAACCCCCCTTCACCCCCCCACCCCCCCATTTTTACTGTTTTTGTGTCCATTCACTGGGCAATTCTCTGTGTCTGTTTCCTTCCCCCTCTGCTCATCCTTCTCCTGTCTTCACTGGGATTCGATCCTGGGAACCTCTGATGTGGGAGAGAGGCATCCTACTGCCTGCGCCACCTTAGTTCCTGGTTTTTTGGCGTGTCTTGTCTTGGCGGTCCCTTGTGTCACTCTCCTGTTACGTTGTCATCTTGCTGCGTGGCTCGGTGGGGCCTGACGGTGCACCCACATGCAGGGCCTGGGGGGCTCACCTGCTTGTGGGACCTGACGGCACACCCGTGTATGGGGCCTGGCAGCCTGCACGCCTTCTATATATTTCTTTTTTTCATTTTTACCGGGTGGTCCTGGGGATCGAACCCAGGTCCCTCCATATGGGAGATGGACGCCCAACCATTTGGGCCACATCCGCCCCCCTGCTATATCTCTTAAGGGGCTGACCAAAGATACCTAGAGTTACAGTCATTTTCCATAAGGGTGGTCATATAATTAATCAGACTTAGTTTATCACCAGCATTCTAAAAACCAGACCTAGGGAGAAAAACTAGGTCTGGGGATACATGCATGGTTTCTAATATAGCGAATGTTTAGCCTGCCCTGATTATCACAAAATCAGGACAGCAAGAATATTAGCAGGACCTTGTCTTTTAACAGCCACATTTGAGCAGAAGATGAGGCCTTGGGCCTGTGCAAGGCAGGAATATCAACCTGAGACTGCCATATAAAAGCCAGATCAGATCCCTCAAAAATTTACTCCTTAGTGAAAAGATTTGCCTGGGTTCTGGGTTGAGATGGGGTTGGAAATCTCCTCTGATTAAAACATTCTTCCCTTATGTAAGTCCAGGATTCAATATGGTACCTATGTCGTTGAGGAACCTCCAGTATTGTATGGAAATATTTCTGGATGCCTGGCAGAAGCAAACCCAAAACATTCCAGAGGAACATGCTTCCAATCAAGTTGTCACAGAAATCCCAAAGGTGAAGTACCACTGAAGATGAGCACTCAGTCCAGAATTACAAAACCCTCAAAAACTCTCAAAACAATCCAATTAAATAGTGAGTTGGTATACACAACAATCAGTAAGATTATAAACCCAAGGACTTTCAGATAATAGAAATATCCAATGGGGATTATAAATTATTTGGAAATGACTAAAGGACTAAAAGAAGTACTAGGGGAGTAGATATGGTTCAAGTGATTGAGCACCTGCCTCCCACATGGGTGGTCCCAGGTTTGATTCCCTGTACCTCCTGAAAAAAACACAAACAAGCAAAACGAATGAGATTAAAAAAATCAACTCAGGGAAGCCAGTGTGGCTCAATTATTGAGCGCCAGCTTCCCACATATGAGGTCCCAGGTTCATTACCTAGTACCTCAGAAAGGAAAAAAAAAGGACTAAATGACAGAAGTACAAAATACTTTTTTAGAGGCAGATTTGAAAAAGAACCAAATAGAACATCTAAAACTGAAATTTAATCATTGGAATTAAAAATTATATGAGTAAGCAGATTAGACAAAGATAAAGAATTAACTGATGCAACTGGAAAAAGACCTCGAATAAAAGGGGATAAAGGTAAAGACAAATGAGTTTATACGGTAAGAGACTTCAAAGTGAGTCGGGAGGTCATCCTGGAGGTAACAGTTATGCACATCTCAGCAGGATCTCATAGACCGTCAAAGTGGATACTACCCCAAATAGCGGGGCTCCTGAGGGCTCTGGAGACACCCAAGTCCTATGGTCAGGACAGTAGCTCCAGAGTTTGGTGCCTTGCCAGTGGGCCCTACTTTGGAGTTTATGCTCCTGAGAGTGACAGAGTTGGACTCAGTTATGGTTTCCCTACACATGGCTCATCTCTCCCTTGTATTTAAACCTATACTTGGTGCTGGAGTTGGTAGGTGTACCTCCAAGAGACTGGAATCTTTGGGCTATCCATGTGCCAGCTGGGCCCTGAGCCTCAGCGGAGGTGCACCACCTACTCTCCAGTTCATTGGACTCACCCAGGACAACTAACAAGGAGGTGAAGACTGACAACTACCATACCAAGGAAACGAGAGAGCCTACAATTGCAAGCAAGAGAGTCCCAGCCATCGGCTCTATGGGATTGAAACCCCCTCTCAATTAGAGGTGGAATGGACATCACCATCCCAGAATCCTCAGGATTGGGGAATGAACTATGGACTAGAGTGGACTTACTGGTATTCTACTATAGATTTATTGTGATTCTAGCAATGGAAGAAATTACAACATTGATGGGGAGGCAGTGGCCACCGGAGGCTCTGGGGGCAGGCAGAGGGAAAAATAAGTGTAGTACAGGGCTTTTTTGGGACTTGGAAATCGTCCTGAATGACATTGCAACGACAGATATAGGCCATTTTATATCTTCTCATAACCTGTAGAATTGTGTGGGAGAGAGTGTAGACTACAATGTGAGCTATGGTCCATGCTCAGTGGCAATGCCCCAGGATGTGTTCATCAATTGCAATGAATGTCACACTAATGAAGGATATTGTTTATGTGGGAGGTGTGGGGAGTACGGTATATGGGAATCCCTATATTTTTATGTAATATTTATGTAATCTAATTATCTTTTTAAAAATTTAAAAGATATATTAAAAAAAAGAATTAACTGAAAAATATACGAGGATATTACAGAGAGATAAAGAGATGCAAAATATTAAAGAGGAGTTGAGACAAGGAGAATAACATTTGAAAATCATATATATATGCCAAATAGGAAATCCAGAAAGATTAATTAAAATAGAGAAGAAGGAATATTTGAGGAGATAATGACTGAGAATTTTCCTGAGTTGCTAAAAGGCACAAATATTCAGTTCTAAGGAGTGCACTGATAAAGACACATACACTTCTTAAAATATCATACTATAACTGTAGAAAACTAAAGGCAAAAGAGAAAATCTGAGCAAGTAATCAAACATGTAGCAGTTTGACGTTATTTATGAATTCCAAAAAATAGAAATTGGATTATGCTTGTAAACTGGTCTGTTCCTCTGGGCATGATTAAATTATGATTAGGGCTTTGATTGGGCCACTTCAGTAGAATGTTGAGTCCCTGCCCCTTGGTGGGTGGGGACTCAGGTAAAACTACATGGCAGAGCAGAGGAGTTAGTTGGAGTTTTGATGTTGGAGTTTCTTATGCTGAGTTTTTGAACTGGAGCCCCAGGAAGTGAACACCCAGAGGAGCTTGGATGTGAAGGAGGAGAGAAGGGCCCAGAAAAAGAGAAGAGCCATTTGTCTGATAGTCTACAGCTGACCTTGTGGAGATAGCAGAGGACCTGAGCCAGGAAACAAGCAAGCCCTGGAAAGAGAGGAACCCAGGAAGCCTGAACCCTCACAGATGTTGGCAGCCATCTTGCTCCAACACATGGCAATAGACTTTGGTGAGGGAAGTAAACTTATGCTTTATGGCCTGGTAACTGTAAGCTTCTACCCCAAATAAATACCCTTTGTAAAAGCCAACAGATTTCTGGTAATTTGCCTCAGCACACCTTTAGCTGACTAATACAAAACGTTACCTTCAAAGGATTATATTTAGGCTAACAGCATATTTCTTGACAGTAGCAGTACAATTCAGAAGATAACAGAATAATATCTTCAATCTGAGAGAAAATAGTTGACCACCTAGCTATAGTTGTATTTTAGAATGAGGGTAAAATCAAGACATTTTCAAACAAATCAATATGAGTGGATACTAGATTATCCACTGAAAGAACAACTGAAGAATATATTTCAGGAAGATAGGAAATGAACCCAGAAAGTAAGAATGTGATACAAGAAGTAATGGTGTGGAAGGAAATTGATTACCACATGGGAAAAGCTAGTAAGCATTGCCTGTACTGCATAAGCCAGTTATAATAACAGAAGTGATTAATTGGCAGCATAACAATGTGAAATTAAATTATTAAACACCTATGTAACTAAGGAGTAAAGTATTCTAAGTTTCTTGTATTGTTTGAGACCAGAAATAAAGATGAGCTTTAGACTTTGCTTTGTTAACTGTGCAGTTAAAATTTTAAGGGGATCCCCTAAAAGTCTAAATCAAGGGTTAACTTCTGAATCATTGGAGGGGGAAAAAAGGAAGAAAATTCCTTTGATTGAAAAGAAGAAAAAAGAACCTTGAAAATCAGGTCAAATAGAAATATAGACAAGAAGAGAGATGCAATCTAAATGCATCAGTTAATCACAAGAAGTGAGTTTAAACTCATCAGTGTAGTCAGACATAGATTAATTTTTTTTAAAGATTTATTTATTCCCCCCGTTTTTTTGTTGTTGTTGTTGTTTGTTTGTTTGTTTGTTTGTTTGTGCTCACTATTGCTCTCTGTGTCCATTCGCTGTGTGCTCTCTTTGTCTGCTTGTCTTCTCTTCTTGTCTTCTCTTTAGGAGACACCGGGAACCAATCCCGGGACCTCTGATGTGGGAGAGAGGCACTCAATCACTTGAGCCACCTCAGCACCGTGGTTTGTTGTGTCTCTCATTGTCTCTCCTCTTTGTATCTCTTTTTTTGTTGCGCCAGCTCTCCGTGTGGGCCAGCTCTCCACATGGGCCAGCTCTTCATGCAGGCCAGCTTGCTTTTACCAAGAGGTCCCGGGAAATGAACCTGGGACCTCCCATATGGTAGACAGGAGCCCAATCACTTGAGCCACATCTGCTTCCCAGATTAATTTTTTAAATCTAGCTATATGCTGTTTATAAGAGATACTGTTAAAACAATGACACAGGGAAGCGGCTGTGGCTCAATCAGTAGGGCTCCCGTTTACCATATGGGAGGCCCCGGGTTCGGTTCCCGGGGCGTCCTGGTGAAGGCAAGCCCGCCCGCACGGCGCGGTTAGCTGACCCAGTGAGCACAAGCAGCAAGGGGGGGATAAATGAATAAATAAATAAAATAAAAAAGTAAAAAAATTAAAAAAAAAACCGACACAAAAATATTGAATATAAAAGATATACAAGGCAAACCTTTATCAAAATAAAGGGGATGTTAACTAAAATGAAATCAGACAAAAGAGACTTTGATGCTGAAAAGCATTAAAGAGATCACTATCTAATGATTGAAAAAAAAAAAAGTACACCAAGAAGATAAAGCAGTTATAAATCATGCTACTAATCAAAAATTCAGGCTCACAGTATGTAAAAAGTTTGACAGAATTACCTGGAAAAATTGGAAAATCTACAATTACTAGGGGAAATTTTAATACACATATCTCAATAATTGATAATCAAGCAGACAAAAAATTGATTTATCAATTAACATAAGCTAATCAGTATAAAATCATTTGGCTAATTTTCTTTTTTGGAGTTTAGGAATTTTTTAAAAAATACAGGATTCCATCCATCACCCTACCACCAACACCTTACTTGTGACACATTTGTTACAAATGATGAAAGAACATCATCACACTATAACTGCTATCCATAGTCCTTAGCTTAAATTTGGTGCATTTTTCCCACGAACCATCCTATTATTAACACCATGTATTAGTATTGAATATTTGTTATAGTTCATGAGAGAACATTCTCATATTTTTACTGATAACCACAATCCATCATTCACCATGTGGTTCACTATGTTATATAGTCCATCCAAATTGTATGCTCAGTGGTTCTCAGTTTCATCACAGAATTGTGCTGCCATCAGTTCAGTCCATTTCAGAATGTTTTCATCACTCCAAAAGGAAAAACCCCTTATCCTCATATACTCCCCATTATTGATACAGTACCTTCTTTGCTATTGTTGTAAAAAATATTACAATATTACTGTTAACCATAGTCTATATATTATATTAGTTATATTTTCCCCACATATCTCCATATTCTTAGCACCTTGTAATAGAGGAACAGTCTTGTATTTGTACTATTAACTACAGTCATCATCCACCATCAAAATCACTGTTATACAGTCCCTAGACTACCCCTTTCAGCCACATTCACATTTGTAAATCAGCAATGTTAGTTATACTCATTATGATGTATTATCATCAACTCTATCCATTTCCACATTTTTACAATCTTCCTTAATAAACATTCTACATACATTCAGCATCAGCTCCCCCTTCTCAACTCACATTCTATTTCGTCAAAAACTCAGGCTCACAGTATATAAAAAGTTTGCCAGAATTAACTGGAAAAATTGGAAAGTCCACTATTACTAGGGAAAATTTTAGTACACATTTCAACAATTGATAAATCAAGCAGACAAAAAAATTGGTTTATAAATTAACATAAGCCAATCAGTATAAAATCATTTGGTTATTTTTTTAAAAATCAGTTGTATTTCTATCAGCAACAATGATTTGAAAATAAAAAATTTTAAAGATACCATTTATGATAGCAATAATATCATATTCCTACCTAGAAAAAATGTTAATAAAGCATGAGGGAAGTGGATATGGCTCAAGCAGTTGGGTGCCTGCCTATCACATGGGAGGTCCCGGGTTTGGTTCCCAGTGCCTCCTAAAGAAGATGAGCAAGACAGCAAGCTGACGTGATGAGGAGACACAATGAGGAAACACAATGAGAGACACAACAAGCAGGGAGCAGAGGTGGCTCAAGCAATTGGGTGCCTCTTTCCCACTTGGGAGGTCCTGGGTTCAGTTTCTGGTGCCTCCTAAAAAGAAGGCAAGCAGACAGAGAGGGCACACAACGAACAGACACAGAGAGCAGACAGCAAGCACAAACAATGGCGGGGGTGGGGGTGAGAAATAAATAAATCTTAAAAAAAAAAAAAAAAGCATGAGATATCTATAGAGGAAATTTAAGAATCTATATTAAAGAAGAAATCTACATTAAAGAAGACTTTAAAAAATGGAAAAGACTATCATGTTCATGGATGGGAAGGCTTAATATAATGCAAAGGTTATTTCTTCTTAAAATAATCTATACATTCATTGTAATTCCAGTTAAAATCCTAATAGTGTTTTGTTTTGTTTTGTTTTGTTTTGTTTTGTTTTGTTTTGTTTGGGGGGTGGGGGGTAGACTTGAAAAGGTGATTCTAATTTTCGTATGAAAAATCAAGGAGAAAGAATAACCTAAACAATATTGAAGAATGACAAAGTAGAGGGACTTTTCCTACCAGATACCCATTTAATAAGACTCTGTTACTCTAGTACAGGATCAGATAGTAAGACCGAGGGAACAGAATAAAGAGTAGAACACATATTTGGACATTTGATCTATGCAATGACATTACAAATCTGCACACAGGAACTCTACACTGCTGGTGAAAGTGCGTACAATGGTATAACCACTTTGGAGGGCAATTTAACAATATCTGGTAAAGTGGAAGTTGCATATATCTATCCTACAACTCAGCAATTCTACTCCTAGGTATATATTCTAGAGAAACCCTCCCACTTGTGTACAAATGAACAATTGCGAGAATATTCATTGAAACTCTTTTAAAATAGTAAACAATTGGAAATAGCCTTAAATGTCCATCCAAAGAGAATGAATAAATTGTGGTATATACATATAATAGAATACTATTCAGCAGTTAAAATGAACTTGAGCTAAATTTATCAACGTGGGTAAATCTCAAAAACAATGTTGAACAAAAAAAAGCAAGTTGTAGAATATGTACAATATGACACCATTTATGTAACATTTAAAAGAATGCAAATGGATATGTACATAAGCAGTAAAGTTTAAAAACGCTCATGGGTAATAGTTATCTCTGTGGTAGGTAGAAGGGGAGTTGGATAGGGAAAGGGCATAGAGGGAGGTTATTCAGCTTTATGTGTAATTTTTATTTTTCAAAAAGATCTGTAATCTTTTTGTCAAAACGTTAGGGTAAAAAAAGTTATTAGGTAGACTTTGAAATTAAAAGAAAGACTTAATCTCCATTATAAATTTTATTTAGTAGTTCCTTTTTAGTCGTCCAAATGATATATAGATGCAGTCTCTTGGCATACATACCCTCTCTGTGTCTAGGACTGTATATTTCTGTTTCTCATCTAGGAACCACCATCTCCTTCCCACAACTTCTTCAAAATGGGAATGAAGCTAGAAGCTGTGGACAGGAAGAACCCTCATTTCATCTGCCCAGCCACTATTGGGGAGGTGCGGGGCTCAGAGGTGCTTGTCACTTTCGATGGGTGGCGAGGGGCCTTTGACTACTGGTGCCGCTTTGACTCCCGAGACATCTTCCCAGTGGGCTGGTGTTCCTTGACTGGAGACAACCTGCAACCACCTGGCACAAAAGGTAATGGCCCCATCTGTGGGCCCTGGAAACCGGGACCCAAGTTAATAAGGGAGATTACCTAGGTTGCTCATGGTCAGTGTATCTTCACCAGTAAACTTCAGCAGTAAGCAGGGAAGGGGCAGGAACTAGCAGTTTAGGTAAAAACCGAGCTGTACCAGAGAGTCATCAGAAATAGTAAGAATTAAGTGTCAAATTAAGGCAGCCATGGAACTGGGGATAAAGTACAAACTTTTTGTTCTAAATATGCTGGCTTATTCTCAGACAACTAGCATCTCGTTGCTTTTACTTTTGCTCCTAACCCACTTCAGCATTTGAGTAGTGTCATTCTCAAGGTAGACATCTTCCTCAGGCTTTAGGGGCTTTGTATGTGAGTTGGAATAACATTGTATTGTAAAATGCTTGAGAAGCACTATAGCAGAATGGAAAGAACATGGACGTCGAAGTAAGATAGACAAGAATCTGAGTTCCAACTTCACTTTTACCAGCTGTGTGACTTTGGGCAGTTAATTTACCTCTACACCTCTTATTCCTCATCTGTTAAAGAATACCTACTTCATAAAGTTATTATGAGGAAAACAATGAGATTACATGGGTAAAATGCTACATAATATCTGGCAAATAGCAAGACTAAACAAATGTTTTTATTGTATTATAGTTTTATGCACTATATTATAGTTATTATAATTACTATATAATATATATTATACTATATGGTTATAATATGATATAATATCACTTTTATAATGCTATTAGTGTAAAAATAACCACAACCAATGGGAGAGTATACATAAAGTACTAGAATAGTGCCACGGAATAATTGAACAGTAAAGGATAGTTCTAATGACCATAATGGTGGAGGTGATCCAGGATAGATTTTGATATAGCTGCTCTTAGTAAAGAAAATAATAACACTCATCCCCTTAAGTCTAAAAATACTGATACTCTGAGAGAATGGAAAGTCACCCTTCCTATTGTCTGAGGGTCTCTTTTCCAAATCTCTGTTGAATCCATTCATTCAATTAGCCAAAATTTATTGAGCACCTGTTGTGTGTCAGGCCAAGGATACAACATTGAAAAAGATAAAAAAAAAAAAAAAAAAAAAAAAACATTGAAAAAGATGAACAATTTCCCTGCCCTCGTGACACTTCCATTCTATTGGGGTAAGACAGACAATAAACATTTAAATGAAGAAATAAGATAGATAATTTCTGTAGAGATAAGAAAAGAACATTTCTCCTAAGAAAATAAAACAGTTGTGTGTAAGAGTGACTGCAAGTGTGGGTGCAAGGAGCATTTTTGTTTAACAGTTTTATTGAAGTATGATTGATATAAAATAAACTGCACATATTTAAAGTATACAATTTGAAAAGTTTTGACATACATATACATCCATGAAATCATTACCACAATCAAGATAATGAACATAACCATCATGCATAAGTTTCCTTGTGGCCCTTTGTGGAGGAGGAACTTCTCTAGATAGAATTTCTTTCCAGGAATATTTCTTGGAAAAGGTAATTTAATTGAGACCTGAATAGTGAGAAGGAGCATTCCATGCAGGCAGATGAGACAGCTTATACAGTGATGCTAAGACATGAATGAGCTTGGTATGTTTCAAGGGCAGAAAGAAAGCTGGTATGGCTAGCATGCAGAAGGGGAGAGTGTTGGGGAAGTGGGCAGGGGGCAAATTATGCAGGACCTTGTAAACCAGAATGAGAATTTTGAATTTTCTTCTAGATTTTGGGGGGAACAATGAGGGCTTCAAAATAGGAAAGTGGCAAGATCTGATTTACTTTTAAAAGTCACTTGGACTTGTATCCAGAACATATAAAGAACACTTAAAGTTCAACAATAAAAAGACAAATAACCTGATTTTAAAATGGGCAATGGATTTGAACAGACATTTCTCCAAAGATATACCAATGACTTATAAGCACATAAAAGATGCTCAACATCATTAGTCATCAGAGAAATGCAAATCAAAACCACAATGAGTGTGGCTATAATCAAAAGATGAGCAATAACAAGTGTTATTGAGGATATAGAGAAATTGTGACCTTCATACATTGCTAGTGAGATTATAAAATGCTGCAGCCACTTTGGAAAACAGTTTGGAAGTTATTCAAATTGTGAAAACATAGAGTACCACATGCCAGCAAATTCCACTCCAAGATATGTACCTGAGCAAATTGAAGACATATGTCCACACAAAAACATATACATGAACATTCAAGGCTGCATTATTCATAATAGCTAAAAAGCGGAACCAACCCAAATGTCTGTCAACTGATGAATGGATAAATAAAATATGGTATGTCCATACAATAAAAAAGAATGAATTACTGACCCATGCTGATATGGATATACCTTAAAAATATTATGCTAAGTGAAAGAAGCCAGTCACAAAAGACCACACATTGTATGGTTGTGTTTATGTGAATTGCCCAGAATAGGCAAATCCATAGAGACAAAACTAGATTAGTGATTGCCAGGGCTAGGGAAATGGAAAATTGGGTACTGACTAATTGGTATGGGGTTTCTTTTTGGGATATTGAGTATATTCTAAAATTATATAAGGGAAATGTTTGCACAACTCTGATTATACTAAAAGTCATTGAATTGTACACTTTAAAAGGATGAGTTTTATGGTATAAGAATTTTATGTCATTAAACCTGTTATTTTAAAAATCATTTGGGCTGCACTTTGGAGAATGATGGGTTGTACTGTGGTAACTGCGGATGAAGGAAGAGATCAGGATTGCTTGGATTAGGATAAAGGCACTGAGAAGGAGGGAACTTGGGGTAGGGTGTGAGTGAGACACACTTCTTGGCTTAGGAAAGTATCACTCTTCTATAGGCCCCAGGGTCGGTAAGGGAAGTCCATTGCCATCCCTCTACAAGCCTTATGAAACGCTATCTCTCTGGAAGCAGCAAGAAGACAAATGTCTTAATAGTGGTAATGGAGTCGTTTTTGTTTACTTGAGGCCAAAACAGGATAGGCCTTGATATTTCAGGCTTTATTCATTTAGTCGGTTGACTTTCTCACTTTCTTACCTAGAAATTCTCTACTACCTTGTCTGGTAAATCTCCTAGAGCAGTTAGGTAGTTTTTTCCAGATTTGTGTTTAGGAATTGCTGGACATGCATTCCTTTCTGACTGCATATCATGCTGATAAGAAATATAACTCATTATATGGCTGATGCTTCCAGAGGATTTTGTTGTCTGTTTTCTCCTCTTCTGTGTCTCTCTGGAGACTGTGCTTAGATTTTTAACAAATGATGTCCAGATGGACCAGTCTCAGAATGTAGAGAGAGACCTTCTTCCAGATGGCATTTCCAGATCTAGTCCTTTGGTCATCATTCCAGCTGCCACTTTATTTCCTTTAACAGCTCCCTCCTCCCTGACCTCATACCCGGCAGGAAGTCCTACATTGTAGCTTTCAGTAATAGCAGAGGTTTAACCATCTTAGAGTCCTGGCTAAGGAGCAAGTGACATAATCTGGAAAAAATGTGGTTACTCAACTCATATTCACAAAACAAGATGTTCTTTATGTGTGAGCCTGTTTCTCTTTTACTATCTCCTTTCTTCCTACCTTCTGGTCATCAGTATGCAAATGTTAAAAAAAATTCAAAGTTTGATGAGGTTATTTCTTGTTTGCAGTAAGTAGGAAAAAATATAATACTCATTTAATGTTCTTTTACATACATTATTTCATTTTATCCTCCTGGTAACTGAACTAGGTATAATTATTTTCAGATACATTTTATATTCATAAGAAAACAGAAGCTGAGTGGATTAAGTGACTTGGCTCTGCTGATATCTGAATCTAGACAGAGAGATCATGGAGATTTTTTGATAGGGCCAGCTGTCAGAACCAACATCACTTTGAGCCTTCCTACATGATATGAAATAGGAAAGGAGTAATGTGGTGTGATGTCAGAGCTCTGAACTGGGTTCTAGTCCCAGGTGGGCCACAAACTTGTTTTGTGTTTATGAGCAAGCCATTCCTATATGTGAGAGATTGAACTAGATGATCCTTAAGAGCCCTTCCATCTCTTTAATACTGCATAGTTTCATGATTTGAGGATTAGGTAACAAGTGACTCCTGGGACTAGCAACTAGCTCTGCCTCCATCCATATATGGCTCTGCTTATCTAAGGGTTCCCTTGCATTCTGGCTGTTTGCTACCTCTCCCCAGCTGTTTGCTATGTCTCCTTTTCTCTTTTACTAAGCCAGTAGTATCCTTTTTTAACTCCTAAACTCCTGGGGACCACTTGGAGGGGTAGTAACTACCAAGCTTCCATCTATCCAGAGTACATGATTATAAAAGGCCCCTTTTTTAACCTATCACTTTTTTGTGACTTAAAACCAAACAGAGGCATGCTTTACTTTTTAAATTTAGAAAGCAAAATAAGAGTTAGGTCTACTTGGCATGACTGTGATGCTAATCAAACCATTAGCTATCATACCAATCCACTTAATTTCCTCTTGATCTGATTTCAGGCTGGGCAGGCCAGTTTGAGATTATAGCTTAGTTTCCTACGCAATTTTATGACAGGAAGAGAACATGGCTTATACATCAACCTCTTGTGAGTTCATGTAGTGTAAACCGTGTCTCTTCTCTAAATGCTGATAAAAATATGTGAGTTCATAGATGTACTGCCCTTGAGCACACCTATTGGAGTAAATGGTGAGCCAGACCTCCTTTGTCCTCTTAAAGGTTGCCCTTTCCACCTGTGAAAGGTTTCAGCCTACAAAACTTCAAAATCTGACTCAGTGCTATGATTGATGGGCAGGAGTCTTTCCCTGGTCTTTTGTTTGATGCTTAAAAAATAAAACTTTTTTTTATGTTTTTCTGTGAAACATTTTAAAAATGTTTTCCATACTTTAGCATCTTTGTGGATGCTCTCTTCCTTTTGTAAAACTACATGAGAAACTGGTATAATCACTTTGGGATTCTGTCTCAAAGAGAGAGTTGGTTAAATTGTAATCCTAAACTATGGAGGAAAAAAAGCTAGGATAGAGACAAGAATAATGACTATGGCTAACCTGTACATCACAGCATGTAGGTCAACTGATGGACTGACTGATTTTCTTCATCCATCCACTCAGTTCTTTCACATTCTAACCATAAAGTCACAACTAAATGCTGATTATTAGATCAGTTGATGGGAATTCTTACAGTTTGCTGAGAGTATAGACCAATAGAGAATTACAACATTGGAGAAATAAAGTGCAGAAGGGTCCCTAACTAAATCAAGGGAATTGGAATCTGGAGGTCAGGGTAGGCTTCCAATGCCCTAGTAGACCATTTTAAGGAACTGGTTCTTTAAGAGCAATGAGAGCTATTGGATGGACTTTATAGTGAATTACAGGTCAGTTTTGTGTTTACACGAACCATTCCAACAGCAGTGAAATGATGGGTGGCTTCCAGAGAATGGAGGCAGAGATGACAGTTAACAAGCTGTTATAGTATTCCAGGTGAGAGAGAGAATTGAGGCCTTGACCTTGCGTTGAGAAGGATAAGAAGACTGGGGGCGGGGAGCAAATTCTATGAATAAAGAAGCCAAAGAGGTCTTAAAGTTTATTTTGACACCAATCACATCTACTTATTTTCTCTATTTAAACACTTCACCCTACAACATGTAAAATAATGCTAGGTTTTCAGTATAAACACTAATGCAGAAGCTAAATTTCTTCTTTCTTCCATGTCTAGGAAATTAGGATTTGTTTCTTCCTGGTTTCCATGTTAAATGGAATTAATTTATTAACTACATTTTTATAGCCCCAGCCCTTGGTTCATAGTAGTTAGTCAATAATATTTGTTGAGTGAAATAGATAATGCCATATTTTCAGATTCCATTTCTATTCTATCTGTTTTTCTAAAACCATTATTCAGACACCTTTTCTAATAAACCATAACAGGCAGGAGGATGTGTTCTTTACAGGAAGCTTCTGGCTGCCAATATGCCCTTCTCTGAGTCTGTCTTTTGAGGTATGTGCACTAGTCATATCAGAAAAGGTGTGGGCGTAATGGTTAATAAGCTAATCAAAATCTTTGGTGCCTTTAATGAGGCCAGTCTCTCAGTTGTTTTCCTTTTTACTCTCAGATATGGTCGCCGGGCCTGTCTTTTATTTAATATACCATCTCCCTCCTCCATGCCCTCACACACAAACTCTGTCTTAACTGTGCAGGGACTTATTCCAGCTTTCTGCCTTATTATATAATCATATCTGGCCGTTCTATCTATCCAACAGTTATAGAGCAGCCTCAAGATAACAGTGTTAGACTCAGTGGAGATCACAAAGAAGTGCCTGCCTCCCAGGTTGATTGAGTGATTGAAACAAGAAAAGGGCTGTACAGTTGCAGAGCACCATTGTAGCACATAGTAGATCTGAACTAAGATGCCCAAACACCCCAAGAAGAGAGAACCGTGCACAGAGGCATGCTCTATTTTGGTCAGGAAAAATAAACATGTATGAGATGATGTTTGTGCAATGAATCAGTACTCCATAAACTGTTTTTCTCTTGACTGAATGCTGTGTTACACAAAGAGGAATAGGAATATGGGGAAATGAGGTTAGTGGCACTAGATTATGAAGCAGGGGATCTGGGTTCTCCCACTTATTCTAATTATATCTGCCCAAGAGACAGAAAACTCCTGCCCCATTTCTCTCTTCCAACTTCCCTAATCTGCCCCTTGGCTCTGCCCATAGCTGTCTCCTACCTTCACCAAACCCAGATGCCTGAGAATGGTAACTTCTCTCAAACTTATACAAGTAGTAAGATATGGCTTAGGTAGTTCGTAAATTTGGCCACACCTTTTTTCTTGGTAATACAGAACCCACGCAATTTTCTTTGGCAAGCTTTTATTGTAACACCTGCTATGTGCCAGCATCAATATACATCAACCTGCAAAATCTCCTGTTTTAAATAAATATATGTGGTTCTTAGGAAAATCATATTGGAAACAGGTATTATAAGTTTTATGGTATTAAATTTTTTTCCTTAATCCCCTGTATGATTTTTGAGGAAATATTATAGTTATAAAAGAGATTTTCTAAGTCTTAATAGTAACTTATTAGAAGAAAAAAACATTCACATATATCAAGATGGCACATTCTTTAAACAGAGCAAAGAAAAACAGGAGGTTATGAGGGTGATGTGACAAGAAGGCAAGAGTTTGTGAGCTTTTTAAATTCATTGTCCCTCTTGCTAAGGAAAGCTGGAATGTGTTTGTTTGTGTGACTGGTTAGCAATGTACTTTCATACCATCTTGCTAAGTGACCTGGGCTTGGCCAGACATATTAATTGACTATCTGCTGAGAAGCATAGCCACCCACATGCTGAAATCCTCTTCCCTATTGCCCTATACAACTAAGGTCAGTCACTTTTTTGAGTTTCAATAGTAGGAGGTTTTTTAAGTTGGATTGGCCCCATGACACATGATTTTAGTTATCCTTCCGTTTTCCCCTTTCTCTACAGATATATCAGCCTAAAAGTACCCAGGAAAACATGAAATGTCTTTGTAGTTGCAGAAGTCCTCTACCCATGCTGAGGAATGAGTCAGGAGTGAAAGGAATTGGATATGGAAAACCAAAAGTGTTAACTGAGCTAGATGAGAGCAAGAGGAAACCCATGCTTTATTAAAGGAACTGGAATTTAGAGGAGTGGAATTTCAACCTTGGTATTGGCCCAGCTGGCAACACATAGATGAACCCAGCCAAGTTGAGCAAAGCTAATAAAGAACACATCCTCTAAATTACCATGCCAAGGCCAATGATACACTGCAGTGAGTGAAAACAAGGTCCTAGTCCAGGAAGCTGATAAACCAAATGGATCTCCCCCTGTTCATTTCCATTGTTCATGTAGAGACACACACACAAGCTGGGCTTGCTTACATTTTACAAATCCATTTCCAATTCCACATGCTATGTTGTTGCTGCAGAGAAGAAAGATCTAATGATGGGCCACTAAGACTGCTAACTAAGGATTACTTAGAAAAACCTTGAAGAAAGAAGTGTCCTGATACCTATCATTATTAAAATTATGAATATTTAGTTATTTTCTTTCCTTTATTTGGAGGTACACTCTTTTTTTTCCATTGGTTTCAGGGTAACATAGTGGAAAGAGCATAGACTTTGGAGTCCAAAGGAGCTAGGTTCAAATCCTAGCTCTAGCTATGTGGCCTTTCGCAAGTCTTCTAACCTCTCTGGGTTCAATTTCTCCATCTTTAAAATATCCAGATATGGACAACAGTATGTATGCGGATTGTTTGGAACCAGCCTTTTTTTTCCATGGAATACCATCTTTACTTGAAATAACAAGACTTAGCTATTTGGCAGATATTTTTTCAAAACTGAGCTTGGTCATTTCAAGGAAGACAGCTGTTAAGTATTTGCTGTCAGTGATAAATTCAAGCCTTCAAGCAAAAACTAGAACTTGAAAATTTTATCTACCAACATGAGCTTAACAGCTTCCTATTTCTTAAAAGACTTCAGTATTGCCATGTTCTTTCCCATCTAAAAATTACTTTGCTTAAGATGCAGTTAGTTGCTTCAATATTAATTGTGAGACACCAGGAAGGTAAAAAGCCATATAGAATCCTAGAATCTCAGGGTTAGAAGACTTCAGAGGTCATCTAATTCAACTTCCCACCTAATTTAAGACTCACCCTGAGAGCATCCCCTAAAATGCTCATCTAGCCCTTACTTAAATTCTTCCAGGGTCAGGGAGATTGCAACCTTTCAAAGGAGTATTTTTGAGATAGCTCTAATGGCTAAAAATATCCTTTTTTATTTTGAGCTGGTATCTGCTCTCCCCTGGTATCTATCAATTAGCTCTAATAACGTTTCTTTTTTTACCTGAAACTTTTTCAGATAGCTCTTGGTACTCTTGTTCCTCCAGTTCTCTTTTTTCCCATACATTTTTAAGATTGGATAGTTTCTAAGTCCCTCATCATCTTGAACTTTCTTCCCTTGATCCATTTCAGTCCAGTTTAGAGTGTTATTCCTAAAGTGAACTCCACACTGCAGGAATGGTCTAACTAGTGGCACTCTTACTTCCCTTAAAGAAGGGACTATACTGTGGCCTGACTCATTAAAGGATAAGGGATTGTATTTTTCTATTCATATTCTCAAGTGGTCACAGTAGATGCCAAATACAGTTGCAGGCATTTTGATACACTATCTGAGTAAAGATCCCTACCCTTCCTCCATGTGTACCCCCATTTGGGGATCATGGTATTTGCCCTTGTTTTGCCTATGAGGAAACTGAAGCTCAAAGCTTATAGTCAAGAATAAGAACTAAAATTTGAATCCTTACTTCATATCAGAGTGCTTATCATATCCATATTCTCATACTTTCTCTCAGTTAAACCTCATAATATCCATACCTCAGAGAGGTTACATGATTTGCTTTAGGTTATACAGCTTTTTTGAAGTGGAGCAAGGACCTGAACCTAGCTCCATGGGTTTCTGACTTCAAAATCAGTCCTCTTTCTCCTGTTCCACATTTCACTTCTCTAAGCCTCAAAGAAGGTTTAGAGATAACCATTAGGATGCCTAGAGTTGGTAACCAAGTGAAAAGCAATAGGAAAGGACATTCCAGGGGACCTAATATGTGCAAGTCACAAGCTAAGAGAAAAAAATGATTCAGAAATATGAAACACAAGGCCTATGCAGAAAACTGAAAACAGATGAAGTGAGAATAAGCGGGGCCTGCTCAAAGGAACTAAGAAGAGAGAACATTGAGGGGTTTTAACCAAGGAGTGATATGGTCGCACTTGTGCTTTAGACATTTGTGACCTGTTAAATAAAAGATAGAGATAAAAGTGGGTCAGGGTAAACCAGAGGCAGGGAGCCCAGATAGCTGGTCATTTCATTGATTAAGGCAAGAGATGATGAGGATCTAATCTTAGGTCATGGCAATAGAGTTGAAAGTAAAGAATTTGAGACCAACAGGGGACAATTTCTCTGGAAAAAGGCATGCTCTTTTCTTTTTTCTCCTTTTTTAAATTGTAAAATCTATATTAGCCAAGATTCTCCAGGGAAATAGAACCAACAGAAGATACACACACACACACACACACATATATACACACATTAATATAATATAATTATTTTGGTATTTATTATATGACTTGGCTCACATGACTGTGGGGATAGTCAAGTCCAAACTCTGTGGGGCAGGCCCTAAGCTGGGAACTCCGATGAAGGTTTTTGATGAATTCCCCAGGAGAAACTGGTTAGCTGAAATAAAGATAGAAATTCTCCCTTCTGACTCTGAAAACATCACTTTTCTTTTTAATGGCTTCAACTGATTAGATAAGACTTCTCTTATTATTGAAGACAATCTCCTTAGTTGATTGTAGATGTGATCACCCATAGGTGGCAATCAATCTTCTGATTATTTAAATCCACAGAATATCCTAATAGTAACAGGCCAGTGCTTTCTTGACCAAACAACTGGACCCCATAACCTAGGCAAAGTGACACATGAACGTAACCATCACATGGTATAATATACATAACTTAAATTTTATCATTTTAACCATTTTTAAGTGTACAGTTCAGTGTCATTTGTATATAATGCTGCTGTGAACATTAGTGTACAAGTACCTGCTTGAGTACCTATTTTTTATTTTGGGGGGTATCTACATAGAAGTGAAATTGATGGGTGATACGGTAATTCTGTTTTATTTTTCAGGGAATTGCCAAACTGTTTTCCACAGCAGCTGCACCATTTTACATTCCCACCAACAGTGCATAAGGCTTCCAGTTTCTCCACATCCTTACCAACACTTGAAATTTTCCATTTTTTAATAGTGGCCATCCTAATGGGTGTGAAATGGTATCTCATTAGGTTTTGATTTGTATTTCTGTAATGGCTTACAGTGTTGAGCTTTTTTTCATGTGCTTATTGGTCATTTGTATATCTTTGGAGAAATGTCTATTACCCATTTTTAAACTGGTTTTGTTGTTGTTGAATAGTAGGAGGTCTTTATATATTCTGGGTATTAAACTTATCAGACATATGATTTGCAAATATTTTCTCCCATTCTATAGGTTGTCTGAGTCTCTTGGCAGTGTTTTAAATTTTTATGAACACCAATTTTTCTATTTTTTTCTTTTGTTGCTCATGCTTTTGATGCCACATCTAAGAATCCATTGTGAAATCCAAGGTCATGAAGATTTTCCACTTTCTTCAGAGTCTTATACTTTTAGCTCTTAAAATTAGGTCTTTGATTATCAGTTAATTTTTGTATATGGTGTAATGCAGGGTCCAACTTCATTCTTTTGCATGTAGATATCCAGTTTTTACAGCATCATTTGTTGAAAAGACTGTCCTTTCCCTATTGAATAGTCTTGACACCCTTGTAAAAAACCAATTGATCATATGCATGAAGGTTTATTTCTGAACTTTATATTTTATTGCAGATTTATTTCTGAGCTTTATATTTCATTCCAATGCTCTATATGTCTAGCCTTATGCCTGTACCACCCTATTTTTATTACAGTAGCTTTTGTCGTAAGTTTTTTGAAATCGGGAAGTTTGAGTCTTCCAAATTTGTTCATCTTTTTCAAGATTATTTTGGCTCTTTGGGATCCCTTGAGATTACATATGAATTTTAGCATGGGTTTTTCTATTTCTGCAAAAAATGCCACTGTTGAGGATTTTTGCATGTATATTTATATGTAGCTTTGGTAACAGAAATGCTGACTTCAAAGATGAATTAGGAAATATTCCTCCTCTTAAGTTTTTTTGGGAGAGTTTGAGGATTGGTATTAATTCTTTAAATATTTGGTAGAATTCACTAGGCCATCTCTCTGGTCCTAGGCTTTCTTTGTTGGAAGGTTTTTGATAACTGATTCAATCTCCTTACTTGATTCATTCAACTAATGATTTGTCTATTTTGCTGATTTCTTCCCAAAGAACCCAGGATTTTGATTTATTAAATTGATCTAATAGTTTTCTGTTCTCCATATTATTAATTTCTACATTTATCTTTATGATTTCCTTCCTTGTGCTTTCTTGTGGTTTACTTTGTTTCCTTTCTGTAGCTATTTTTGAGTTGGAAGCATAATTGATTTATGTTCCTTAAGAAATTTCATTTTCTTGCTAACTCATTATTTTTATTCACCTTATCTATTTTTTTGATATAGATTTATTTTGAGGTTGTGAACTTTCTTCTGATCACAGATTTAAATGTCTCATAGATTTTGATATGTAGTATTTTCACTATCATTTTTCATAAATTCTGTTATTCCTTTTTGTATTTTACTTTTCACTTAAGAATTTGATCATTTTTTTCTGTCAAAGGGACTTTTAGTTTTTTATTTTTTATTTTTGTTGCATTATGATTAAAGAGGATTGAAATGTCCTGACATTTTCTTTGTGTCCTAATATGTGATGAGTGTTTGTGAATGCTTCATGTTCACTAATATCAGGGTAAACTATTTAATATATATCCATAGGGTCAACATAAGATAACTTTGTTGTTAGGTTTTCTATATCCTTTTTATTTTTCTGTCCACTTGACCTATATTATTCTAAGAGTGTTATGTTAAAGTTTCTTGTTATTAGTGTGTTTCTCTGTCTCTTTGCATCTCCAGTAGTTTCCACTCTGTAGAGGTAATCACAATTTCATTTGGTATTGGGATATTTATAACTGATTGTAACAAATATGGTTATGTAGAGGAATATCCTTTTTCTGAAGAAATATATGTTGAAGAGATGAAAAGTTATAATTTCTATAAATAACTCTCAAAAGGCTCAGAAAAATAAGTTGATGAAGGGAGAAGGAAAAATGAAACAAATCGTGGTAAAATATTAACAGTGTACTAGAAAGAATATATGAATGTTATTGTACTATTCTTGCAACTTTTCTATAAGTTTGAAATTTTTCAAACTAAAAAGTTCAGAAGTAAAGAAATAATATATATAAATCATTAGCATTGTATTGGGCCCATAGTAAATACTCAATAAATTTTACCATCTATTTTCATTAGTAGCTCATAAGCATATTTCTGTAGAGCTTTTCATAGGATTTTGTACATGGTAGGCAACAATATATATTTGTAGATTTGAATATTATAGTAATGTAGTGTTTTCATTTCCTAGGTTGCTCAAGCAAATACCATGAAATGGGGCAGGTTAAACAACAGGACCCAATTCCAAAGCCATTTCCACACTTTTTTGTATTTGCAATAGAAGCCCCCCGCTCTCCTGGTTCCAAAATCTGTATTAGTCAAGGTTCTCCAGGGAAACAGAACCAACAGGAGATACACACACACACACACACACACACATTATATAAACATTATGAGAATTATTGTAGGAATTGGCTCATATGACTGTGGGAATGGGTAAGTCTAAATTCCATAGGGCAGGCCACAAGCTGAAACTCTGATGAAGATTTTCGATGAATTTCCCAGGAGAATTCATCTGGCTGTAGTAGAGATGGAAATTGTCCCTTCTGATTGCTGAAATCATCACTTCTCCTTTTAAAGCCTTCAACTGTTTGGATGAGACATTGTTGAAGGCAAACTCCTCAGTTGATTTTAGATATAGTCAGCCATAGATGCAATCAAATAATGATTTATATGCCCTGACAGTAACAGGCCAGTGCTTGCTTGACCAACAACTGACACCATCACCTGGCCAAGTTGATGCATGACACATGTAGTATTGAAGGAGTTTAAGCAAAGAATGGCAGAACATAAGACTGAAGCCCAGAGAAATTTGCCAGTGATATCACATTGATGTTTCAGAAACGAAATTCAGTTTGCTACATCCTGGTCCACTGTCCCTTTTACTCTACCACAGTTCATTGGAATGTGAGTGCTAGCATTCTAATAGGAATGTATTTTATTCCTTTCTTCCCCAATTTCTTCTCATCTTTTGGTTTAGGATCTTCCAGAATACTGGCTTTACATGGTAGGTTTCCAAAGACCCCAGAGGGCTCTTATTTTCTTCAAATATATTTTGCTTTATTTAATTTGTTGTTGGTGATATTATGCCAAAAGAGAACTATCATATGTTCCATAAAAATAGCTAGAAGAGTTAGTTCCTTGTGTCGTGTTTCTTAAGAAAGTATTTATGATTAGCGTCCCTGTTTCTAGAGCAGCTTTATGCTGACTTCATACATTGTCCTTTTGCTGAGAGACTGGAAAACCTCTCCTTTAACAAATACACCTTCCCTGCCTCCTGCCAACCACACTAATATGTACCTTAGTACATAATATGTACCCTAGTATTACACACTAATATGTACCATAACTTAGGGTACTAGCATACATGCCATGTAACTTTGGGAAGGGAATCCCTTTGGGATATCAATATACAAAGGAGTGGTATAGCTGAAAGCAAAATACAGGCCAAAATCAGATCCTAGGGACCCTATGCTGATCATCAAAGCTAAGCATTGGAGAGTAGAATCAAGGACTAAATCAATGCATGAACCAAGTAACAGCAAGGCCTAGAGCCCAGGATTGGTTCAGAGATGAGTACCATCAAGAGCTAATGACAAATTTCAAGACACATTTAAAGCATGTGGAGGAAGACCAGATGATGTTTCCCAGACAATGCTCTGCTGGTGCAGATCCAGTAGGCCTGCTATTGCAGATTTGAAATGAAGGGTGGAACTCCTAGCACTAAAAAAGTATGTGTTGGTGAAATTATATAGTTAGAGAGACAAGACTTACGTACTAAAAGTAATTAGAAAATGAACAGCTCTTCTCCCATTCCTCCAAGGCATGAAGTTATGCTAATGTGGTGATTAGCCATAATACTTTTAGATTAATGAGACCATCATGCCTATTAAAGTTTGGGACAGTTTGATTGATTAGAAACAGAACTGAGAGGTTAAAAACAGTAGAGTGGGTTTAGACCCAATACAGGCATACCTCTGGGGTATTGCAGGTTCAGTTCCAAACCACCACAGTAAAGCAAGATATATGAATTTTTTGGCTTACTGGCTCACCAGTGCATATAAAAGTTTTGCTTACACTATACTGTAATTATTAAGTAAGCAATAGCATTTTGTCAAAAAACCAATATACATACCTTAATTAAAAAATACTTTATTGCTAAAAAATTTTAACCATTATCTGAGCCTTCAGCAAGTCATAATCTTTTTGCTGATGGAAGGTCTTGCCTTGATATTGATATCTGCTGGCAGACCATGGTGGTGTTTGCTGAAGGTTGGGATGGTTGTGGCAGTTTCTTAAAATAAAACAGCACTGAAGTCTGCCACATCAATTGGCTCTTCCTTTCACAAAAGATTTCTCTGTTTTGTTAGCATTTTTTAAAACAAATCAACTTTATTGATACATATTAATAAAGCATACAGTTCATCCAAAGTGTACAATCAATGGTATTTGGTATAGTCACATAGTTGTACATTCATCACTTCTATTGTTATTAGAGCATTTTCATTATTTCAATAATAATAATAAAGAGACAAACATACAAACAAGAAAATTCTTCATCTCTCAATTTCTCTATGCTTCCTCTGCTGTATGTTTCTTGGCATTTTACCCACAGTAGAACTTCTTCCAAAATTGGAGCCAGTCCTCTCAAACCCTCTGCTACTGCTTTATCATCTAAGTTTATGTAATATTCTAAATCCTTTGTTGTCATTTCAACAGTGTTCACTGCATGTTCACCAGCAGTAGATTCCATCTCAAAGAAACCACTTTCTTTGCTCATCCATAAGAAGCAACTTCTCATGCATTAAAGTTTTATCAGGAGATTGCAGCAATTCAGTCACATCTTCTAATTCCAGTTCTCTTGCTATTTCCACCACATCTGTAATCACTTCTTTCACTGAAGTCTTGAGCCCCTCAAAGTCATCCATGAGAGTTGGAATCAACTTCTTCCAAGCTCCTGTTAATGCTGATATTTTGACCTCCTCCCATAAATCACAAATATTCTCAATGGCATCTTGAATGGTAAATTTGCTCCAGAAGGTTTTCAATTTACTTTGCCCACATCCATCAGAGCTCACTATTTATGGCAGCCTATTGCCTTATGAAATGTATTTCTTAAATAATAAGACTTGAAGTTTAATTGAGTCCTTGATCCATGGACTGCAGAATGGCTGTTTTGATAGCTGGCATGAAAATGACATTAATCTCATTGTACATCTCCATCAGAACTCTTGGGTGACCAGGTACATCATCAATAAGCAATAATATTTTAAAAGGAATGTTTTTCTCTGAGCAGGAGGTCTCAAGAGTGGATTTAAAATAGTAAGCCATGGTGTAAACAAATGTGCTGTCTACCAGGCTTTGTTGTTCCATTTATAGAGCACAGGCAGAGTAGACTTAGCATAACTCTTAAGGGCCCTAGGATTTTCAGAATGGTCAGTGAGCATTGGCTTCAACTGAAAGTCACCAGCTGCATTAGCCTCTAACAAGAGAGTCAGCCTGTCCATTGAGGCTTTGAAGCTGTTTTGTCTACATTGAAAATCTGTTGTTTAGTGTAGCCACCTTCATCTATTATCTTAGTAAGATCTGCTGAATAACTTGCTATAGCTTCTACATAAGACTTTGCTGCTTCACCCTGAACTTTTATGTTAAGGAGGTGGCTTCTTTCCTTCAATTTCATAAACCACCCTCTGTAGATTCAAACCTTACTTCTGCAACTTCCTCATCTCTCTCAAACTTCATAGAATTGAAGAGAGTTTGGGTCTTGCTTTGGCTTAGGCTTTGACTTAAGAGAATAATGTGGCTGATATGATCTGCTATCCAGACCACTAAAACTTTCTCTGTATCAGCAATAAGGCTGTTTCACTTTCTTATCATTCATGTGTCCACTGAAGTAGCCCTTCTAATTTTCATCAAGAACTGTTCCTTTGGGAAGCGGATGTGGCTCAAGTTGTTGGGCTCCTGTTTACCATATGGGATGCCCCGGGTTCGATTCCCAGGGCCTCCTGGTGAAGGCAAGCTGGCCACGGCTCACACAGCACGGTGAGCTGGCTCAGCAAGATAACACAACAAAGGGAGACAAGCAGACACAGAAAAACGCACAGCAAATGGACACAACGAGCACAAGCAGCAAGGGGGGGATAAATAAAAGAAATCTTTAAAAAAAAAAAAAAAACTATTCCTTTGCCTTCACAACTTGGCTTACTGTTTGCACAAGAGGCCTAGCTTTCACCCTATCTTGGCTTTCTACATGCCTTCCTCACTAAGCTCAATCATTTTGAACTTTTAAAGCAAGAGATGTGCTACTCTTCCTTTCACTTAACCTTTGTGGGGTTGTTTTTGGCCTAATTTCAGTATTTTTGTATCTTAGAGAACAGGGAGGCCTGAGGAGAGGGAGAGAAGTGGAACAGTCAGAACACACACAACATTTATCAAATAAGTTTGCCGTCTTATATAAGCACGGTTTGTGGCACCCAAAACAATTACAATAGTAACATCAAAGATCACAGATCACCATAACAGGTATAATAATAATGA
Source organism: Tolypeutes matacus (assembly GCA_026826555.1). Classification (NCBI taxonomy): domain Eukaryota; kingdom Metazoa; phylum Chordata; class Mammalia; order Cingulata; family Chlamyphoridae; genus Tolypeutes; species Tolypeutes matacus. Next base: position 34,896,569 of record JAKSZT010053883.1, on the reverse strand, counting down.
AAAACTTTGGAAATATTGCAAGAATTATCAAAATGTAACACAGAGACATGAAATGAACATATGCTGTTAGAAAAATAGTGCCATTAGACTTGCTCAAAGCAGGTTTGCCACAAACGTTCAATTTGCAAAAAATGCATCATCTGTGAGGCTCAATAAAGTGAAGTATAATAAAACGATGTATGCCTGTATAGTGAGGTAGGGAGTGTGTGTGTGTGCATGCACATGTGCTTACACACGTTGAGTGTATGTATTTTAGGGTGGAAAAATAAGTCAGAAAGTGACTCTGTAGCATAGTAAGGAAAGCATATTGGGGAAGCGGCTGTGGCTCAATCAGTAGGGCTCCCGTTTACCATATGGGAGGCCCCGGGTTCGGTTCCTGGGGCCTCCTGGTGAAGGCGAGCCCGCCCGCACGGCGTGGTTGGCTGACCCAGCGAGCACGGGCAGCAAGGGGGGGATAAATGAATAAATAAATAAAATCTTTAAAGAAAAAAAAAAAAAAAAGAAAGCATATTGGACAAGGAATCAAGACACTTGAATTCTCTGTCTACCACTGCTATCACTTCTCTTCTCCAAGGGGTAATCCCTGTTATTAACAATTTAAACAACAACCACAACAAAACTTTATTTCACCAAAAGTCCAGGACCTGAGGATTAAGAGAACTAAAGGAAATACAGTAAACATTGGTTGTGGACTGGATTTGTCTTGGGTACTTTACTGTAGCTTATTTAATTTTCAGGCAACACTATGATGGAGGTTAATTCCATTTTACAGATGAGATAGAAGACTCAGAAACATTAAGGGACTTGTACAAGATCATACCTCTTGTAGATAGCTGATCCAAGGTAGAAACCAGATCTTTTTTATTCCAAAGCCCACAAACTTTTCACTGAGTCTGACTTTTGAATCATGTCACTCTCTTACTAGGCTCTGTCGAGTATTGTTTGCTGATTTTTACACTATAAAGGAGTACTGCTAACATTGAAAAAAACAGGCTGAGTAGGATAATAATTATAGCAGTGAGCCATTTATTGAGCATCTACCTTGTTACAGGCACTGTGCAAGGTAGTTTACATTATCTCTAATTCTTACAATGTTGTGAAGTAAATGTTATTAATCTGATTTTTTTTTTTAATGCCCAGAGAGTTTGTGACTTGCCCAATATCATACAACTAGTATGTAGTGGAGATGGGATTTAAATCCAAGTCTGTATGACTTCAAAGCACACTCATTAGCCATTCATCCAAGTTAAACTGGAATGACTTACTATGTAAAAGACCTTAAAGAAATGTCAAATGCACTTCCACCTCCATATTCCAAAGAGATCTATGTATTTGAATGAATTGCTCTCAAGGGACCAACAAAACACATCCAAGGGAAAGGGTTCAGTATCACCATTGATTCCCCAGAGGCAGGCTTCTGCAGAACTGCACCAAAATAGCACAGGGAAGCCATTGCACAATTTATAGTACCTATCTAGTTCTTACAATAGATAAAGAATCCCTGCTCCTGTCAAAAGCCAAGCCCTCTACTTGTTCTCTTGATTGCATCCTTTCTTTCCTCTCCCTCATTTATATCACTGGTTTCTTCCCACAACTCCTCCTTCTTAAAACATATAATCAGCATAATACATGCTCTACCTCCCATCTTTTAAAACTCTCCATTGACCTTGCATCTCCCTTCCAGCTAATTCCCCATGTCTCTGAAGTTTCACTGTTTATTAATTTTCTATTGCAGCTTTAACAAATCACCACAAACTTAGTGACTGAAAACAAAACAAATTTATTTTCTCACAATTCTGTAGATCAGAAGTCTTGGTTAGATCAACTGGTTTCTCTGTTCCAGGTCTCACAAGGCCATAATCAAGGTGTCAGCCAACCTGGGTTCTTATCTGGAAGCTTTCAGGAGGGAATCTTCTTCCAGGCTCATTCAGACTGTTGGTAGGATTCAGTTCCATGCAGGTGCAGGACTATAGAGTCCCCATTTCCTTGCGCTTTGTTGCCTAGGGGTCATACTCAGCTTCTAGAGGCTGCTCACATTCCCTCGTTTATGGCTGCCTTCACCTTCAAAGTCAACAAGTCCTTCTCATAAGTCCAATCTCTTTGCTCTCCCCTTCTGCCTTATCTCTCCTACCTCCAGCTGGAGAAAGTTCTTTGCTTCTAAGTTCTCATATGATTAGATTGGTTGGACCCACCTGTATAATATAGGATACTCTCTCTTTTTAAGATCTCAACCTTACTTTTTAAAATCCTTTTGACATGTAAAGTAACATCTTTACTGTTTCAGGGGTTAGGGCATGGACATCTTTGGAGGGTCATTCTGCCTACCACACACATAGTGAAACTTCTTTAAAAAAAAAAAAAAAAAACTAAAACAGAGCTATAGTCACCATCTCCATTTCCTTGACTTCATTCTCTCCTCAACCTCTCCAGTTGCTCTTCTGCCCCCACCATTCCAGTGTAGCTGCTCTTCCCAAGAACACGTTGACTTTCACGTTGTCAAATCCTTCTCTGTCCTCATCTTGCCCAGCTTCTTAATAACTTTCAGCACAGTTGATCACTTCCCTCTTTCTTGAAATACTCCCTTTCTCGGCTTATGGGATGTTTCACTCTCTAGGTAACTGTCTTCTCAGTCTCCTTTGGCTGGTGTTCTCTTATCAGCCTCTAGTTGTTGAAGTGTCCCAGGGCCCTGTCCTAGGCCTTCTATTCTACTCTACACATTCTCTCCCTAAGTGATTTCATTCGTCCCATGTCTTTGTATACTGACTACCAAAAGTACATCTCTATCCTTGACCTTTCTACTGAACTCCAGATTCATTTGTTTTGCTACCTACTTGACATCTCTGTATGGATAGCTAAAAGTTATCTGGTGTATAACATGGCCAAAACAGATTCTTAATCCTAACCTGCCCTCTCTTGAACCTGCTCTTCTAGTCTTCCCTACTAGGTAAATGAGCAAAACTCTAAATTTCATCCTGAATTCCTCTTTCCCTCCTCTCACTCCGTCTAGTTTAGTGCTGCTGTCAACTCTGCCTACAAAATGTATCTTGTATTTATCCACTTCTTTGTACCCTTGCAGCTATCACATTAATTTCAGCTATCAGTCCTTGGATGGATTTCTACAGTAGCCTCCTAATGTTTCTGCTTCCAATCTTGCTTTCCTATATTCCATTCTCAAAAGAGTATATAGGATAATCATTTTCAAAATAAATCATATCATATCCTTACCATGACCCAGGAGGCCCTACATGATCTGATTCAACCTATTTTTCTGACTCCATCTTGTACCATTATTTCCATTAATCACCCTATTGAAGTCATCTCTGGTCTTCTTTTTGTTTCTTAAACAAGTCAAGCCTCATTATTTTCTATAGGGCGTTTGCATCTGCTGTTTCCTGTACCTGGAACATTGCCCTAGATGCTCACATGTCTGATTCTTTCTTGCCATACCAGTTTCAGCTCAGATGTCACCTCCTCTCAAAGAGCCTTTTTTTAACCATACCTCAGTTAGTCTCTATCACATTGCTCAGTTTTATTTTCTTCAAAATACTTATCATGTCTGATAATTGCTTATTTATTTATTTGTTTATTGTCAGTCTTATACTAGAATATAAGCTCCATGAGAGCAGAAACTTTGTTCACCACTATACTCCTAGTTCATGCAATAGAGCCTAGCAACATACAGAATGTTTGTTGAATGAATGAATGAACAAATTGAGTTAATGAATGAATCTTGAAATAGTAAGTGGGAAGGTATATGGTATGATGGAAAGAGCAAGGACTTTGGAATTAGACATTCTGGATTCCAATTCCAGCCCTGCCACGTTACTTATGTGCTCTTGGCCAAGTTACTCAACTGTCAGTTGCCTCATCTGTTAAATAGGGATATTAATATATTCTCTTTTTTCTTTTTTGTTTATTTTTTTCTTTATTTTTAAATATTTAAAATATATTCTTCATAAGCATGACTTCAGAGTCTATTATGCTAACTGTCAATATACTTTGCTTATGCACCCTTGTAAATTTTAGTGGCAATGATGATTGTCTATATTGCTATTGCCCACAGTATGGTACCTCTTTTATAGTAGGTCCTCAATAAATGTCAATTCCTTTTAAGCCAAATTAACTCCATTAATAACAAACTGTTGTCATTAGGAAACGACCACTCTGTTTTTGGTCTTAACAGTTTCTGTCTGTCTTTTAGCAATGTTATTGGTCATTATGGCCAGGAGAATAAGGAATAGATATACACATATGTGCACAGATCATAAGTTTATCAAGGAAGAGAGACCACTTCTGTATACCTTTATGTGCTGCTGCTAGAATGACTACCCTGCCTTAGATGTGCTTCTGCTTTTACAATGGGCCTTAGTAATACTTAGTACCCACCCTATGTAGGTTCCTTAAATGTCATTTGGACTCTCCTCAAGCTGGCTCCAGCCTTTCTCTCTAACCTTACCCGCTGCTCCTTAGGGACTTAGCTAAACAGAACTATCCACAGGTCCTCCTATAACCGTGTTTTTGTTTTTTGTTTCTGTTTTGAACAACTCTGTGTCTCTCTATATGCTGTCTACTCTCTCTAAGTTTTTATTTTGATATAATTTCACCTTTACAGAAAAGTTAAAGCAGTAGTACAAAGAATTCCTGTTTACCTAACTTCACCAAGATTCCCAAATATTAACTTACCATATTTGCATTACCAGTCTCTCTCATTTTTTTCCTGAGCCATTTGACATTAACTGCACTCATACTGTCCCTTTGCACCTAAAAACTTTAGTGTGTATTTTTTTTAAATGAGAACATTTTCTTATAATAGTACCATACCAAAATCAGTACATTTACCAAAATCAGAAAATAAACATTTATATAGTACTAGGAGCTAATGTATTATACAATTGTTAAAACCAGAAATTAATATTGATACAATACTAGTAGCTAATCAGTAAACCTTATTCATATTTTGCCAATTGTCCCGATAATGTCCTTTTAGGAAAAGAAAATTCTAGATCATGAGTTGCATTTAATTGTCGTATCTCTTTAGCTTCCTTTATTCTGGATCTGTGCCTCAGTCTTTCCCTGTCTTTCATGACCCTCATATTTTTTTAATAAATGTGGGCCAGTTATTTTGATGCTCAAATTGTCCCAGATTTGGCCTGTGAGAGCCCTTTGAAGCTGACTTCTGTGTCCTTTTGACATGGCTCCATCATTCTTTGAGCACTTCTTTACTTTCTAACATGCTATATTTTATCTTCTTTACCCCAGTCCACACTCACTGAATTGTGATTAATTGTGTAACAATCTACCCCTATCCTTCATAAGATAATGCTCCTCTAACACAAATATCACTTTTGTTTTTTCAGCTTAGATGCTTGCTTGGTAAACCCCAATAATTAGCATAAACTAAATTCTCAAATTAGTGTGGTCAAGTTAACATATAAATTGCCTCTTGTGCAAATCCAGAGAGTCTCTTCCTTCCTTCTAGGCTACATGACAGAGTGTGTGCAGCCAAGACTCAGAAAACCAGAATCTTTCCTGGCACTGCCCCTCTCATGTCTCTGAGGCTTGCATTCCTCATTTGTCAAAGTAGATAATAATATCAGCCTTCACAAGCTTGTCATGAAGACTAAATGAAACCACAAATGTGTAAGCACTTTGTCAATTAAAGTATTGTTAATCAAGAGTCTAATTCTGTCAACCTTAGTAGCATCAAAATGTGTTAGAGAATATTCCTATCTTTCATCCCTCTCTGAAATAGGACAGTCATTATTTCATTATTATAATTTACATTTGGAAAAATAAGAAGAGATTGTGTTTAAATGAAAAACTCAAGGTCACACCATGAGGGACAGAACTACAATTAGATCCCTGGTCCTCTGGCATCACCCCAATTTTTTTCAACTACGATAATTAAGTTAGAATATGACAGAGCAGGGTTTCCTGATGGAAAGAACTTCCAAATCCTGGAGTCCCGCAAGATATAGTTTTAGAAAATCCATTTATTAAGAAGCTTTTGAGGTAGCCAGAAGCCTAATCTCTGTGCTAACTACTCACACATGACTTACATGACCTAATTTTTCAGAAATGTTAAATATAACTGGTTGTTTTCTTCTGTCCAGATCTTTCAGGCCCTAGGAGTCAACCTCTTTGCCTGCTGGCATTGTGGACATTTTGCCTTGGTTTGGGTTTCTATGAAGGATGGGGGTAGGGGGTACAGTGAAGAAACTTAAAAAGAATAGATGTATTTTATTCCCTCTGATTTGAAATATTTCTTCTTTTTAATGTAAACATTTGGAGCTATAAATTTTCCCCTCAGCACGGCCTTTTTTGCCTCACATAAGCTTCCCCACACACACATAAGTTTTGATATGTTGTGTTTTCATTTTCATTAGCCCCAAGGTATTTCCTAATTTTCCTTGTTTTGACCCACTGATTGTTTAAGCATGCATAGCTTATTTTCCACATTTTGTATATTTTCCAGTTTTCCCTCTGTTACTGATTTTTAGTTTCATTACATTATGGCCAAAGAAAATACATGGTACTATTTCAATATTTTTTTAGTTTATTGAGGTTTCTTTTGTGACCTAACCTATGATCTATCCTGGAGAATGATCCATGTGCCTTAGAGAAGAATGTGTTTTCTGCTGTTAGGTCTAGTTGGTTTACAGTATCATTCAAGTCTTCTATTTCCTTATTGATCTTCTGTCTAGATATTCTATCCATCATTAAAACTGGTGTATTGAAGTCTCCTACTATTTGTGTAGAACTATTTCTCCCTTCAAATCTATCAATATTGCTTCATATATTTTGAAGTTTTGCCATTAGGTACATATATATTTGTAATTGTTACGTTTCCTTGTTGAATTGACCCCTTTGTCAGTATATAGTGATCTTCTTTGTCCCTCATAACAATTTTGGACTTAAAATCTATTTTATCTGGTATTGACATAGCAACCCCAGCTCTCTTTTATTTATTGTTTGCATGGTATATTTTTTGCCATCCTTTCACTTTCAACCTACTTATGTCTTTGAATTTAAGATGAGTCTCTTATAAGCAGCATATAGTTCGGTCATGCTTTTTTATCCATTCTGCCAATCTCTGCCTTTTGATTGGAAAATTTAATCCATTTACATTTTAAGTCACTACTGATAATGCATTACTTTCTTCTGCCATTTTGTTACCTGGTCTTTGTAAGTTTTATACCTTTTTTGCCTCTCAATTCTTCCGTTAATGCCATCTTTCATATTTATTTGATTTTTTGATGTGCATGGGTAGATGTTGTCTTGATCTCAGACAGGGACACCAGCTATTCTTGACAGTGTCATCTTCCTATTTAATTTTTTGTATTGTATCATTTTGAGTACCTTCTCATTTCTTTGTATATATTTTTCATATATTTTATTTGTTATAGTGGGGATAAAATTTAACATCCTAAATCTATAGCAAATCAGTTTTGGTTTGGTACCAACTTAACTTCAATAGCATATGCAAACACTGTTCCTGTACCCTTCCATCCCCCTACCTTTTTGTTGTAGTTGTTAAAAATTAGATTAGATCTTTATACACTGTATATCCAGAATCATAGAATCATTGTTTTTTATGCATTTGCGTTTTAGAAACTGTAAGAAGTAAAAAGTGGACTTGTGTACAAAAATTACAGTACAATAGTATTGTCTTTTATCATTACCCATGTGGTTATCTTTACCAGAGATCTTTATTTCTTTATACTGCTTTGATTCATTGTCTAGTGTCCTTTCCTTTCATTCTGAAACTCTCTTTAGCAGGGCTTGTAGGGCACATCTAGTGGTAACAAACTCCCTCAGCTTTTGTATATCGGGGAATGTCTTAATCTCTCCCTGATTTTTGGAAGATAATCTCACTGGATATAAAATTCTTGGTTGGTAATTGCTTTATTTTAACACTTTACATATTTGGTCCCACTGCTTTCTTGCCTTTCTGATGAGAGGCATTAATCTTATTAGGACTCTCTTGTACATAACACATTACTTTTCTCTTGCAGCTTTTACAATTTTTTCCTTTTCCTTTGCATCTGACAGCTTGACTGCTATGTTCTGGGCATGTTTCTCTGAGAGTTTATCTTGTTTGGGGTTCTTTGGGCTTCTTGGATGTGAATAGTCAGTCTTCTGCTAAGTTTGGGGATTTTTTTGCCATTATTTCTTTGCATATTCTTTCTGACCCTTTCTCTCTCTCTTCTCCTTCTGGGACTCCCATAATGTATATTTTGGTATGCTTGATCATATCCCACAGGTTTTTAAGGCTATTTTTGGGTTTTTAATTATTTTTGCTTTCTGTTCCTCAACCTAACTCATTTCAAATGTGTTGTTTAAAGTCTTTGTCTGGTATATCCACAGTCTGGTCTTCTTTGTTGATGTTTTCTGGATTTTTATCCTGTTCCTTTGCATGGGCCATCATTTCCTGTTTGTTTGTCTTTTAATCTTTTGTTGTGCACTGATTTTGTTGCACTCAGGATTTAGTCCCTGAGCTATCTGTTCCTTGAGTTTGCATCCAGCTCATGTTATGACAGAGATTTCTTGAGTGCCAGGAGCTAAGAAAACCAAACAAACCAATACAAAAAACACCCTTCATGGTCTTTGCAAATTGGTTCTGTGTTGGCCTGTCATTGCCTGTTTTTTAATTGGTTTGTTTTTCTTTTTGTTGTATTATAGGAATTCTTTATATATTCTGGATATTAAATAGTTATGAGATATATGATTGGCAACTGTTTTCTCCCATTCTGTAGGTTGTCTTTTCACTTTCTTGATAATGTCCTTCTAAGAGACAAAAGTTGAATTTTTATGAAGTTGAATTTATCTGTTTTTTCTTTTGTCACTCATGCTTTTGTTGTCATATCTAAGAATATATTGCCAAATCCAAGGTCATGAAGATTTTACCCTATCTTTTCTTATAAGTGTTTTATGGTTTTAGCTCTTATATTTGGGCTATTGATTCATTTTGAATTAATTTTTGTGTATGGTGTAAGGTAGGGGTCCAATTCCTTTCTTCAGCATATTGATATCCACTTTTCCCAATCCCATTTGTTGAAGAAACTATTCTTTTTCCACTGAGTGGACATGGCATCCTTGTCGAAAATCATTCAGCTTTGGATGTATGGTTTATTTCTGGACTCTGAATTCTATCCCATTGGACTGCATGTCTACCCCTATGCCAGTACCACACTGTTTTGATTACTGTAGCTTTATAGCAAGTTTTGAAATCAGGAATCTAATCTGTTTTACCATATTCATTTACTCACTACTTCACTTTGGATGTTTTTTATTGACCTTTTTTCAAGTTCACTAATCCTGTCTTCTGCTGAATCTTATCTGTGCTTAAATCCATCCAATGAGTTCTTAATTTCTAATATTGTACTTTTTTATCTCTAGGATGTACATTTAATTTTTTTTTTATAGATTCCAATTTTCTGTTGGCATTATCCATATTTTTTACATTTGTTCATCTTTTCCCCTATTTTTAATCTAATAATTTTTTATTATATATTGGGCATCTTATGTAAAAGAACTGTTGAGGTTCCAGTTCATATCTTCCATCAGAAAGATTTCTTCCTTTCCTCTGTCAGACTAATAGGGTTAGCATGGATTGAACTTGATCAGGGCTGGATTTTACCTCTAGTTTATCCCTGTTCCTTGGGCATGGCCCCTGTTGGGCTTTTGATTGAGAACCCAATGGATCTCTGTCTCATTCCTGAAAAATTGCAGGAGATTGTCCTACCTTTGAGAGGTTTTAGATAGTATTTTTACCTATTAATCCTAATACTTTCAAAATATTGTATATCTCTTGATACAGAGAGCAGCTATGTGTTTGAGGTAGGCCTCCTTCTTCCAGTGGGACTTTGTCTCCTAAAACCAAAAGATTATGGGTGACTTTGTTCTGCCTTAATTTTGAGTACCTTCTCAAATTGGTATTGACCTAGCTTTGCAATTCCCATGTGTAGGCTCGTAACTCAGCAAATATCCCATGGGGAAAATTGACAACACATATGGAGCTTCTCAAGGGTCTTCTCTGGTTTCTCTTTCCCCAGGTAGAACTCCTCTGCATAGGCCAAGCCTGCTCCTCAGTCCATACCTTAAATTGGTATATGCCCTCAGTAAAGAACACAATGCCAGCTCCATCAAAAGGGCTGTTTCCACTATCTGGAATTGCAGTTATCTAATTCTCATGATTTCTATAGCTCTGCAATGTCTTTTCAAAGAATTTATCTGGCTTTTTCTTTTTGTAGCATCAGCAACATTGCCATGATCTGTTATATGTACCTGCAAGCATAAGAGTTCCCCATCATCTTCTATCTACCCTGACAATGACTTATTATTTAGTTTCCCTTTATCTTAGTTTGCCAGAGCTGCTATGACAAATACTGCACAATGGGTTGGCTTACACAACAAGAATTTATTGGCTCATAGTTAAAAGGCTAGAAGTCCAAAATCAAGATGTCAGCAAGGCCATGCTTTCTCCTAGAGTTAGTAGCTTTCTGATGTTAGCATTCCTCCATCACTGGTGACATCCTTGGTCTCTTCCTGTGACTTTCTCTGACTTTTGGCTTCTACTCCCATGTCCAGTTTCCTCTCTTTGTAAGGCCTCTAGTCAAATGGATTAAGGCCCATCTTGATTCTCTTTGGCCACATCTAAATAGGATCTTTGAACATCCTTTTCACAAATGAATCCATACCTTAACTCACCTTAACATACTCAAAAATACTATTTACAAATGGGTTAACACTCACAGGAAATGAATTAAGACTTGAATATGTCTTTTATGGGGTACTTAATAAAATCCCCCAAACCCCTGTTTTAGTTTTGTAGGCTGCTCAAAACAAATATGGTGAAATGGGTCAGGTTAAACAATGGGAATTTATTCATTCACAGTTTTGAGGCTGGGAAAATGTCCAAATCAAGATGATGCTTCTTCCCAAAGACCAACTGCCGGCAATCCTTGGCTCCTTTGTCACATGGCAAGGCACATGATGTGTCTGCTGGTCCCTCCTTTCTCTTCTGGGTTTCATTGATTTCAGCTTCTTACTTCCTGGCTTTCTCTCTCACATCTTAATTCATTAGTTTATAAAGGATTCCAGTAATAGGATTAAGACCCATCCTGATTGAGGTGGGTCACACCTTAACTACTGTAATCTCATCAAAAGGTCCTAGTTACAAAGGGTTCACACCCACAGAAATGGATTAGATTTAAGAACATGTTTTTCTCAGATACATACAGCTTCAGACCACCACAACCCTCCATTCAGTGCAGAGCAGGGCTTCTTAACAAGGGGTCTGAGAGTTTGAATTGAAATTAAAAAAAACATTATTCTTGTGGGGACATGTTGGTGTGGGTGTGATATATTTATTAAATAATACACAGTATAGTGTGGACTTAGTAAGGGGTCCATGGCTTTCACCTGACTGGCAAAGGGGTCCATGGAACAAAAAAGGTTAAGAACCCCTGGTATAGTATTCCTCCCCTGCTTTCCTTCATACTTCATACTTAAAATAAGTTAACATTCATTCACAACCTATGAGGTCCTGCACAATCTTACTGCTACTCCTTCTCTAACCTAATCTTCCTCCACTCTCACTCTCACTTTTGCTCACTCAGTTCCAGCCATACTTACCCCCTTTCTATTCCTCAATCATACATTTCTACCTCAGAATCTTTGTACTTGTTGTGCCTTCAACTTGGAACTTTCTTCCATTAGATCTTCATAAAACTTGTGCATTTACCTCATTTTGGGGCTCTATGCAAATGTTATCTCCTCAGAGATGACTTTCCTTACTATTTTAACTAAAATAGTATCCCTCTCCAACCTATCTCCTTATCTTGCTTTAGTTTTAATCATAACACTTACCACTATCTGGCATTATACTGTATTTCTTTGTTCATTTATTTTCTGTCTCCTCCATTGGGAGGTAAGCTCCATGAGCATAGAAAAGATGTCTTTTTGTTTGCTGTTCTATCCCCAGGGCTTAGAATAGTGCCTAACCTGTAGTAAGTGCTCAATAACTATTTGTAGAATGAATTAGATATCTTTACCTAAGAATTCTCAGTTTTAGGAGATGATTTGAGTAAAATTGAGATGTGCTCCAACAGAGATGTCTACCTAATGCTTTGGGAATGTGGGGGGTTGGGGGTAAGAAGAGATTTTTACTTAGTTGGGGGCTGGTCAGAGTAGGTCTTAATAAGGTGGTGTCCCTTGAGCTGAGTGCTGAAAACCGAGTATTGATATATTTGACACTGATGAGAATTGAGAGCTCAGCGTTGTGAAGGAATGGTGTTCAGAAAACAGTGTAGCTGGATGGGGTGGGTGATAGGGAGTGACATCAGACATGACTGGAGAGCAAGCTAGGGGCAGAGTCACAAAGTGCTTGGCTATCAGGGTAAAGAATATGGATTTTTGCCTTAAAAGTAATAGGGAGCAGGGGGCAGATGTGACTCAAATTGTTGGGTGTCCGTCTGCCATATGGAAGGACCTGGGTTCGATTCCCGGGACCTCCCGGTAAAAAAAAAAAAAAAAAAATTTATATATATATATATATATATATATATAGAAGGCGCATGGGTTGCCAGGCTCTCTGTGCTGGTGAGCCGCCAGGCCCCGGGAGCCATGCAGCCAGATGATGATGGAACAGGAGAGAGACGCAGGGAAGAGACAAGACTAGATGCTCCGAAAGCTCCGAAAAAAAGAGGAACTGAGGTGGCGCAGGTGGTAGAACACCTCTCTCCTACATCGGAGGTCTCCAGGATTGAATTGAATCCTGGTGCAGACTGGAGGAGGAGGGTGAGAAGAGATGGCAGGAAACAGACACAGAGAATTGCCCAGCGAATGGACACAAAACAGCAAATGGGGAAGGGGGGGTTTAAAATGGATAAAGTAAATAAATAAATCTTTAAAAAATAATAATAATAAAAAAGTAATAGGGAGCAAAGGTTTTTAAGGTAAGAAGAGATGCTGTCAGATTTATATCTCCATCTGTTTCAGTATTCCTCACTGCAATAATTATACTAAAACTTAGATTGATGTAGAAAACCCCTGACTTGGTTGTCAGGGCTAAGTTTCAAAACTTCAGTCCTTACTCCCACTCACTGTGTGACCTGGGGAAGGCATCATTTCCTCTTCTGAGCCTCAGATCTTCATTCTTAGCAGGAGAGGATTGTGTGCTTCCAACTCCAAGCCTATGGTTCTGTTGGTATGCTTCAACTTCAACTTAGCTTGTAAGACTTCTTTAAGATGACTTGGAAAGAAAATTTTATCATTTTTTTCCTCATCTGCCAGAAATAATTTAAAACCTCCAATTCTAGACAATCTAAATTCATTTCTCTTTTGAGATTTTTCCAACATTGGTCCAAATGCCAGGAAACTAGCTCCTTGGTATAAAACTACCTGAACAGAGCTGGCAAGTCCTTTTTCCTTCTAGCTGGGATGGGCATTCAGGGGGAAGGAGGAGGTGATAGCATGAGTCTTTTTCTTGCAGTTGTGATTCCAAAGAATCCCTATCCTGCGTCTGATGTGAACACTGAGAAGCCCAGCATCCACAGCAGCACCAAAACTGTCTTGGAGCATCAACCAGGGCAGAGGGGGCGTAAACCAGGAAAGAAGCGGGGCCGGACACCCAAGACCCTAATTCCCCATCCCATCTCTACCCCATCCAAGTCAGCTGAACCTTTGAAATTCCCAAAGAAGAGGGGTCCCAAACCTGGCAGTAAGGTAGGTAAAAATGTGGATTTCCACAGAAAGGGATAGTGGTTATAAAGGGGTAACTCATCTACATCATCCATCTTGGAAAAGGGCATGTCTGGCCCTATTCTCTGCCTTGTGAATGCTTTGAAGAAGAATCACCTAGATTATCACCTTCACTTATCCTACTTACCTGGAAGTTGATAATATTAGAGATAGTATGGGAAACAAGTTTTGACTAGGAAAGTTACTCACTTTTGAGAGGATTCTGATCTAACATCTTCCATAAGTGGAAGGCCATGCTCCATGTTACCCTTCCCAAAAGTGGATGCCCAGACAGTGAAAAGAGAGATAAAATTGACTCTATAAATGTATTTATTTTTCTATCTTTACCCCCTTTTAAAAAAGAATTACTGAATACCTACCAGGTTTCATGCTTTGTATCGGATACCATTACATACTTATCACATGATCTTCACAAACTCCTATAAAATCAGTAGTATTAATCTTATTTGTGGTTAAGCTGTGACTTAGAAATGTGAAATGACTTCCCTAAGATTGCATAGCTAGTAAATGGCAAAGGCTGCAGAGATTGGCCCCCAGATCTTCTAATTGCAGGTCACTGTTGCCCTACCACAGTCACTCTCTCACCTTTTCTGAGGGAGATAATACTTACCTCGAGTGTAGGAAAAGACTGCTGAGTCATGCTTCACTGAGCACTGTTACTGAAAGTACCAGTTCCTCTTAGTCAGGACAGTTCTTCATTAGTATCTTCCCTAGGGAAGCCATTGATATAGAAAGAAGGCTTCTCAGCTGCTTCTCTGGAGCCTCCTTTGACATCATCTCCTCCACTCTCTGAATCTTCCTCCAGAGTTAGACTACATGAGTTCCAATGTGGAAATAATACCACTTCTTCCTCTGCATGCCATTCCATAGTCTAATAAGTTCTTCCATAGATTTTACTTTGTTTGTTTGTTTGTTCGTTTAGTAGCTCCAGCTGACTTCAGTCTTCCTGGAATGTAAGCTCAAGATTAAGAACCTAATTTTTTTTCTTGCATCTTAGTCACTTGGAAGATGTTCAGTAGATGCAAAATGGAAGGATGGATGGATGGATGGATGGATGGATGGATGGATGGATGGATGGATGGATGGGTGGATGGATGATTTTCATCATGATGTTACAACCTCAGTTGTCTCTTATTTATTGGTTTTGAATTCTCTATATCATATCCCGATCTTCCTGTGTAGCACAAAATGCTTCTTCTGATCTTTTACCATTAACCTCTAACCTAGGACCTGATTCATTTTTGTCTCCACTACTCTCTTCTTACTCTAAAGTTGTAGAGGAAAGGCTAAAGGCCCTAAGGGATGCTGAGACCAGAGAAGCCATAATTTGAATGATATGAATACATCTTGAGGACAGTCAAGATAAAGAGGGAGCATATTTGTCTATGGGGCTCCCAAGACAGAACCAGAACCAATAAGCAGAAACTCAAGCAGACAGGTTTTGTGATAACATAAAAGGAAAAGTTAGATCTATCCAAAAGCATAAGTAGTGAGCTCCCCATCTCTAGAGGTATTTTATCAGGGACTGGATAACCATTTGGAGGGGATGTTTTCAGGGCGAGGGAAGTAGAAGTATTGGATGGATGGTTGAATTAAATGATGTTTAAGATTCTTTAAAACCCACAATTATGATTCTATGATTGCCTCTGCTCTGCTCCCTCAGACAGTCCTGAACATAGTCTTTCTTTCCAACCTTCTTGATAATCATAATTCTCATCTTATCCTGTATTTGATGTCCTGGTATTGACTACCTAATTCCCCTCCCTGTTCTGTTACCTTCTCCTACAAGTCTATATTTCTTTCACTTCACCCACGAGCCTTATATTCCTTTCAGAAGGGAAGTGGTCCTTTGGCTGAAGCTTAGGCTTTGAAAACCAGACAGACTTAGGTTTAAATCTCACCTCCAGTGTTTATCACCTTTATGACTTTGGGATGTTTCTTGGGTTTGTTTCTCTGATCTCCAGTGTTTTTCATCCGTAAAATGGAGATGAGGTAATGTGCAAATAGGAATAATACATGTAAATGCATCTATCTCAAACAGTAATGATGCCTTCCATCTTTCTGCTTTCTTCCTTCAGGAACCCATGAAATCCTACCACCAACTCAGTGAAGTTTAACTGGTATTTCCCTTCTTCCCTGACTCATTACTTATTTGGAGCTTAATGTTGTATAAGGGTTTGAAGCATTATTGCTTTCACAGGCAAGGCCATCCTTTTGTATGCTTGCTGTCATTGGTGCTGTCTCTTTAGATGATATACTTCTAGAAAGCAGAATGGGTTACACAGTTCCCAGCAGTGGAATCTATGTGATACATTTAGTAAAAAGAGATTTCTGAATTCTGGTGATGGTTATGTTTTCCTTGCATTCAGAAAGTCTTTTAGAAAACTATTTCTTGGAAAGAAACTTCTGATATCTTATAGTTACCCCTCTCCAGAGCCTAACCTGAACAGCATAGAAGAGATATGAGATTTCTCTCAAATCTTCCTTATTATTTCCCCCATTAATGGTGATCTATACTGTATACTTCATTGAAAAATATTTATTGAGATTTATTTTATGCCAAGTACCATGCTAGGCATGGTACTCAGAGATGAATCAGACCCTTGAGGAGCTGAAGGCCAATAGGGGACATTAGTATGTAAACATAATGACAACATATTGTGATAAATGCACCAATACAGAGTACAGAAGTAGCATAGAAGAGATAGTAATTTACTTGGGAATTCTGGAAAGCTTCCTGGATGAACAGAAATTTGTAAGAGTACAAAAAGGAAGAAAGGTCATTCTATGCAGAAGAGATAGTTTGTTATTGTAAAGGCATGGACCAGGTAAAACTGCAGAGTTTTTAGAGAACTAACATAGTTAGATATTACTAGAATATAAGGTCTAAGGTAAGGAATAACAGATAATGATCTGAAGAGGTAGGCAGGGAAAGTAGTTTGTAGGAATTAGGGCAAGGGACATTTTCCACTTTTAAAGGGAGAGAAATAAAGTACAAAGTAATGTCAAGTTAGGCTTAAGCCATAGCAATATTTTTTTTTCCTTTTTGTTTTTGTCTTCACAACTAATAAAGGATCTGGAACTTTATATGACAATATTGAATCTTGTGTGAAAAGCAGTGAGTTAAGCCCTGGCTCTACAGAAGCCCAGAGTCTTGTACATAGATTAAGGAAATGTTTACTAAGCATCTACTATGTATATAGCATTACAGTCCCACACACAAATGAATGAATTAAGTGCTAGGAATAGAGGAATGAGAAGACAAGTGACCTATCATGGGTAGCAAACTTTTCCCCATCCATTTTGACAGAGGAAACCTCGGACTTTGCTGAACCCACCACCCACCTCACCAACAACCAGCACCCCTGAACCGGATACCAGCACTGTGCCCCAAGATGCTGCCACCATCCCCAGCTCAGCCATGCAGGCCCCCACAGGTAAGAGAAGATCACGGAACTAGCTGTTACAAGCCCCAGACCCCAGAATCTGTACTTTTCTTGTCTCACACCAATAATTAGCCCTTGTCCATTTGTAAACCTAAGTAGAGTCTTTTAAAAAAATTTTTATCTTTTGCATTTGAAATAGTCTCAGAGAAACCTTCAACCTGTCATAATAATCAAAGAAACTTGAGTAGGTGTTCTGTGAACTTGGTGTTGGGGACCTAGAGCAGATGCAGGGCCAGCATGAGGAGATCCCTGGCCCAATTAGTAACAATACTCATCCTTCCCAGTTAGGGACGCTACCTTCTTAGTGGTGTCTTCCACAGACCATGTGCTTATCTCAGTAATGCTGCCACCACTCAAATATGCCTGGAACTCCTCTGATTTTGTCTTAACATCATTGATGGTGACAAATCTTAGTGCAATGATAGTGAACTTAATTTTGGAGACCATCCACCAAATGGTTGATTCAAAGCAAAATCTGGTGGCTAAGCTGGATAAGTAATCCATCTGGGTTATGTGTATCTGTTCCCATTTCATAAACTGAAAACTATGAGCTACCTCTTTAGAATAGATGTATAGCCTCCCAATGAGATAACTATAAAGAACAATACTCATTTCATTTTTTATGTGTAAATTAAAATACATTTGTCAAACCTTACTATTACTCACAGACACACTGCCATCTTTAGGGAGTTCTAACAATTGGAATGATCACCATGGAAGTTAGGGTGGTCATTTTCTGAGAATGGATTGAGTATGTCTTGACCTAATTTCTAAAATATAAGAGCTTCAAAGAAAGGCCCAGTCATGGTTTCCTCTCCAAATAACCTTAAGAAGTCAGTGGAGCCTGCCTGTAGCATGTGTGTCCACTTCTCTAGTCAGGGTCCTTTCACATGATTTCTCCAAATATGTCATCTGCGTTTAGCACCAGTTACTGGATTTGCTTTAGCCTAAAAGTGTCGGACACTTTACCCTTGAGCTCCGTAGATGAGAATTTAAGGACAGATGACCACCTAGGTGAAAATACTCTTTACATTTTCCAATCTGATTACATGCCCACTAGATACCTGTATACCTGCTTGTCTTAGCCCACTTCATTCCAGATACCATTTAGGTGCCTTTTCAACAATAATAAGAAGACCCCCAGTACTAGGACTTTCATGACTGTACCTCACTATCCCTTTTAAATGGTGCAAACCATCTGTACTGGCAATCGCTGGGCTAGCATCCCTCCCTTGGCCTGGATCTCATGCTCTAGCTAAGGCAGAAATTTCTTTGTATCCTTGTCTCCTGCTCATGCCAGATGATAGTAGTTTTGGCTAATCACTGTGTCACTGCTCCTCATTGGGCCTTGGCTCACTCTATGTAACACTGATCTCACTTCCCTCTCTGAGCCTCAGTTTCCATACAATAATGTGGTTAGACATAGTTGCCTTTATATTCCCTTCAAATATTAACAATAAAAGCTATCTTAGAGTGAATGCTGTATGTTACCTACCTTTCATTTTTTTTATCTGCATAACATGTTTTTTTTTAAAGATTTATTTTATTCATTTATTTCTCCCTACCCCCTCATTGTTTGCACCCACTGTTTCTGTTCATTGTGTGCTAGCCTTCCTTTTTAGGAGGCACTGGGAACAAACCCGGGACCTCCCATGTGGGAGGGAGGCGTCCAGTCGCTTGAGCCACCTCTGCTCCCTGCTTTGTTGTATCTCTCATTATGTTTTCCTCCTTATGTCTCTTGTCGCATCAACTTGTTGTGTCAGCTCACCGTGCCAGCCCATCACATCAGCTTACTGTCTTGCTCGTCTTCTCCAGGAGGCACCAAGAACCAAACCCGGGACCTCCCATATGGTGGGTGGGAGCCCAATCGCTTGAGCCACATCCACTTCCCTGCATAACACTTTTAAAATTTATTTTGAGGGGAGCAGATGTAGCTCAGTGGTTGAGCACCTGCTTCCCATGTACAAGGTCCTGGGTTCAATCCCTGGTACCTCCTAAAATATATATATATGTATATTTTTTTCTGTCAGCATTGTACATGATCATAGTTTAAAAGAACAATAGAGCTATAAGAACTATTACAAAAACAAAACAAACTTCTTCCCAGTGCCCTGCCACTTACTGATCTCCAGGGGCAATCACTTTCAATTCAGCTGATTCTTTTAATCAACTCCTTATATCTAAATCACATGTTTATATTGCTTTTTTTTTTTTCAGCTTTAGGCATTTTTCTATTGATTACCTACTATAGAAGATGAGGATTTAACTCTCCTTAATCTTGCCCCATACCCACCCACACATACTTCCCTATCCCAATATAGTGATAATATAACTTTGATTAGATAAAAATTCAGTGTTTTTGTTGTTATGACTATTTAAATGTTATTCTCTATTGAGCCATGTACTGTACTATGGTTACTTTTCCTTTGTTGCACAATATTTTGTTTTCAAGAGAAATAATTATCTAGTTAGTTTATTTGTTATTTGTTTTTCTATGTTTTTATTAATTCAACCCTAAACTCTCTTCCTACTACATATATCTCTAATGTTCAAACACATTAGATGTTCTGTCCACATCAGAATCTATTAGAAATCTCTCCTGGAGCCTTCTGAGTTCTTTGGGATTTGTTAGTTCTTTTGTTAGATCCCTAGTTTGCTCTTTCCCATGTCTTCCTTTTTCTTAGATTTATATTCTTAATGTTGTATGAAATCTGTTTACTCTCTTTGAAGCTTCTCTTTCTTCCAATATTCTGAAATTTCATCTTGGATATGAGAATTTTCACCTACCATACTGGACACTTGATGGGCATATTGCATTTTTTAGTTTAATGAAATTTTCTTAAATTAATTCTTCAATGATTTTATCCCACTCTTTTTTTTTCTATTCTTTCTGGCATACCTCATATTCAGATGCTGGGTCTCTTGAACTGCCCCTCTAATATTCTTACCCTTTCTCCCTTCTCTCCTATTCTCTTTTTGCTCAACTTTCTTCAACTCTTTCTCAACTGTATCTTCCAAACATTGTACTGAGTTTTTCATTTCTGTCATCTTATTTTTTTAATTATTATTTGTTACTCCAATGGCATTTCCCAAAGCATGTTTGGTGGAAAACCAGTTCTGCAAAATTGCTCTGCAAAAAAGAATTTTATGTAGCTACATTCATTTAGGAAATGCTTATACTCTACTTCCCCATTCTTGGAGATTTATATCTGCTATTAAGAGCTTTTTTTTATTGTTGTTCTCTGAATTTTTTTTAGCAGCATCCAATTCTGATTTCATGGATGCAATAGAAAACCAGAGCATGATATTATAGAAAAATATCTTTATAACCTCAAGATTAGAAAGGACTTTTTAAACAAGACAATAAGCATAAACCATAAAAGAAAAGATTGATATCCTCAACTATATTAAAATTAAGACAGCTCATCTCTGCTCCACATGGCATCAGCTGGAGTGGCTCACTTGGGGCTGGAGGATCCACTTCCAGGATGGCTCGTTCACATGGCTACCAAAATCGAGGCTGGCTTTTGGTTCCAGATGAACCTCTCCAAAACATAGCTTAGGCTTCCTGGCATGGTGGCTGGGTTCCAAGCATATGTATACCAAGGGGCAGGAAGTAAAGTTCCCATTTTCTTAAGACCTGATTCTAAAAATTAGAATCATGTCCACTATAATCTATTGAGCAATCAGTTGCAGAGCCCAGATTCAAGAGCAGGGGAGTAGACCCTACCTCTCAATGGGAGAAGTGTCGAATTTTGAAACCATATTATATAGCTATCTCAGTCACAGTCTGCTCTCTGGATATAAATTATTTACATTTTTCCTACTTGCAAAATTCATTCTTCCCCTCACAAGATTCCCCATCAAAAGTCTCATACCTTTACAGCATCAGGCTCAGGGTCCAGGATCTCATCATGTATATCTGGTCCAGGTGCATATGAGGCCTCTCAGGTACACTTTCTTGGGTATGGTTCTTTTTTTATCTAAAGACTATGAACTAAAAAAATAAAGAAACAACTTCTCTGCTCCTCACAGACCCAACATACAGTCATGAGACAGGTATAGGGTAACTTTTATAGATACTTCCATCCAAAAGGGAGGAAAACTCAAGGCACACAGCAGTACTGGGTCTATAGAAATGCTGAAATCCAGCTGGTCACATGTTGCCAACTTCTTAATTAGGTTCAATCCAACTTTCTGGGAGTTGTTTTCCATTGCTCTTGGTTTTGTCCTCTGAATCATCCTTCCTTTCTGTAAGAAAACTGAGGTTGCCTTGTCAGTCGTCTTTTTGCCTGTAAAAGGTTGGGATCCAAAGGATTCTTTTCATTTTGTACTATATCTGTCCCTTTTTTGTCCGAGCTGGCAGTGCTTCCACCAGAATGGTTGCCTTAGAATCTTGAGGGATTTTCTATGAATATTATCAGGTTTACTTCATAGAAAAAGCCACAACAACAAATCTCTTAAAGATAAACTCTTCTCTAGTTGGGTTTCCTGTGCAGCTGCTATATCACAATGCTCTTAAGATTCTTAAAAGTTCTGTTGATTAAGGAAAAGAATCTGTGAGGCATGCCCTTAAGATCCTTAGAGGGCTTTATTTTTGTTGTTATTTTTTTTTTCAAAGAAGCTTTAGATTACATATGTTACATAAAAAATATAAAGGATTCCCATATGGCCCACCCCCTACCCCTCCCACACTTTGCCATATCAACAACAACCTTCATTAGTGTGATGAATTTGCTAAAATTGATGAACACATATTGAAGCATTGCTACTAACCATGGACTGTAGTTTACATTATAGTTTACACTCTATCCCGCACAATTTTGTAGGTTATGACAAAATATATAATGGCCTGTATCCATCATTGCAACGTTATGCAGGACAATTCCAATGTCCCAAAAATACCCCCAATATTATACCTATTCTTCCTTCTTCCTCCCCTCAGAATCCTTAGAGGACTTTTTTATTTGAAAGAGTCTATTAAGCACGATCTTATCTTTCTGACATTTTAACAAAGGATTTTATTGTCCCATTCTGGATTTGGTCTTTGGCCTTTCTTAGTTAGAATCTTTTGCCTTCTGAAGAGACTGGCAATGAGAAACAATTATATTTGTGAGACTACAAGTCCTAAGCTCTTTTATATTTTGTGGTGGGTTTTATTGTTTGTTTGTTTGTTTGTTTGTTTTGAGTTCATTTTATCTTAGACAGTGAGAAGCCAGGTGGTACTTTATTACTTTGTCTGGAAATCTCCTTAGCTATTGCACTGAGTTCATCAAGTATATTTCCTGTTTTCCATATTACTGCAGGGAATAGTGTTGTCAAATTTTCTAGTGTGTGTCCTCTTTCCTCCATGTTCCAGTAAGATTTTCCTTACTTTCCTTTAAGCCCTCACTGACAACCTCCTCAAGGCCCTCTATGCTTCTTCCTGCTGCCTAGTCCTAAAGCATATTAGATGTTTGTTACTCCAGCACCAAACTACTGCAAACCATCATGGCTTAAAATAATGTGGGCATGGCTGGGTGGTGACATCTTGTCTTTGTTCCATGCAGTGTCAGCTGGGTTGGCTTGACCAGGACTAGGGGATCTACTTCCACCACATGGCTGACAAGGTGGTGCTGCCTGTCGACAAGAGTCTTTCCATAAGGTGGCGTGTGCTTCCTTACTCATGATGCTTGAGTTCTAAGAGCAAATGTCATGTCCCAAGAAATAGAAAGTAGAATTGGAAACTACCAGTTTCTGAAGCCCTGGGCCCAGAAACTAACCCAGGGTCTTTTCTACCACAATAAATTGGTCACGTGTCACAGAGCTTGATGGGAAAGGGGTCAGAGAATTTGGGAGCCATGTTTTAAAAGTCTTCTAAAGGTTTTATAGTTTTGCCTTTTATATTTCACTCTTTAATCCATATAGAATTAATTTTTTAAATCATCACTGGACTGGTTATGTTTTTCCTTTTCAAGTGTTCTTTTAATTGAGGTAAAATTTATATACAGTGAAATGTACAGATATTAAATGTATGATATGATGAATTTTAATAAATGTAAACACTCATGTAACACTCAAGTATATTTCCTTGAGTGTTAAATATTGTTAAAGATAAACAACATTTCTATCACCTCCTGAAGTTTCCTCATGCTTCCTTACAATCTCCACTCCCCACCTTTGTTCTGATTTCTATCACCATAGATTAGTTTTTCCTGTTCTTGAACTTAATATAAATGGAATCATACTATACGTACCCTTAGTATTGGGTTTCTTTCACTCAAAATAATGTTTTTGAGTAGCACCCATGTGGTACCTATCAATCAGTCATTCCTTTTCACTGCCAAATGATATTCACGGACATATCGGTTGGTTCTAGTTTGGGGATATTATGAATAAACTAGTATGCACATTTTTATAGGTTTCTTTCTTTGGACATATGTTTTCATTTATGCTCATCACTCTTATCTGAGTTTCTGCATTTTTTGCCATTTTCAGTGAAAGAATCATATAACCAGACACGGAAATCCTATTTCTTAACAGACTTCAACCAGTCCTTCTTTTATTAGACCTACTTTTATACTCACCTCCAGTGGCACCTAGTCTGTAAGTTGCTGGGTGTTTGGTCATCATTACACCTTTCTGGTTTAGGAGTCAGCTTTCTTTATTTCTTTTTTTTTTTTTCCAAAGATTTATTTTATTTCCCCTGCCCCGCCCTCTTCATTATTTGCACTTGTTGTCTGCTCTCTGTTCATCTTCTTTTCAAGAGGCACCAGGAACCAAACCTGGGGCCTCCCATATGGGAGGGAGGCGCCCAATTGCTCAAGCCATCTCTGCTTCCTGCTTGTTGTCTCTCATTGTGTTTCCTCTCTGTGTCTCTTCATTGTGTTATCTCGCTGCATCATCTTATTGCATCAGCTCACCGTGCCAGCCCATCAGGTCAGCTTGTTGTCTTGTTCGTCTTCTTTAGGAGGCACTGGGAACTGAACCCAGGGCTTCCCATGTGGTAGGCAGGTACCCAACTGCTTGAGCCACATCCGCTTCCCAGGAGTCAGCTTTCTTGAATCTGCTATGTCAGTTGCTACTGTTTCAATCTGCTTTCCATCTTCCAAAATTTTATTGTCTCTCCTTGTTATTCAGCTATTATTATAGAGGGTTTAGGAAAGAACAGAGTTAAATGTCTATGTTTAATTCATATTCTTTACCCTTCTGTTTTTTCCTTCTCTACTTTTACTCCTCTATGTCACCTTCCACATTTCTCCCCATCCTTTCTATTTTCCATTCTCTTCTCTCCATGTTGCTTCCCCTTAGAATTAGAATTAAAAATGTGGAAGAATCCTCGGAGAGCATTTGGCTCAAGTCTTTCATTTTACAAGTGTAAATCTGAGGCCCAGAGAGCCACATGGCTTTTGCCCTCCTACTCCTTCAGTGAGTGAGCCACGTCAGAGGAGAAAGAAGAGTATCCTTACTCAAAGGGGAGCCTGGAAGACAGATTGAGGAAAGATGGCATTGCCCAACAGGCTGCTGTGGGGCCTCTCCAAAGACTGTTTAGGATGGCCTCTCTCTCCTGTGCTCTGCCTTCCCCCTCTCCCACCACAGTGCTAGGTGGAGGGTGCCAGCTAGGAGATTGCCCAGCTGTCTTGACAGGAGAAACTGCTGAGACAAACATAGATAGGTGAGATCCTTCCCTTTTCTTTTTTTTTTTTTTTTTTTTTTTTTCATTCCAAATTTTTTTCTATTTTTACTATTTTCTTTGGGCCTAAGTGTTGATATAGAAAATAACAAAGGAAGAGGACTCTAAGGCCAGAACAAAGAGCAAAACAAGTGAACAGGGGTGTGGCCATTCTAAGTCCGATACCAAACACATACACCCCTAAGCACATTCTTGCTAATATTGCCATGTCCCCATACCTCCTTACAAATGTAAGGTGAGAGGTATAATGAATATGTGAGGCAACCCAGTACAGAAAATGAAACTACGTACATCTGGGGAATTGTTTAGATTTTTCTTTTCCGTGCACAGAAGACAAAGTGCAAGTTCTGTGCTTTGGCTTTTGATCTGGGCTGTTCTCCCAGAAGGCTGTGTTCCCAGAGCTTTTGGGCTGGCAGCAGTTGGGCACAGCTACCCTCTATCTCCCACAACATTTCACCACCTTAGCAGCTGGGAATCCTACTAGGGACCAGAGCCCAGGGTGTAAAAGACAGAAGAAAGCACTGTTCTCTGACTTCTCTACCCCAGAGACTCTTTAAGCTTCTTTAACTCTTTATCTCCTGCAGTTTGTATTTACTTGAACAAGAACGGCAGCACAGGACCCCACTTAGATAAGAAGAAGGTCCAGCAGCTCCCTGACCATTTTGGGCCTGCTCGCGCCTCCGTGGTGTTGCAGCAGGCTGTCCAGGCTTGCATCGACTGTGCTTATCACCAGAAAACCGTCTTCAACTTCCTCAAACAGGGCCACGGTGGTGAGGTTATCTCAGGTAAGCACCCTTAGTTTGGTAAGACCCCTAGCCAGAGGGGCAGGCCTTCTCAACTGGCCAACTTCTGACAAGACATCCTGGCTCCAACGTCACACATGTAGCTTCTGGGGAAAAAGGTATTCCATTCCTCAGAGAGTCCTCACCTTCAACCCCTAGAGCCCCTCCAAGCGTCATGCATACCTCTGCCAAGTAGAATACCCACACAGACTCTGCTTAACTGAGCCTCTCAGTGGACTCCTGTCCTGTCTACCTGCTCAACTTCTCCCATACAGAAAATATGCGAGTGTGTTGCTTTAAAGGTGTTCCAAATTATAGACTCCAATGTGGCAACAGGAGAATTTCTCCATACTGCGATAGCCTCCCACCTGTCTTCAGGGATCCCTCGTTCTTTAGCGTCCCAGTCCTAAGCCCACCCTCATACAAATGGGTCAAATCCCAGAGCAAAATGGGAAAAGTCATTCCCTCTTTCTTTCCTGCTGTAAGAGTTTAATTCAACTGCATGGTGTATTTTGCTTTCACTGAAAATATCCATTTCTTCTGCTGTGCCCTGGTTCTATTTCAATTTTCCCATGTCCCAAACCCTATTCTTTACCCACCAAATCTATGAAGACTTGACCTAGAATCTTTCAATCTTAACTGTATTCCATTCCATACTTCTCCACCCCTCCTCCTTAACAAGTTGCAATATCCTCAAGAAACACAGCTGACACAGCAGACCCCATAAAAAACTGAAATGTATCCTTTTCCAAACATTTACTGAGCCCTTACTGTATGTCAGGTATTAACCACCAGACACTGGTAGGGCAGGAGAGGGAGAATAGAAGATAATAGACTCAGGCTTTGCCCTGGTGGGAAAGAAAAAATATAAGCAGCAGCTAATTGTGAGAAGTGTTATAATAGAGAAATATGTACGGGGTGGTTTGGGAGCTCAGTATAGGGAATAATTAGCTAAGTGGAGGATGGGGGCAGGCAGAGAGGCCATTATTGTAGAAGGCTGGGAACTGCATGGAAAATTAAGCCTTAAGCTCCTTCTCAGTTCCAGACCACTCCCTGGTCTCTCTTTCTCTGCAGGAATCTGAAGGGCCTGGCCTTCTTTACTTCCTCTCTTTTCCTACTATTAGCTGCATCCCTCTAGGGTTCTTCCTCTACCCCAAAATTGGTTCCTGAAAGGGCCCTATCTCCCCATCTCCCTATTTCCTTGCTACTGTCAGAGACAAATACACAGACCATTTGTATTATACCTTTTTAATAAGAAATAAAGGGTAAAATAAAACCAAGCATGAAACACTTACAAATGTTGTCAAAATTCTACTACACTTATATTGATCAGAAATTGTGTACCCAAACCATTGCTGGCAATGGCTGTATTCTCTTCTGCCTAACTTGGTCAGTTCTTGTGGAAATAACACTCTAAATGAACAGATTTCCTAGAAGAGTTCCGGCCAAGTGATGGAGCAGATAGAATTATGTTCACAGTTGTTTTCACAAGTTGGATGAAATCATTCCAGAGCCCTGGGTGCCACATACCTAGCCTGACCACACCTGTTATTGTAGGACTGGAAAGTCTTTGGAGTTGGAGGCAAAAATCAAAGCCCTTAAGGAAAGGAGAAAGGGGCGGGAAGGAGGGAGGAAACTTGGGGCATTGACTGCTTTTGTGTAACCAGGTAAAGCCTGAGGCAAGCAGTGGGCTGAACTCCTGCCCAGCGCTGCTCGTCACTGTGGCCGACGTGCTCAGCCCTGTTTACTTAACTTCACAGCCGTGTTTGACCGGGAACAGCACACCCTCAACCTCCCAGCAGTCAACAGCATTACCTACGTCCTCCGATTCCTGGAGAAACTCTGCCACAACCTTCGTAGTGACAGTCTGTTTGGCAACCAGCCTTTTACACAGACTCATTCGTCACTCTTTGCCACAGAGTACGGCCACAACCACGACAGGTACCTACCAGGTAGGAGCTGGGATGGGCCCTGGGCTGAGAGAGGGTGCTAGGGCTAGCAGCAGCAGCAGTGAGGGCTCAGGGCCAGCCCACAAACCTGCTAGCCTAACACATACTATCCAGAAATCTGGGTTTTTTTGTCTTTTACCTTTGCCACATCTGGGACTGTTCAGTCTCCTCAGGTCTTTACTGCTCTCTTCAGAATTTTGTCTAGGATTATCTTTCTTTCTACTGTGTCCTTATCCCTAGAAAAAGGTGGCTTTTGATTTCTCCTCTGTGCTCCAAATTGTATGTGGTGCCACTGTGAAGTACAGTACATCTCCAAGTGTGAATCTGGCAGCAAAGGCCCAACTTAGATCTCCCTTGCCAGCAGGAAGGTTTAGTCTCAGGCTGCAGATTGAGAAATTTGCTCCCTGGTGATTGGCCATCCACTGTTTCCTTTGGCACATGGCCCTGACTCTTCTAGCACTGCCAGTCTAGCAAGTTGGTTCCTGCTATTTCTAACTAGGCTAGAAAATAACTTTGAGTTAACATATCAGACCCACAATGGGAAAGAGGGTGCCACGTGGCTGGATCAGTGACTAAGCACTTCCCAGAGAGGTTAAAGAGTAAATGGAACTCAGCATCTCTAACCTGGAGCCCAGGACGCAGAAGAACAGAGAAAGAAGGAAAGCCCGGCCCCAAACATAGTGAGGTAGGCCATTGCTAAGGGAGGGAGAAAAGACCCTTAAAAAGAGTCCTGCAGACTGTACCCTAGCCAGAGAAATAGAGATGTTGTACTGTCAGCATAGAAGCAGTGCTATTGGTTGGTAGGGAAGCACAGGCTGAAAGGTGTCCGCTTCTGATCTTCTACACGAGTCTTGCTGCCACATTGCCTTTCCTGTTGTCTTTTCATCAGAGACTTAACAGAATCACTTTTAACAAAAGTGCCACTTCTGGAAAAAGGTCTCAGGGAAGGAACTGCTTGCTCAGTTCCTCTGCCCCCATTTATGCTTTTGCACCCAAATGAGCTTTGCTTATGTGACTTGCATGCAGGGCAAAAAGATAACTGAATTTCAAATACACTTTTGTGGGACCCTTCAGCCATATCTGTGACCCCTCATTGATCTTTTTCATCAGAAGGAAGTCCTCACCTAATCTGCTCTAGATTGCTTTCTTTCAGCATCAGAATCTCTGAGAACATTCTTGCTTGCCATTAGAATATTGCAGTGGGAATCTGCACAAGTCATTGTGGACAAAGGGAGGTTGTTAAATATCCCCAGCTGTGGTGTTCAGAAACTGAGGTGCATTTAAGTAACAGAAGTGGGGCCTACGTGGGATTCTGAAAGAGCAGATATACAGGAAGGGGTAACATGCCCAGGAGTGCAGCTGTGAATCTGAAAAGAGATTTCTCAAAGAAATAGCAACTCAGAATTCTTAAATGGAATATTATCATTAAGAACTAAGAGAAATGTATCAATGGCAGCATTCAGAGATTGGTAGGGATGTGCATCATGGGCCTGCAGTCATGAAGGTGGTTTGGGATTGAGGCATGACTTTTCCTGGGAATTCTGCTCCAGTTTTTATCTCTCTGATTCAAATACCAGATAAGAGGAAGCAAGCTTTAGCCAGACTTTTCCTTCTTGCCTCACTAGCTAAGAAAGAGTCAAAAGCCACGGGTGTCAGATTCTACCATTGGCTGCCACACTTACCTTCTCCCATTTTCAGACAGGTACCGCCAACTCTCTGTACACTTTTGTGCTCTCTGAGCTCCTTTTCTCATAATGGGTGCTCATTATCTCCGCTACTCTCACCCTAGTTTCTGCCTGCTGCCCTGAAATGAGTGTTTTGTTGTGCCCAGACCAGACCGAACCTTGTCGAGACTTCTGACTTCTCTGCGCTTCGTAGCTTGTCTTTTCTGTCTGCCTTCCTACCTGCCTACCTTACTGACCCTTTGCCCCTCTTCTGATCATTTATCATTTGCTGCATTTTTCTGTTTACTTACCCAAACCTCTGCCAAAGAGCTTGATCTGTGCATGTTTCTGTCTTTTGCTTTGCCCTTTGGTTCTGGAGTTTATCACTCCCACCCTTTTCCCTGCGACACACTGCTACTGGCTTGACACCTATAGGTGCTACCTCAGTTATCTGGGCTTTTCCTTCCCTCCAGCCTTACCTTACCACTTAGTATCTTGGCCCAGCTGACCATGTACATTCTAATATAACAGATAGTCACAGAAGTGTAGGTAGGTTGCATATCCCTAAGCTTCCTTACCTAACTTGAAACTATTGCCTTTTTTCTCCATTGTTTTATTTTCAAATTTTTCAAACTTACAGTAAAGTTGCAAAAATAGTGTAATGATCAACCAGGTATTCTTTTTTTTTTTTTTTAAAGATTTTATTTATTTATTCATTTATCGCCCCCTTGCTGCTTGTGCTCGCTGGGTCAGCTAACCACGCCGTGCGGGCGGGCTTGCCTTCACCAGGAGGCCCCGGGAACCGAACCCGGGGCCTCCCATATGGTAAACGGGAGCCCTACTGATTGAGCCACAGCCGCTTCCCAACCAGGTATTCTTTACCTAGATTTATCGTGTTAATTTTTTGCCATATTTACTTTATCCCTCTCCCCCCCCCCCCAATATATATATATACTTTAAAATATATATGTCTTGTTTACTTACTCAATCATTTGAGAGTTAATTGCAGATGAAGGACATTATCCATAAATAATTTTGTAAGTATCTCCTAAGAACAAGGAACACAATACTATTACCACATTCAAGAAACTTAGCATTAATAAACTACAACTCGCTAACATACAGTCCGTATTCAAACTTCCTCAATTGTTCCAATGTCCTGTATAGCTATTTTGTTTCCCTAATCCAAAATCCAATGAAGTTTCATGTACTGCATTAAGTTGTCATGTCTTTTTAGTTTCCTTTAATCTAGAACAGTTCTTTAGCCTTATTTTCCCCTGTTACATGGCCTGACATTGGCATTTTGAAGACTCTAGGTCAGTTGTTTTGGTTTAGTCATCAAACATTTATTGAATACTTACTCTATGCCAGATCTTATACTGGACTCTGGGAAGACAGAGATGAAACATTCAATCCCTGCTCTCAAAGAGTTCCCAGCTCAGAGAGGGAGATATATGTAAACATGTATATAGTAAGAGCACAGAACGGAGGTACTTGGGCCCAGCCAGGAGTAATGGACAAGGAGTAAGGTGGAGGAAGAGGTCAGAGAAGGCCTCCTAGGGAGGTACTGTCAGAGCAGAGTCCCTTCTTTGGAGCTTCACACATGACTGGATCAAGTAAAAGGCTTGTGAAGATTAACTGAAAAGGGGCTTCTTCTGGCCCTCTACTACACTGACAATATTAAGCAGATGATCGATTAATTTAGTTGGTCCCAATTACTATTAATTTTAGGCATAAATGAAATCCACTTAATATTAATCTCTGGGTCTGTTATTCTGGGATTTCCCAGCTTCCTCTCTGCTGGAGAAAATAGTTCATTTGTACCATGGCAATGAATTCCTTGTATCTTTCTGTCTAATTGCCCTCCAGGTCTTCTGAGCTGGTTATAAAGTGGTTCTCCTGCCAAAATCCCAAGATTCATAGTGATTAAAGCCATATAAGAACTGTGAAATCTCCTAAGAAACCTCCTCATCCCCACACAGGTTTTTTCATAGAACTGTCAGGCAATCAGTCGTCCAAGTGTTTATTGACCACACTATGCCCAGCACTGCTCTGGCATGGGGGATTCGGTTGTAAACTAATCAGAGTCCTTGTCCTCTCAGAGCTTACAGTCTGGTGAAGAATATGGAAAAGTAAGCAAACAAATAATTCAGAGTAATGAGTGCTTTAATAGGAAAAGTTTAGGGTGTACTGAGCACAGAAGAGGGACACTCAACTCAAACTGGGTGAGTCAGGGAAGATTTTCCAGGAGAAATGATATCTAAGCTTGCCCTGAAGGAGTTAAGATAGTCAGATGAAGATGCCACTGACTCAAAGGGATGGGGGAGGGGTGGAAAGGGGGAATGGTAAAGAATGTTACTACAGACTGAGTAACACAGGAGAACCTGAAGGGCAAGAGGGAACATGACCTGTTTCAGAGGAACTGAATGTTCAGTATGGCTACAATAGAACGTTTAAAGAGAAGAATGTGAGAGATGTTGGAGCAGTAGTCAGAGTCATAAAAGATCTAATTGGCCATGTTACAGACTTTAAATTGTATAAAGTGAGGACCCACTGAAGTGTTTAAAGCAAGAAAGTAACAATCGGATTTGTGTTTTAGAAAGATCACTCAGGATGCTCTGTGGAAGAATGGATTGGAATGTGGAACAGGACAAGAGGCAGGGAAACTGTTGAAGATTTTTGTAGAAACTCTGCGAATCCTCCTAGATTTGAGAGTTACCCTTTCCTTTAAAATCCAAATGCAAATAAAATAAACCTCCATCCCACAAAATCCAAGATGAGGTTACATTTTCCTGGTAGTTGCCCATATTTCTATCTCTGAATTCCTGCTTCTGACTCGGTTTTTAAACCCTTCTTTCCCAGCCACCAGCTGTATCTACTGTCCTTACTCTACAGTATTTTGCCCCAAGCTTTGTTTCAGCTACTCATCCTTTTCCCTAAGAAAAAACTAACACAAGGCTGTTACATGTAATAGACTCTTTCTGAAGTTTTGGGGGAAATGAAGGATAATTACTGCAAAGAACAGGAAGCAACTTAACGTTTTTTATTTATATCTTACTGGCCTCTTTCACCTCAGCCTACAGCTGTTTTCTTTTCTTTCTTTCTTTTTTATTTATTTATTTATTTATTTTTCTTTATTTATGCCCCTTCCCCCAGATGGTTCTCTCATCTGTCTCTGCTCACTGTTTGCTCACCTTCTCCAGGAGGCACTGAGAACCAAAGTGCCCAACAGCCTGAGCCACGTCCAGTCCCCTTAGGCTGTATTGTGGCATCTGCTCATTGCAGCGGGAGGCAATGTCTAAGCTTGTTGCGTTACCGCCGTTTTCTTGGGTCATTCTTGCTACTGAGGCCTAGTTTTGGGGGATTTCCTTACCCCTCTGATTTCTCTCTTACCTCTGTCCTCATATCATCTCCTTCTCAAGCTATCAGCAGATAACTCCAAATTTCTGTAAATTTATTATGCAAAATAATTTAATTTCCTTTTGTCTCAGCTTTGCCCTCCTATACAATGCCTGGGTCTTCTCTTTCATAACCAAAAGTACCATTAATGTAATTATCTAAAAGAAAGAACCTCTAACCCAGATCTATATTTTTAGCAACTCAAGGAACAACAACAACAAAAAAGCAAAAGTCATGGAAATGTGTTTTTTCTTTAATATGACCCAAACCTATTTCTTAGGGAGGACTTCAGATGAGCATCCCTCTACCTCCTCCCACCTACCAGCTTTTTAAACAGGAACGGTAGACAGTACAGCTCACAGGCTAATTGGTTGGTTGGTTGGTTTTTGTCCTATTACAGAAGCAGATGATAACTTTGACCCATATTAGAACAGAAGTAGTGAAAGAAAAAATTGAGCTATTGAAAAAATTGAGCTATTGAGAAAGCAGTATCAACAAAACTGGTAATGGATTGGATGTAGGGATGAGGAAAGTCCATATTTCTGATTTGGACAAACTCAGTAGGTGGTGTTGTCAGTCCATGAAATAGGGCAAGGTGCAAGGGAGATGACTGGGTAGAAGATGATAAGTTCAGTTTTGGATATGTTAGGTTTGAGATGCCTGCGAGACTTCCAAGTGGAGGTAGAGTTAGATTTGTAAATCAAGCACCCAGCAGAGAAATCACTCACAACCAGTAGCTGGTGATTAAAGTCATGGGAGTAAATGAAATTTCCCAGGAAAAATATATAAAGTTAAAAGAAAGAAGTCCTAGGACATAACCCTGAGGAATAATGACATATAACAATTAGGCAGAGGGAGAGAAGACTTCAAAGGAGAGGAAAAAGATATAGTCAGAGAAGAAGGAAGAAAACCAGGAAGATCAAAATATTTTAGAGCAAGGGAGCGGATGTAGCTCAAGTGATTGAGCACCTGCTTCCCATGTACCAGTACCAGGTTCTATCCCCAGTACCTACTAAAAACAAACAAACAAACAAGAAAACCACGTCTCATTAGAAAGCAGATATAGCTCAGTGGTTGAGTGCCTGCTTCTCATATAAAAGGTCCTAAGTTCAATCCCTGGTACCTCCTAAAATATATATATTTCAGAGGAGCAGAGTATTTCAACAGAAGGGGAGGAAGTAGTCAGTGGTATTGATTGCTACCAAAAGTCAAATAACATGAGGAGTAAAAAATGTCTCTGAGATTTAGCAACTAAAAGTGTGATGACCTTGATGAGAACAGTTTTAATGGAGTGGTAATAGATAAAAAACCAGAATGAGGGGTGAGGGTAAGTTAAAAGAAAAAGCAGACTGTGAACTTAGATAACTTTTTCAAGAAGGTTGGCAGATCCCAATATCTGCACAGTTGCTGAAGCAGAAACTTTAATGTTATTCTTGATTTCTCCCTTTGCCTCATTTCCTACATTCATCAGGAAATACTGTTGTTCTGCCTCCAAAATGTTTCCATTCTTGACGGCTTTATTGAGATATAAATGTCATATAATAAGCTGCATACATTTAGAGTTCATAATTTGCTAAGTTTTTAACTAAGTATGCACTTGTGAAACTATCACCACAGTGAAGATAATGAACATAATCTATCACCCCCGAAAGTTTCCTCATGTCCCTTTGTAACCTCTCCATGCCACCACTGCTGCCCAAACCTCCTCCCTGCCATTTCCCCATCTCCAGGAAACCACAACTCTGCTTTCTATCACTATATATTAGTGATATATAGTGATCCATTCATTCACTGTGATGAAGAGTTCAAGTCTTTTGTTCATTTTTTATTATTTATTATTGCTATTATTGAACTATTATTGAATTATTTGTACAGTGTGGATGAAAGTCCTTTATCAGTTCAGATATGTGATTTACAAGTATTTTTTCCCAGTCTAGCTTACCTTTTCCTTATCTTAACTGTGTCTTTCAAAGAGAGAATTCTTAATTTTGATGAAGTCCATTTTATCTATTTTTCTTATATGGATCATGCTTTGAGTATCCTAAGAAGTATTTTCCAAACCAAAGGTAACTAAGATATTCTCCTGTTTTCTTCTAGGAGTTTTGTAGTTTTAGGCCTTACATTTAGGTCTGTGATCCGTTTTGAGTGAACGGTATATGGCATTAGGTAAAAATCAAGTTCATTTTCTTACATATGGCTATCTAAATGTTTCAGCACCATTTGTTGAAAAGATTATCTATGGCAGCTTGAGATTATTTTATTAATCCCCAAAAAAGAATGATTATCTTTGTAAATTAATCTGTTCCTCTGAGTATAATACCTTTTGATTGTATTAAATTCAGTTGAGGAAACTTTGATTAGATTATCTGTTCAGCTTGCTTTGGGCTTTTTATTTGACTACATCAGTGGGTGTGACTCAGGTTGAGTTCCCGTCCCCTTTCTGGATTTGATATAAACGGGCACTCACACAGACACATGGAAAGAAAGAACTCTGTCATTTATGAGCCTGCCATTTGACAGAAAGGAGAAGGTTCAAACAGCTGAGGCCCCAGGGAGAGATGAGCCATTTTGCTTGATAGCTTACGTCTGAAATTGGGAACAAAGCAGAACAACCGAGACTGATATAGAAGGCCCAGAAAGAAACAAACCCTATTCCAAGAGAGAGGGGACTACAGGATCACTTAAACACAAAGCCTCAAGAGGCTGGATCCACAAGCTCAAGAAGAAGAGGAAGCCCAGAGGGGAAGGAAAGACCGGGCAGAGATCACCCACCATTCTTGTTTCAATACATGGCAGCTGCCTTTGGTGAGAAAGTACCTCTTATAGTGGCCTTGAGTTGGACTTTCCATGGCCTTGGGACTGTAAGATTTTACCCTAAATAAATACCCTTTATAAAAGCACCAGGTTTCTGGTACTTTGTATCAGCACCCCTTTGGCAGACTAATATAGAAATTGGTACCAGGAGAGTGGGGTTGTGCTGCTTGCAATTACCAAAAATGCTGGAACAGTTTTATAAATGGATGAGGGGTATTTTTTGGAGGAATTGTGAGATCCTTTATGAAAAGGGCCTAGATTGCTTTACAGAGACTGTTGGTAGGCATATGTACCCTAAAGTTATTTCCAGTGAGGCCTTAGAAGGAAATGATGAAACAATTATTGGAAACTGGAGGAGAGATGATCTGTGTTTTGATGTTGCAGAGAACTTGGCAAGATTGACTCCTGATGTTAGATGGAAGGCAGAATTTGAAAATGACGAGCTGGCAAGATCTCCAAAGTAAATGTGGAAAATGTGGCCTGGCTTCTCCTTGCAGCTTATAGCAAAATGCGAGAGGAAAGAGATAAGCTGAGAACTGAATTATTGGGCACAAAGAAACCAGAGACTGATTTTGGAAATTCCAAGCTTCTGGAAATCAAGCCAACAGACAATAATGCCCCATTTGAGGACTTGACTAAACTTGGAACTTGTAAGTCAGGATTGAAAATGCAGTTATCCAGGAAAGACTTGTGGAAAGTCTTGCTGTCTGATGGCCTGAACCCCTGTTTCCTGCATGCTAAACCAACAAGCTTTTTGCAAGATCTGTATGAACAAAACCACTGTCAGCCTGGACTAAAGGGGACAGGGAGGGGGAGAGATGGAATGGAAAACGGCTTTAAGAAGAAAACCATGGAAGCTGAGGTCTGGCATTAAGACATCTCCTCGGGCCAAGAGAGGGCCCCCACCCATGTGTACGGAAAGGGTGAGTTTGCCCCGACATATGAAGAAGTTGGATGTTCCAGCCCACTGTTCAGGGAGAGTTTGACTGCCCCGGGCTACAGAGAGGGTGGAGCACATATCTTGGTGGTTGGAGAGAGTGAGGTCATCACCCCCACTGCTCTGAGGGGGTTGGCTTAGTCCCCATAGATTAGAGAGGGCCAGGTCACCACCTCACTGTTCTGAGGAGGTTCAGCCTGTGTGCCAGAGATTAGGGAGAATGTTGCCTCTGCCTCATTGTTCTAAGGGGGTTGAGACTATCCCCCAGAGATTGGGGAAAGTGTGGCTGTAACCCCAGTGCTCTTGGAGGATGAGGTCTGGAGCTCTGTCCCCACCCAGTTGCTTAATAAGGGTGTAACCAAGAAAATGATATTTGGGCAAGCCTGTGGAAAGGGTGGGTCCCAGTGAGGCCCTGAGGAGAAGAAGAAACTGTCATTTTAAGGATGACTCTCAG
Source organism: Tolypeutes matacus (assembly GCA_026826555.1). NCBI lineage: Eukaryota > Metazoa > Chordata > Mammalia > Cingulata > Chlamyphoridae > Tolypeutes > Tolypeutes matacus. Next base: position 34,859,688 of record JAKSZT010053883.1, on the reverse strand, counting down.
ACTTTGAAATCTAATGGAGTATGCCCTGCAGGTTTTCGGAACTGTTTGGGACCCATGAGGCATGTTTCCCTGCCAAATTCTCTTTATGGTAATGCAAATGTTTATCCTATGTCTGTGCCTCATTTTTATATTGGAAGCAGATAACTTGTTTTGTAAGTTTCATAGATCTACAACCAGAGGGAACTTTTGACCCAAAAGAAACTATATTCCTATAACTGATTTTGATGTGATTTTGAACTTAGCATTGACACTATAATAGTTTAACGTTTTCTGGAATATTATAATGTCTTTTTAGGATTCAGAGGGTTGAGTGTGGCAGTTTCAGATTATTTTATGAATCCCAAAAAGAGAAAGATTATGTTTGTAAACTAATCTGTTCCTCTGGGTGTGATACTCTTTGATTTTATTAAATTCAGTTGAGGGGCCCTTGATTAGATTACCTGTTAAGATTGCTTTGGGCTTTTGATTTGACTACATCAGTGGGCATGACTCAAGTTGAGTCCCCTCCCCTTGCTGGGTTTGATATAAACAGACACATAGACAGACACATAGGAAGAGAGAGTTCTGTCATTTTTGATCCTGCCATTTGACAGAAAGGAGAAGGTTCAAACAGCTGAGGCCCCAGGGAGAGATGAGCCATTTTGCCTGATAACTTACAGCTGAAATTGGGAAAAGAGCAGAACAGCTGGGACTGATAAAGAAGGCCCAGAAAGAAATAAGCCCTATGCCAGGAGAGAGGGGACTACAGGATCACTTAAGCACAAAGCCTCAAGAGGCTGGATCTATGGAGCTCAAGAGGAAGAGGAAGCCTGGAGGGGAAGGAGAGACCAGACAAGAGATCTCCTGCCATCTTGTTTCAACACATGGCAGCTGACTTTGGTGAGAAAGCACCTCTTATGGTGCCCTGAGTTGGACTTTCCACGGCTTTGGGACTGTAAGCTTTTACCTCAAATAAATACCCTTTATTAAAAGCCAACAGATTTCTGGTACTTTGCATCAGCACCCCTTTGGCAAACTAATACCTTACCCTTTCTCTATTGAATGCTTTTTATTAATATGTTTTTTTTTTCTTTTTTTTTATTTATTGTGAGTAAAAATCAAAATTTTCACAATACATACCAATATTTGTAAAATGATAAATAAATATATATGCATATATGTGCATTTGCTTACAGAAATGTTATTTATATATATTTTTTAAAGGTGCTTAGATTACCTTTATTAATATGTTAATCAAAAAATTAAATCTTGAGAATTTCTCTAAGGGAAAATTTTAACTTTTTACCTTGGCACCTTTGATTAATTTAACAAGTTATTCATGTATATGTAGGTCTACTTCTGGATTCTCTAGTCTAATCTATTATTCTATTTGTTTATCTTTACACCAAAACCACACTATCTTGATTACTGTAGCTTTATAAGAAGTCTTGAAATCAGGTAGTGTAAGTCCTCCAACTTTGTTCTTCTTTTTCAAAGTAATATTGGCTGTTCTTTTGGATATTTTGGTTATTGCATTTCCATTCTAAATTTTAGAATCACTGTGTCACTTTTTGCAAAAAGAAAAGAAATGCCTGCTGGAATGTTGATTGGAATTGTATCGACTCTATAGATCAATTTTGGAAGACTTGACCTCTTGAACAATGTTGAATCTTCTAATCTATACAATATATCTGTCTACTTATTTAGGTCTTTAATTTTAGCACTCTTTTTTAGTTTTTAGTATAGACATTTTTTACACTTTTGTTAAATTTATTACTAAGTATTTCATTGTTGTATGTTTTTATAAATAGTATTTTCAAATTTAAATTTTCTGGTTATTTATTACTAGTATACAGAAATGTAATTGATTATTTATAATGATTTTATGTCCTGCAATCTTGCTAAATTTTAGTAGCCATTTGGAAGATTCCTCAGAATTTTCTACCTAGACAATATTATCATCTGCAAATAAAGACAGTTTTACTTCCTCCTATCCAATCTGGATACCTTTTGTTTCTTTTTCATGCCTTGTTGGACTGGCTAGCACCTCAGTACAATGATAGATAGAAGTATTAAGACAGGACCACTTTTTCCTGATTTTAGTCAGAAAGCATTCAGCCATTAAGTGTTGCTAGCTGTTTATTGTAGTTTGAAGAAGTTCCCTTTGATTTCTAGTTCGCCAAGAGTTTTTATTCATAATGGATGGTGGATTTTTTCTGCATCTGTTGAGATGATGATCGTGTGAGGTTTTTTTTTTTTTTTTTCTTTTTTAGTCTATTATTATATTATTACTACATCAATAGATTTTTAAATGTTAAGCCAACCATGCATCTTTGGTATTAACTCCACTTGGTCATTCTGTCATTGCTGTTTTGATTTGCTAAAAATTTATTTAAAATGGCTGCATTTATATTCACTGTGGATATTGGACTGTTTTCTTTCTTTATATTGTCCTTGTTTGGTTTTGCTATCAGCTTCATGCTGACCTCATAGAATGAGTTAGGGAATACCCCCTCCTCCTCAATTTTCTGTATAGAACTGGCAGTATTTCATCTTTAAATCTTTGGTAGAACTGACCAGTGAAGCTATGTAGGTCTGGAATTTTCTTCATTGGAAGGTTTTTAATTACTAATGCAATTTCTTTAATAGACATAGGCTGTTTGGGTTTATTTCTTCTTGAGTAAGCTTTGGTAAGTAAATGTCTTTCAAGGAATTGGCCTACTTTGTCTAAGTTGTTGTCATAAAGTTCATAATTTCCCTTTTCTTTTAATTACTTTAGAATCTGTGAAAATGTCATCTTCTCTAGTTCCTAATTTTGGTAATTTGTGTTTTCTCTCTTTTCTTCCTGATCAGTCTGACTAGAAATTTATCAGTTTCTCAGAGAAATCAGCACTTGTTCATTGATTTTCTCTCATGCTTTTATATTTTCTATTTCATTGATTTTTCTTCTGATATCCCTTAATCTGCTACTTTGGATTTACTATGCACTTCTTTTTTGAGTTACTTATTATGGAAATTTAGGTCAATCATTTGAGATGCTTCTTCTTTTCTAATCTGAGCATTTTGTTCTATAAATTTCCTTTATGAAGCTTCAGCTGCATACCACCTAGTTTTTAAGATTTTTTTAATTAGAGAAATTGTAGGTTACAGAAAAATCATGCATAAAATACAGAGTTCCCATCTAATCCCCTATTATTAACACCTTGCATTAGTGTGGTACATTTGTTACTATTCATGAAAGAACATTTTTATAATTGTACCATTAACTATAGTCCATCATTTACAACAGGTTTCACTGACTGTGTTCACAGTTCTGTTTGTTTTTTAATTTTTATTCTAGTAACATGTATATAACCTAAAATATCCCCTTTTAACTACATTCAAATATATAATTCAGTGCTCTTAATTATACTTACAAGGTGTAATGGATGGATCATTACAGGATCATATAGAAACCCTGTATAATTTAAGTATTAACTCCCCATTCCCTACCCCCACCCCATCCATCCCCTGATAACCTAGCATACCACCAATTTTGAAATGTCAAGTTTCTACTTTTATTCCATTCAAAATACTCTCTAATGTCCCCTTGGTTTTCTTTTTAACTCATGTGTTATTTCAAAGTATTATTTAGTTTCTAAATACTTGGGAATTTTCCAAGGTTCTTTCTGTTACTGATTTCTAATTTAATTGCATTATGGTCAGAGAATATACTTTGTATGATTTGAATTTATTTAACAAATCAATTTTATTGATAGATATTTATAAAGCATTAATCCATCCAAAGTGTACAATCAGTGGTATTTGGTATAATCATACCAAATGTACATAGTTATGCATTCATCACGTCATTCATTATTAGAGCGTTTTCATTATTACAATAATAATAATCATAAAAAACAGACAAACAAAAATCTCATCACCTCTCAAGCTCTGTGCTTCCCCTGCTGTACCCAGCTGCTATTCTGTCTCTGCCTCTCCAGTTTATTTTTATTTGTATTTTGTAAAATCAGTCTTATGTATGAAATATTACACGTATTTGTATTTCACATGAAGTTTCACTATGTTATGCAATTCCAGGTTACATTTTTTAGCTGTCCTTCTAGTAATACACATATCCTTGGACTCTCTTTTTCAACCACTGTCATACCCATAAAACAGCACTGCTAGTTATAAACACTGTGATATGCTTTCCCTATTTCTATTCATTTCCAAAGATTTACAAAAAACGTTTTTACCAATTCTGCACAGATTTACCCTCAGCTTTCCATTCTCTAATCTCATTCTATTTTCTGGTGACCCATATTCTAGTTATTAACTCCATGAGTTTACATAATATATTTTGTTCACAATAGCTCAGTCATACAGTACTTGTCCTTTTGTGTCTGGCTTGCTTCACTCAGCAGAATGTCCTCTAGGTTCGTCTATGTTGTCACATGCTTCACAACTTCATTTATTTTTACTGCTGCATAATATTCCATCGTGCGTATACACCACAATTTGTTTATCCATTCAACAGTTGTTTCCAACTTTTGGCAATCATGAATAATGCTGCTATGAACTTTGGTGTGCAGGTGTCTGTTCATGTCACTGCTCTCGCTTCTTCTGGGTATAAGTGGTATTGCCGGGGCACATGGCAGGTCTATATTCAACTTCCTTAGGAACTGCCAAACAGTCCTCCATAATGGCTGTATCATTCTACATTCTCACCAACAGTGAATAAGCATTCCTGTCTCTCCACATCTTCTCCAACACTTGGAGTTTTCTGACTTTTTAATAGTGGCTGTTCTAATACATGTGAAATGATATCCCACTGTAGTTCTGATTTGCATTTCCCTTATCGCAAGTGATATTGAACATTTTTTCATGTGTTTTTTTGTTTGTTTGTTTTTGTTTTTTTAATTATTTTATTTGTTTATTTTTTTTACCAGGAGGTCCCAGGGATCGAACCGGGTCCCTCCATATGGGAGACGGATGCCCAACCCTTTGAGCCATATCCGTCCCCCTTCATGTGTTTTTTTTTGCCATTAGTATTTCTTCTTTGGACAAATGTCTATTCAAGTTTTTGCCCATTTTTTATTTAGGTCCTTGATCCATTTTAAGTTCATTTTTGTATAAAGTGTGAGACAGGGTTCCTCTTTTCTTTATTTTGGATATGGATAGCCAGTTCTCCCACCACCAATTGTTGGAATAAACAGTTCTGGCCCAGCTGGGAGGGCTTGACAGCCTTATCAAAAATCACTTAACCATAGATGTGAGGTCTATTTTTGAGTTCTCAATTCAGTTCCATTGGTCAATCTGTCTGTCTTTATGCCAGTACCATGCTGTTTTACCACTGTAAATAGGTATAATACTTTATAGTCAGGAAGCAAAAGTCCTCCAACTTTGTTCTTCTTATTTAAGACATTTTTGGCTATTCGGTGCCTCTTACCCTTCTAAATAGATTTAATAATTGGCTTTTCTATTTCTGCAAAGAAAGGCTTTTGGGATTTTTTTGGGGATTGCATTGAATCTGTAAATCAGTTTGGGCAGAATTATCTTAACAATGTTTACTCTTTCAGTCCATGAACACAGAATGTCCTTCCATTTATTTAAGTCTCCTTCCATTTCTTTTATCAATTTTTTGTAGTTTTCCGAATACAGGTCCTTTATGTCCTTGGTTAAATTTATTCCTAAATATTTGATTCTTTTAGTCACTATAATAAATGGAATTTTTTTCTGATTTCCTCCTCAGATTGCTCATCAGTAGTGTATAGAAATACTACTGATTTTTGTGTATTAATCTTGTATCCTGCCACTTTGCTGAACTCATCTAATTAGTTCTAGTAGCTTTGTTGATTTTTCAGGATTTTCTAGATACAGAATCATCAGGGAATAGTGAAAGTTTTACTTTTTTCTTTCCTATTTGAGTGCCTTTTATTTCTTTATCTAGTCTAATTACTTTATCTAGAACTTCTAGCGCTAGCACAATATTGAATAACTGCATCTTTGTCTTACTCCTGATCTCAGCAGGAAAGCTTTCAGTCTTTCACCATTGGGTACAGTGCTAGCTGTAGGTTTTTCACATATGCCCTTTACCATATTGAGAAAACTTCCTTCTATTCCTATCTTTTGGAGTATTTTTATCAAGAAAGGATGCTAGGTGAAAGCACAACATAATGTTTGTAACTAGTTGTGCTATTATATGGGTATAAACAGTGGTTGAAAGGGAAAGTCTAAGGTCATGTATGTTACTAGAAGGAAAGCTAAAAGATGTAACATGGGACTGTATAGCATAGTAAAACCTCATGTGAAATATGAATATGGGTAATATTGCATATATAAGACTATTTTTCTTTGAAACTGAATAAATATTTTGCATATTGATGTTACAAGAAAGATGGAATTAGATTAGTGGTTATGTAGGGCTGGGGAAGGATAGAGGGATTGAGAAGTGACTGGTAAGAGGTGTGGAATTGTTCTTTTGGGAGTAATTAAATTGTTCTAAAGTTTTTTGTGGTGATGAATACACAACACTAATTATACATTGATTGTAAACTTTGAAAAGATTTATGATATGTGAATATATCTCAGTAAAATTGCTTAAAAACAATAGGAAACAAGAACAAAAAAACAAAGGATGCTGTATTTTGTCAAATGTCTTTTCTGCATCAATCGAGAGGATCATGTGATTTTTTTTTTCAATTTTCAATGTGGCTTATTACACTAATTGATTTTCTTGTGTTGAAAACCCTTGCATACCTGTTATAAAACCCTCTTGATTATGGTGTATAATTCTTTTAATGTACTTTTGAATTCGGTTTGCAAGTATTTTGTTGGGGATTTTTGCATCTATATTCACTAAAGGTATTGATCTGTAATTTTCTTTTTTCATAGTATCTTTATCTGGTATTGGTATTAGGGTGATGTTGGCTTCATAGAGTTTAATAGCTTTCTTTCCTGTTCAATTTTTTGGAAGAGCTTGAGCAAGATTGGTATTAGATCATCTTTGAATGATTGGTAGAATTCACCTGTGAAGTCACCATGTCCTGGGCTTTTCATCTTTGGGAGGTTTTTGCTGACTGTTTCAATCTCTTTACTTGTGATTCATTTGTTGAGGTCTTCTGTTTCTTCTAGGATCAGTGCAGGTTGTTTGTGTGTTTCTAGGAATTTGTCCATCTCTTCTACATTGTCTAGTTTTTTGGCATACAATTGTTCACAGTACTTTTATGATCTTTCTTATTTTTGTGGGGTCAGTAATAATGTCAACCTGCTCTCATTTCTGATTTTATTTATTTGCATCTTATCTCTTTTTTTTTCTTTGTTAGTGTAACTAATGGTTTCTCAATTTTGTTGATCTTCTCAAAGAACCAAATTTTGGTTTTGTTGATCTGTTTTTTGTTCTCAATTTCATTTATTTCTCCTCTGATCTTTACGATTTCTTTCCTTCTGCTTGGTTTGGGATTAGTTTGCTGTTCTTTTCTAGTTCCTCCAGGTGTGCAGTTAGAGCTTCAGTTTTAGCTCCTCTTTTTTAATGTAAGCATTAAGGGCTGTAAATTTCCATCTCAGCACTGCCTTTGTGGTATCCCATAGGTTTTGATATGTTGTGTTCTATTTTCATTCATCTCAAGACACTTACTGAATTCTCTTGCAATTTCTTCTTTGACCCACTGATTAATTAAGAGTTTGTTGTTTAATCTCCATATATTTATGAATTTTCCCTTTTTCTGTCCATTATTGATTTCCAGCTTCATTCTGTTATGATTAGAGAAGGTGTTTTGTATAATTTCAATCTTTTTAAATTTGTTGATACCTGTTTTGTGACCCAACATATAGTCTATCCTGGAGAAGGATCCATGAGTGCTTTAAAAGAATGTATATCCTGTTGTTTTGGCGTTTAATGCTCTATAAATGTTAAATCTAGTTCATTTATCATATTATTCAAGTGCCCTGTTTCTTTCTTTATCCTCTGTCCAGATGTTTTATCCAATACTAGAGAGTTGTGTATTGAAGTCTCCAACTATTATTGTAGAGACATCTATCTCTCCCTTCAGTTTTGCCTGTGTGTGCTTCATGTATCTTGGTGCACCCAAGTTAGGTGCATAAATATTTATTATAGTTACTTCTTCTTGGTGAATTGCCCCTTTTATTAATATATAATGACCTTCTTCATCCCTTATAGCAGTTTTGCATTTGAAATCTATTTTGTCCAATATTAGCGTTGCTACTGCAGATCTGTTTTGGTTACTATTTGTGTGGAATATATTTTTTTCATCCTCTCACTTCCAACCTGGTTGTGTCCTTACATCTGAAGTGAATGTCTTGTAGACAGCCTTTAGATGGCTCATATTTTCTTATCCATTCCATCAGTCTATATATTTTGATTGGGGAGTTCAAACCATTAGCATTCAATGTTATTACCGTTAAGGCATTATTTTCTTCATCCATTTTATCCTTTGGCTTTCCATTATCATATCTTACTATTGTCTGTGTTTTTACCCTTTAATTTACTCTTCCTAATAATCTTCATTTCTAACCTCTTGTGCAAGTCTCTCACCCTTGTTTTTTCCTTTCAGGCTGCAGCACACCCTGTAGTGTCTCTTGTAAGTTTGGTCTTTTGGTAATATGTTCTCTCAGTTTTTGTTTGTCTGTGAAGACATTAAACTTACCCTCATTTTTGAAGGACAGTTTTGCCAGATACAGAATTCTTGGCTGGCAGTTTTTCTCTTTCAGTACCTTAAATACATCAAACCACTTTCTTCTCTCCTCCATGGTTTCTGATGAGAGGTCGGCACTTAATCTTATTGAGATTCACTTGTATGTGATGCTTTGCTTTTCTCTGGTTGCTTTTAGAATCCTCTCTTTATCTTTGATATTTGTCATTCTGAATAGTAGGCATCTTGGAGTAGGTCTGTTTGGATTTATTCTGTTTGGGGTGCATTGTCCTTGGATTTTGATATTTATGTCTTTCATAAGGGTTAGGAATTTTTCAGTCATTATTTCCTCAAATATTCTTTCTGCCCCTTTTCCATTCTCTTCTCCTTCTGGGACACTGATAACACGTATGTTTTAGCATTTCACATTGCCATTTAATTCCCTGAGACTGTGTTCCATTTTTTCCATTATTTTCTCTTTCTGTTCTCCTGTCTTTTCCAGTTCAGTTGTTCTGTCCTTAATATCACTAATTCTGTCTTTGATCAATTCAAATCTGCTGTGATGTGCCTCTAATGTATTTTTAATCTCATCCATTGTATCTTTCATTCTTATAAGCTCTGTTACTTCTCTTTATAGGCTTTCAAATTGTTCTTTATGCTCACCTAGTGTCTTCTTAATATTCTTTATCTCTTTAGTCATATTTTTCTTCAATTATTTGAATTGATTTAGTAGATTTGTGTAATAATCATTGATTAGTTATGTTAACTCCTGTATCTCATCAGGATATTTGGACCATCTTTTCATGTTTCCTAGTATGGCTTGTAATTTTTTTTGCTGATGTCTAGGCATCTGAATATTTTGGTGATTTTACTCTGATGGTCAATTTCTCTCTCTTGTCTAATGTTTTTTTTGTTTGTTTGTTTGTTTTGTTTTGTTTTCCTTCACAGCTCTTCTCTGATTTTTGGTTCAGTTATTATCAGTCTTTAAAATTTCCCAGTTTAAGTTACAAAATCAGGCAGGGGCTCACTTATGGGGCGCAGATTTTCTCCCATGAGTTGGGGCTAAAGAGAGACCTAAAAGCATTTTTTCTCCTTGCAATTTCATACCCGGCCAGTAAATGGTGCTTGTCGGGGAGCCTTTCCACAAAGGTGTTTCTTTCAACTTCTGTTTCTTGTGTTTCCTGTCTGCTTAGAACTGATGTTCAAAGCAGGCTCTGGTGGCTGAATTCCCTGAAGAGAAACCACTCTTGGCCTTCCAATGCACCCTCTCTCTTCCCTTGTAACAGCTGACAGTGAGGAAGATGTCTGTTCCCCTCTCAGGCAGCTGCAGTGAGCCAGGGGTTTTATCCAGGCTTAATGTCTTGATTTTGGGGAATGGGTGCCCTTCCTGGTCGCTGCAGGGGTTTAGTAACTCATAATTGTTGTTTCGGGTTCTTTGTCTCTGTCCCTTGCCCTCCTAGGGGTTGCACAGCACTGTCCTGGTCTGCTGACTCCTCAAGCAGGTCCCTTGACGGCTTTTGGCCCTTTCTCCGTTGTTTTTGTGAAAGAGTTGAACCCTGCCTGCCTACTCGGACACCATCTTCCCGGAACTCCTGATTTGAATTTTATTAAATGTTTTATGATCTACTTCTTGGTAAATGTTCTACTTGAAAACTGTGTTTTCTGCCATTGTGGGTTGGCGTGTTCTATAAATGTCATAGGTTTCAAATTGGTTAATGCTGTTGTTTGATAATGCTTTTCTGTCTTCTTGTTCAATTAATTATTGAGAAGTGGGTGTGGAATCTTACTATAATCGAGGATTTGACTTTTTCTCCTTGGAGTTCAATTAATTTTGCTATTGTTTTTTCTGTTTGTTTTTGTTTTTGTTTTTGTTTTTTCTGTTAATAGGTGCATAAAAGTTATATTAGTATGTCCTATTTATAACATAATAATAATCTTTATTATTCTTTATCTTTATGAAATGACCAACTTTAAACCTTGGTGAAAGCCTTTGCTCTGAAATCTACTTTATCTTCTATCAAAATAGCAGCTTCAGATTTCTTTTGATTAGTGTTAGCATGTTATATCTTTTTCCATCCTTTTACTATACCATATTTGTTTCTTTATATTTAAAGGGCATTTCTTGAAGGTAGCATAATACTTAGGTTTTTTTTTTGTTTTTTTTTCCCCAATCTCAGGCTTTAAATTATAATGTTTAGACCATTGACATTTAATTCAATTATTAATTTGGTTGGGTTTTAAATCTGCCATCTCACTATTTGTTTCCTGTTTGTTCCATCTATTCTTTATTTCCTTTTTCCCCTTTTTCTGACTTGCTTTGGATTAATTCAGTGTTTCTTTGTAATTCTATTACATTTCCTTTGTTGGCTTAATAGCTATAACTCTTTGTTTTGTTATTTTGGTGATTGCTTTACAGTTATACGTTTTTTTAAGTGGTTTTTTTTTTTTTTCAATCCCCCCCCCTTGCTGCTTGTGCTTTGTTGTGTCCATATGCTGTGTGTTTTTCAGTGTCTGCTTGTCTCCCTTTGTTGCGTCATCTTGCTGCACCAGCTCACTGTGCTGCACGGGCCCTGAGCTCTCCACGCCGCGTGGGCCCTGAGCTCACCTTGCCACACAGGAGCTCCTTCACCAGGATGCCCCGGGGTTCGTACCCGGGGCCTCCCATATGGTAAACAGGAGCCCAACCAATTGAGCCACAGCTGCTTCCCTATAGTATACATTTTTAATTTATCACAGTCTACCTTAAAGTATATCATATCACTTTACATATAGTAAGAACCTTACAATAGTTTATTTTCACAATACACTTTTCAGCTTTTGTACTATTATCATACATTTTACTTGTACTTAGAAGCCCCGCTTTATATTTTTATTATTTTGCTTTAAATATGTAATTGTCTTTTCAAAATATTTTTTAAATATTATTTAAAATAAGAAAAAAAGCCCTTTATATTTACTTTTATATATTTATAGTGACCAATTCTGATATTCTTCATTCCTTTGAGTAGATCCTGAGTTTCATATCATCATCATCTTTCTGCCTGAAGGATTTCTTTTAACATTTCTTATGGTTATGGTCTACTAGAGACAAATTCTTTTAGCTTTTGTATCTCTGAAAAAAGTCTATTTCACCTTTGGTTTTTTTTTTGTTGTTGTTGTTGTTGTTTTGTTTTTTTGTTTTTTTAAAAGATGCTTTTGCTCTGTTTAGAATTCTAGGTTGATGTTGTTGTTCAGCACTTTAAAGATATTGCTCCATCTTCTGTCTTGCATTGTCCCTGAGAAGTATGCTGTATTTTTGGTCTTGTGTATATAAGGTGTTTTTTGTTGTTGTTTTTTCCTCTAGATGCTGTCAAGATTTTCTGTTTATCACTGGTTTTAAGCAATTTAATGACAGTGTGCTTTGGTGAGATTTTCTTCATGTCTCTTGTGCTTGGGGGGGTCATTGAGCTTCTTGGATGTGTGGGTTTATAGTTTACATCAAATTTGGGAAAATCCTGACATTATTTCTTCACCCCCCCTCTCTTCTCTTCTCTAGAAACTACAGTTACACATCTATTAATCCTCTTGAAGTTTTCCCACAGTTTACTGAGGCTGCTCTGTTAATTTTTCTTCAGTCTTTTTGGTGTGTGTATGTTTCATTTTGGATAGACTCTATAACTTTGTATAAATTTATTCATCTTGGGGACGGATGTGGCTCAAATGGTTGGGCATCTGCCTCCCATATGGAGGGACCTGGGTTCGATTCCCGGGACCTCCCAGTAAAAAAAAAAAAAAAAAAAAAAATTAATCTTTTCTTCTACAGTATCTAAACTGCTGTTAATTCATCTCCTGTATTTTTCATGTCAGACATTGTATTTTTCAATTCTAAAAGTTCATTATGGGTCATTTTTTATCTTCATGGTCTCTTCTTAACATGCCATCTTGGCGCTACTTTCTCGAACACATGAAATATAGTTATAGTCACCTCTCCAGTGCTCTGCTTTGTGAACTTTTGCTGTATTAGCCTCTTCATACTCTCACCTCCATCTCCTCAACTGAGGAGTTCACTGGTCTCTGCCTGATTTTCTTCCCCCTGCACTATGGCCTGGAAACCCAATCCAGGTAGTAGTAAGCTGGGAACAAGCTTAGGGCTCACCTCATTTGCTTCCCCTTTCAGGAATCACTGTCCTGTGCAGCCTGATAGCCAACATCTGAAGACTGGTATTTTATATATTTTGTATTTTCTTTTACTTGTTTCAGGTATTAGGATAAATCTGGTCTCTGTTACTCCACCTTAGCTGGCAGCAGAAATTCAAAGTGTTTCTTGAATCCATGTACATCTTACCATTTCTACTGCCTTCACATCATCCTCCCTCTCCCAGCCTAAGAGATTCTTTCTGGCCTATCTCATCGCCTTACCATATCTCTTATTCCTCTCTGCTCCATTTTCTAATTAATAGTTCAAGTGATCTTCTTAAAGTTTAAATTAGATTATAACACTCTCCCATTTAAAACTCTTTAGTAGTTTTCTATTGCACTTATAATAAAATCCAAATGTACTATTTTGATTTCCAATGCCCTACATGATCTGGTCACTGCTTATTTCTCCAAACTTATCCCTTTATGCTGTTCATTTTAGTTCCACTGTTTTCCCCTCAGTTTCCCTACATATTCCAAGATATTTTCTACCTCAGGGTCTTTCTCTATACTACCAGGCAGCAGCCTCTAGCCATTGCACCAGGGAACCTATAGCAGATCCTTTCCCATGACTAGGTTCTACCCAAACCAAGTTCTGCCCATAGAATTCTCTATATGTGAGGGTCTCCTGGGTCCTAGACCATATTTCTATTCTTCGCAGTTTTTCTTAGAAATAGGGTATTTATATAATGCTTGAAATTCATTTTAGGCCTCCGATGAACCGTAAAATGAAGTGCATTGCCTGGCATACCTCCACATTTCAGATGGTCTCTTCTTCAGAGCATAGATTAAATATGAAGTTGTCAAAGAGACCTCTCTGAATCTCCTTATCTAAAAAAAGGTCCCCCAGTTATTTTCTGTCTTTAAACCCTGTTCCTTTCCTTCATAATATTTATAATAGTTTCCAATTTTTTTTTTTTTTTTTTTTTTGCTTGCCTTTTATCATCCTCCCCAATAGACTAAATATTCCATGAGGGGAAGGATAATAACTATCTTTTTCACCGTTGCATCCTCAGTATCCATAACCCCAACTGTCACATAGTATGTAATTTGTAATATTTGTTGGATGAAAAAGTGGTAGTAGATATGGGACCTGTGGTTCAGGTAGGGATTTTTTTTTTAACATTGGGAGAGATTTAAGCATGCACAAGGACTTTGCTAGTCTCTAGGTCCTGTGGTGGTGTAAGAATTTTTTCAGATCCACAGCTCTAATTTCTTGGTTATTAGTTCATCCCTGTGAAAGGGAAAGCATGGTTGTGAGCACAACATCTTTGACTCAGAAATATAAAGGGCTCTAGAGATAATCCAGTGTCTAGCCCAACAGAGGAGGTTGGTCATCTAACCTCTGCTTAAATACTCCTAATGATAGGTTGCTCTCGCTCTCTTTTGGCAATTGCGTTTATTGTTGGATAAGTCTGATTGTTAAATTGCCCTTCCTCTTGACCTGAGATCATCCTTGTTATGAATCCTACCCCAGTACCAATTCCTGCTTACTGCATTCCAGAAGAACAAATCCCGCCCTCTTCCTTTCCCATGAATGACCTTAGAGTATTTGAAGGCAACTGCCTCCTCTGAGTTTTTTCTTCTCCAGGCTATACATTCCCAGGCCTTTTCTCCTTTGCCATGTTTTCTAGGCTCCTCACCAACATCCTTGTCATCCTCCACTGGAAACGTTAGTTTTTTAAGGTCAGCCTTGCAATGCAATACTCAGATCTGCTTCTCAAAGAAAATGAATACATAAGAGCAAGGTCCTTATTTGTCTGTTACCTCTGCATACCCCATACCTAGCATAGTGACTAGCACACAAAGGGTGTCTGACAAATGTTTGTTGAATGAATGATTGAATGAATGAATGAATGAATGAATGAACTCCTCATGCTAATTGTTCCCATGTCTCCAAAGTGTCAACAGTAAATTTAATTTACATTGACCCTATGAGGTTAAGGGTTTTTTCATCTCCATTTTATAGATGGACAAACTGAAGCCCAGAAAAAGACAGTGATCATTGACTGATGATCATACCAGAAATAGAGCTTAAGTCTTACAGCCCCCATCCTCTGACCCCTGGACCAGTGGTTTCAAAACTTTGTTTGTTTGTTTGTTCCAGTAGAACTCCTTTTTAGCAAAGGTAAGATTATATAAAACTACAGTATAACCAGAGCTATTTGGATAGACACTGGGATGAGGCCCAGAGCCCCGTTCACTTGGCCTCCCCCTGTGGAGTCCCCCTAGAGCTCCATGGAGCTCCATTTGGAAACACTGCAGTTTTCTACTCTGGCATTGCCCTACAAAAGGCAGCCAGAACCCCATATGTTCAGCTCTAAGAGGGCTAGGCCCTCCCAAAGCCTTAGGCATGATGCTTCATTTTCCTTATCTATCTCCTTAGGATAAAAGCATGCCTAGTCCAGGTGCCACCAATCCAGATTTTCAGACCCTTTACCTTAGAATCTAGATCTCAGCGTTCTTAGCATTGCTGAGAGGAAGTTACTCACTGATTTGCATCAGCCTCTATAAGCCCCTGGCTTTGTCATCATATTAGTTTATATCCATTAGCTCATGTAATGGATTAGGGATGATACTATCCCTAGTCTTAGCTGAGTAAAATGAGGATTAGAGTGACATCATCTACATGGTGACATAAGTCATCCCCTGGAAAAGTCTCCCCTCAGAATCAACTAATAAAAGGATAATCCCACTTCCTTGGAAATCTGGAGTACAGTAGAGACTGGAGAAGGACTCCAAAATGCTGAATTGAAGAAAAAGAAAAGAAAACACTAAAATCAGGTAGGAGATTTATGTCCTGGACCTGCCAATCTGGACCCCTCCCTCTCACATGGTCCCACACAGCTTTAAGAGTCACACAGAGGTAGCACAGCCCGGGTCCTTCCTGCCACAGATGCAGACCATAGAGCCACTCACAGCAGCAAGTTGGAACCCTATGCATATCCAGACACAGGGACCCAAGTCCGCAGAGACCCGGAGCAGAACACAAGCAACCAAGGAGTGCCACATACAAAAGTGCCCCCAGGGAAAAAAGAAACCATGGCAGAATTGTTGGCAAGAGGTGCACACACTAAGACCAGTCTCTGTTTGCTGGACCACTTAAGCACAAAACAGACCTTTCTGGATTGACCCCTGGCTCTCTGGGGCAGGATATCCTAACGGGGAAGAAACCAGAGGCAGAAAGACCTCACGGAAAAAAAAAGAGGGGAGAGGGAAACTGAACTGCTGTAAGACATGATGGGTCCCAGAACTGAAAAGTATAATGACAAGGGGGCACTGAGTAAGGGAGAGAATTTAAACAACTCATAGGAGCTGGGAAGAAAATTCTATACAAAAACAGAACAGATCAGGATTCCCAGAGAAGGACCAGAGGAGAGGAAGTTTGCTCCTGGAGGTGAAACAATTGCACATAAACTGACAATCTTAAAAATTGTACCACATATCCAAGGCAAGAATCAGGTGTGGAAGAGCTGAGAAAATCTGCACAAACACAGAATAAGTTGGACCAAACATCAAAGAAGAGCCTTAACACTAAGCCTATCAAGAGTAAAACCCTAGGAAAGGGGAAAACTGACCCACAGAACTAACACATCAAAACAATCAGATGCCCGGGAAGCTGATGTGGCTCAAGCAATTGGGCTCCCATTTACCATATAGGAGGTCCAGGGTTCTATTCCCAGGGCCTCCTGGTGAAATCAAGCTGGCCTGCGCAGCGAGCTGGCCCTCACAGAGAGCTGGCCCATGTGGAGTGCTGGCGCATGCAGAGAGCTGGCCCGCGCAGGAGTGCTGTCCCACACGGAGAGCTGGCGCAGCAAGATGATGCAACAAAAACAGACACAGAAGGGAGACAATAAGAGACACAGCAGACCAGGGAGCTGAGGTGTCTCAAGAGATTGAGCAGCCTCTCTCCACTCCAGAAGGTCCCAGGATCAGTTCCCGGTGCTGCCTAAAGAGAAGACAAGCAGACACAAAAGAACACACAGAGAGCAGACAGTGAGCACAAAAACAAGGGGGTGGTGGTGGGGGAAATAAATAAATCTTAAAAAAAAAAAAATCAGATGCCCAGACATCAGCAAAAAATTACAAACCATACTAAGAAACAGGAAGATATGGCTCAGTCAAGGAAACAAAACTTCAGAGGAGACACAGAATTTGAAACAACTAATCAAGGAAGTTCAAACAAATCCCCTAAATCAATTTAAGAAGATAAAGGAAAATATGAATAGAAATAAATTAATGATGGATATAGCGCTAAAGGATATTAAGAAGACAATGTGTGAGATAAAGAAGAGTTTGAGAGTTTAAAAAGAAACAAAACATAAATTATGGGGATGAAAGGCACAATAATGGAGATTTAAAATACATTAGAGGGGGCGGATGTGGCTCATATGGTTGGGTGTCCGTCTCCCATATGGAGGGACCTGGGTTCGATCCCTGGGACCTCCCAGTAAAATAAAGAAAAAATATAGAAGGTGTGTGTGCTGCCAGGCCCTGCGCACGGGCATGCTGGGCCCTACCCAGCCATGCAGCAAGGTGATGACGTAACAGGAGAGAGACACAGGGAAGAGCCAAGACAAGAGGCACCGAAAAACCAGAAACAGGTGGTACAGATGGCAGAATGCCACTTTCCCACATCGGAGGTCCCCAGGATCAAATCCCAGTGAAGACAGGAAGAGAAGGATGAGAAGGGCAGGAAACAGACACAGAGAATTGCCCAGCGAATGGGTCGGGGGGGGAGTGCAAGGGGGATTTAAAATGGATAAAAATAAATAAATAAATTACACTGGAGGCATACAACAGGCAGAAGAAAGAATTAGTGAACTTAGAAGATAGGAGAATAGAATAGAAAAAAACTTTGCAGTGTCTCAAGAACTTGAGTGACAACATGAAGCATGCAAAAACACGTATCATGGGTGTCCCAGAAGAAGAAAAAGGAAAGGGGATAGAAAGAATATCTGAGGAAGTAATAGCCGAAAATTTCCCAACTGTTATGAAAGACATAAATATACATATCTGAGAAGTGCAATATACTCCAAACAGAATAAACCCTAGTAGACTTACTTTAAGACACATACGAATCAGAATATCAAATGCCACAGATAAAGAGAGAATTCTGAAAGCAGCAAGAGAAAAGTGAGTCATCACATTATAGGGATCCCCAATAAGACTAAGTGCTGATTTCTTATCAGAAACCATGAAAGCAATAAGGCGATAGTATGATATGTTTAAGATACTGAAAGAGAAAAACTGCCAGCCAAAAATTCTTTATCTCACCAAAACTGTCTTTCAAAAATGAAGGTGAGGGGGGCGGATGTGGCTCAAATGGTTGGGCGTCCATCTACCATATGGAGGGACCTGGGTTCGATCCCCGGGACCTCTCAGTAAAATTAAAAATATATATATATATATATATAGAAGGCGCATGGGCTGCCAGGCTCTGTGTGCCGCTGAGCTGTCAGGCCCCGGGAGCCATGCAGCAGAATGATGACGTAACAGGGGAGAGACAAGACGAGATGCTCCGAAAGCTCCAGAAGCCAGGAGCTGAGGTGGCACAGGCAGCAGAATACCTCTCTCCTACATCGGAGGTCTCCAGGATCGAATCCTGGTGAAGACTGGAGGAGGAGGATGAGAAGAGATGGCAGGAAACAGACACAGAGAATTGCCCAGCAAATGGACACAAAACAGCAAATGGGGAAGGGGGGGTTTAAAATGGACAAAATAAATAAAATCTTTAAAAAAAAAAAAAAAAAATCAAAAATGTTTAAAAAAAAATGAAGGTGAGTTTAAAATATTAACAGATAAACAGAAACCGAGAGAGTTCATCAACAAAATACCTGCCCAGCTAGAATTACTAAAGGGAGTTCTTCAGGTTGAAAGGAAAAGTCAGGAGAGAGTGGCTCAGAGTAGTGTGAAGAAGTGAAGATCTTCAGTAAAGGTAACTAAAAGGGTAAATGCAAAACCCAGTAGTACTATATCCTCAATATATAGCTCTACTCTTTAATTCCTATAAGAGTTAGCATACAGTTGAACAAGAAAAAGTCGTATTTCCTGATAATTGACACTCAAAATATAAAGAGCTATGAGTGCGGATGTAGGTTGAGCATCTGCCTCCCATGGACGGGGTCCTGGGTTCACTCTCTGTTATCTCCTAAACAAAAAATAAATAAAAATAAAAACCTTTACTGAAGAGAGAGAGAGTTAATGTGGGACAAAAACAACATAAAGAGGGGAGACAGTGGGATATGGGAGCACAGAACATGTGTGCTATTGAAGCTAAGTTGGTATCTTTTCGAATTAGGTTGTAGAACTAGGTTGTGTAATACAAACTGCAGGATAACCATGAAGAAAGGATTTTAAAAACATACAGAAATGGAAAGGATAAAAGGATTAGTCAGAATCATTACAAAAAATCAACTATACAGAAAAGAAGCCTGCAATAAAGGAAAAAAAAAAGACAAAAAAGATATAACACAGGGAAACGGATGTGGCTCAAGAGGTTCGGCGTCAGTCTACCATATGGAGAGACCGGGGTTCAATCCCCGGTACCTCCCGGTAAAAAAAAAGATATAACACATAAAAACCAAAGGACAAAATGGCTGAAGTAAATACTGCCTTTACAGTAATAACACTGAATGTTAATGGATTAAAAATGGATTAAAAGCATGATCCAGGGAAGCAGCTGTGGCTCAATCAGTGGGGCTCCCGTTTACCATATGGGAGGCCCCGGGTTCGGTTCCTGGGGCCTCCTGGTGAAGGCAAGCCCGCCCGCACGGCGTGGTTAGCTGACCCAGCAAGCACAAGCAGCAAGGGAGGGATAAATGAATAAATAAATAAAATCTTTAAAAAAAAAAAAAAAAGCATGATCCAACTGTATGTTGTTTACAAGAGACTTACCTTAGACCCAAAAACACAAACAGGTTGAAGGTGAAAGGTTGTAAAAAGATATTCCATGCAAATAGTAACCAAAAATGAGCTTGAGTAACTATTACTAATATCAGACAAAATAGACTTTAAGTCAAAAGAGCAAAGAATAAAAAATAAAAGGAACAATCCACCAAGAAGAAATAACAATAATAAATATTTATGCACCTAACCATAGTACCCCCAAAATACATGAGGCAATCACTGGCAAAACTTAAGGGAGAAGTGCACACCTTACAAATAGTAGTCAGAGACTTCAATACACCACTCTCATCAATAGATAGGATATCTAGAGAGAAGATCAGTAAAGAAACAGAAAACATGAATAATGTGATAAATGAACTAGACCTAACAGTCATATACAGAACTATGCACCCCAAAACAGTAGGATATACATTCTTAAGTACACATGGATCATTCTCCAGGACAGACCACATCTTGGTTCACAAAACAGTCTTGATAAATTTAAAAAGATTAAGACTATATAAAGCATCTTCTCTGACCACAATGGAATGAAGCTGGAAATCAATAACGAGAACAGGAGAGCCCACAAATATATGGAAGTTAAATAACACACTCTTAAACAATCAGTGGGTCAATGAAGAAATTACAAGGGAAATTAGTAAATACCTTGAGATGAGTGAAAATGAGAACACAACATTTCAAAACTTATGGGGTGCAGCAAAAGCAGTGCTGAGAGGAGAATTTACATCTCTAAATACTTACATTTTTTAAAGGGCTAAAAAAAAATTTTGGGGGTGATAAATGCACAACACTGTGATTATACTAAAAGCTATTGATTGTAAACTTTGGATAGATTGTATGGTATGTGAATATATCTCAATAAAACTGCTATAAAAATGTTAAAAGCTAAAATCAAAGACCTAACTGCACATCTGGAGGAACTAGAAAAAAGAACAGCAAACTAAACCCAAAGCAAGCAGAAGGAAATACATAACAAAGATTAGAGTGGAAATAAATGAAATAGGGAATTAAAAAAAACAATAGAGAGCATTAACAAAACATTGGTTCTGTGAAAAGATCAATTAAATTCACAAACTCCTAGCGAGACTGACAAAGAAAAAATGAGAGAAGACACAAAATCAGAAATGAGAGGGGGGACATTACTACAGACCCACAGAAACAAAAAAGTATCATAAAAGGACACTATGAACAACTGTATGCCAACAAATTAGACAACCTAAATGAAATGAACAAATTCCTAGAAACACACAAACAACCTACACTGACTCTAGAAGAAATAGAAGATCTCAACAGACCAATTACAAGTAGAGATCAAATCAGTCATCAAAAACCTCCCAACAAAGAAAGCCCAGGACCAGGTGGCTTCACAGATGAATTTTACCAAACATTCTAAGAAGAATTAATACCAATCCTGCTAAAACTCTTCAAAATTGAAGAGAAGAGAACACTACGTAATTCATTCTATGAGGCCAAAATCACCCTATCAAAACCAGAGTACAAACCAATTTCTCTTATGAATATAGATGCAGAAATTTACAAACAAAATACTAGCAAAATGAATCCAACAGCACATTAAATGAATTATACACCATGATCAAGTGGGATTCATCCCAGGTATGCAAGGGTGGTTCGACATAAAATCAATTAATATAATACATCACATTAACAAAACAAAAGGAAAAAAACTACATGATCATCTCAATTGACACAGAAAAGGCATTTGACAAAATCCAACATTCTTTCCTGGTAAAAACACTTTTAAAAAAATAGAAATAGAAGGAATATGGTAAAGGGCATATATGAAAAACTCACTGCCAACATCATACTCAATGGTGGAAGACTAAAAACTTTCCCTCTAAGATCTGGAATAAGAGAGGAAGAGCAAGATGGTGGCAGAGTAAAGAGCTCCAAGAGTCGGCTCATCCTACAGGGCAGTTAGTAATCACTCAGAGCTATCTAAATCACCTTTTGGGGGGCCCAGGAGACCAGAAGAGCATCCTGTAACATCATGGGAAGAGGCAAAGGAGACTGCTCATCTACAGTGAAGATTCATGAGTAGAGCACTCCACACTGCAGAGTCCAGTGCCTATCCCTGCCTCTAGAGCTATTCCCTGGCCAGAGTTGAAAGCTCCATTTCCCAAAAATGGGGGAAGAAGAGACAGGTACCAACTTCAGCTATTGATTATTAAATTCAGCTGGCTAAAGTCCAATCCTAAGAAAAGCTAAAGTTTGAACCTGTTCAAGTTGGAAAGAGGACGGTGGCCTCCATTTTTAACTCTACCCCCAGAATGAGGGGAAGCAGGGCTGGTTGAAAATCACAGTGATGATAGAGACCAGCTTCTTTCCACCCAGGTCTGATTGCTGCTATAGCCTAGGATCCAGCCCTGCCTCTGGCAGGTCAGAAGCTGGGGGACCTACACTGGCCTCTCTGGGAAACTAGTCGCTTTTGGCCTGCAAGGACTGGATTGTGGATACCTGTGGCTCCATCCTCACTCCCAGTAGGTGGGAGCTGGTGATTCCTCAGCCACTCCGGGCACCTGCTGCCACTTTCAGCCCACACAGACAAGATTGTTGCACACATCTGTGGCTCCATCCCCACCCCTGGCAGGGGAGGAAGGGGCATGGAGCTTCATCAGTCTCTCTGGGAAAATACAGTCTGGCCCTGCACAGCTTGGACTACTGCACACAGCTGCAGCTCCATCCCTACCCCTAGCAGGAGAGAGAGGTGGGAGAAGCTTCATTGGTTCCTGAAGCAGTGCGGACAGCTTCAGCCTCCACAGCTTACTGTACCAACCACATCCTCAGCTCCTACTCCACAGTCAGCAAGGGAGAAAGGGGGGGGGGGGAATGAAAAAGCTAAAAAAATAAAAATAAAAAATTTTCAGATTGGCTAAATACAAGCCACTGTAAAGTTCCAAATTAAGTTGAACCAAGTATCAAAGAGGCACAAGTATCAAAAACCAATCAAACAGAAAGCCCTAGACTAAAGAGAGAAATTGAGCCCAGAATAAATACATCTACTGAATCAGATGCCAAGACACCAACAAACAATTACAATCCATACCAAGAAACAGGAAGATATGGCCCAGTCAAAGGTACAAGCTAAGCCTCCAGATGATATAAAGGAGTTGAGAAAACTAATCATAGATGTACAAACAAATCTCCTTAATAAATTCAATGAGATGGCTAAAGAGATTAAGGATATTAAGAAGACACTGGGTGAGCACAAAGAAGAATTTGAAGGCATACACAGAAAAATAGCAGATCTATGGGAATGAAAGGTACAATAAATGAAATTTTTAAAACACTGGAGGCATATGATCTCCTAGGGTCCACCCAGCTTCAAACTGTCACAACATCATTAGCTATTAGGGAAATAAAAATCAAAACCACAGTGAGACTAAGGACATGTATATTACTAGAAGGAAAGCTAAAAAATGTAACATGGTACTGTATAACGTAGTGAAACCTCATGAAAAATACAAATATGGGTGATATTGCATATATAAGATTGTTTTTACAAAATATAAACACAAATGAATTAGATAGAAGGAAACAGAATAACAGCTATGTACGGCAGGGGAAGCATTGAGAGATTGAGAGGTAATGAGTTATATTTGGTTGGTTTGTTGGTTGGTTGGTATTATTATTATTATTATTATTATTATTACTGGGATAGTGAAAATGTTCTAAAAATGATTGAAGTGATGAATGTACAACTATGTGATTATACCGAATATCAATGATTGTATACTTTGGATGAATTTATGCTTTATTAATATGTATCAGTAAAATTGATTTGTTAAAAAAAAAAAAAAAAGTGGTATATATGAGATTGGGCCTTAACAAGCCTTCAAGGTAGAAGAAATTTAAATGAGGAAGTAGCCTAAATGCCCATGGCCTCTACTACCACATCACCTCTCTCCCAGTTCACACCTGTACTGTCATGGAGAGTTACCTAAGACTGTAGAACAAGGAAGATAAAATTTGCATCTGTTTTACCAATAGCTCTTCCTTGTTTGTAGGCATGACCTAAAAGTCCATAACTGTAACACAAGAGCCCCTTTCTGGAACACCCCTGAAGAAAGTGGGTAGGGGGATTCCTCCCTGTGGACAATTTCAAGCAGTACACTTGGTTTTTCATTTTGCTTGGAATTGATTCATGGGCTGTGCCCATGGGATTAGCTGAATGGACAGGGTCTATGAAGGAATATAATTGATGACAAAGGAGGTCTGGGATAATGGTATGTAAAAAGAACTGTATGAATGTGGATAAAGGTGAAGATATTTGTGTCCCATAAGAATGCTTACCAAATGGTGACCTCAACAGAGGAAGATTTTAATAATGATGTGGTTACGATGACCCCATTCTGTGGATACCTCTATTACTAGTCACTCCTTTCATTGCCCAAAGACCTATGAAAAAGGGGCTATGGTGTCAGGGATGGAGATTATTCATGTGATCAGTCAGTGGACCTCTGATCAACAAATTTGTCCTGTCTACAAACACTACTAAGTGTGCAAACTGCCAGGAGCAGAAACCAATGTTGAGAACCTAATAGTGTACTGCACCCAAGGTGATCATTCAGTTCACTGATGGCAGATTAATTCATTGGGCCAATTCCATATGGAAAAGGCAACATTTTGTTCTTACTGATATTCACTCTTCCTCTGGATATGGATTTGCCTCCTTTGCACACAATGTCCTGTCAAAACTGTCACCCGTGGATTTATAGAATGCCGCATCCACTTCGTTATTCTTTACACAGAATTGCTTCTGAACAAGGAACTTACTTCATAGGAAATGAAGTATGTCAATCAGCCCATGCTCATGGAAATTCCTGTTCTTACCATGGTCCCAACCATCCTGAAGCAACTGGAATGAAGAATGGTTGATTGGCCTTTGAAGACTCAATTATGGAGCAGGTTAGGTAGAAATATCTTCCATGGTTAGGAAAGTGTTCCCTTTGAAGCTGTATATACGCTAAATCAGTGCCCATTATATGTTGCTGTTTCTACCGTAGACTGGATTCACAGATCAAGGAATCAAGGACTGGAAACAGGAGTAGTACTGCACATTATTACCTCTGGTGGTACACTAGCAAAAGTTTTGCTTCCTATCCCCTTGACCTTATACTCTGCTAGTCTAGACATTTTAGTTTAAAAGGGAAATGTGCTTCCAATAGGCGACAGAACATTGATTCCACTGAATTTGATGTTAAGACTGCCACCCAGTCACTTTGTATCTTCATACCTTTAAATCAACAGGCAAGAAAGGGAAATATTATTAAGGAGAAGTTGGACTGCTACTACACAATGAAGGTAAACAAGAGCATTGCAGGAATACAGAATATTACTTAGGACATCTGTTACTACTGCCTGACTGGTGATTAAAATAAATGGGAAATTACAGCATCACAATTTAGGAAGGATTACTAGTGTCCCATATACTTCAGGAAAGAAAGTTCAGTTTGCTCAACCAGGCAAAAATGCCATGACCAACTGGGCTGCTTGCTGCAAGTCCAAGACATATGGAATAAGTAGTGGGAAAAAGGTAGTTATAAATATGAGCCATAGCCATGTGTCCAGTTGCAAAAATTAGGACTGTAATTGTTACATGTATTTCTTCCTTATTTTGTTATGACTAATACATCTGTGTGTATTAACCCAAAAAAAAAAAAAAAAAAATACCCACAATGAGATACCATTTCACACCCACTAGAATAGCTACTATTTGAAAAAAAAAAAAAAAAAAAAAAAAATTTGCAAGCGGTGGAGAAGATGTGGAGAAATAGGAACACTCATTCATTGCTAATGGGAATATAAAATATGGTGTAACCACTGTGAAAGACAGTTTGGCAGTTTCCTCAGAAAGCTAAGAGTAGAATTACTTTATGACCTGGCAATCCCATTACTAGGTATATACCCAAAAGAATTGAAAGCAGGAGCTCGAACAGATACCTGCACACTGATGTTTATAGTGTCCTTATTCACAATTGCCAAAAGATGGAAGCAACCCAAGTATCCATCAACTAATGAATGGATAAATAAAATGTGATATATATATATAAAATGAAATATTATTCAACATTAAAAAGGAATGAAGTTCTGATTCATGCAACAACATGGATGAACCATGAAGACATCATATTGAATGAAATAAGCCAGACACAAAAGGATGAATATTGTATGGTCTCACTGATTTGAAACATTTAGAATAAGCAAACTCATAGAGTCAAAATCTAGAATATAGGTTACCAGGGGATGGGGTGGGTATAGAGAATAGGAAGTTATAGCTTAAAATGTACAGGGTTTCTATTTGGAATGATGGAACTATTTGGTACTGGATGATGGTAATGGTAGCACAACATTGTGAATATTAACAACACTAAATAATATATGTGAATGTGGTTAAAAGGGGAATTTTTAGGTCATGTGTATATATATAGATGTTGCTAGAATAAAAATTAGAAGAAAAGCAAAAGCAGACTTGAAAAGTGAGTTTGTCCCACTGATAAATGCAAAGACTAGATTAGAT
Organism: Tolypeutes matacus; assembly: GCA_026826555.1. Taxonomy (NCBI): domain Eukaryota; kingdom Metazoa; phylum Chordata; class Mammalia; order Cingulata; family Chlamyphoridae; genus Tolypeutes; species Tolypeutes matacus. The sequence goes on along the minus strand of JAKSZT010053883.1, from coordinate 34,833,453 downwards.
CTTTTTCTTGAGCTATCACAGAGAGCTTAGGTTTGCAACTTTAATCCTCATATTCGTAAAGTCTATCTCATTCCATTTTCTTATTTGATGTTTTCATCAAAGAACATCAAATGTTCTTCTGATATTCCCTCTTTTACCAAGGAGGAGACTGGTGCTCAGACAGGCAGGAGCCCAGGTCTCCTGTTTCCTGATTGGGTTTCTGTCATGTCTCAGTGTGGGACACACTGCTGCAGTCATCTTTCCTGGAAAATAGGAATCAGAAGCCTTACCTGCAGGAGATTGGATATGGTCGAGGTATCCTGGAGCCTCAGAGACTGCTCTCTTAAGAACTATTTCTAGGGAAGTGCTTCATCAATCAGACTTCCTGAGATAAGGGCTAATAGCTGTCTCATACTAGATTTGACTTTGAGCCCATGGTTCCTGAGCAATTGTAGGTGAGTATTAAAAAGTAGTCCTAAAATCCTGAACCATCTTGCCACTGAGGTCTTACTGTGTACCAAACAATGTGCTTGAATTTAGGGTTCATTGGAGACCCTAAATGAATCCCAAGCATTATTTAAACACCCAATCTCTGACAATGACCACTGCAAGCAAGAAAGCCCCATCCATCTGTCCCATGGGATCTAAGCCCCGTCTCAATGAGAGGTGGAGTGGACAGCACCATCACAGAATCCTCAGGATTGTGGAATGGACGATGGACTAGAGTAGACTTACGGTTGTTATACTGTGATCCTAGCAATAGAAGAACTTTTGTCATGGATGTGGAGTCAGTGGCCACTGGAGATTCTGAGTGGAGGGAGAGGGAAAAATAGGTGTAATTTGGGGGCATTTTTGGGACTTGAGAATTATCCTGAATGACATTGCAATGACAGATACAGGTCATTGTTTATCTTGTAATAACTTGCAAAAATATGTGGGAGAAACTACTACAATGTAAACTATAATCCACGCTTAGTGGCAATGCTCCAAGATGTGTTCATCAGTTGTGGCAAATGTACCACACTAATGAAGGATGTTGCTGATATGGGAAAATGTGGGAGGGCTAGGGAGCGGTGCATGTGGGAATCCCCTATATTTTTTGTGAAACATTTATGTAATCTAAGTTTCTTTAAAAATAATAATAATAATAGAAAGGTATAAATAAATAAATAAACAAACACCCAATCTCTAAGAATAACTACAAAAGACATGATATGGGAAGCAGATTTGGCTCAAGTGATTGGGCTCCCGTCTACCATATAGGAGGTCCAGGGTTCAATCCCCAGGGCCTCCTGGTAAAAGGCAAGCTGGCCCATGCAGAATGCTGGCCCGTATGGAGTGCTGGCTGGCACAACAAGATGATGCAACAAAAAAGAGACACAGAAGAGACAATAAGAGATGCAGCAGAGCAGGGAGCTGAGGTGGCGCAAGAGATTGAGCAGCCTCTCTCCACTCTGGAAGGTCCCAGGATCAGTTCCCGGTGCCACCTAAAGAGAAGACAAGCAGACATAGAAGAACAAACAGAACAGACAATGAGCGCAAAACAATGGGGGCAGGGGGCAGAAATAAATAAATCTTAAAAAAAAAAAAAAAGACATGATATGATCCATTACCCAGGACAACCCCCACAACAGAGAACACTGTGGCCAGGGCTCGGTTTGGGTAGAACCCAATCATGAAAGGGAGTCTGCTGCAGTTCTGTACTGCAAAGACTGGGGGCTGCTGCTGCTGTTGGGCCATGGCATAAATATCAGGGCAAGAGTCCCTTTACACTGTGTATTTAATTAGTTTATTTATTTACTGTGGAGATATATATATACACATAAGATTTGCTATTTTTAATCATTTTTAAGTGTACAATTCAGTGGCATTAATTACTTTTACAATATTGTACTATACCATAACTCCCTTCCAGTACTAAACTTTGTCATCACTCAAAACAGAAACTCTTTACATATTAAGAAATAACTCTCCATTCCCCACCCCACCCCCAGCCCCTGGTAACCTCTAATCTACTTTCTGGCTCTATGAATTTGCTTATTTTAGATATTTCATATAAGTAGAATCATATAATATTTGTCCTTTACTTTTGTTTTTGGCTTATTTCACTCAGCATGTTTTCAAGGCTCATCAATTTGTAGCATGTCTCAGAACTTCATTCCTTTTGTGTGAATATACCATATTTTGTTTATCCGTTCATCTCTCGATGGACATTTGGGTTATCTTCACCTTTTAGGTATTATGAATGGCTTCCTGGCCATTCTGTTTTGATATTTACAAGCCCTTTGGAAGGAAGAGAGGGATTCTTCCCATGTTACAAATGAGGAGACTGGAGTTCCAGAGAAGTACCTTGCCTGCTGAGTGACAGAGCAAAATTCTAACTCAGATTCTGGTCTCTCTGTCCAAGTTCTCAATACTGTACAATGCCAGTTTCCTTGGAATGTTTCTATATATGAAAGGAGGGAGGGGAAGTAGGAGCAGATCCTTTATAGACAGGGGATTGGCCAGGCATTAAGAAGCATTTCTGGCTGAGAAGAGGATCAGTGTCTGGAGTACCCTAAATCCAAATAAATGTATCTCTTCTCCTGCATCTTGGTTCCCTGCTCTAGGATCTGTGTCTAAGGAGCCTCTTCCATCTGAGAACAGCTCTATTTTTCAGGATTCCCCTTAACCAGAGAAAACATAGGACATCCAGACCAGAAAAAGTCTTAAAGACCATTTGGTATAGGAGGAAAAGACTCGAAGGAAACCAAAGTCCAGAGAGTGGCAGCAAGCTTGACTAAGGTCACTTAGAGCCAGAACTAAGGCGGATACACAGGCCTCTGAGTCCCAGCCCCAGCCTTTCTGTCTTTTCTACTGTCTCTTCCTCCATTCTACAGAGATCCCAAACAGATACCTGGAAGCCAGCACCCTGGCAGTCCTCCCAGGCCAGGCTTTCCTCTAACCCTGGTTTTACTGTTTTCCAGGTGAAGCTTTTGTCCTGGGGAACAGTCTGACTCGGTCCCTGGAGCCACACTCAGACCCAATGGACTCCACCTTGAATCCCACCAACCTTGTCAGCACCTCCCAAAATCTTCGAGCCCCCGGGTACCGGCCCTTGCTTCCATCCTGTGGCCTCCCACAGAGCACTGCATCAGCTGTGCGTAGGCTATGCTCCAGGGGTAAGCATACCAAAGTTATGGTCCTCCTGCCCTCCTTCACTCTCTCCTTCCCTTCCTTCCTGAGCTGGGAGTCTAGAAATGGCCTAGCTCTTGCCCCCACCTGGGGGGTAAATGGAACCCTGGAATTGGCTTGGGCATGATGGAGACTAAGAGCCAAAGACCCAAGCCAAAGGGACAGGGAAGGATTCATTCATTCAGCCACCAGCCACCTATTTGAACACCATCTGTGTTGGACATAGGGATTCAAGTAGTAGGGATTTAAGTGACTGTCTCTAGGGGAGGCAGACACTTAAACAGATAATTATAAAACAGTATCTTGAAAGCAGTATCAGAGATGTGCTTTGGGTATTATGAAAACAAGAAGAGACATCTAACCCAAGCTTGGTATTTGAGGGAAGCTTCCTTGAGGAAGTGACACCTTGCCTGAGACTTAAAGGATGAATGTAAGAATGGCCATATCAGAGTGGTAGAGGAGAGAGAGCTTTCCAGTAAGAGGGGATAGTATGAGCAAGGCCAAAATGATAAGAAATAGCTAGATTGTACCAGGAACTTCATGCAGATTGGTATTGCTAAAACATAAAATGCAATACTGGGACTTTAAAGAGAAAAAACTGGAAAGGTCAGGAGTTAAGACATAGAGGACTTAAATGCCATGTTAAAGTGTTTGGAATTGATCTTATAGGCCCTGTGAAGCTACTGAAGACTTTTAGAGACAAGACATCGATAGGTTTGTGTTTTGAATATTTCATTGACTATTGATTAGTCAGTAGTTTCAAAAACTACTCAAGAGGTAAATTTAGCCAGATTTGAGGATTGAGAGGATGAAGGGAGTTTGGAATGTCTCCCAGGTTTCTAGGTGGGGTGGCTGGATAGATGTTCCATTCACTGAGAGAAGGAGCCATAGACGAGCAGGAAGGGGAGGGAGGGAGCCCATGGGTCATCTAGATAATAACCAGTGGGTTGTGGCTACACAGGTTTGAAGCTCATGGGAGAAGACTGAGCTGAAGTTAAATATTTGGAAGTTATCAGCATATAGTCGAAGCTATAGGGTAAATGACACCCACTTCCCAGGAGTATGGGAAGAACGAAAAAAAGCAGTTAACCAAAGAAAGAATCCTGGAGAACAGCAAATTTCAGGAGGTGGTAACATGAAGGGAGTCCACCAAGGTGACAAAGGAATAGTCAAATGTGAGAAGAAACAGAAGAATTTAACATTATCGTGGCCAGAGGTAACAGTTTTAAGGAAAACACAACATAGCAAAGGCTCAGTAAAATAGGGACTGAGAAATATTTATTGGATATGGTAAATAATGGATAATTGGTGATCTTAGCAAGAGCAGCTTCAGGGTGGTAGAGGTGGTATGGGTAGATTGCACTGGGTGATGATGTCAAGGAGAGTTTGATGAGAAAAAAGAACAATAGTGGGCTAGGGGTGACTACAAGTCAAAAGAAGGGTTTTTTTAAGTCAGAGCACTATGGGCATGTTTGTCAGTGGACAACTAGAGCCTTCCAAGAGGAAGATATTAGGAACATTAAGAAGGGGGAGAAAGTAAGGTCGTGGAGGTGGTGGGAAGAAATAGGGGTCAAGGGCACAGACAGATGGATCAGTCTTAAGCCAGAACGAGGCATGCCATCTTCTCTGAGACTGGAGGGAAGATTCACAGTGGCCATGTGTGAATGGAGAGAGGGCTGAATAGGGAAGGACTTGGGAGTGCCAGAAGCGTGAACTAGTCATAAAGAAGAGGGGAGAAATGGATCAAGGAAAAGGGAATGATTTTCAGGAAACACCAGGGGCCTGGCCTATGCTTGGAAACTAGTTTGCCAGTTTGCTGGCTGGTAGGGCAAGAAGGGGGAAGGAAGAAGGAGGGAATGTAAGGGAGTGCAGCTGGAGGGAAACCAGTGAAAATCATCAACCACTGAATCTAGGCAGGGTGGTGAAGAAAGCCAGGCTGAGAGAAAGCTGAAGGATGTATGAAATTGAAAGTCTGATTTGCTAAAAGACTTTGAGATGTAACATTTTTAGTAGCTGTAAGTCATAAAAGAGTTGGAAATATGGCAGGTTGGGGTCAGAGGGTGGGATGTTTAAAATTCTGAAGTGGATTTGTTCCCAGTGATTGCAAAAACCAGAATGGCCTCAGCAGTAGGAAATTGACATAGAGCACCACAGTGAAAGTCACTGGAGGCCTGGTGGTTGAATGGGATGCCTCTGGAGGAGGGTGTCTCTGAGGATTATGGCAGGAATTGGGGTGGAACAGAAGGCATGAGCTAAGTACAGAAAAAGTCATCATTTAACAGTGGGTAGCAGCCCAGAGATCTATAGATGACAGTGACCAGAAGAGCAGATGATTGGGTAGATGTTTGCCCTCTGAGAACATGGGCTTTCATAGAAGGATGGTCCAGAAGCAGCAATGGGGAGTCAAGGAAATGCCATCTCCATACTCCCCACTCTGACCTTCCCCAGCCCAGGGATATGTGAGGTGTGAAAGAATAAGAGGACTCCATTAGCAGGGCCTGCAAGGGAAAGAAGTATCCTCAGGAAAGAGCCTTTCATTGAAGGCTGAGACAGGGGAAGAAGCCACTGATGCCCCTCCCCCACCCTCCCCCAGCAAGACAGTAAAATTGAGTCTAAAGAGCGCTGAAGTAGAGGTAGAGCTCAGAGTTGATTCTAGCCTCAGCCCCCCTGCCTGGAGACTTGGACAAGTCATCTTACCTCTCAGGTCTTCATTTTCCTTATATGCAAAATGGAGATGGTGATATCAACCTGGTCTCTCCACAGGAGTGTTAAAAGGATCCAGTGAAAAAAGGGATGTAGAGTCATTTTGGAAACTACAGCATTCCTCAGGTATGAGGGTAGTTACTACTATGGTTGTTTTCCCCAAGGCCCTGTCTCTGATAGGAGCACTTCAAGAGATGGGCACAGCTGCCCATCACTGTTGTCTCCCAGGCATCGCCTCTCTTCCTTTGAAACATTGTGAGTCTGTCTGTCAGGTCATGGTCTAACTATCTTTTGACCTTGAAGAACCTCATAAAGCTATGGGAGGATTCTACGTGCTTGGCCCTAGAATTGTTTGTCTCAAAGAGTTTACATGTCGAGTCTCTCCTCTCTCCTGTTCATGATTAGGCCTCAGCTTCTTACCTGGCCTCTTGTGGATATGCCTCACCTGCCTTCATCATTTTCAGAAGAGTACCTGCCAGCTGTATACATTGTGGGTGGTGGTGGGAAAGCCCAGCGTAGACTGTCTGCAGAAATGGGACAAGGTGAAGACAGAGACAGCACACAGGTCTCCTTCCTAGCTGTATGGTCTTGGGCAAGTCACTTCACCTTTCTCAGCTCCCTCATCTCTAAAGAGGATGGTGATAATACCTCCTTCAAGGTTGTTCTAAGGATCAAATGAGCTGACAGCGAGGGAGATTCTTTATAACTTAGAGAATACTGTTCACACATCAGACCCCTTTTCACCATGTTTACCACTGCCACTCTGGGGCCTGCCACAGCTGTCTCTTGCCTGGATTATTACAGTAGCTCTTTTATAACTGGTCTTCCTTCTACCCTCGTCCCCTAAAGTCTATTCTCAAAACAGACTATCAGAGTGATCCTTTTCATTGTAACAGTTCATGTCACTCCTCAGCTCAAAACCTACCTTATATCACTCACAAGCGCCACAGCATTTCAGTTACATACAAGAGCCTCTGTTATATGTACCACCATTCCTCCCTCCCCCAGTCATACCTTTTGGATGTTATTTACTACCACTTTCTCCCTCATTTACTCTGTTCCAGTCCGTTGAACTCTCTGCTAAGCCTTAAACATGCTAGTCAGTGCCAGGCACTCTTCTGCCTCAAGGCCTTTGCACTTGCTATTCCTTCTGCCTAGAATGTTCTCCAGAAGAACATGGCTCATCCCCTCTTTTCCTTTAGGTCTTTGCTCATATGTCATCATTTCAGATCATGTCTCTCCTAACTACCATATAAATCAGCAACTTCCCAACCATCTGCCTTTATGGCATTTATATTCTAATGGGGGTAGGCTAACACATAAATATATAATTGTGTGTTTATATGTGTGATTCCTAGCTTCTGGGTAGTAAAATTAGGTAAGATGACCCAGAAGGATACACGTGTGCATATATACTCTTTCCCCATATCTTCTCTCTGCTCTCTAGAATCTCTGTAGTTGGTTTCTCTTTTAGTGTCACAGTGGACTTTTATGGCAGGGAGAAAAGGCTGGCTTACAGGCCTCCTCCAACTTCCTGTCTATGTTAAAAAAAAGGTCATGGGAACTCTGTGGTTCTTATCACCCCTGCTCTAGCATGCTTCTCTCCCAGTCTGGTCAGTTCCCAACTACAAACTGGAGAGTCTTTTCCCCAGAGAACAGGGTCTGGGCTAGACCAGGCAAAATATGGTTTGATTTTTAGAACTGGGACCCAGAGTGCAGAAAAATGGGAGGAGATTCTTAGCCTTTGCAGGAGATAGTTGAAGGTTAGGCCCCTTCTACTCTCACACACATGTTTCAGCTCTACCACTTGGTAGTTTCATGACTTGCTCTCTCTCAGTCACTTGATTTACTGGATGCTGAGTAAGACAGACATTGTCTGATAAAAGAGAAAAATACACAAAGAGCTATTACATAATATTATTCATTCATTCTTTCAACAAAGTATTTAAATATGTATTATGGCAGACTAGGAACTGTTCATTGTGTTGGGGATATAACAGAGAACAAGTTATATTCTATAGGTGGGAGACAGATAATAAACATAAAAACAAATAAATAGTGCTTGCTTCGGCAGCACATGTACTAGAGTTGGAATGATACAGAGAAGATTAGCATGGCCCCTGTGCAAGGATGACAGGCGAATTCGTGAAGTGTTCCATATTTAAAAAAGAAAAAAAAAATGCACGCAATTATTTTTGGTAGCAATATGTGCTGTGAGAAAAAAATTAACTAGATAACTGGATAGAGAATGACTATGTGGGGAATTGAATACTTTTGCTAGGACACCAGGGAAGGCCTCTGTGAGGAGTCAGTTTTTGAGATGAGACCTAAATGTTGAGAAGGAGTTAGGCATACAAAGATCTGGAAAAAGCATTCCAGGAAAAGAATGTTGCCAGTCAGAGGGATAAACACTTGGCTTATTTAAGGAGCAGAAAGAAGGCTGGTGTGTCTGGAGCCTGGCAAGTAAGGAGAGGAGTGCAGTGAGGTCAGAAAGGTAGGAAGGACCAAGTGATGTGGTGCCTCCTACACCATGGTAAGGAATGCCGATTTCCTTTTCAGTGGAATGGGAGGCCACTGCGTTGGGTTTTGAGAGAGGATTGACATGATCCAATTATTGTTTTTTTAAGGTTGCTTTGGCTACTTTAGGGGGAACAGATTACTGGCGTGGTGTGTTGGAGAAAGAATAGAGAATGAGCTATAACCAAGAGTTACACTACATGCTTTATGAGACCAATTCTTTGGGGGTCAGAATCATAAAGGAGCTGGTACTTGAAGCCAGAATCTGTTAGCTAAGTTGCAGTTTGCCAGAAGAAAAGGAGAACTTAAAGAGACAAAAGGGGGCACATTCCAGGAAGAGGGGAAAAAACATGCAAGAGATCTGTGGCAGGTGATGATCAAAATATAGAGATCCCAAATCCCACAGGGAAAATGGGAGGAGCTCTCTTTGAGTCCAGATTGAGATAAAAATTCTAAGCAGAACATTAAATTGACTTTGAGATTCATGGCAGCCAAGGCAAAAGTTGTTTTCTGCCCTAGTGTTTCAGGCTATGACAAAGTCAGCTATTCTCCTGGCCTTGAAAGAGGACCCAGGCTACTGTCTGCCTCTTTTTTTCTCTCTAGGTCCCCAGAGCCAAGGCAGAAGCAGCCCCACCCACCAGCCCCCACTGAATCCAAGTTAGTCCCTTTATCTCACTTGTCATCCCTTGTCTCAGGACCAGACTCCTAAATCACAGCCTCAATGCAAAATTCCTTCTGACCCTTTCCAAACACCAGATCTATCCTTAGAGAACAGAGATTTGACTTAGGACAAGTCTTAAGGCCCTACAGTCTCTTCCCTCTCTAGGCTCCACCAGTTCCTCTGCTCTTGTTCTCGCACTGCTGTGAGCATCACCTAGAGGGCCGTTGCAACATGCCAAGGAGAGTGGTGGGTGGCAGGGGTTACAGTCTCCGCTCATTATCATAGGTGTCCTCCTGTCCTGCAGGGTCGGACCGATACCTGGAAAGCCGGGATACCTCTCGACTGAGTGGCCGGGATCCCTCCTCATGGACAGTCGAGGACGTGATGCAGTTTGTCCGGGAAGCTGATCCTCAGCTTGGACCTCACGCTGACCTCTTTCGCAAACACGTAGGTGCCTTTGCCTGACCTCTCCCTTGTTCACTGGGAGTCTTGCTTGCAACTTGTAGACTCTTAAAGGGCATGTGCTGCATATTTGTTCCAGAGAGACACCATAAAACTTAGAAACAGAAGTTGGGTCTCAGACCTCACCAGACACCTAGTTCAACTCCTTCCTTTAGTGTGAGATCTGGTTCAGCCACAATCCTACTGGGTGTGTGTCCTGGGGTTTTAGGCCCAGGGACAGGGATCTCTTTTCCCAGACACTTGCTCCCCCATCTGCTGCCTTCACTGCTCCTCTCCAGCCTGTCAGAGTCATGTTCCCCTACCTGCCCCGACTTGCACGTTGGGCATTTTCTAGACATGAGAATCAGAGGCCTCAATTAAACTGAGAGTCCCTTCCAAATGGCCTCATCAGCCTCATCTTCTCCTTGCCCCTCTGTGATCCTCCAACATCTCTTCAGATGACAGTTTGGCTCCATGGCCATGATTCCCCTGCAGTAACCATACTCCTGGATCTGTGGCTCCAGCCACTTCCCCATTGCCCCAACTCTTTGGTGCTGTGTTGCCTTTTGAGTACTCAAAACAGGTCTGCTCCCTTTCACTGATTGTTTAATTCTCTCACACCAGGTGGGTTTGGAGGGTGCTTTTAGATCAGGCCTGAAGGTTTCACATCTGCTCAGTAGGTGCCTGCTTTGTGCCTGGCTCACCCAGGCATGAGGGGTCTCTGTCACTCAGGAAGTAAGATGACTTAGTAATAGTTGAGACTCAATAAAAATACAGTCTGTGATACATGAAACAAGTGCAATGACTAGGGCGGCTTCCTGGAAGAGATGGGATTGATCAGATTTTTGGGAGGGTGGGGGAAACTGCCTCTCAAGCAGCACAGACAGGGAAAGGGAGCCTGAGCTGGTGGTCTCAAAAGTAGATGTTTGTTTGAGGAATGGTGGGAAGAAAAGGTGGGCTTCAGGGTCCATGCAGTTGGCCTTTCTCTGGGCAGACCTCAGCCAAAACCTGGGCTGGTCAGACCCAGGAGCTCTGATGGCTCCTCCCTGCCACCCCACCCCCAGGAGATCGATGGCAAGGCCCTGCTTCTGCTGCGCAGTGACATGATGATGAAGTACATGGGTCTGAAGCTGGGGCCTGCACTCAAGCTCTCCTACCACATTGACCGACTGAAACAGGGCAAGTTCTGAGCAGCAAGATGCAGCCTAGACAGCCAAGTGGTCGAGCAGATGGGAGCACTCCTTCCCCAGGAAGGTGGGCCATCAGCCCACTCCTGGGCACCTCAGTGGGATTCAGGGCCTCAGGACTCCAGGAGGCTGTGTGGAGCCACCACTACCTCTTCCTGCCATGATGTGTCCTTCCATGAAGGACTGAGGAGGGGAGAGTGTGAGGCCCAGGGCTGGTGCTGCTCTTCCCCTCAGCCCTGCCTTGGCTCTGAGGTCCCCTGTATTTATTTCTCAAGCCTGGCCAGCCTCTCGCCAGAAGTCTAGACTGAACACCTTCCAATCAATGGAGGAAGGGGCCAATCCCTGGGGCCTCAGAAGACAGAGCCCTAAATTGTGCCCAGTCCCCTCACCACCTACTAGGCCCGGTATGGCACCCTTTTGCCCCACAGCGCCTGCCTTTCTTCCACCAGCCCCCCAGACTTCAAACTGATGGTGCAAACCTCTACCTTTTTAAAAAATATATCTTTTTTATTGTTAACTTATTGTTTCTGGCACTTGGGCAAACCCTCTGGTTCATAATTCTTGCCCTGGAGAATGGGTCTCAGGAGGAGGGTGGCTGCCCTGCCCTGGCCCCAGAGACCCTCTCCAGGTAGGCCTGGCCCCTTTTCACAGGACACTGCCCTAGGGCACTTGCTCTTTGGGATGGTCAGACCCATATAGCCTTGACCACATCACTCAGCATGGGAAGGAGAGGCTCCCTCTCACTTTCCCCTCCCTTCCCCTACTGGGCCCTTTGCAGCCCCAGGCCTAATCTGTGGGAATGGGAGCCTCCCATCCTGCCCTGTCCTCAGACAGTCTGTCCCCTACCCCAGCTCTTTGCCCTGGCCAGAATTATTGCTGAAGAAAATTGGACCCAGTGATTTTAGGCCGAGGAGGCCCTAAAATGGATGGGAGGGAGGGGTGTCCAGGCCAGAGGCTGGCTCCACATACTCCGCTGTCCATATGCTTCCTTTGTAAGCAAGTCAGCAGCACAGAGGCCCCTGCTGCCTTCTGGACTTATTTTATGTCGATTTGTTTATAAATAAAAACCAGTATAGATGTCAGTGTCTTTTTTTAATTATTTGACACCCAAACAACTGCACCTCCAATGGGCAAGTCACTCCTCTTGTTCTTAGTTTTCTTATGTATAAAATGAGGAGCTTGGATAAGATGATTCCTAAGCATTTTAATTCCAGCAATCCCTAAGGAACAGGCAGTCTGCCGAACAACCACTGGGGACCAGCAGTGTGTAAGCCCTCTGGGATAAAAGTATCTGGGTCCAATCTCTGCCGTCAAAGGGCTTCGCTCTGGTGCAGCTAGACAGCAGTGAGTGCCGCAGCAACAGGAACCCAGAGCAGAGGGAACGGTGTTGGGGTCAGCTTCTTTGAGGAGCCTCCTTGACTGGGTCCATCCTCATCCTCATGGGGTAAGGAGAGATGCAAGCTGGGCCAGCTGAGCCAGGCCTGCACTATATCCCTTGTACTGACCAGGGACCGTGTGCTCAAGTCCAGGGCTGCACATCGCTCTTTAAAATGGGGGTGTTAGGGACAGCAGTACAGTATATAACCTGATAATAGCAATAGCTAGCACTTTTATCACACTTAGTTTGTGCCAAATGAATTGCATTACATGAATGATCTCATTTAACTTCCAGCAAACCCATTTTATAGGTGAGGAAACTGAAGCTCTGATCACATAATTAGAAAGTACCAAAGTGGGTATTTGACACCAAGCAATATGACTCCAAGGCCAAGCCTAAGGTTCTAGCCAGTCCATTGATTTACTGTGAAGTTTTAAACAGGTCATTTTCATTCTACAGGCCCATCTGGCTATGAGGGGTTTGTATGAAGAGATTTTTGAGGGCCCTGCCAGCAATGACCAGTGACTGGTTCTGACATCATGGCTAATTTCTAATGCAGAGGTTCTTAACAAGGGGTCCATGAGCTTGAATTGAAATTTTAAAAAGCATTATTCTTTTGGGGATGTGTTGGTGCAGGGGTGATATATTAATTAAATAATGCACAGTATAATGTGGACTTAGTAAGGGGTCCATGGTTTTCACCTGACTGGGAAAGGGGTCCCTGGAACAAAAAAGGTTAAGAACCCCGGCTCTAATGCCTTTTCCACTTGGTTCTAACCATGGTCACTGGTGAAGCCGTTAAGGTCAGGGCTACCAAACCAGAATAAGCCCGTTTTCCACAGACTCCTGGACATTTGGGTCTGGTAGGGTTTTGCTGTCCATCCAGGGTACTCCCAAGGGGAACCTTACTGAATCCTAACAATGAACTTCTGATGTGACCTTTACCCAAGAGACACAGGGACTGACTGACCATAACACCAAGTCATGTAGACAGCCAGACATGACACAGAGCTAGGCCTTCTGGAACAAAATGGCATACCCCCACACACTTCTCCCTTTATATACTTTATATTTTTATCTCCATCTCTTTTTATAAGGATATAAAGGATATAAATATATATTTACAAACAACCCCACAGGATACCTAGCACACACACCCATTTTACACCCATCTGGGGACCTTTGTCTTAGACCCAACTAAACAGTCTTAAGAATCCCATAGGCTCCACTGGGCATTGCATTCACTTTGAAGACTGCCAGACTGGACACAGCAGGACAGTATGAGGCTGTCCTCTGCAGTGGAGAAGTCCTTGCAGCAGCCCACAGTCATCCAGGAGCTGTTCTCCTTGGTTCCCCAGGTGACAGTTCAGGTGCAAGGGAACAAACATACCAGAAGGAAGTCGGGAACCCTTGGCTTAGAAGCCTCATGCCCCAGGGAAGCCAGTATCTCTAACAACTCCAGGGGCCTAGCTTCCAGGGTCCCTACAAGGAGCTTGCCCAATTGTGAAAGAGTCATTGCACTCAGGAAGCCCAAGGTTGTGGCTTTTTAGCACATGTTTATGGTTCATATATGGAACTCGAAGTCCAGATTTACAATCAAATGTCACTTTTACCATGAGTCATGTTGCCTTGAGACAATGGACATTCCACTTTTCTCTGGTTTCCAGGGGAACAGAACTAGAAAGGTAACCAAATGTCAAAGGCTCATGGTGGAGGGAAGAGTTTGTTAACCCTTTATTCATACTGTCCTAACCCGAGGTCAGAATTAAATGTTATTTAAGAACAAACAAAACCCTCAACTTTTGAAATTGTTTCACAAAGCCAAGCCTCCTAGTAGAGTCATCAAAAGAGGCTGGACTGGCCTCAGGCAGCCCTGTGGTGCAGGAGAGACCACTCCATTGACCGCAACAGCCTAGCCACCCACGTGGCAGGAAGATATATGGGAAAGTGGGACTGGGACTAGGCCTCGTGGCACCAGCTTCCCATGCCCACCCTTAACACTTGTCCTCACTAACTCCAATGCTGAGAAGCATCCAGAGGAAAAGAAACAAGCACTTCCAGGGGATAACAGAAAAGTCCAGGCATCACTTGGGGCTGAATCCAGAAAAGTATTGGGCATTTTTCCAGAATCTCTGTCCCCTCCCCAGCTTTGGCCCCTCCCTGCCTGCTGGCCATGCAGACCATGTCACCTTTTCACTGTCTTCTTTATCAAGGCATTTGTCCTGAGGAGTGTCTGCAAGCACTCCACACTGGCATCTCTGTGGATCTCCCTGAGATCCTTCTCTGGGATGCTACTCTGGTGGGCCAAGTGAACACTGTTCTTGCCCCCACACTGGCTGCTACGATCCTTCCTCGGGTAGAGCCATAAGGGACTTGGCTCTCCTAGACCATTGCCCTTTCTTATAACCAAAGCTAAAAATGTAGGAAACCTAGCTGAGGAAAGTCTAGACACATGATGTTCTCTCCCACGTGATGGCAGCAAACTCTCCCCCTGAACTCAGGCCCCTTCCCTGTCCCTCCACCCCTTGACCAGGCCCCCTGGGTAATTAGTGCAGACTGATCTGAGAGCAGGGGGACACCCATCCCCTATGTGCTCTCAGAGGTTGTGGCCATGTGGACCACCAGGTGGGCACCATGAGGAGAACTGTCCCGTTCACCAGGTAACATAGGACGCATCCTGCAGCTGCCTCTATCCCTTATCTTTGGGCCCCACCTCACATTCAGAGAGAACCTTAAATTCAAGGTGGTTTTTTTTTTTCCCCATTGCTAAATGAGGTTTGTGAAGAAGGTCACAGACACCCAGTGAGAGGACTGAAAGTGAATGCTTATCACATGACACTGAGCTCACGTCTGCCTGCCCCTGGCTGTCTGCTGAGCACCATCAGTACTGCCAGAAAGCCTGAGATGCTGCAAATAACCCAATTATATTGGGATACATTTCTGTACTTAAAAGACTATTTTGCAAATTTATTTAGTACTTAACAACGAAAGACAATTTTCACACCCTCTCCCCTGCAAAAAAAAAAAAAAGCTGACATAAGGTTCAGCTCACATGAGATTATTGAAGATTCCAGAGGAAAATGTAATACAGTGGTTTAAAGCGCTTTCCAGTAAGAGTGGGAAAAGCCTTGGCACTCAAACAAGTTTGGAAAATTTTATGCAAAATAGCTGCCTGATAACAAGGGCTCTAGATAAGCAGGGAGGATGCCTCTGGTGATGGTGACATTTCTTCTGTCAGTGTGCCTTCCCTGGTAGCTGGTTGTTTTCTGTGCAACTCAACATGGCTCGAGTTAGCCGTCGCAATATAGCTCTAGCTTCAGCTGTACAGTGGCCATGAGAGCAACTTGAGGATGGCAGAGTCAAGACAGGCTTGAGGGAGAAGAGGCCTTCCCCTTGGGGCTGGGGGAGGCAGGGAGAGCCAGCATTCTGTACCTTCCAGAGCTGTGGGTGCAGAGATGAGTGAGACCTGGCTGGGGGGTGGGCAGGAGAGGGCACCTGACAGGACCATGGGCAGGTGCCCCAACAAGCATGGGAAATGTGCAGGCCCTGAGTGGGAGGGTGAGGCTTTGCACCCTCAGAGGATCAATAAATACAGTCCCGTTGAATAGGTGGGGGGCGGACGGAGTGGTGGCTTTCCCCAGAGGAGGAGCCAGTGGGGAAAAGAGTGTGGTCCATTTTCTGGCTCCTGAGGGTCCAGGCCTGAATCTGTACTCACTCCCACCCGGCCCACTGATGGCCTCACCAGAGGATCCCCTTGCTCTCCAGGCTTCCAGGACTCCATCCTGCCAGTCTGCAGGGAGTGGGGTGCCTGCCTGCCCATCACCTCTCCCTTTGGACTTGGGCTCCGGGCTCTCCCCAGTCACCTCCTACCTATGTCTTAAAGTTCCTTCCCCCAAAGCTGAGCTGATGGCAGGCTGGGGAGGGAGGACAGAAAAGGCAGACTTAATCCTGGCTTTCAGATTATCACTGAATGTGCGGCCTTTTGGCCAGGTCCATCCTCTGGGGGTCCCTGCTGGCCAGATCTCCCCAAAGCCTCACTCTGCCGCCATTTTTTTTAGGAGTACTGGGGATTGAACCCTGGGACCTCATACATGGGAAGCAGGCACTCAACCACTTGAGCTACATCCACTCCCCTCTGCCTGGGGCCTCTTCCTTGCCCCCATACCACAGCCTTCTTTCTCAAGTCCCCACCCAAGTTTATGCCTCAGTCCCTAAGGAAAACAAAATTCCACTAATATCTTCTTAATGGCTGCTCCCAAGGGCCTCCCCCCCAAAACAGATTTCTGTATTAATAAAGGCATGTGTCTCACCCATGCCTTGGTTCCTATCAAGCAGCAGGCGACAACTCTGCCCTTCAAAAGAGATGACCATGCGTGACCCATTCTTCAGGGCTCTTCTGGACAGCTAAGCCTGTCTTAGGCACAAAGGGCCTGGTAGCAGGGGATGCCCTGGAACTGACCACATATTTTCTGCTCCATCCGGGAGAAGCTGGGCCCTGTCAGTGCTTAGTGGGACCTGGGGTTGGTGACTGAAGGAGACCTGGGAGCATTGGACTAGGCAGTGGGGCCGTGAGAGAGGGATGGAAATAGGGGACCTGTGTATGAACTGGGGCCTGGAGAGGCGTTACTGAGGGAGGGTGTATGTCTTCAGAGCCTGGATTCTGGGAGCTGCCCAGAGGGAGCCCCATACCAAGCTGCTCAGAGGGGACGCAGGAGAATCACCTATTTGGGGGTGGGGAAGCAGTTTTCCTGTCTGCCTCCCCCAACCTGCCTGCCTGAGGCTGATGGAGAAGGCATTGTTGCCCCTCATGAGCTCACAGTTGAGCAGGCCCCGCCCACTTCCTCCAGCATGGTGCCTGCGTAGCCCCTGCCAAGGGTGAGTGTGAGTCCCGGTGCGTGGCGGCTGCCAGCCAGGGATCAGGGGCCCGGGAGAGCCAGGAACCCTCGGGGCATGACGGTCATAAGACCCCCACTTTCCTCCTATTCCTGTTGCCCTGTGTCCCCACCCCCGGGCCCTGACTGCCTCAGGGATCCAATCTGAAAAAATGCAGGCTGGTGGCACCTACCACACAAACCGGAGGCTGGGTGTGTGGGGGTGAGTGGAGGGCCTGTGTGGGCTGGTGTGTGTCCATGTGTGCACAGCTCCAGAGTGAGGCCCCCCCGGGGGGGGGTGGGCAAGGGCCTCGTCTCCAACCCTTTTTCAGACTGGCTCACTTCTGCTCTTTGGGCCAAAAATGGAGGACTCAGTCCAGACTAGGACCAGGGCCTACGAACCTCCTAAAATTGTACGTATATATGCATAAGGCCATTTCTCTGCAGAGGGATTTCTCATCATTTCTCATCAGTGTGCCAAAAAACAAACCAACAAACAAAAAAGCCTCTGTTCTAAAACTCCCTCCAGCCCTGAGTGTCTAGTTTCAGAGCCTCTGCTGGGCACAGGCAGGGAGAAGCAGCAATGGGGCCGCCAGCCAGTTCTCCTCCAGAGCCCGGGTTCAGGCCTCTTCTCCAAAAGAACCCCTTTCAAAGGCTTCTCTAGTGCCTGGAGGCAACAATGGTCTGGTGGGCAGGAAACTGAGGCCGCCAAGGAAGCCCGCACCTGTGGAGGGGGACCTACTGGGAAGGGAAGACAGGGTTTCTGAGGCCCTTGAAAGGACCTGAGTTCTGGTCCCCTCTGCTCTAGCTCTCCGGGCACACCCCCACCCTCTGGGCCTCGGCCTTCCCTTCTCTGGACTGAGGGGAGGTCCACATGCTCTGTCTTCTGGCTCAGCCCTGCGCGACTCTCCTCTGCTGCCATAGGCCTTGGGCAGGCAGCCACCACCTTCCTGCTTGCCCTCTGCTCTCCTCCCCTGCCCGGCCCCTACCCGTCTGCTAGTCTCACCAGAGTCTCTGCACCCCTGAGTCCTCTGGGACTCAGTCCCAGCTGAGAGCCCAGGACCCTGAGGGGAGCAGCCAGTAGTGAGGAATCTCAGAATCCCTTCCATGGAGACCCCTTCAGAGACCTTCAAGAAGAGACCATCACAAACTCAGATGCAGGAGGAGCCCCCGGACAAGCAGTCCCTGAAGGAGCACCCCTCGGAGGGGTCCCTGCCTGAGGAGGCAGAGCCCAGGGGTTCGCACACCCCACGCACACTCTGCGTGCACCACCTGAACCCCCAGTTCTCGGTGCCCGTGCTCACCTGCCTGCTGCGAGACACCCTGGAGCGGCTCGAGCTGCCTGTAAAGCGGGAGCACATCGAGGTGGTGAGGCGGCCGCGCAAGGCCTATGCACTGGTGCAGGTGGCCATGCCCAGGGCCACCCTGGCCTCGCTCCCCTGCCGCCTGCAGCTGGCAATGGAGGAGCATCTGATCTTCAAGGAGCTGGCGGCCCGAGGGAAGGACCTCGTGGTGACTGAGGGCCGGGGCTCCTCTAGCCGCAAAGAGGTAAGGGGGGCTTCCCCCATGCTGCGTGGGTGTGGGTGCCTTTGAGGAGCTGGGGATGAATCTGCAAAGTTGGCTACTGACATGACTGTGGCCCGAAGCTGGTGCTGCAGCTTCACCCAGAGGCTCACCTGGAGGAGCGCTGACCTTTAGGATTCACCTCCGGCCAGGAAGCGGGTATGACTTCTCCCTGGGTCCCAGCCTCTGGACCTCAGCCAGCCCAGGCCTTCAGATACACAGAGGACCTGGTTTCCTCCTTGGCCCACCTCGTTCCTCCAGTTGACAACCCCAGTGCCACTCTGGGCCAGGCCCTGTCCTCAAGGAGCCCTCAGTTACAAAGCTGTGAGGTGGATGCCTCGAGCTGGGGGAGGAGACCAAGGGGTCCTCACTGCTCGCTGGGGATGAAATCCAAGCTGGACTTGGGGAGTGTGACAGGTACTCTGGGACAAGGACGTTCTAGGCAGAGGGACAGAGCACATGCACAGGAACAGGGTGAAGGGGAGTCTTGGTGTTTGCAGAAGGTCAAGCCATTCCAAGTCCCTGGGAGCTCGGCTGAGATCTGCAGAGCGTACTGAGGAAGAATGCTAGGGCAGAGGGCAGAAGCCAGGCGGGGAAGGGCCATGAGCCTGAGGCAGAGCAGGGCTGACAGGTGGCTTCTGTGCAGGAGGGGAGGGGCTGGTCAACTCACCGTGGTCATGGTGGGTCACTCCATGAGACCTGTGGCCTTGGTTTTTCTTTTCTCTTGGGATGGAGTTTAAAGTTTAAACCACAGAACTAAACAGATCTGTGACATATATTTCAAGACCTGTATGTCTGATTTCATGTTTGCTTAATAGTTTTATCATCTTTCTAAGACTGACAAATTAGTCTTCTTGGGGGAGCTTCAGGGCTCCATCTCCATCCCAGCCCACACTGAGCTTGAAGCTCTTTAAGTTATGGAAGAGTTTTAAGAGGGGAGCAGCAGGATCTGACTTGCATTTAGGGTCAGGGGAAGGATGGATGCAGGGGTAGAGCCTGGAGGCAGGGAGACTAGTGAAGGACTGACAAGGTCTTCCAGAGACCACAGTAATCCGGGGACCAACTGATGAGGCTCAGAGGAGGACAGTGGCCTTGAGGACACTTGTGCCCAGAGCCCTGGAAGGACAGAGCAGAACCAGGGAGGGGCTCAGGAGGGGCAGAGAAAGGTTGAGATTCAGGACTTTCAGGGAGATCGGGGGAAATGGGTGGGGTCTCCGGGGCCCCTCCCAATTCAGAGACCTGTAGCTCTGTCACAGGGGGCCCCGGGGTGCTCAGGCACCTCCTGGAATGATCCGGTCCTTGCCCTGAGGCCTGTTCGCAGCCCAGGTAGAAAAAGATTGGTCCCACAGGTCTCCTGGCTCCCTGCCCCGGGAAAGAGAAATCCCTTCTCTACCCAGGGATCCCATAATGGAAGAGGGGCCAGGCTGGCAGAGCACAGAGCAGTGGCTGGTTTGAAGCCTTGACAAGCTGATACCTGGGGCCCTCCAGAGGATCCCCGCATTGGCTGCAGCAGGGGTGGGCAGAACTGGGCCTGGAAGGGGGCATGTGGATGCCCACGAGGGGCCTGGACCCCAAGCAGGGTTGGGGGTGGGGATTCCAGCAGTCTGGTCCCACACGCCCTGCTCTTGACCCCGCCGTAGCAGGAGGAAGACAGCGGCCCGAGCCCTGGCCCCAGCCCGGGGACCAGCCACCGCCTGCCAGCCCAGCCCACGGAGACCCCGCCCTGCCAGGCCTGGGGCCTGAGCCCTCTGCACTTCTGGAACCGGCCCAGTGGCACACTCTCTGACAGCGCCATCGTGCACCAGGAGATCCAGGGCCAGGAGCGGCTATTCCAGGGTACGTCCCTGGGCAGCGAGACACGCAACCTGGAGTTCAAGCGCGGCGGCGGCGAGTACCTAAACCTCGCGCTCAAGCACCACGTGCGGCGCTACGTGTGCGCCTTCCTTAACAGCGAGGGCGGCAGCCTGTTCGTGGGCGTGGAGGACAGCGGCCTGGTGCAGGGCATCCGCTGCAGCCACCACGACGAGGACCGCGTGCGCCTGCTGGTGGACTCCATCCTGCAGGCCTTCAAGCCCCAGGTCTTTCCCGATGCCTATGACCTCTCCTTCATCCCCGTGGTCAGCACCAACGTGACCAGGGGGTCAGTCCCCCTCAAGGTGAGCCTGTCCGACAGGAGGGTCTCTGGCTGTCAGTTTTGTCCACTCAACAAATGATGGCCCATATCTACTCTGCTAAGCCATGAGCTGAGCAATGCTGGGGCAGGGAGCGCTGGGGGAGGGGAATTGGGGAAAGGAGTGACTGGAGAAGAGTCTGGAAAGAACCCCTGCCCCCAGCCTTTGCAGGCTGCCTTAAGAGCCCATGGACGGTGAGGCAACGGCCAGGTGGGATTGGGGGCTGCAGACCAGCAGGCACTGTTCCGCAGCTCCGTGACCCTTCACAGGTGATCCGCCTAACGGTGCATGCCCCCAAGGCCCAGAGCGAGCCTCAGCTCTACGAGACAGACCAGGGGGAGGTGTTCCTGCGGCGTGACGGGAGCATCCAGGGCCCGCTGACCAGCAGCGCCATCCAGGAATGGTGCAGGCAGGTAACTAGGCTGAGGCCGCCAAGGACAGGGAAGCGAAGTCCAACCCACAACCCTCCTGAGCAAGCCGTCTGTTTCCCTTGGTCCTCCAACCACCTCGTGCGGACACAGGAGGGGCCAGACCAAAATGACCCCATACATCCCGTATTCCACTGTTGCATGACTGGGGGCAAGGCCGAGGCTTCCAGTGCTCTCCTTTAAAACATCTACACCCCACATTCCATGTGCCTGATATACCCCTCCCCCTTGGCTTGGGCAGTGGTCTGGGGAGGGGGAGATTGGAATATGGAGAGGTTACAAGAAAACCCAGAGGGCTGGGGATGGCATCTTACGGGAGGCCCTTGAGAGGAGGCAGGGGCGTGCTGGGCACAGTCTCAAGGAAAGGCCTTTTCAAGGAGGAAATGTCAGGTGGTGGCAAAGGCAGAGGAGGGCAAGGGGGCCTTGCCTGGGGTGGCCAATCTGTCCAGAGGATGGGCCAGTCCGGGATCTGGGAGGTTGGCAGGACCCTCTTGTCAGGCAGCTTCCCTCAAGACCCCAGGGCTGACTCAGTCAGAGGTGGCAGCATGCCCAGGGTCCTGGCTTTCCCACCTAGCAGTGCCAGTGTGCTGCCTGGGGGCCTTGGGCTGGCCTTTCTCCATCGGTTCAAACCCATGGGGGTGGATGGTCGTGAGGCAAAGCCAGCTTGGACATCTGCTTCTTTGATGTCCTCTTCAGAAATGGATGGTGGAACTGGGCAAGCTGGAGGAGAAGGTGAGGGTTTTGACAGCAGAGAAGGAGGAGCTCCAGCAGCAGCTGAAGGAAAACAGGCCTGTCTCCTGCACCTGCTGCGTCCTGTGAGAGCACAGTGGTGGTGCAGCACTCTCAGGCAGGATGGGATGAGCCAGTGCCCTCCCCAGGGAGAGAGGCAGGGATTTCCTATTTGAGTCTAAGTCCTAATAAAACCCACCTGGCAAGTGGGCTGCTCAGTGGCAGACGGGAGCTCTCCACTTCCTCTCCTTCAACAATGCACGTGGGCTGAATGGACCAGCCTCACTGGCTTCAACCCTGAGCAGACCCGCTTCTGTCCACTTAGCCAAGAAATCACTCCTAGCACCATCCCCAAAGGAATCCTCACTCGTGCCCCCTCCTTAAAATGCTGGTATTGCCTGGACTGGGGTCTCTGACTCCAGTTGGCTAGATGGGGCCAGAAAGGAATTTGGCATCTCTGAAAATTCCTTCCCTAGGAGGCAGGCACACTGGGGAACCCCACCCGGTCACCCACCCCTGGCTTGCTGTAACTTGTGATTGTCAAAGCTCCTTAATAAATGACATGTATCTGGGGCAAGAATGGTTATTTCTAGACCACCTGGTCAGCCTGTTAGATGCATGGATCATGATTCCCATGCCCAGTCGACATCCACCCAGGAGCAAAGCTGGTCCTGAGCTCCTACCACACACAGCTATGGGGGAAATGAGCCCAGAGGTCAGGCTCCAGTTCAAGTCTGCCTTAAAGACTGGGTGCCTTGGGGCAAATGCTATACCTCTTTGCTTCAGTTTCTTCACTTATAAGATAGGGACAATGCCTGCCTCAAACGGTGGGGTTGTTGAGAAAATGGCAGGGGTAGGGGCATGTCGTCATCATCATGCCGATGTCCCATTTCTCTCCAGCACATGCCAACTAGGGCACAGAGCAGCACCTGCACAGGAAGGGTCTGACTTCCACTTCAAGCACCCTCCAGCCACTGGAGAGGATTCCTGCCCTGGCCTTATCCCCTGCCATCTCCACCAGCACAGCCAGAGACCCTATTAAAACCGTCTCACTTCCGGGAAGATGGAGGATTAGAGAGACACAGGATTCACTTCTCTGCCAGAAAAATAGCTACAGGACAGGCAGAAGTGGCCTGAAAAAATTGTTTTAGGGTTTAAGGCACCAAGGGAAGGCTGGACACCACCCAAAAGAGAGAGGGGCAAAGGAAAAGAATCTTGACAGGAAAACTGTGAGTTAAAGCTGCAGCTAGGGCTGCCGGTGCCCATCCCCCCCACCCTCGGAGCAGACAGCTTTAAATTCTCTGGCTTCTGCCCAGTGGCTATAGACAGAGAAGGCCATAGGGGTCCACCTCCCCAGGAAACAGGAGAGGGAGGAATGCAGCCCAAGGCTGATTCAGCTTTTGGCCAACAAATTTGGTTGTCTGTGTCCCACAAACCCTTCCAGGCCTGATGGAGCTGCGCCATTCTCTGTCCTGGGAGCCAGCAGGGCACTACAAAGATCCAACTCTCACAAACACCCTCCCTACTGACTGGGTCTACTTGTTGAGGACGTAGAGGGGAGTGGAATTATTTCCTGCCCAGGAAATGGGGGGGGCAGCTGGCAAAGGTAGGAGAACAGCTTCTGAGAAAGTTTAATTTGCGAGGCTCTAAATAGCCCTGTGGCAGGACCCTTGGTCACATTGTTGGGGTCAATGTTGCAGCAAACACATTCGAACCAGGGTCTGGAATGAGAGGGCTGTGAAGAGTGCCATCTCCTGGTGGACCAGAGAAGTGCATGTGAGGAAATTAAAAGTAAATAAATGAGAGGCTCTTCATAGCCTTTATAGCCTTTTGCCCCAAGGCCCTTGGAAGTGGGTCTGCAACCCACTACTGGGTTCATGGCCTGGATTTGAGCAACTAAACCAGGATAATCCTAAAGAGCTAGAACAGGTTGAACTAAGAATCAAATAACAGCAGTAACACAGACTCCTGCAACTAAATCCCTATGAAAGAGAGATATTGAGCATCAAAGTAAACTCACCATCATACTCGGATGCCTTGATATCAGCAAAATATTACAGCCATACTAAGGAAATGGAAGAATGGCCCAAGTAAAGGAATATATCAAAACCCCAGATGAGACACAGGTTTTGAGACAACTAATCAATGAGGTCTATATAAATCTCCTAAATCAAATCAATGAGTTGAAAGACAATATGGCTAAAGAAATAAAGGACATCAAAAGGACACTGAGCAAGCACAAAGAAGAATTTGAATACCTGAATAGAAAAGTAACAGAGCTCATGGGAATGAAAGACAAAATAGGTGAGATTAAAAACACATTAGAGGGAAGTGGATATGGCTCAAGTGGTTGGGCTCCCATCTACTATATGGAAGGCCCTGGGTTTGGTTCCCAGGGCCTCCTGGTAAGGGCAGCCTGGCCACGCCCACAGAGAGCTGAAGGCCAACACCTGTGGAGAGCTGGCACAGCAAGATGATGCAACAAAAGGAGACAAGCAAACACAGAGGAAACATGCAGCAAATGGACACAGAAAGCAGACAGCAAGCACAAGCAGTGGGTGTGTGGGGGGGGAATAAATAAATAATATTAAAAAAAACAAAAACACACATTAGAACCTTGTTTTATCTTTTTAAGATAAAAGTATCCTTGTCTTTTGTGTGCGTGTGGCTGCTGAATACTTAGAAGGGAAACATCCAGCATCTTCCTTCCATACCCGGCCCCACATACAAGGTCCCTGGGACAGCCAGAGAGAACATACCTCCAGGGCAGCCTTGGGCACAGTCTTAGTCCCAGCCCAAGAACATTGGGGTACATAAAGGCTTATGGAGGCAGCATATTAAAAGATGAGTGATTATGAAAAATGAATTTAAAAAACCATACAACAGTAGATGCAAAATGATAGAAGAAAGAATAAGTGATGCAGAAGACAGAACAGCTGAAATTGAAGAGAGAGAAGAACAGAGAGAGAAAAGAATGGAAAAACTGAGCAGGGGCTCAGGGAGTTGAATGACAACACAAAGAACAACAACATGCACATCATGGGCATTCCAGAAGAAGAAGAGAAGGGAAAGGGGGAAGAAAGAGTATCCAAGGAAATAATGGCTGAAAATTTCCCAATTCTTATGAAAGAAATGAATTTATATGTCCAAGAAGCAGTGTACCCCAATAAGAATAAATGTGAATAGATCTACTCCAAGACTCATACTGCTCAGATTATCAAATGCCAAAGATAAAGAGAAAATTCTGAGAGCAGCAAAGCAAACCATCACCTACAAGGGATGCCCAGTAATACTTAGTGTGGTTTTCTCATCAGAAACCATGGAGGTGAGAAGAGAGTGGTTGATACAATTAGGATACTGAAAGAGACAAATTTCCAGCCAGTAATTCTTTATCCAACAAAATAGTCATTCAAAT
This sequence comes from Tolypeutes matacus, assembly GCA_026826555.1. Taxonomy (NCBI): domain Eukaryota; kingdom Metazoa; phylum Chordata; class Mammalia; order Cingulata; family Chlamyphoridae; genus Tolypeutes; species Tolypeutes matacus. Next base: position 34,808,236 of record JAKSZT010053883.1, on the reverse strand, counting down.
ATGAAGGAGTTTAAAATAGTCACAAACAAAAACTAAGAGAATTCATAAAAAGAATCCAGCTTTGCAGGAAGATATAAAGGGAGCCTTACAGCCCAAAAGAAAAAGACAGAAGTGAGAGGCTTGGAGGAGAATGTAGAAGGGAAGACTATCAGAGAGGATAACCAAAAGAGTAAAAAGACTGATGAAAATATGGTATGATATATGAAAGTCAAAGAATAAAATGGTGGAAGCAAATAATGCATTCACAGCAATATCATTGAATGTGAATGGATTACACTCCCCAATCAAAATATATAGACTGACAGAACGGATAAAAAAACATGAGCAATCGATATGCTGTCTACAAGTGAGTCGCCCTAGATCCAGAGATAAATTGGCTGAGGGTGAAAGGTTGGAAAAAGAAAATCCATGCAAAATAGTAACCAAAAAAGAGCAGGGGTAGCTATGCTAATATCAAACAAAATAGATTTTAAATGCAAAAAAGTGGTAAGAGATGCAGAAGGCCATTATATATTAATAAAAGGGACAATCCACCAGGAAGAAGTAACAATCATAAATATCTATGCATCTAACCAGAGTGCCCCAAAATACCTGAGGCAAACTCTGGCAAAACTGAAGGGAGAAATAGACATCTCTACAATAGTAGTTGGAAACTTCGATACACTGCTCACATCATTAGACAGAACAACTAGACAGAAGATCAAAAAGGAAACAGAAATTGAACAATATGATAAATGAGCTAGACCTACCAGACATATTCAGAATGTTGCATCCCAGATCAGTGGGTTATACAGTCTTCTCAAATGATCATGGATCTTTCTCCAAGATAGAGCACACGTTGAGTCATAAAGCAGGTCTCAATAATCATAAAAAGACTGATATTATATAAAGCACCTTCTCAGATCATTATGAAATGAAACTGGAAATCAGTAATAGACAGGAAAGGGAGAAACTCACAAATGTGTAGAGGCTAAACAGCACATTTCTAGTAATCACTGGGTCAAAGAAGAAATTGTAAGAGAAATTAGTAAATATCTCTTGATGAATGAAAACAAGAACACAAACACAACTTATTAAAACTTACGGGATATAACAAAGGCAGTGCTGAAAGGGAAATTTATAGCCCTAAACGCCTATATTAAAAAAGAAGAAAGAGCTAAAATCAAAGACCGAATTGAATATATAGAAGAACTAGGAAAAGAACAGCAAACCAATCCCAAAGCAAGCAGAAGGAAAGAAATAATAAAAATTAGAGCAGAAATAAATGAAATTGAGAACAAGAAATCATTAGAGAATTTCAAAAAACTAAAACCTGGTTCCTTGAGATGATCAATAAAATTGGCAAACCCCCACCTACACTAACAAAAAGAGAAGATGCAAAAAATATATAATCAGAAATAAAAAGGATCATAAGAGGATATTTTAAGAAACTGTATGCCAACAAATTAGACAACCTAGATGTAATAGACAAATTCCTAGAAATATGCAACTTACACTGACTCTACAAGAAATACACAAACTCAACAGACAAATCACATTTAAAGAAATTGAATCAGTCATCAAAAATCTCCCAACAAAGAAAAGTCCAGGACCAGATGGCTTTACAGGTGAATTCTACCAAGCATTGCAAGAAAAAGTAACACCAATTCTGTTTAAACTCTTCCAAAAAATTGAAGAGGAGGGAAAATTACCCAACGCATTTTATGAAGCCAACATCACCCTAATACCAAAGCCAGATAAAGATTCTACAAGAAAAGAAAAGAAAAGTACAGGCCAAGCTCTCTAATAAACATAGATACAAACAGTCTCAACAAAATACTTGAATCCAACAGCACGTTGAAAGAATTATACACCACAACCAAGTGGGATTTATTCCTGGTACGCAAGGGTGGTTCAACACAAGAAAATCAATTAACATAATATAACACATTAACAAATTGAAGGGAAAAAAACCACATGATCATCTTGATTGATGCAAAGAAGGCATTTGACAAAATCCAGCATCCTCTCCTAATAAAATCACTTCAAAAGACAGGAATAGCAGGAAAGTTCCCCAATATGATAAAGGGCATGTATGAAAAACCCACAGCCAACATCATACTTAATGGGGAAAGGTTGAAAGCTTTCCCTCTAAGATCAGGAACAAGACAAGGATGGCCCACTGTCACCACTGTTATTCAACACTGTGCTAGAAGTTCTAGCTAGAGCAAAGCAATTATACAAGAAAAATAAATAAAGGCACCCAAACAGGAAGAGAGGAAGTAAAACTCTATTCGCAGATGACATGATCCTATATTTAGAAAATTCTGAAATACCTACAACAAAGCTATTTGAGCTAAGAAATGAGCTCAGCAAAGTGGCAGGATATGAGATCAACACACAAAATTAGTAATGTTTCTGTATACCAGTAGTGAACAATCTGAGGAGGGAATCAGGGGGAAAATTCCATTTACAATGGCAACAAAAACACTCAAATACCTAGGAATCAATTTAACCAAAGATGTACAGGACCTATATTCAGAAAACTAAAAAACAATGCTAAAAGAAATCAATGAAGACCTCAACAAATGGAAAGATATTCTATTTTCATGGATTGAAAGACTAAATATCATGAAGATGTCAATCCTACCCAAACTGATTTATAGATTCAATGTAATACGTATCAAAATTCCAACAGCCTACTTTAAAGAAATAGAAAAGGAAATTTCCAAATTTGTTTGGAAGAGAAAGTGCACCTGAATAGCCAAAAACATCCTAAAAAAAGAAGAGCAGTGTGGGAAGAATTTCACTGCCTGACCTTGAAACATACTACAAAGCTACAGTGGTCCAAACAGCATGGTTTTGGCATAAAGATAGATACATCGATCAGTGGAATAGAACTGAGAGTCCAGAAATAGACCCTCACCTGTATGGCCAACCAGTTTTTGAGAAACCTACTTAGTCAATGTTACTGGGACAAAACAGTCCTTTCAACAAATAGTTCTGGAAGAACTGGATATCCATAGCCAAAAGAAAGAAAGAGGACCCCTATCTCTCTCCCTATACAAGATTCAACTCAAAATAGATCAAAGACCTAAATATAAAAGCCAGGACCATAAAACTATGAGAAAAAATGTAGGAAAACATCTTCAAGATCTTGTGGTAGGTGGTGGTTTCTTGGACCTTACACCCAAAGCATGTGCAACAAAAGAAAAAATAGATAAATGGAACCTCCTCAAAATTAAACACTTTTGCACCTCACAGGACTTTGTCAAAAGGGTAAAAAGGCAACCAACTCAATGGGAAAAAAATATTTGGAAATCACATATCTGATAAGGGTTTAATATCAGGATATATAAAGAGATGCTACAACTCAACAATAAATAGGCAAATTACCCAATTTAAAAATGGGCAAAAGACTTGAATAGACATTTATGTCCAAAGAAGAAATACAAATAGCAAAAAAAAAAAAAAAAAAAAAAAACATGAAAAAAAAATGTTCAATATCACTGGCGATTAGGGAAATGCAAATCAAAGCTACAATGATGAGATATCATTTCACACCTATTAGAATGGCTACTATTAAAAAGACAGAAAACTACAAATTTTGGAGAGGATGTGGAGAGCTAGGAACACTTTTTCATTGTTGGTGGGAATGCAGGATGGTACAGCCACTGTGGTGGACCATTTGGTGGTTCCTAAAGAAATTGAATATAGACTTGCCACGTGACCCAGCAATACCACTACTAGGCAATACCCAGAAGAACTGAGAGCAGTGACACAAACAGACATCTACACACTGATCTTCATTGCGGCATTATTCACAATTGCCAAAAGATGGAAAAAACCCAGGTGTTCATCCACCGATGAATGGATAAACAAATTGTAGTGTATACACACAATGGAATATTATGCAGCTGTAAGAAGAAATGAAGTCATAAAGCATATGACAACATGGATGAACCTGGAGGACATTATGTTGAGTGAAGCAAGCCAGACACAAAAAGACAAATACTTATAATTGTGCTATTATATACTAAATATATTGAGTAAACTCATGGAGTTAATAACTAGAATATGTCACCAGAAAATAGAATGAGGTTAAAGAATAAAAAGCTGAGGGTTAATCTGTGCAGAATTGGTACAAAGGTTGTTTGCTAGTTTTTGGAAATGAATAGAAACAGTGAAAGCACATCATAGTGTTTGTAACTAGCAGTGCTATTATATGGGTATGACAGTGGTTTAAAGGGGAAAGTCTAAGGTCATGTATATTACTAGAGGGAGAGCTAAAAATGAAACAGGGGAATGTATAGCATACAAAACCTCATGTGAAATGAGTATGAGTAATATTGTATATATAAGACTGTTTTTCTTTGAAACTGAACAAATGTACATTAATGTTACAAGATGTTACTATCAGGCAAAAATTAAACCAAAGCAAAAATTGGATGGTAGGGTATAGCAATATATTAATCTTCCATTAAGGTTGTAGCAGTTTAGCAGTTTGATAGTTATGAATTCTAAAAATAGATATTGGATTATACTTGTAAACTGGTCTGTTCATCTGGGCATGATTAAGTTATGATTAGGGCTTTAACTGGGCCAGTCAGTAGGGCCTTGAGCCCCACCCCTTGGTGGGTAGGGAATCAAAGATAAAAGACATGGCAATGGACAGAGTTGGAGTTTTTGAGTTGAAGTTTTGATGTTGGAGTTCTGATGCAGTCTTGAGCTGGAGCCCCAGAAAATAAGCATACAGAGGAGCTTGGTCATGAGGAAAGAGAGAAGTCCCTGGGAAGAGAAGCAAGCCATTTGTCTAATAGTCTACAGCTGGTCTTGTGGAGATACCAGCACAGCTGGGCCCAGAGACAAGCAAGCCCTGGGAAGAGAGGAACCCAGGAAGCCTAAGCCCTTACAGATGATACATGGAGCAGCCATCTTGCTCCAACACATGGCAATAAACTTTGGTGAGGGAAACTGGAAACTGTGGGCTTCTACCCCAAATAAATACCCTTTATGAAAACCAACCTGTTTCTGGTATTTTGCATCAGCACCCCTTTGGCTGACTAATAAAAGGGTGGGGGAAAAAAAAAAAGAGTATACTAAGTGAAAGAAACTAGACTACATTTTCTTTGACTCCATTTATATAAAATATAAATACAAATAAATTAGAAAGACAGAAACAGAATAGCAGCTATATACGGCAGGGGAAGCCTAGAGAGATTGAGGTGATTATTAAGGGGTAGAGCTTTTTTTGGTCTGTTTTTTTAATTATTATTATCAGAATAATGAAAATGCTCTAATAATGACTGATGTGATGAATGTACAACTATGTGATTATACTAAATACCATACAAATGGATGGATTGTTTGCTTTAACATGTATCAATAAAATTGATTTAAAAAAATAAAACCAAGCCTGTGCTCAAAGCCCACCAAGAGCTCCCCATTCCATGACCTGATCTACAGGGCCTCAATTCGTCTCTCCTTTGCTCACATCACTCCAGCTACATGGTCCAGATTGTTTCATGAATATTCTCCCGCCTCAGGGCCTTTGCACAGCTGCACCCGCTGCCTAAAACACATAGCTGCATGACTCATTTCTTTTCCTCTCTACCTTCAAGTCGGAGCACAAATTTCCTAATAACCCTATTTTAAGGTATACCCCCTTCCCAGCACTGCCACTCCCCTTTCCTGCTTCCATCTTTTCCCCCATAACATTTGCCACCCTTGACATTTTTGTCTATAGGCCCCCACTACAGTACACATTCCAGGGGACAGGTTCTTTGTTCATTGCTGTATCTTCAGAATCTAAAACATGCCTGGCATGTGGTAGACACCTGGCAAATATCTGCTGAATGAAAGCAATCAAGGCTATTCCTAAATTTTGGATCTGAGCCACTGGGAAATCATGGAACCTTGTCAAATAGGGTATTTTACAGGACTGGAACACACTTTATGTTAACCTCCTCACACTTCCTCAGTCTAGAGGTCCTTGGGCTAGATGTGGAAGAGAACAGGTTTGGAACCCCAGCCCCTCCAGTCACCAGCTAAGTGACATCTACTGGGTCATTCACAACTTTTCTGAGACCTGGCTCTCCCAGTTAGCAAGTCCCTGCCTTGGCTAGGACTCGTGCTGGTTAGAGACCGAATGTGATCATGGACGTATGTATCACAAAAGCTTATCAAACTCACTACTCACCCTTGAACCACCCCAGGGTCACCCAGCCACAGGGGTGGAACCAGGTTTTTCAAAGACGTTAATCAAGAAGTCAGAGGAAGGGTCGCCTCCGTGCCAAGCATCAAGCTGGATGCTAGGTAGGGGGAGAAATGGAAACTGAGCAATCCTCAGAAATGCTTTTACTAGGAAGGAGCCAGTTTTTACAAAGGCAGGACCCAGTTATATTTTAGCTCAGCTGCTCCAGACTAGGATGGGACGACCAGGTGGGAAAAAAGGTTAATTATAGCCTAATCAGCCACACTCACAATGCCAAGACCAGGTAAAGACCTCTGTATAACTGAAGTATTTTTGTTTTTGTTTTAAGGAGATACTGGGGACTGAACCTGGGACCTCATACGTCCAAAGCAGGCGCTCAACCACTGAGCTACACCCACTCCTCAAATGAAGCTTTTATTTTACTCTTTGAGATCTGGAATGCAGGGAAGGGCAGCCGGGTGGTTCTTGATCAGGGGGCAGAGACCACTCCAGCTTCTGGGCCTTAGGGGTGATCGGTGGCCTAGGATGGTGGAGTGGAAGGATAAAAGGTGGATGGAAGGATGAAAGGGGACCCATCTGTTTCCTGGAACTCTCTGATGTAGGAGCTGGGCCCAGTGGTGAGAAAGAACATTTTCTTCCCCAATCTCCCAGTTTCTCAAGTGTCAGTGTAGTAAAGGCTGCTGACCACTGAAAATGAACCTGGCCCGATACCTGAGCCCCTGCCTCAGACAGATGTCTTTGCAGAGAAACCTGCTCAACCCCAAGTAGGTATGCTCAGCAGCTGGAGGGCAGGTGGGTGCCAATGCCAACACTCCTCAAGGAGCACAGATTCAACATCCCTAATTTCCCATTAGAGGAAAAAAAAAAATTCAGGACAGTTAACCTTTAGCTGCTGGGCCTGTACGCCAAAGGCTGGAGGTGAAGAAAGGGCTGCTGGTTAGAGCAGTCGAGCTGGCTAAGATACTGTCTTTGGCCTGCTGCCCCAACTACGCAGGTGAGGTACCCATGCCCCTTGCCTGGCAGGGGGAAGGGCCTCTATAAAGGTTTAGGCCCTGCCCCTCCGCAAGGTCAAACAGCATACCCACCACCCGAATCTTTTCATCTCTATCTTTATATGCTGAGAACCTAAATTTGAAGGCTTTTGGAAAATTCCGGTTCCTATTAGAAAGAAAGGCTCCCCTCTTAGTTTGTAAGCAAACCAGCAGGTCCATCACCTGAGGCTGCTGACCTGGAAGGGACCCTGGCACTGCCAGGCTGGGGACCAGCACACAGGCACACACAGCATCACGCACAGACATCATCCACTTGGCCAATGGCCTGGAGAAAAGTGAAAACGAGTCACATCTCTTGTTCTGCATTATTTATTTCTTAAGTTAGTGAGTATACAGCAAGTCCAGCCAGAATATAGTAGGCCCTTCACTGTGCCTATTGTTACATCAGGTTAAGAAAATACCGTTCCATATTGCATTTCAACTGCAGTAACACCATTCTGGAAGGAAAAAGTCCCCTTGAACCAAAGCTGTCTATATATGAGAGGGTTTTAGAGGCAGTTTCCCAAAAAGATTCTTTGTTCTTTTTTAAACTAACCCCTTGATGCAAGGAGTGTTTCCCAGCTCTAGGGATAGGAAGTGCAGCCAGAGGCATGGGGTTTAAATCACACTTCAGAGAGGCACAGGCTTCTTGCTGTTCATGTGAGAGCAAATCAACTGTGCCTGTGGATGACATGGTTGGCACTGAAAGTCCCCACAGCTCAGGGCAGCGTCAGGATTTTGACCCTGGTTTCACTGCTCTTGGTGGCAAGCAATGCCTTCAAGTTACCAGCACCAAAGTGGTATAAATACTAGCTAAAAATATCTCTCCGTGTTTAATAAGTCCACGTGGCACACTTTTTATAATAAGGTCTAGACATCCAGAGAATAGCAACAGGTAAGCACTCAAATCCACAATGACACGAGGTAGTTGGAGAAACACGGTGACGATGGGGCACTCAGCCAGCCCCACCCATCATCAGCTCCCTTCCACACCTTCTATCCTCTTAGAAACTCAAGAACCGCAAAGTAGAGTGTCAGACAACAGGCAGTACCTCGTGTAGGAGAGTTAATATACATGATGGGACATGCAAATAACAAAGTTTTCTAAATACCTTTCCCCCATAATAAAATAATCTTAATAAAAACATAATTTAAAGGAAGTGTCAAAAAGCTGAGTGTAAAATCAAAGTTGTAAACTCCATTTGTTTGAAGGCTCTCTTGAAGAATCATTCCTGTTTAAAAAAACAAAAAAAAAACACTTCAGTAATTCTATGATGTATATTAAGCTAGAAAAGTCAGGATCACAATCAGCTGCTGTGCTGAACTATGCCTATTTTTCAATGAAGAACAGGTAGTAGGAGCTGAATGTGAGAACCAGAAGCTAAATTTAAAATTCCTACAGAATCATACATTTTCAAGATCTTTTACTGACGTCTACCTCTGCATCATGCCTTCTTTCTCCATAGCACTCAGCCTCTTAACAGTACAGTCAACAGGGAATTCTCTACTTAGCGAGGCAGTGAAAAGTTCCTATCACTGACCACCTATCTACCTCCTTTACTGTCAAAGTTTCCTTTCTCTTTATTGGTTTCTCAACTGTCGAACAGCCCATCGCAAACCATTTTGTGGAAAAAATTAATAGGTTCATCTGTGTTAAAGGTTCACCTGTCAGGGAATAAGCCACTAAGGCTGCCTCCTGATACTAACCTAATTCTCATGCCCACCCACTATTCAAGGTTATCACAGGCCAAGGGGCTAATCGACAAGGCAGAAGGGAAAACATCATGTGACCACGGAGATGAGCCCAGCACAGGAAGAGGCCCCCTGGTGGACCCTGACTCAGGGCAGGATGCCCCACATGGTGGGCTACCCATATCCCTGGTTCTTATTCCAGAGCCCACTCCCAAAAGCCTTCTGATACTTCCACCAGCAAAATCTGTGCTTCTGCCAACATAGCCCACTCAGCTACCTTATAAGGACTTTACAGAGTTCATGTAAGTTTGTAAACTTACAAACCCTATCACCAGAAAGACAACCATTCCCAGTGTGTTCTATTACTGTTTAGGGTTTTGAAGGATTTACAGAATAAGTAGCAACTAACATAAAGCTTTGTTTTGCAAGCATTATTGACTTTAAAACACTTCCTGAGGGAAACTTGAGCTTCTGCAAAAATGGCAAATGTCACAATGTCACACCTGTTACCTCCTTCAAGATCTCCAAGCCTGTGGCTACATGAAATAACGAGGGTCTAAGAATCCAGGTCTCCCAGAACTGATCAGATTGGCATTGAATGTAGCAACCAGTTAATGAGGCAAAGGAACAAATTAGTTAAGAAACAACTGCCCAGTGCAGTCTTCCAGGGCATGTTGGTGCAATAGAAACTGGAGGGGCCCCTCAGCAGGTGGGCCTATTGCCAAGATTTACATGATATTCCTGAAATCCTAGCATGCTATCACCATTTTTTTTTTTTAATTAAAGCTTCAAAATATCACATACCAGAATCAGTCATGATTTATTGATGGAAACTTCAACTCAGTGATTTCGGAGTCAGGGGAGCTGCTTCCACTTCTGTCACTGTAGGTGTCCCTATAGAATTCAGATGGTTTATTCATCATGTCCTACCAAAAATTCACTTTACTTCCTGTTTTGTAGCCATGATAACTTTAGGGACACTAGTCTGCACACAGCAGGAATCAGAAAGACTCTTTAGTACATTATATATTTAGTGTGAGTTAGTATGAGGGCAGTAGAGGGGTTTTATTTTCTTTCTTTTTTAATTTTTATTTTTTTTGACGTACTGGGGCTGAGGACTGAACCGGGAACCTCTTATCAGTTACCCTGAGAGGTTTTTGTCTTTTAATTACAAAATATATTTATATTTCAATCTTGACCACCAATTCAGAGTCACTAACTGGTTTCCCATAACAGTAACAATGGGGTATGAAATCCACCCAGATGTGGCTTACACCCCTGTGAAAACCACAGTTCCCCCTGACATGGACCATAGGATCTTACTGCCAGAAGGGATGAGGCCAGCATCACTGGAACCCAGATGCTGAGGAGACAACTTGGCCAACACACCAGGGGAACCGCAGGGGGCGGCACAGAAGCAGCCTAAGAAAGCCCTGGGGAAGGACACATGAGAAGGAGCACATGACTGCCTTTCAGGGCCTCTTCAGCAGCTCAGCAGGAAAGACCCTGGTTCCCACGGCTCTTCTGATTAACAACTGTGTGATGATACCTCATCGTAATGACTTAGTGACCTCCCCAAGGACCAGCAAAGACGAGGGGCTGAATATTGAAGTGAGCAGTGGCCCCACCTGGGCGAGAGCCTGCAGCCTTTCTGGAGGTAATGTGGGAGCCTCCCCACGGAGGCCAGAAGGAGGCCAAAGTATGGTGGAGAAGGCTTGATAGGTCTGGACAGGAATTCAGGGTGGTACTGAACCCCAACAAAAAAAGGATGATCTGAAACAAATCCAAAGGAAAGAGCTTCATTAGGAATGGTACGCATAAAAGGTAAAAGCATGAGACAAAAATCTTGTTAAATGTTTCATGTTTCCATAGACCCTAAAATTATTTGAAAATATCTTAATTTGAACTTAGGTAGAAGCTAACCCCAAAGCATGAGATCTGATGCCCTTCCCTCCACCTGAAAGGTCTTCGTCTCCCAGGTCCCTGCCCCCTGCTTCCCTAGCTCCCATGACTTCCACAGGACTGCATCCCACAGTTTCCATTAGAGCCCAAGGGGTCTTTTCTACCAGGTCCAAGCTCTCATTTTACAGAGCAAGGAGCAGAGAGCAGAGGTTGAACAGCTGCCCGAGACAGGCCATGATGCAAATACAAACTCCCAGGGCTACACACGCCTCACACACTAGGACCTGCCCCTCACACCACTGTACTGCTTCCAGAACCCTTAGCTCCTGGGAAGCAATTTACATTTTTAGATTTTTTCCATGTGCCAAGAAAAACTAAGTTTTCCATTTGAAGTAGAACTGCCCAAATAATCACCTTCCAATTCCACAATTTCCATTCTCTCTCCTTCAATATCTTGGCCAACAAACTTCAAGCCTTGCTCTTCCAAACACTTTTTCAAGACTGGATTCACCTGTTGAAGCATGAAAAGTAATACTGCTGGCCTCTTGGCTAACTGGGTTAACCAAGTAATAGGATGACACAGAGCTCACATCCTCACCTCAAATCTGTGGCGGTGCCTCTCTTCCAAGTAGTCTGGATCTCCGTAGAGTTTTCCTGGAAAAAAAAAAGCACACTGGAGGTAAAGAATGCTAATTTCACACATGCAAAAAATGTGTTCATGACCACATCCTGCTTTACACTTTATTTATCATCTATAGAGCCAGGCCTTTTGAAGGTTATTTCTAGGAAATCTCCTGCCAACCACTTGCTTATAAAAGCGTAATTTAGACTAATTTTTGGGCTTTTGACTCTTTCTGATCACTCTAAGGAAAATTAACAGAAACAGACTTTCAGCATCACCTTCAAACACATGATTTGCTAAAGTACAAAGCACTCTTCTGCTGGAAACTGCTTTGGAAAAGAAATTCGAACATACCATAGCCCTGAGAAATGTGGGGAAGGTAGACATTTTAAGAGCCACACAAGACCACATCCCAGCCAACACTGTGCAATTCAAGTCGTAGCCATCAAAGATCATTTGCACAGGGTGGGGGGGTGGGATGGGGCTGCTGCTTCACTGACTCATTCGCCGTTGCCAGGTGAGATCTCCAAACCATAGCACATTAGAGGTGAAAAGGACTAGAAGCTTACCTACAAGTGATTCTCAGAACTCTGATAGCCATAGCAGTGCTAGTGCTATTAGATTAAAGGCAGAATTTTCCCAGTGGGTAAGAAAAAGAAAATGTGGGTAATTTGCTTTGATATTTTCCCACCCCAAAACCTTCCTAAATCTTTGGCACCTATTAATACTTCATTATACCAGCAGTTTCAGACAGTTCAACCTAACATAAATAACAGACTGCCGTGGATTTAATTGAACTGCCACTTTCTGGTGAGTTGTCCACACCCCAAGGTCCTCCAGCGCCCTGACCACAGAGCCCGTGACCTTCCCAAGACCCACACTGCTGCTGTGGCTATTACAATATATTCTAGAAGTGCAGGAAGAGGAGGGAGGTCAAAAAGCAACAAAACCAAAAAAGCCAGCCTGGCTCTTCAGAGCCACAGCATCACCCCGAGACACGAGTCCTGGACATGCTGAGCTGAAGGCCTGGGCCAGAACAAGGCAGCTCTTACTCATGACAGAGTTCTTGGTCTGGAACAGAGTTCTCCTCTTGCCCAGCCTCATGGTTCCGCCCATCTGCCCGGGGTTGTGTTCTGGCATGTCTATGACCTGGAGAGGTTCAGAAAACAAACACGAGCTACCAAACTCTCCTTCAGTTACAAGAATAGACTGCTTTCATTGAAGGATATATGCCAGCGAGCAGGTTCCACTTCCCCAGCCTTTCCTCCTAAGAGGTGCTTTGTCCCAGGGGAAAATGCCCCCCAATAATCCTTTTTTTTTTTTTAAGATTTTATTTATTTATTCATTTATCCCCCCCTTGCTGCCTGCGCTCGCTGGGTCAGCCAACCACGCCGTGCGGGCGGGCCCGCCCTCACCAGGAGGCCCCGGGAACCGAACCCGGGGCCTCCCATATGGTAAATGGGAGCCCCACTGATTGAGCCACAGCCGCTTCCCCCCAATAATCCTTTTAAACCCTCTCTTGGGGAGGGGGTGGGGTTAATACTTCAGCCTGTCCTCATGATCTGCAGGACTGGACACAGCAGCTCCTTCCTTGGGCCATTCCTGTCCACAGCCCTTGGATAACACGTGCTACTGATTACAGCACATTCCAATAAAGATTAATACAGCAGAGTGAATATGACACTATATATGCTAGAATGCATATATATTCTAGCATATATAGTTGTCTCCTCCACTGAACTAATGAGCTGCTCAAAGGCAAGGGCCCTTCATCCTCGGGTTCGCCAGGCAGGCACCCAGTAGCCCAATTAGCCAACGTCTATGGTAGGGTCGAGGGGGATGGAGGGGCCTGGGTTCTCAGAGTGACAGTCCCACATACCTCCCAGGTCATGTACCTCCAAGCACCTGCTCGAGGGCCTCGAGGACCTTCTTAGGGCCCCACTCTCCACTTGAACACTTAGCTCTTCTCCTCCTGAGGTCTCAGTATCAGCAAAGTTCATTTTACATCAAGAAACATATATTGATACTGTTTTTGTGGGATCAAGCACCTTGTTATCTTGTTGACCACAGTGTCCTCGGGACTAAGAACAGCCCCCAACAAGTGGTAGGTAAGCAAAGACCATTTGGTAAACGTGGAAAAAAATAGATGTCCTTGCTTCCCATCATGCCTGGGCTGCAGGTTCCAATGAGGGCAGGCACGTGCCTGGACCATGAGCCTGGACAACACAGGGGCTGGGCAGGGCTCCATCCCTCAACCGGAGATTCAACATGAGGTAAGCTGGCCTGGAAATGCTTTGGTGACCCTTTAATTAGCACTTGATTCCAGCAGTTCTTTAGGAATATGCTTCTCTCCCAGGCCTGTTGCTGGGGTGTAAATGAAGTCATATAAAGTGCTGAGAACAGTGCCTGGCACATAATAAGTCCTTTTATCAGTGCTCCTGAAAGCTGAGGTGAGCCAGGAAGGAGAATTACTTTAATCAGGAATCCCCCTAGTTGGCTGCGGTGATAACTGTCTTAAAAATGCTCTGTAGCAAATTGGAAAGAGTAGTGAGGAATTATATAATGAAAACTTAAAAGTTTTTCCTGTCTGATCAATCTGAAAGAGCAAGACATCAGGGTTCTTTGAGGGAACTAAATACTCTCACTTCCCGTTATCACCGTCATAAATGGCCCCTTCCACCCCTTCTAAGCCACGTGAGGTGCAAACACTTAACTCACCACGGGATGACTTGTCTTAGGGTCAAATTCTGTAGAATTGGCATCTGAAAAGACGAAAGACTTGTGTTACAAGTACAGTAAAAACAAAACTGATTATTTAATAGTTTCATTCCTAAGCTCTAAGTCAAAATTTCTTTCCTCAGTTTAAAATCATTCAGTGGGGGGACGGATGTGGCTCAAATGGTTGGGCGTCCATCTCCCATATGGAGGGACCCGGGTTAGATACCCGGGACCTCCTGGTTAGAAAAAAAAAAAAAATTTTTTTTAAATAAATAATAAAAAAATAAAATCATTCAATGATGAGAAGAAAACACTAGGGACAGCATTTTAAAGACTTCAAATACTCAAACAAACATAGGTGCATTTTTTTCTATTAAATCGGCAACTCTTTGGGAAGTCAAGCTGTATAAAATGGGGAGATCAAAACTAATGGCATAACCTAATACTTTTTGACTAGATAAAGCATCTTTGTGAGAGTTCTTATTTGGCATCTTTTTCACTTTTTGTTTTAGAATGTATCTCTCCAAGATGCATAAGTACTATTTCTCCTACATTTCTTTCATTTTCAGCATCTAAAACATTGCCTTCCTCAATTGACTCCAATAGCTAAATTGAAATGAACTGATCTCAAAATCCAAATCTCTTTCATGGTATTAAAAACAACTTTTCCATCCTATACTGAATTTATCATCTATCATAAGCAAAACTGCTAAAGACTAAAAGGAAAAGAACCAATTTCCTGGTACTGTGTGTCCAGTTCTTTCTGTGTGGATGCTATGTATTGTTCTCCTCCTGGGCCCCAAGGATGGGGAAGCTCATCACCAGGTCACTCACCAGGCTGGGAACCTGAGTGGGAGGCAGTGACAGTGGGTGGGGGCTATGAGATGGCCCAGGGTGCCTAGAAGGCCAGTTCAGGGGTGGTGGTGTTAAGACAGTACCTCTGCCAGGGGCTACAACACCAGAAACCAAAGTCCACAGGGCCTACAAAACTGAGCCACTGCCTCCCCAGTGTTATTTTAAAGCAGCCTCTCAGAAAAATGGCAAAACGGGAATCCAGCCCTAAGAGCAAGCTGGCCACAGAAGAATCATTTACACTCTGCAAAGCCTGACTACTCTTACATGCCTTTAGGTTGCTTAATTTTTCTTAGAACTCATACAGTCTTTCTGGAAACCTAGTACTTGCCAGCTGGGCTAAAGAGAGTAAGGGGCCGTGGCAGATTATCACACTGGTGGCCCCCACGACCCACTTCCCAGTGCTCAAACCCTTGTGTGGTCCCTTTCCATTGCCTTTGGGCTTGGCCATATGACTGGCTTTGGCCAATGGGACATTAGCAAGCACGACGCAAGCAGAGGCTGGATAAGTGTTTGCACATTGGGCTTGTCTTTTTGGGAGCCAGTTGCCACACAGTAAAAAAGTGTGGGTTTAACTAGCGAAAGAGGAGCTGCCATCTCAGCTGGCTCTGCCTTCCTGAGTGGAGCACACAGCCATTTGAATGAGGGCAGGAGTGCCCTCAGGTATACCACACAGAGAAGGAAAACTGCCCAGCTGAGTCGAGTCAACTCACAGAGCACCAAGAAGCTGTAAATGCTTGATGCCACTACATTTTGGGGTGGTCTGTTACACAGCAACAGAGGTGTTGGCTGGGTGAAGAGATGCTATTATTGAACATGTCCTATTTTCCAAGCACTGTGCTAGGGACTATTTACATGTAGTATTTCACTGAGTTCTTACAAATATATATATGAAATAGGTACGATTATTATCCCCATTTTACAAAAGAAATGACAGCCCAGAAAGGCCAAGTACCTTGCCTAAAATCACCCAACTAGTAGGTGATAAAGTCAGAATTTGAGGCCAGGCCTGACCAGCTTCAGAACCCAGGTTTAGTGACTGCACAAGTCTCACTTAGATCAGAGTTTTCTTGCTGGACACCAGCTCAGTGACGGTGGCCATGGTAACCAAAGTGAGAGAATCTCAAGAACAAGAAATTCAGAGACAGAAAGCAGAGGCCACTTGATCAGTTTGGCAGAGCCGTGCTTTATCACAATAAACACAGTCGTTTCCTCTTTACTAAGCCTAGTGAGGTACTTAGAAATCAGGCCTGTATTTGCCACAGGTCCCAATCACCTAATGCACAACATGCTTCACGCCCTCCCAGGAAAAATTTAAAGTCTTCCCATGAACACTTACCTTGCCATCCCAGCACATTTCTTGAAAATTCAACTACTGCCAACTGCATTCCTAAGCACACACCTTCCAAGTGGAGAAGAAAAACAAATGAATCTCCACTGAAAAGGCAGCTCCTATATTTCCCCCAGCCTGCCATGGATTTTGGGTCCCATTTGTTCACAAAGCAATAATCACAAACTCTCTTTATGACCTGCTGTAAACAAGCAACCCCCACTGTTATGCTTTACCTGTACCAGAATTCAAAAACTGGGCCTAAGCATAGACAGGGATTCCAAGCGCTGCAAAGTTATTGAATTTTAGAGATAAGCAACATCCTTTTCAGTGCTTAAGGATTCAAGTTTTCTTACCCTCATTAAGTTCCCGTTTACAACTGATGAAGTTTAAAACTACTAAAATTTACAGGACCAGAAGCATCCTAAATCACTTCACCCAATTATCGTTAGCTGGCATTCCAAATGAGAAGATGAAACTCAATCTCAAAGGTACTGCAAAAAGTTGGGTTCATTAACTAGACAGGATTTCCTAACCAGTATTTCATTCCATCCCAAATGCCATGACATTTACATGTAGCTCACAAGCTTATGATTTCCATTTTAAAGGAGCGTTTGAATTACTTCTTAACAGAACCCAAAAAGCTTCTACTTGAGCTGCTATATAGAAAGGCAGCATCTTTAGTCTGTTTCAATAATCTCCTTGTTTTATTTATACATTCCCATGCTGCACCTTTTCTTGTTCTTTCCCACTCAGAGTGAAGAGTGCATTGTATAGCTCCTTACCCAAAAAAGGCTTTTTCTGTTTCCGAGCCCAGGCAATTGCTTGAATTTTTCCTTCCGTTCCTCGAACACCAAACCCTCCTGGAACCAGCACCCCACTGCACAACAGAACAAACCACATGGCCACACTCCTTTCCCACCACACTGAAACCATGTATTTTGCTACTGGGACTGGGACTGTGCTAAAGACTGCCAATGAGCTGGATGCAAACACTACGAACTTAAAAGACACATACAAAACCATGGCCTTTCCTTAGTAATGTTAGAAAACACTTAAAACAAGTGAAAAAAAAATACAGTATACCTAACTGTAATAATGCTAATGTACCCTTAATAAGTTTCCCAGACGACAGATCCTTTCATCATTTTTAACATATTGGTAGACCCTCTATTTTACCTCTTGGCTGAAAAGTGCTCCTGCTTTGTTATCTAGCATTTCTGCATATGCTGGAGTACGAAGGGGCCTTTCTATACCAACTCAGTGTGCTGTACAGACCAAAAGTCTCAATAATAGCTGTAGTCCTTCTGTAACATGCAGTTGTTCTGGCGAAAACATTAGTTCTAGATTTTTGCTATTATAAATAAAAGCTGCCAAAAGAAAACTATTTATGAGAGTCTACTGATGGCTACTCATCAAATGTTCTGGATGAAAAATCTTTAAATAAGCCTCATCAGTAGATGTATACAGCAAGCTATATCAATAAAACTAGAACAAGTTTTCTTCAGAGTCAACTATAATTGGTAAGCTGTAATTTTGCAATGCTCAAATCACAGAGTATATAGTATTTTCAATAACCAAAAAATATTTAAACAAGTAGACTACTTAACACTAGCACACAACACACAGTACTTTGTTCATTGAAAACAAAGAAAAACCCTGGAAACCCAAGGTAGAGAATATTCCTTACTGAGCACTGCAGAGCTTCTGCCAGGCTTCATGATACCGTACAGGCTCTTCTTGTAAGGTGCTCGGCTCCAGGTCTGTGGAATCTATATACTGGGGGTTATTCAAACAGGAGAGAAAGAAGCAGGCTCATGACTACACAGTTGTGCTCTTTTATAACTTTTAAATAACATCAATGTTCTGCTTTTCTTAATTTTAAAATAAAGTTTTAAAATAGTAATTTTAATATATTTAAATTTAATAATAGAGGACTTCCAGGAAGATGGCGGACTAGTAAGACACGGGAATCTCTTCTCCAGAAAAATAGCTAGAGAACAAGCTGAAACAGCCCCGAAAAAGATCTTCTAGGGTTTAGGACAGCAGGTGAAGGCTGCACACCACCCAGAGGAGAGAGGGACAGAAGAGGGAAATCGCGACTACAGAACTGTGAGTTGCAAGTAGCAGCTTCTGCTGCTGCCAGCACCCTCCCCCACACTCTTCAGAATTCTCGGGGCCCTGGGCCTGCGACCACAGAAAAAGGGGGCTTCAGGTATCTGCCACTCCCAGAAAGAGGAGAGAGAGGGACACAGCCTTAGGCTGACTCAGGTTGGGACCTGAAATTTGGGCTGCAGAGCCCCACACCGCGGTTTGCCCTGGAAGCCCAGAAAGGACTGGAGAAATCCGATCCTCGCAACCTCTTCTAGCCTAGACTAATTGTTGAGGACACCACGGGAGAGGGGAGAGAGAGCCTGGGGCTGACCCTGCTTTGGACTCCCAGGTTTGGTCTGCCCTGACCCGAGAGCTCTTCCAGGCTGGGTGGGGCTGTGCCATTGTTTGGCTTGGAGCCTGCAAGGGGCTAAAGATATACAAACCTCCCGATCTCCTCCTCTACTAACGGGGACTGATTGTTGAGGATTCAGAAGGGAGTGGAAATATTTCCTAGCTGGGAAAAGGGGGGTGCTATGAGAGAAGTCTGGAGAACTGTCTCAGAAAGTTTGAATCACAGGGCTCATAGCCCCCAGACAGGAAGCTCTATCACATTGATCTGGGCTGTGTCACAACAAATACGCTGGGACCAGGCATTGTATTGAGAGCTGCCAACAAGCGCCATCTCCTGGCAGACCAAGGAAGTGCACATAAGAAAATTAATAAGTAAGAAAGGCATTTCCTGGCCTCTATAGCCTCCCTGCCCAAGGCCCTAGGAAACGGCTCTACAACCAATTACTGGGTCCAGTGCCCAGTTTTGAGCAACCAGCAGAACAATCCTAACAATCAAGGATGAGCCAAAAATCAAAGAGCGGTGGTAACTCACAGCCTCCTGCCACTAAAACCCCATAAAAGAGAAAGAGATAGAGCATCCAAGTAAAATACAAACTAACCAGATGCCTAAGCACCAACAAAAAATTACGGGCCATACTAAGAAAATAGAAGACATGGCCCAAGAAAAGGAATACAGCAAAGTCCCAGAAGAGATGCAGAATTTGAGAGAACTAATCAGTGAGATGAGCACACATTTCCAAAATCAAATTGAGATGAAAGAGAATATAGTTAAAGAGATCAATGACATCAAGAAGTCATTGCGAACGTAAAGAAGAATTTGAAATCATGAACAGAAAAGTAACAGAGTTCATAGGAATGAAAGACACAATAGGTGAAGTAAAAAATACATTTGAAGCATACAACAGCAGACTTGAAATGATAGAAGAAAGAATAAGTGATACTGAAGACAGAGCAGCTAAAATTGAAGAGAAAAAAGAACACAGAGAAAAGAATGGAAAAAATTGAGCAGGGGCTCAGAGAGTTGAATGACAACACAAAACGCAACAACATACATGTCATTGGAGTTCCAGAAGGAGAAGAGAAAGGAAAAGGGGCAGAAAGAGTATTTGAGGAAATAATAGCTAAAAATTTCCCAACTCTCACGAAAGAAATGAACTTTCATGTCCAAGAAGCACACCGTACCCCAATAAGAATAAATCCAAATAGACCTACGGCAAGACACATTTTATTCAGAATGTCAAATATAAAAGATAAAGAGAAAATGCTCAGAGCAGCAAGAGAGAAGCAAACGATCACGTACAAAGGACGTCCAGTAAGACTTAGTGCAGATTTCTCTTCAGAAACCATGGAGGCGAGAAGACAGTGGTATGATACAATTAGGAAACTGAAAGAGAAAAACTGCCAGCCGAGAATTCTTTATCCAGCAAAACTGTCCTTCAAATATGAAGGTGAATATTAAAGGAAGCCTTAGAACCTGAAAGAAAAAGACAGGAGAGAGAGGCTTGGAGGAGAGTATAGAAGAAAGAAAAGCAGAAAGAATAACCAAAAGAGTAAAAAGAAAGACAAAAATAAGATGACATATGAAAACTAAAGAATAAAATGGAGGAAATAAATAGTGCATTTTCAGTAATATCATTGAATGTGAATGGATTAAATTCCCCAATCAAAAGATACAAGCTGACAAAATGGATAAAAAAACATGAGCCATCCATATGCTGCTTACAAGAAACTCAGACACAAGGATACAAGCCGGCTGAAAGTAAAAGGTTGGAAAAAGATACTCCATGCAAATAGTAAACAGAAAAGAGCAGGGGTAGCTATACTAATATCAGACAAAACAGACTTCAAATGCAAAAAAGTGATAAGAGATGCGGAAGGCCATTATATATTAATAAAAGGGACGATCCTCCAGGAAGATATAACAGTCATAAATATCTACGCACCTAACCAGGGTGCCCCAAAATATATGAGACAAACTCTGGCAAAACTGAAGGAAGAAATAGACATTTCTACAATAATCGTCGGGGACTTCAACACCCCTCTCACATCATTAGATATAACAACTAGATAGAAGATCAACAAGGAAACAGAGAACTTGAACAATATGATAAACAAGTTAGACCTAACAGACATATACAGAACAATGCATCCAAACTCAGCGGATTATACATTCTTCTCAAGTGCCCATGGAACTTTCTCTAGGCTAGACCACATATTAGGTCACAATACAGCTCTCAATAAATATAAAAAGACTGAAATTATACACAAAGTACCTTCTCAGATCATAATGGAATGAAACTAGAAATCAATAACAGACGGGAAAAAAGGAAATTTGCAAATGTGTGGAGACTGAACAACACACTCCTAAATATTCGGTGGGTCAAAGAAGAAATTGCAAGTGAAATCAGTAAATATATTGAGACAAATGAAAATGAGAACACAACATATAAAAACTTATGGTGAAGGGCTCTGAGAAGCACCGCTCCCACTGGCTAGGCAGGCAGACGTGAGATGTAGGGGTGTCGGGACGAGGGAAAGGCCAGCCCTGCCCAGTCCCCTCATCCATGGCCTCGGCTCCCTGCACGGCGGCCAGGGGGCATCAGGGGAGAGCCTGACCGTGTTGCTCCTCTGCTGCAAACCTCCAGTGCCTGTGAAATATGGAGCCCCCCAATCTTGGCCTTCGAGAGCCGTCTTGGCCCCACAGGCCTTTTGTGCCCAGACCACATGCCTGCTTCTTAGGGGCTCCCCTCCTCCTCACCCTGCTTCCCACTCACCCTGCTGCTACTTCCTCAGGGAAGGCCCTCTGCCGGCACACCCCTGGTTTTCCTGATCTCTTGGCTGGATGACTTATTTTTTGCCCACCTCTTCCAGACTCTTGCAGTGGGCAAGCACCAAAGCTGCCTTATTGTGTGCTCCAGTTTTTCTCCATGCCTGACGCACAGGTGCTTAATAAACTGGTGTGGCATGGGTGGATGAAAAAAAAAAAAAAAAAAAAAAACTTATGGGATACAGCAAAGGCAGTCTTGAGAGGGAAATTTATAGCCCTAAATGCCTATATTAAGAAACAAGAAAGAGCTAAACTCAAAGATTTAACTGAACAACTTGAGGAACTAGAGAAAGAACAGCAAACCAATCCCAAAGCAAAAAGAAGGAAAGAAATAATAAAGATTAGAGCAGAAATAAATGAAAATGAGAACAAAAAAGCAATAGAGAAAATCAACAAACCCAAAAGCTGGTCCTTTAAGAAGATCAATAAAACTGACAAACCCCTCGCTAGACTAACAAAGAAAAAAAGAGAGAAGATGCAAATAAATACAATCAGAAATGAAAGGGGGGGAATTACAAATGACCTCACAGAAATAAAAAGAATCATAAGAGGATATTATGAGAAACTATATGCCAACAAACTAGACAACCTGGATGAAATGGACAAATTTCTAGAAACTCATAACCAACCTACACTGACACAACAAGAAATACAAGAACTTAACAAACCAATCACAATTAAGGAGATTGAATCCGTCATCAAAAATCTCCCAGCAAGGAAAAGTCCAGGACCAGATGGCTTCACAGGTGAGTTCTACCAAGCATTTCTAAAAGAATTAACACCAATCCTGTTTAAACTCTTCCCAAAAATTGAAGAGGAGGGAAAATTACCCAACACATTTTATGAAGCCAACATCACCCTAATACCAAAGCCAGATAAAGATTCCACAAGAAAAGAAAATTACAGACCAATCTCTCTCATGAACATAGATGCAAAAATTCTCAACAAAATACTTGCAAATCGAATCCAACAGCATATCAAAAGACTTATACATCACGACCAAGTGGGATTTATTCCTGGTATGCAAGGCTGGTTCAACATAAGAAAATCAATCAATGTAATACACCATATTAACAAGTTGAAGGAAAAAAAAACACATGATCATCTCAATAGACGCAGAAAAGGCATTTGACAAAATCCAACATCCTTTTTTGATAAAAATACTTCAAAAGATAGGAATAAAAGGAAAATTCCTCAATATGATAAAAGGCATATATGAAAAACCCACAGCCAACCTCATACTCAATGGGGAAAGGTTGAAAGCTTTCCCCCTAAGATCAGGAACAAGACAAGGATGCCCACTGTCACCATTGTTATTCAACATTGTACTAGAAGTTCTAGCAAGGGCAATTCGACAAGACAAAAAAATTAAAGGCATCCAAATAGGAAAAGAGGAAGTAAAACTCTCACTGTTTGTGGATGACATGATCCTGTATTTAGAAAATCCTCAAGTATCCACAACAAAGCTACTTGAACTAATAAATGAGTTCAGCAAAGTGGCAGGATACAAGATCAACACGCAAAAATCAGTAATGTTTTTGTACACTACTACTGAACAACCTGAGGAGGAAACCAGGAGGAAAATTCCATTTTCAATAGCAACGAAAAGACTCAAATACCTAGGAGTTAATTTAACCAAAGAAGTACAGGACCTATATGCAGAAAACTACAAAACAATGCTAAAAGAAATTTAAAAAGACCTAAACAAATGGAAAGACATTCTGTGTTCATGGATTGGAAGAATAAATATCGTGACGATGTCAATCTTGCCCAAACCGATTTATAGATTCAATGCAATACCAATCAAAATCCCAACAGCTTACTTTACAGAAGTAGAGAAGGCAATTACCAAATTCATCTGGAAGGGTAAGTGCACCCGAATAGCCAAAAGTATTCTAAAAAAGAAGAGCAATGTGGGAGGAATTTCACTGCCTGACCTTGAAACATATTACAAAGCTACAGTGGTCAAAACAGCATGGTACTGGCATAAAGATAGACATATCGATCAGTGGAATAGAATTGAGAATCCAGAAATAAACCCTCACCTATACAGTCAACTGGTTTTTGACAAACCTACCAAGCCCACGCTGATGGGAAAAAACAGTCTCTTCAACAAATGGTGTTGGGAGAACTGGATATCTATAACCAAAGAATGAAAGAGGACCCCTATCTCACCCCCTATACAAGAATCAACTCAAAATGGATCAAAGATCTAAATATAAAAGCCAGGACCATAAAACTACTAGAAGAAAATGTAGGAAAACATCTTCAAGACCTTGTAGTAGGTGGTGGTTTCTTGGACTTCACACACAAAGCACATGCAACAAAAGAAAAAGTAGATAAATGGGACCTCCTCAAAATTAAACACTTTTGCACCTCACAGGACTTTGTCAGAAGGGTGAAAAGGCAGCCGACTTAATGGGAAAAAATATTTGGAAATCACATATCTGATAAGGGTTTAATATCCAGGATATATAGAGAGATGTTACAGCTCAACAATAAAAAGACAAATGACCCAATTAAAAAATGGGCCAAAGACTTGAGTAGACATTTCTCCGAAGAAGAAATACAAATGGCAAAAAAGCACATGAAGAAATGCTCAACATCACTCATGATTAGAGAAACGCAAATCAAAACTACAATGAGATATCATTTCACACCTATCAGAATGGCCACTATTAAAAAGACAGAGAACTACAAGTGTTGGAGAGGCTGTGGAGAGATAGGAACACTTCTTCACTGTTGGTGGGAATGCAGGATGGTACAACCACTATGGAGGACTGTTTGGCAGTTCCTAAAGAAGTTGAATATAGACTTGCCACGTGACCCTGCAATACCACTACTGGGTATATACCCAGAAGAACTGAGAGCAGTGACATGAACAGACATCTGCACACCAATGTTCATAGTCACATTATTCATCATTGCCAAAAGTTGGAAACAACCCAGGTGTCCATCAACAGATGAATGTATAAACAAACTGTGGTCTGTTCACACGATGGAATATTATGCAGCTGTAAGAAGAAATGAAGTCATAAAGCATATGGCAACATGGATGAACCTGGAGGACATTATGTTGAGTGAAGCAAGCCAGACACAAAAGGACAAATACTGTATGAATGCATTACTATGAACCAAATATATTGTGTAATATATTGTTTGACTCACACACACAAAAAAACAAAAAAACAAAAAAACAAAACAAAAAAATTTACATGTATCCATTACATTGAGAAATGTATATATTTATTCATCTGTGTTTACTTTTTAGTTTTTTATTGCTTATGTTTTCAATTATTAAATGTACAAAATAAAGTTAAAAAAAATAAAAAATAAAAAAATAAAATGAAATAAAAAAATAAATTTAATAATAACATAAAATTCTTTATTTTAAAAATCGAGTTTTCCTCAAAATCATCCAGCTTCTAAGGCCAGCTCTCTATCCTGCTGTACTTGCATCTGTTGAGGATCTCGTCTCAGCTAAGACACTGCAGTGGGTGCTAAAGTGTTCTCTGTTCAGATGACACTCTCCCCAGGCCAACTTCCACCCAGATTTCCCCATTTCTTTCAACTTTATTGAGCTAGAGTTCACATGGAAAAAAATAGAAGCATTTTAAGTGTACACTTTGATGCATTCTGTCAAATGTACACACCCTTCAAGATACAGAACATTATTGTGGTCCCCAAATTTCCCTCTGCCCCTCTGCAAACCTCTCCCCACCTCGTGTCCCAGGCAGCCACTGATGTGATTGGTCTGCCTCCTCTAGAGCCTCCCATAAATGGAAACGTACACTACGTTCAGACAGACGTTGTGTGGCTGGCTCAGTATGATGTTTCTAAGATTCACCCCTGCTGCTGTGTGTACTAGTGGTGCCTTCTCACTGTGTGAATATACCACACATCTCTCCATTGCATGAACATATCACAGAGTGTGGACCATCCACCTGTTGTGGACATTTGGGTTTTTTCCAGATATGAATAAGCTGTCCATTTGTGTGCAAGTCTTTTTTGTGGATAAATATTTTCATTTCTCGAGTAAATATCTATCTAGATGTGCCAGATTGTTTTCTAGAAGTGGTTGTTTCATTCTACGTTGCCACCAGCGAAGCATGAACGCCCACATCCTCATCAGCACTCTGAGCAACTTTTGTGGCCATGCGTTGGTATCTCACTGTGACTCACTGCATTTCTATAACCACCAAAGGTGCTGAGCATCTTTTCAAGTATGTCATGTGCATCTTCTGTGAAGTGTCCAAATCTTTGATCATTTTTAAAGTTCGGTTGTTCATCTTTAAATTCCTGTGTATGAGCTTAGATATTTCCTTCAATCAGACTTATTGTCCTAAAATCAACCTGAACCATCACCTAACAGTTTAAAAACCTTTGTGATCCTTCTCAAGCCTACTCTCTTCTACCTAATACCCTGAAATCACTTTCCTTGAACCTCAGAGTAAGAGCAGGCTTGGCCTAATTCATGGAACTCATGACTGGGCCCTCTCCAGCTTGTCTCCAGATACTTTCTACTTCGCAGTCTTCCATCCTCTGAGTTCCCAGCTGTTCTACATCTCTAAGTCCTTGGGTTTCCAGTCTTCGCTAACACATACAGTGTTCACTATATGCCAGGCACAGTTTGAAATACTTTACATTATCTCATCTAATCCTTACAACAACCTGATCAGGAAGGTACTATCAATATCTCTTTGTAAAGATGAGGAAACTGAGGCACAAAGTAAGTAACTTGCACAGGGGCATATATTTCGTAAGCAGAAGAGCCAGAATTTGAGCCCTGCCCGCCTGGCTACAGAGTCCACGCTCTTGACTTTGACACTTTAGGCAGAGACAGACAGGGGCCACAGCCCTGCCATTCCACCTGCTCAGCTTTTGCCCACCACGCTACAGGCCAGAAAATAATGATGACTACTTACTGAGTGCCTCCCAAGTTCCAGGCACTGGCTGAGTGATTTAACACCCATTTCAGAGAAACATCATCACTCTATGATGGCACCAGGATGGGGACGGAAAGGCATTCCTTGGGTCTTGAATGGTTTCTAGGCTGTACCATCAATTGTGCAAAGTACCTCTTGTCCACCTGGGCTCTCCCATTACCACAGGGTGATCTAATTTGGTCAGCTGATGGATCCAAGTGTTCACTCTCTCTCAGCTTCTATTCTGACCATTTCTCCCCATTATTTCCTGAGAAGGCTCTTCTATTCTCTCAAAGCCCAAGCCAACCACAATTCTTTTTTATCCTCAAAGAGAAATTCTGAACTCCAAAAGTATAAAGCAGATCTCTACACAGCATGTCAGTAGACAGCCTGCTTCTCTCTTCTTCCCTCTTTGTCCCTCGGCTGTACCTGTGCTACCCTTCCTCCTACCTTGATTTCCAATTTGTGGTTGATGGCCAATGCAGAATGCTCCAGCGCTTTAATGACAGAGGCATATGAGTCTGAGAACTTGGTGTATTTGCCGACCAGGGCAATAGAGCAGGTTTCCAGCAAGCGATCATACCTATCAAAGGTCAAGAAGCATCCAGTTACTTAGAATGTACATACTATCATGAGAGCAAACTTGGTTTAAAAAAAGTATGCCTGAGAAGAACATAAGGGAAGCAGATATTATTTGACCAGACATGAAGAGACAATTCACAAGAGTTAATGTGACTAGAAAAGCAATAAGACTATTTAACCTAATAAATTTTTAAAAATACAAATTGAAAAAATACATTTTATACTCCTTAAAATTCAACCAAAAATTTCAAAAACTGATAATATTTTTAAATGCTGACAAGTTGTCAGAAACTGTTTTATCTAACAGTTTCTTTTGAAAGAAATTGAGCAACATATATTAAGAACCACATAGGGAAGCGGCTGTGGCTCAATCAGTAGGGCTCCCGTTTACTATATGGGAGGCCCCGGGTTCGGTTCCCGGGGCCTCCTGGTGAAGGCAAGCCCACCCGCACGGCGTGGTTAGCTGACCCAGCGAGCACAAGCAGCAAGGGGGGGATAAATGAATAAATAAATAAAATCTTAAAAAAAAAAAAAAAAAAAAAGAACCACATAAACTATTATGTTTTTCAGCTCAGGAATTCTATACGTAGATTCCTATATGTAGGAATTTATCCAGATGGTCTGAAATGTCCAAGGGAGGGAAAATAATAATTATATACACAAATGTTTACAGCATCATAACTTATGATAGTAAATCATCTCAAATTCTTTATGCAACAAGGTAGAACATGTTAAAAAAAAAAAAAATTCTGAAAAATTAAAAAGACATAAATAAATTACGGGACACCCCATAATAGAATACTCTATACTCATTAAAAACTTTAATTATAAAGTATAATTAGTAACAGAGCAAAATGCTTGTAATGTTTTATGAGAAAAAGATCATGAAACTGTCTTTTTTTTGTAGTTATATAAAGATATACATGTAAATGGACAGAGATTGAAAGGCAACGTGAAAATGAAAATAAGTATCACAAGGCAGTGGAATGAGTGCTTGCTTCCCAAATGCTTATTAATATCTTCACGTTGATTTACAATTAAAATGAGGCACAATCATTGCTCTGAAACACTATGTAAAGATCTCCAACATGGATGAATAGGCATCACAGAACTTTACAGCAAGGAATGTGGAACAGGGACAGCCCTTGAAGTAATGAATTTTGGCAGGAGTAGTAAGACTGGACACCCTTGAAATGCCTTTCTGGTGTGGGGTGAGCATCATGTTCCCAAACACACAGCTCAAGTATCTGGAGTGCTTCCCAGAAGTACTCCCGCTATGGTCAACCAAGAAAGCACAACTCACTTGTTTGGGGCTTGAACATGCAGCAAGTGCAGCAGACAACCTGAACTCGTTGTCTGGGGACCTGGGACCTGGCCCCACCTCTCCCAGGACATCCTCGTCCAAGTAGCACCTATGTGATGGCTAAGATCTTTTAACATTCTTAACATCTCTTTCCACTGAGAACTTCCCTGAGCCCCTACAAAAAAGAGTAATAAATCTGGTCCTCACAGCTCCTTCTTCTCCAAAAGCATACCTGTCAGCCATCTCCTTCCACTTCATCAGCATTTTTCTTGGCTGCCTCTCAATAGGAAGGTCAAGTCTTCGAAGAAAATAATCTACAACCCCTTGCTCCTCTAACAACAGGGGGACTCGGTAGATGGACGAGACGTCATGGACACAGATCACCTGTTTAAAAAAAGCAAAACTTATTTAATAAAAACAAACAAAAACTAACTGGGCTTATG
The DNA here is from genome assembly GCA_026826555.1 of Tolypeutes matacus. Classification (NCBI taxonomy): domain Eukaryota; kingdom Metazoa; phylum Chordata; class Mammalia; order Cingulata; family Chlamyphoridae; genus Tolypeutes; species Tolypeutes matacus. The sequence continues at coordinate 34,779,371 of JAKSZT010053883.1, read as the reverse complement.
GCCATGACTTTGAAAAAATAACAGTTCTGAATTTGAAAAAAAGACAATTTTCTAGAAAAATATAAATTACCAAAACCAACTCAAGAATGGAATAGAAAATTAATGGCTAATCTATTATAAACATGGATGCAAAAGGCCTTAAAAAAAAAAAAAAAAAAAAAGAATCACAAAACAAACCACAAATGTAATTAAAAAAAAAAAATTATGTCAAAGTAGGATTTGTCCCAAGAATCCATGAATAATTTAACATAGGACGAGTGGTTCTCAAAGTCGGCTGCATATTCAAATCACTTGGGAGCTCATTAAAACCTAAAATCCACACTGTACCCCAGACCACTTTAAATCAATCTCTGGGGTAAGAGCCAGGCATCAGTATTTTTAAAGCTCCCTGAGTGATTCCAACGTGCAGCCAAGTTTGAGAACCACCGCATTAAGAAATTTAACAATGTAATTCACCACAGGAACAGTTTAAAGGAGGAAAAAATCACCTCAGTGGATACAGATTTGATAAAACTTCAAGACCAATTCATGATAAAAATCCTTAAGCAAATTAGGTATATTAGGGAAACTTTGAAAATATCAAAAACTTACCACAAACATCATATGGTTATATGGTTTAATATTTGATTTTTAACATTAATGGTTTAATAGTGAAAGTCCAGAACAAAACAAGTATGGTCACTATTACTACATCTGTTCAATAATGTACTGGAGATCTGGGTCATTACAAGTAGATCAGGAAAAAAATGTATATGGACTGGAAAACAAGAAAACAATTGCCTCTGATTGCATACAACATTATTGCTTATATAGAAAAACCAAAAGATGATGAGATTGTAAAATGGTGCAACCACTTTGGCAATTTATTTTTTAAAAGCTAAACATAAATTTACTATATGATCCAGCAATTCTATTCCTCTATATCTATCCAAGAGAAATGAAAATGTATGCCCACCCAACATAATGTTTGAAACTAGCAGTAATATTATATGGGTATGAAAGTGGTTTAAAGGGAAAGTCTAAGGTCATGTATATTACCTAAAAGAAAAGATAAAAAATGTAACATGGAACTGTACGGCATAGTAAAACCACATGTGAAATATGAATACGGATAAAATTGCATATTTAAGACCATTTTTCTCTGAAACTAAACAAATGTTTGTTAGTACTACAAGATGTTAATAACAGACAAAAAAATTACGCTAAGTGAAAGAAACCAGACACAAAGTACTATATATTGTAGAATTCCATTTATGTAAAATGTAAATCAATTTACGAAGAGAGATTAGTGGTTATGTAGGGTTGGGGCAGGACTGCTAAGGGATGCGAAGTTTGTTTTTTTTTGAGTAATGATATTGTTCTAAAATTTTTGTGGTGATGAATGCAAAACACTGATTATACTAAAAGCCATTGATTCTACACTTTGAATAATCATATGGCATATGACTATATCTAAATAAAACTGCTTAATAAATAAATGTTCAAAAATAGCCAGAAATAGGAGCTATGTACACCAAATGAAGGACAGAGAGATTGAGAGGTGAAGAATTTTCTTGTTTCTTTGTCTGTTTTTTGATTATTATTATTACTGAAATAATGAAAATGCTCTAATGATTGAAGTGATGAATGTATAACTACGTGATTATACCAAATACTATTGATTGTGCACATTGGATGAACTGTATGCTTTATTAATATGTATCAAAAAAAATGGATTTGTTTAAAAAAGTAAAAAAAGAAAATATGTCCATATAAAGACTCGTATGTGAATATGTATAGCAGTACTATTCATAATATATGAAAAGTGGAAATAATCCAAATGTTCATCAACTGGTGAATGGATAAATAAAAGGTGGTATATTATAAAATTTATATATTCTTCAGCAATAAAAAGAAATAAACTACTAATATATACCATAACAATGGATGAATCTCAAAAAGGGAAAGAAGCCAGATAATGCTTAAAACTATATACTATATGATTACATTTATATGCATTGTCCAGAAAGGACAAATCTACAGAGACACAAAGCAAATTAATGGTTATCTGAGGCTGGAAAGGGGAGAGGTGACTAACTGCAAATGAGAAATCTTTTGGGGGTGATGAAAATGTTCTAAAACCGGACTTGCACACTTCAAACAGGTGAATTCTATAGTATGTAACTTATACCTCAATAAGGTGATAAAAATATTATTGAAGATCATAACATAAATGATATATACCTAGTTCAGAGATGGGAAGACCACCACTGTAATATGGCAAATCCCCTCAAATTAATCTAAATCCCATAAGGATATTTTCAGTACTTGAGTTCAAGCTGATCCTAAAATTCACAAGGAAAGAACCACAATGACCCAAGACGTTTTCAAAGAGTAAGGAGAAGGAGATGGCCTCACCCTACCAGATACATACTACAATTTATAAAGTTAGCATAATTAAAACCATGTGGACTATAAGTGCAAGAGATAGACATACAGCCCAAGGGACAAAGGAAAGCCTAGAAACAGACACACATATATATACAGAAACATAATATATAATAAAGGGAGCATCACAAATCAGTAAGAACAGGATGTGTGAGTTAACAAATGGTAATGGGACAATCACTGGCTCTCCATCTAGAGAGAGAGACATTTAACCTCTCCTCACATCTTTTAGATCTAAATGTGAAAAAAAAAAAACTTAACAACTGAGACTGTTTCCTCCACAAATGGTGATGCTAACGCTTCCTTCCACCTACTTAGTTGTTAGGTGGTTAAATAAGAGATTGAAGGATGAGAAGTTTCCTGCTTGTCTGTTTTTTGTTTAGTAGTAGTAATAGTATTGAAATAATGAAAATGTACTACTAATGATTGAAGTGATGAATGCACAACTATGTGATTATACCAAATACCACTGATTGTACTCTTTGGATGAATTATATTATTAATATGTATCAAGAAAATTGATTGGGGGGGGAACATCTCCACCACAAACAGCTAAAATAGAAGCAAAGTTTCTCAAAGTATGGGCTAAGATCACCTGCATTAGAATTCCCTTGGGGTGGCTTATTAATCATACAAATTACTGGACCCTTCTCCAGACCTAAAAAACTCAGAACATCTGGCAGTAGTCAAGAAATGTGTTTTTCAAGCAAGTATTCTAGGTAGCATTGATCTAAAAGAATTCCTTTTTTTCTTCTTAAAAAAAGGGGGGTTCACTATAATTCAACTAGATACATTAATAAATATGGTTAGTAATAATTAGGATGTACTTCAACATAATCAGAAACAACCAACATAAGATGCGGGGATTAACTCTACCAGCCCCCCACGCTTATTATTATGCTATCAGATACCTCAGTACTGGAGGTAGGAGCAAGGCATTCCAGGCTTTATTCTAGTCACCTCTCGGAGAGGCAAGCTTTGGGGCACTTGTGTCTCTCCCGAGGCTTTCTGCTCTCAGACAACACTCTCAAGCCTCCAGGCAACTGGGCAGAGTGCACCACAGGAGCAGATCACACTCATCTGGACAGTGGACCCCTTGGGGTGCCATGAGATGCAAACATCCCCCAAACCTCACACACCTAGGCTATCCTGGTTCCCAGAGGGTTTCTTAATCAAGACATCACCCTACTAAGACCACAAAGACATACTCATTCAAATTTAAGTATGGAAATACTTGTCACTTTTTAAAACAGTGACTATTTTTTTAACTTTATTTTTAAAGAAGTTTTAGGTTACAGAAAAGTTACATCCAAAATATAGGGGATTCCTGGGGGTCGGATGTGGCTCAACTGGTTGGGCGTCCGTCTCCCATATGGAGGGATGCGGGTTCGATCCCCAGGACCTCCCGGTAACAAACAAAACAAACAAACAAAAAAAAATAAAATAAAACAAAATATAGGGGATTCCCATATTTCCCATATACCCCATGCCCTCCCCCTCTCACATTTCCCCCTATTAATAGCATCTTACATGAGTATGGTACATTTGTTACAATTGAACAAATATTGAAGCACTGCTACTAACCATGGTCAATAGTTTACATGACATAGTAAATATTTTTAATGACAACCTATTCTGCTACAGAATTGAATTCCCTTCATTTGCTAGGACAAAAATATCTAAACTAGTTAAAGTGCAGGATAAAAGGGCTGTTCAGAACACCAAAATTACTCTGATGTTCCATGTATTCAGGGTGAAGCAGAGTCCCTTTGACAGAGTTCACAGCTTCGGGAATCACATGCTAGGAACGCTGGTCCCAGCCTGCAAGAGACCCCCATGCCCTGAAGCTCAAGCCATCATGGAGAGAGCAGTTGCCTCTGTACCAGTCGAAGGCCTTCCTCTTGCTCAATTAACCTTAAAGCCAGGCCAATGATTGTCATTTTCTTATGTTCACCTCCACACTCTTCATCATCATGTAAAGGACTTTTTTTTAACCCTGCTGCTTTGGCTCCCAGCTTTAAGTCAGCTGGGCTCTCCTACTTAGACTCTTGATCCTTGAATAATCTAGTAGTAAAATAAACTGACCAATAACCTAGATACAAATATCTTCTACCACCATTTCCTTTCTACTCTCTACCAGCCAACTTAATCAAAGCCATAGTCTCAACTTATCACCACCTAAAATTTCAATACAAAAGCACCATACTTAGATATAGGTTCTAAAATTTGGGATTTCCCCTCCATAGGCACCGTAAAATATGTTTGAGAACATGCAACAGTCTAGACTCCAGGCACCAGGTATATGAAATTCAATAAGGTGGACCCTGCCGCCCTCAAGAAGCTCGGACACAGATACCGGCTAAGGGGCAGCACAGGAGGCTTGCCACCAGCATATGTGGGACACACAGGTGGCCCAGAGAAGGAAGTGATTAAACCCTGAGGTCTGCAGCAAGGAGGTTTGGCAGGTAAAGCTGCTCACACCATACCATGCCCTGGCTGGGCCTGGAGGATGACCACCAGGCCATCAAGGAGAGGGGATGCTGATTCTCAACAGAAATGAGTAAGTAATAGGAGTAATAGGAGAAGCAAAAAACATTCAGCATGTCTGAAGCATCAAGTGCAAGGATGGGGAGAGAAGAGGAAAGAAAGGTAAAGGTGTGTCACAGAGCCAATGGGTATGAATTCCTGTGGGGAACAACTTAATGTCTCCAAGCTTCACAAAACTGGTTAAGAGACTTTAGAACAATTAGAAGCAAAAAAAAAAAAAAAAAAGAAGATTTACATGGAAATGGAATTTCTACTTACTTGTTCAGGTTCAACATGGCAAAACATTGATATTTTCTCTTTCACTGATGTATCCAGAGGATTTGAGCACCTGCACACAACCTAGCAGTAAAGAAAATAAGACAGTTTAAATAGAAGAGATTATGAAGTTGGGTTTTGTGGGGTTTTTTGAGTGAAATAAAATAGACTATATCATTAAGATGGATGAAAACATTAACTCAGCAGAACTCAAGTAAACCATGACAATATGTTACCTATTTTCAGGACTAAAAGTCCTAAATCCCAAATTAGAGAAACATAAGAGAATGGCAGTATGAGTGAACAGATAGATTGATGAACTACAAGAGATAGCTGGGTTTTTCCTCCTCAATAATATTACTAGGTAGGACTGAAAAGAGAAATGAAGGAGAGAGAGGGGAAATCAGGCATGGAGACTATAAGATGTCACACATGCCAGATAAGAATACCTTGCAAAACACAGCCCCAGTTCCAAGCACTAAAACCTATTATCTCCACCATCAATTATCATCAAAAGCATGCCAAGAAAACAAAAGCCCTGTTTCTCATGGAGAAGTAATTTTAATTAGCTATGTAAGATTACTCGGAAATCAGGTAATCAAGCAAAGCAATCTTACCAGATCTGGGGAAAGCCCAAGCCCTCGAAGTTCCCGAACACTATTCTGGGTTGGTTTAGTCTTCTGTTCCCCTGTTGAACTTGGCTATTTCATAAAAGAAAAAAAAAAAGTTAATTTCTCTACAATAGTGTTCAAATATGACTTTTCCCTGAACACCTTTTAAAAAGGGAAATAGACAATTTAATCATTTATGTAATTTAGTTTTTGTCAAAGTTACCCGTGCATATACTTAAAGTCAAATAGTTCTTACAGGTTTGTCCTAAAGGACAGTGTACCCAAATCCTCATCTATCCCCTCCCATTTTCCAAACCCCAGAGACAACCAGTCCATTCTGGTCCAAATTTTTGTTCTCCTTGGTGCTCATAAACATCCTTTCCTTCCCATCCCCCCCCACCTCCCTCCCTCCCTTCCTATGCAGTTTATTATGTACTAGATTATCTTTATTCTACTCTGACTCTTAATTGATAATTGCTGAGTATAGCATTCTAGGTTGGAAGTCATTTGCCCTTAGAATTTTTAAGAAAATTGCTTTACCATCTTTTAGCTTCCAGTATTGCTGTTGAGAAGTCCAAAGCCATTCTGATTCTTAATTTTTCTCTTGACAAAGATGTATTTTTCTCTTGAGAGGCTTTTAGAATTTGTTCCATTATTGTGAAATTTCACAATGATTTGCCTTGATGTGGGTCCTTTTTCATCCAATATGCTGAGCATTCAGTGGGCCCTTTCAATCTAGAAATCATGCCTGGAAATTGCTCTGAACTGTTTAGATCAGGGGTCAGAAAGCTTTTTCTATAATGGACCAGACAGTAAATATTTTTAGGTTTTGCAGGGTATACTGCCTCTGTTACAACCACTCAACTCTGCTATTGTAGCGTAAGAGCAGCCACAGACAATAATGAAACAAACAGGCATGGCTGCATTTCAATAAACTTCATTTTTAAAAACAGGTGGCATGGGGGGCGGATGTGGCTCAAATGGTTGGGTGTCCATCTCCCATATGGAGGGATCTGGGTTCGATCCCCGGGACCTCCCGGTAAAATAAAGAAAAAAAAAAAAAAAAAAAAAAAAAAAAAAACAGGTGGCAGGTCAACTTGGTCTGGGGCCCACGGTTTGCTGACCCCTGATTCAGACAACTACTTCGCCTCTAAGTTTCTGTTCTTATTTCCTGAAACATCCACCTGAAAGTTAGAAGTCCTGAATCAGTCCTTTCAATTTCTTCCCTTTCTCTTCTATTTTCTGTCTATTGGTCTTTTTGCTCTACACTCTGGGGTATTTCCTCAACCTTCCTTCTCTTATGTTTTTCATTTCTACTACCCAATTTTTAATTTCCAAGAGTTTTTTGTTTTCCAAATGTTCTCTTCTTATGGTATTCAGTTCTTGTTTAATGGATACCGTTGTCTCCTCTTAATTCTCTGAGGATGTTCATGATAGGTTATTTTTTTAGTCTCCTGCTCCCTGCAGAGCCTCAGTTTCCTACAAAGTTCTTTTTCTCTGTTGTTATGGTCTCTTACATGTTAGATGCTTTCTCCAAATGTCTGGTCATCTGGTTGCCAGCTCATATTTAAAAGGCTACCTGGAAGTTCTGTGTGAGTGGGTGGGCTTGTAGACTGGTATCTTTCTTTACTGTGGGAAGAGCTGGCTGGCCTGTTTCACTGGGGAGCCCCCCATGAGAGTGTACTTTCTCCTAGGCTAGTCATATTCCCCACAGGAGAAACTTCCAGTCTCTTATATGGAAGGTATAATCCTGGCTGTGATGATTCTGGGAACCGAGTAGCAGAAGAAGACAGGATGTCTTGATGACACTTAATCCCCATGTGTTTAGTTCAGTACGACTGCCCTCAACTGTCCTTAGTGTCTGTCCATTCTGAAACCCTCTCTAGAGAAAACACCTTCCATCCTCTGCCAAGGTGGGAGGGGCTGACACCCAACTGTATACATTAGGGAAAGGGATGTTGGGGTCCAACTTCTTCTGAAACAGCAGTTATACTGAGACTCTACCTCACCCCCATTTCCAGAGGTACCTGATGCTGCCAATTCCTAAGCCTTCTGGGAGTTCTGCAGGGCAAAGAGAGTTGCTTCTCTGCTTTCCATGCTGCAGGCTAGGATCCAACTCTCCCAGACCTGCTAGGTTGGCTTCTACCTGTCCATTCACTTTCCAGTTCGCTAACTTTTGTTACTGTTGACTCCTCTCAGATTCTATTTATCTTTGTGAATTTTTGTCTTAAAAAAAAAAAAAAAAAAAATCCCTTTACTCTGGTTATAGTGGGGTTTCACCCTGTAATACAGATAAATGCACAAGTTTCAATCCACCACTTTAATTGCAACTGCCCCAACTAATTTTTCAAATGTTTTCCATTGATCCTTTCAAAAAAAATGAAAATGATAATTTTCAATTCAGAGTTCTTTATGCCCTGCTTTTTGCACCTCTAAGTGAAAATTGTCCTTTTCTCTTTCCTCTCCGCCTCCCCAGAAGGAAAACTTCGAATATCTTACCTGAGGAACTAGACTGACGTGAATATTACAAAAGTTCTCTCTTTTGACTTTGAACTGGAACTGACGGAAAGCCTCGATAAAGGGCATGCTTTCTATATCTCCCACTGTTCCACCAAGCTAGAAAAACAAAGTTATTTTAAAGTTTAGGAACTAACCCTTTCTCCTCTGGTGCTTTAGTTTCTTAATAATAACTTCTGTCATTGTGATCCCTGTATAATATTAGGGAATATACATTTCTGTGTGCTAAAGGATTGCTTTTTTGGTCAGGTTCACTGCTCCCCAACATTATTATAGATCTTTCTATATGATTTCAGAAAAAAGGTCAGGTGAGAGAGGTACTAGGAATTTGACTTATATGAAAGTCACAAAGCAAAGAAGCTTAAATCTTTTTCTTAGTTAACCATAAACAATTCTTAGGTTAAAAAGCACCAAATATAAACAAACTACTAGAACTTTTGAGTTTCCTATCTTTAGAGAAACACTGAGATCCAACAGCTGGAATCAGCATAGCAGTAGTGCAGAAACTGAAACCAAATGAAGCTCATTCTGAGATGATTGTTCCTGCCAGTAGACAGCTGACTTTCTCAAGAGATAAAAATGTGTCACACCAGTCTTACTGGTACGATCAGTGCTAAGTGCATCAATCTATAAAGGCTGAAAAAGGAGAATTGCTTGGGCAAAGTATCATTTTCTACTGTGTGGCCAGGCCACATAGCTACCACTGTGCTTACCTGCCATATTGCAACATAATTCTCTGAGAGAGATAGGAGGCTTACGTAAGGGCTTCAGTGGGAATGATCTTATCAGTTGTTGATGGCTGACTAAGAGGAGATGTATACTTGTTCACATACATAGGAATTGTGGCGTTTAGAAAAGACTCAGACAAACCTCAATAACACACACTTGAGGTTCCAGGCCATCTTCATCCACAGGTATTAACGCCTGTCTCATTACCCATTCCTGGATTGCATCTGTGATGTGAGGGACAACTGGGAAAGAGAAAAGAAATGTGTAGCTCACACTCTCCATCAGCACTGATTTTAAGCCAAGTGTCCAGCAGAATCTACAGATAGACTTAATGTTAAAACAAATTTCCGTGCTTTTTGTCTTGACAGAGTAGCAGTGGGGTCACAAAAAATATTTTGGAGACCAGTGTTAAATGGTCTCAACAATTCTTTGGGCGCACACTCCCTGCTGTCTCCTTTCTGATTTCCAAGCTGTGCTGGAAGCCCTACAAGAGATTAAGGCCCAGAGGGACATCCTGAACCGCATGGGGGTGTCTGCCACTGTGCAGTCAGTCCATCATCCTGGTTGCCACCAACCCAACAGGCCACAAAACCACCCATGCGGCAGGCAGCCTAGGCTGAAGGTAGGAGCATCATGCCTGAGTGCTTGTCCATTATGCTTTCAGTTGACAAGAGGGGAGAACACCCACTGAGGAGAGGTGACAGAGTACAGCAGAGGGGTTGGGAGCACAGCGTCTGGGGGAAGAATGCCTGCATTCAAGTCTCAGTTCCACCACTCATTTGCCGTGGATCAGGGGGCAAATTAATGAACTACTCAAAAGCTTCGTTTCCCCATCTGTAATGGCTTCTACTTCAGAAGTTAATCGCATCTGCTTCATAAAGTTGTGAAAATTTTATGAGTGAGCACCTGTAAAATGCTAGGCAGAATGCCAGCTCTTGCTAAAAACTTTGTAATAATCAGAGCTCAGACTGCAAGTTTCTAAGGGGCAGAGGTTACTGTTGAACTTGCTATCAATGCAACAAGCAACGGCTCATGGACAAGGATATTTACTACTATCTAGTCCACACGCAGCAGCCTAAGTGACATTCTAAAAATGCAAAGCAGAATTCACCACTCCCAGGTTTAAACTCTTCAGTGGCTTCCCACTACTCTCAGACCAGAATCCAAACTCCTTGCCAAGGCCCAAGAGGCCCTGCATAACCTGCCGTGGCCCACCTCACCAACCTCTCCCAGACCCCCAGTCACTGTGCTGCAGCCACACAGCAGCCCTCTGCTCCCTGAACGCTGGGTGTTTGGTGGTCCTGGGCCTCTGCACCGCTGTACCCTCCTCCTCCCATGTTCTTCTCTGGCCTCTCAGCTCACCTGCCCTCTCCTTGAAGACTTACCCTGACCAACCTGTCCCAAGTGGCTTTTCCCAGTCACCCTTTCTCTCCTTACCCTATTGATTTCTTTCACGGCTCCTATCAGACATCTCATTTTATCTGTGCTTGCTGTTTCTATCTTAAGGTAAACCTCTTGAGGGCACTGACCCTTTCGGTCTTGTTTATCATGTATTCCCAGCACTAGAGAGGGTTTATCCAAGGTGATCATTCAATAAATACTTGATGAGTAAGGGAATAAATGAACACATGGAATGTATGATCAAAATCACTATAATTACTAAATGATCCCTTTCTGTGCATCAGGAACTCAGGAACACTTTAATGACTTGGCTCCTTTAATTCCCCTAACAACCAGAGAGGTTGGTACTGTTATCTCCGTTTTACAGAAAAGGAAACCAGAGCTCAAAGAAGTGTTCATAAAGCTGGTAAGTGGCAGAGCTAAGATCCAAATATGGCCCAATTAATCCAGAATCTGGCCAGGGCAGCCCCAGATCAGGGCCAGCTGTCCATGTGACCCTCAGTTTTCAATCTAGTAAAGTCTAAAGCCAAAAGCAGATTTACTCTCATAACTCAGATGACACTTTTCAGTAAGCCTTAAAATTTGGGCTTATGCCATGAAACAGCCCAGTGGTTTTCCAACCCCACCTTTTAAAAAGCAGAACACATTTCTCAAATGAACACTTGTTTACAAACCTCAATACAAGTGGAGCTGCACTGGTGAAAGTTCAGGAGGGCCCACAGACCCCCTTCACAGACACCCCCTAACCCATGTGCCCTGAGGAACAGCCTGAAAACCAGGGTACCCACAATGAATGTTGGTTTCCTTATCATGTCAACATAGTAGTCCCAGATCCACAATATACACACCACTTGGTTTAATGGCCTAACCTAGATGCCTTCATCATTTCACACTCATCACTGCATGACAACAAATCTGGGCCCTAATCAGGCAGCCTCAGCAGGACTGACAGCTTCACTGGCAGTCACAGAACAGTGGTGGTTTCTTTAAACTATTTTTTGAGTCAACTGCCACGCAACTCTGAATTATCAACTGAACCCATATTTCATTAACAATACCTTGACATTTTCATGCTGAAATGACATAAAAAGTACATTTTCGTGCTAGAGAGAAATGAAATGGGTTAAGATTGCTACATCTTAGAGGTAAACCCAATATTACCTTGGACGGTTTTCCCCAGGTAATCTCCTTTACGTTCCTTATTAATGACATACTGGTATATCTTTCCAGTGGTCAGATTATTGTCCTTGGTGAGGCGAATATCAAGAAACCGCTCATAGTTACCCAGGTCGAGGTCTACTTCCCCACCGTCATCCAGCACAAAAACCTCACCTGCGGTGAATGATGAAAATGTTTAGGTAAGCAAAAAATATGTATACCATGGCACAGATTGAGTCCCAAAGTCTAAACCCTCTAATATAACCAAGTCTGCATTCACTTGATATGAAGCAGAGAAACTTACTCCCAGAAAAGTAAACATGACACACAAAAAAGGAAAATTATCAACCATTCTCCAAACAGCACACATTTCCAGCCTGTCAACAAACTTATCCTCACAACAACTGGAAGGAAATTATGGCCTAGAAAGCTGTGGATATATGGGACTTTACAATGGCAAGTTATTATAGTATTGTAACTGCTGCCTATAGAAAAAGAATTTTCAAAAAATTCTCCTAAATGAACAAAATTTGAAGTACGATAAAAGTATCATTTGATTCAAAATTTATTTAAGATCATGTTAGTTATGATCAGCTTCTGGGCTATACTTTAGGCCTAAACAACGTTGTAAAACTGCAGAAGTTTCCCCTTAGTCCTTAAACATTCACTCATTCCTTGAAACTTTGTTCTAGAAGTTTTGCACAAAATAGTTCACCTTACCATCACAATAAGAGACAAGCTCAAAAACAGGGAAGGAAAAAGTGTCACATTTTCCCTCACAGAGAGCTATAGCTCATATTCTGCTCATGAATTCTGTATTAAGCATCACTCCAATATGTTGATCTTTTCCTGATGCTCTTTATTACATAAGGGTTTTTGCGCCCATGACACTTATAAATTTTTATCTCTACATTAGAGAGTATAAATACACAATTTTAAAACTTATAGAGGTATGATTTAATAGTACATTTAGCCTCAATTTTAAGCAATTAATACTTGTTATTATAAAGCTCTTTCTTATATTGGGTCAAAATCTATTTCTTCATGGATTCTACTATCTTATTTCTAAATGAACTACAAAGAATAAACCTAATCCCTCCTCTCAAATATTTGAGAAAAGTTATTAGGCCACCAGATTTCAACCATCATAAAGACCATTTCTACTATAGCAACCTCTAGATTGTATTCACTATATTGCCTTTTAAGAATTCTACTTTCTCACTGTACAGACAAGAAAAGCATCATTCTGTTACACTTTTTAGAAGGCAGGAAATGGAAACTGTAAAATATACACACAATTTCCAAGGGCTGACATGTTCTTCCACATGCTACACAGTTATAATATTTTAAAGAAGAATGAAAGGGGAGGAAAGGGAGGGAAGGACAGAGGGAGGGAGGGAAGGAGGAAGGAAGGGCAATTGCTTACTTACCATGCTCATAAGGAGAGAATGTTCCTGCATCAATGTTAATGTATGGGTCGATTTTAATTGAAGTTACATGTAACCCACATGACTTCAGTATTGTACCCACACTGCTGGCAATGATTCCTTTTCCAATTCCTGATATAACACCACCAGTAACTAGAATGTACTTCATTTCACTTCTTGACCTGGGAGAAAGAAAAATTATAGATAAAATATATCTCAACAAATCCCGTTTATCTAAGGGTCCAAACGCTGGCTCTGCCACTTACTCTCTGTGAAGTTTCCCTCTGTCAAAACAAATTCAGAAGGTGGTTGTCAGGTTCAAATGGGACTATAACAAGCATTTCATGGATCACTGAATGACTTTAGTCAAATGAGTTAAAAAACAACTGCTACTCAAAATGTACCTTTTGTTTAAAATTCGACAATAACCATGAAAGTCAAAGTAATAAAAAAATTTTAAAACAGCTCTAAACTGTTGATGGAACACTGTGCCCCAAATGTTAGCTGACATTACCACCAGACAGCGTATACCAGGCAGGTGCCTCCTTATTTTCCTTGTACAAGAAAAAAAAAAAAAAAAAAAAAAAAATTCAATCTTAGACAAACACTTCAATTTCCCAAGAAAGTAACAATGTCTTTGGCTAAACTACAATGTATCAGTAAAAGAAAACAGTTCTCCCAAGACTGTGGAAGAGAGACTAAAAGAAAAGAATTTTAACATTCAAGAGCTGAAGATAAACATAAAATTCTCTTTTGATTAAAGGCAGTCTCCCAGATCTGCCATGAAGAGAAACTGTATATACTGAGGAAAAGCAACATGAGATAATAAACCAGTTTGAAGCATACAATGGATGGAGCCTCAAAGAGAGGGCCGATTAGATTAAATCCAAAGAGCAGTACAGTCCTGGCAGGGAATGGAAGGACAGACTTCCTGAGGGAGAAAAGAGGAAGATGCAAAGACAGCAGAGTGAAGAGCCTGTTGCAAAAGGCACAGATGAGAGGAGGAGATGCTGACAGGCTTGTTAGGGATGACGGATGGCTTTGGAGGCCCTGAAACATCATTTGGTCAGCAAACCCAAATGGGACCAAGATGAGAAACAATCACCAAGTAGCAGAGAATGCTTCCTTTGGCATGGTCTGGACATTTTCCTCCTCTGGGAACACTCCATTTAAAGCCAAATTCTAAAAGAAAAAAATAACCTCAGAAAGGAACAAGGGAACTGGGGAGTTTAGCTTGAAGCGTTCCTCTGCCTAGCCCCTCCCCAAGGAAGGAACGAACAAACTTGGCAGGGAGATATGAATGCTCAGAATGTCTTCCCCCTCAGACGGCAAAGACGACACTTCAACCACGTCTGGCTCTTTCTGTTCTCTGTTGCAGCATTCCAAAAAATCATGTTTGTTGATTTCTGTGAAATGCATATGGGATTTATTTCCAGAAGGGGTTTTATGGACAAATAAGAGAGATGCTAATTAAACAAAGTCAGTTGGTTTCTTTACTGCAAAGACTCCGGGTGTTTTTTTAATAAGCTAACATGCACCATCTTTTGGTGTCAATCTCCAAAAGGGGTAACAGTATGCAGTATCCTCAAACTTGCTTGCCTTTAGGTTCTTATTATTGGGGGGAAAACTACTCTGACTGTCACATTACAATTGAAAGGTCCCTTATTGACACAAGAATTTCAGACTTGGCTACATTTTAGATACGTCCTTACCAGATACATCCCCTAGTTCACTGATTAAATTTTGGATGTTTTTAGAAATTCCACAGCCACCTTTTTTATAGAGTGGGTTACTTCTACAGAGAATTCACCTTATCCATCTGCATTTGATTTGCCCCAATTTTACCCTAAGATGGTACACCTCTACTTTAAGAGATTCTTGTAGTTTTCCACAGTGCCTGGCAATAAACAGTGCAATGTACACAAAGATCAGGTGGGAGGCTGAGAAGACTCATACAATCACATTTACTGACTCCCTACTATGTGTGAGCTACTGTGTACTTTGGGGACCACAAAATCAGATTGGGGCCCATATCTCAATATCTCAAGTTGTGGGCAGTCCAGTTAAAGATGAAACATTTACAAATAAATGAGTAATTCAGTGGTGGCAGGAAGCAGACAATATGTGAAGGGTATAAAAGGGGAGGAAAGGAGAGTTTGCATTCAGTGCCAAGACTTAGGTAAAGTATCATGGCCCATCAAAGGGAGTGAGAGAAGCCCAGCTCAGGTTGTGGAGGATCAGAGACTGCTCCTGCTTTGCAGATTTGAGATATACAATGAGCCTTAAAGGACTGAGGGCCTTAGTAGGAGCGTGAGCTGGAAGCTGATGGGCAGCTATAGAGAACAGGAGTGGGACCAACTGGGAGTAATAGTGGAAAATAAGTTGGAAAGGTAGGCAAGGAGCCAAATCATGTGGGCACTTGAAAGCCCAACTCTTGAACTTTATTCTGAAGCTGATAAGGAGACAAGAATTTCAAGCATAGAAATAACACAAATCGTGATGCATCCAACAAAGATGAAAACAAATCCCAAAACAAAAGCCCTCGTTTTAGCAATTGAGCTTTTTTTTTTTAATGTTGTGCGGTCAAGTTCCAGCTCCACCACTTTTGTACTGAGACCTCAGTCAAGTCATTTAAAAGCTGTCAGAAGCCTGGATTTTCTCATCTGTAAAATGGGGGTGATAATCTCCGCATCGCCTGTACCACAGAACTGCTGAAGATTCAAAACCATGAGTGTGGACGTAAGCACACCATGCAAGCCTAAGTGGCTTCTTTAGAAACCAGCATCCTCATTCTCCACAGCCAGGAGTGAGCCAGCTTGGGGATGCAGAGGACAGCACCGGGTGGCGGTGGAGGGGCGCTGGGCCGGGCAAGCTCAAAGGCACCTTCCACCCATGGGAGTCAGGGCGCGCCACGTCCCCGCGCACACGGAAGAGCCGGAGGGGGCCGCCGCCAGGCCGCCGAACCCATCCCCCACCGCGGCGGGCCAGTCTCGGACCCCGAAACCCATTCCAGGGAGGCTGAGTCCGTGCCTTGAGGCCGACGCGGCGCGAGGCAGGGAGGTTCGAATAGAGGCGGCCGCCGGGCCTGTCTGGGGACGACTGAGAAAAGGGGGCTCCCGCGCCTCTACGGCCCTCCACGAGCCACCCCAGCCACCTGGTCGGCCGAGGCGGTTCGGGCTAAAATGAGCGCTGCCACGCCGCGAGGCCCGGGCACCACAGCGCGACCCGCGGGCCCTTTCCCCATCCGCGCCCAGCCACGCGGCCCCGCGCGCGGGAGCCGGCACCTCGTCGGCCTGGGCCGCCCGCCCCACTCCCTTTAGGCACGCAGCCCATTGGGCAGGACGCCGGGCCACCTCACCCCTGATTGGTGGAGAGCGGTGTCTGTCACCGTGGCGGCGGGGCTGTCCCGCGCCAGGCTCAGCTCGTGCCGCCGATTCCTGCATGGGAGAACAGTTCTCTCGGGATCCCTGGGGTCTGCCTACCTGACGCCGGCTCCAAATCCTCCCGTCAGCTTAAGGTCCCAGCAGGCGACGCGTACGACGAGCCCTGAGCAGCCAGTGAACAACGCCGGCCGCATGCGCTCGGCAGTCTTTCACGGAGGCGGGCTCTAGGCGGTGCGCACGCAGAGGGCGGGGGGCGGGCTCGCCTCCGGGGCGGGGCCTGGAGTGCTCGGGCCGCAGGGCCCCGAGTGCGCAGGCGCGGGGGCGGACCCCGCTTTCCGACTGGTACCGCCAGCTGCTGGGCGCTTGGTCGCAGAGCGTTGCAGACGCTCCGGAGACTGACAGACGTTCGAGACTGGGCAGTTCGTGGCGCATCTGCCTCGCAGCTTTTGTCATAGCCAGTGGTCGGAGACTTCTCTCTTGAGAGGGAGGAGGCCGTCACACGCCTGGCAAATTCATCACCTTCTCCACAGCCTTCTAAAGTTCTCGTCAGCCGCTTTCCACAGGGCTGCAGACTAGCATTCACGGCTCCTGGTGATGCGGCCCCAACTCATCTCTCGCGCTGGGCCCCCTGAGCCTTAGGGAAGGCGGCAGTGTCACCCCGGCCTCCAAAAGGGAAGTCTAAGACTCTCTTTAAGAGAGTCTAAGCTGGCTCGCTTGTCTAGCTCCCTTTTTCCTCACATTTGCCCTGAACACTGCGTGATTCAGATGGACAAAGGGTCCAGAGTCGTAGAGTTATATCAGTGAATTACACTATGCATTAAGATTTTCTAAACTGGTTCCTAGGGCCGGGGGAGAGTCCGTGGGGCGGCGAGGCAGGATGACGAAGTCTGGTGGGGGTTGGGAATTCAGGTGGGGAAAAGTGACTTTAAAGCTGAGACCTGACTTTTACTGGCAAAGAGCGGGGAGAGGTGGGAGTAAGAATGAGTTAGGCAGGAGGAAAAGTGTGTAAAGGCTCCGAGGCCAAAAAGAGACAAGCACAGCTCAACATGAAGGCTGCGTCCCAGAGAGCTGAAGGAAGAGAAGTAATGTGAGATCAGGCTGGAGAGCTCAGCAAGTGCATTATAGACCTAAGGACAGTGGAAAGCCATAGCCATTTGAAGAAGAGGTTTGTTTTTCTTTTCTATAGTGAATACATGTATGGAGTTGTTGCCCCCCCACCCACCCACACACACTACATAAAGTATGCATGAAAAATGAGTCTACCACCTCTACACTCCAGGGTTCCTGTTTTCTTCCCCAGAAGCAATTTGTCACAAGTTCTGGTAAATCCTCATTGAAAGATTTAAAACAAGGGTGTGCTGGATCACATTGTGTTTCAGGAAAATCACTCAAGCAAATGGATTCCAAGAGACAGGAGGCTTCTGCAGTAACCCAAAAGAGAGGCTTCCGGCTCCTTCCAACTCTGAATCACCACTGCTACTACCCTGCCAAGCTGCCCAAGCTGCACTCAAATCAGAGAAATGCTCAGAATGAGTTTGAATATGCTCTATGGCCCTTCAAGAAACATTTGATGTTTATCAAAGTACCTGAGACATAACAAACACTGAGAACATATTTGCTAAAGTAATGAAGATACTGTGGGAGAACATAAATGAACCATTCACTCAGCCATTCTTCAGGATGACAGCTTTATGCTTTCTTTTCCTTCCTCAAACCTCTAACATCGCTTCCTCCTTACTCTCTCTCAGCCTTGCTTCCTATTTCACTGAGAAAATAGAACTACCACGAGCTCCCACCACCACATCCATTGACCTGCTTGCATCTGTACACATAAGCTCTGCATTCTCTGCTGCTACTATGAACAAACTTCCATGCTCCTAGAGAAGATCAACCTCTCCTCATTGCATCAAGTGCCATATCCTCTCACTGACTAAAGAATATCATCATTCTGGTAGTTCTCCCTTCTCCTGCATCATGACTTTTCACCTTTCTACTAGATCATTCCCACTAACATGATACAAACATGCTGTGATTTCTCCCATCTTAAAACAAAACCCCTCTCTTGACTCTTCACGCTCCTGGCTACCTCTCCATTTCTCTGTGCCCCTTTTCAACATACTTCTTAGAAAGTATTGTGTGTACTTGCTGTCCAATTCCTTCCCTTCCACACTCTCTTGAATTCACTTTCATCAAGCTTTTCTCAAGTAATTTCCATTGAAACTACTCTTGTCAAAAAATACCTCTATGCACACACAAACCCACACATGAATGTATAGCAGCTATATTCATAATTGCCCAAACTGGAAGCAGCCAAGATGTTCCTCAAATGGTGAATGGATAAGCAAACCGTGGTACATCCATACAATGGACTATTATTCAGCAATAAAAAGAAATGAGCTATCAAGCCATGTCTTTTCATGGAGGAATGCATATTGTTTAGTGAAAGAAGGCAGTCTGAAAAGGCCACGTACTATATGTTTCTACACATATGACATCCTGGAAAAGGCAAAATTTAGAGCCTGTAAAAAGGCCAGTGGTTGCCAGGAGTTTGGGGAAAACAGAAGAGGGATGAATAGGTGGAACATTGATTTTTAGGTCAGCCAAACTATTTTGTTCCATATTTTGATGGTGGGTACTTGACATTATTCGTTTGTCAAAACCCATAGAACTGTGCAACACAGTGAACCCTAACATAAACTATGAACTTTAGTTAATGATAATATATCAATATTGGCCCATCAACTCTAACAAATGTACCACATTAATGTAAGATGTTCATAATTTGGGAAATTGAATAGGGGAGAGAGGGAATACATGGGAACTCTGCCATCGGTTCACTTTTCTGTAAAACTGCTCTGAAAAATAAAGTCTATTAATAAAAAAAATTTAAAGAGCTGCCACATTCTCAGACCTCTTCCATGAGCTCACATTAATCTCTCTTCCTTTAGCTCTCTCCAATTCATCTACGCTGGACTTCCAGTTGAGCTGTTCTAGTCTCTTCTTAGCCTCAGAGCCGTTGCACGGGCTTTTCCTTCTGCCTAACTCATCCTTACTCCCTTCCCTCCCCCTTCTTTGCCAGTAAAAGTCAGGTATCAGCTTTAAAGTCACTTTTTCAGTGAAGGCTTCTCTGCCTAAATCCCCAACCTCTACTAGACTTGTTCTTTCTCCTCCATGGGGTTCCTCTGGCCCCAGGCCCTTCAGCATCAAGCACTTATGGAAAACCGTAATGAATAGTGTAAATAGCCAATCAAGCCAGACTCTAATTGCTGTCTGTTCACAAGCCCCAGATCCTTATCTTTATAACAGTATGGCTGTATGAGCATGGTATGGGTACACCTCTGTGTATGCATGTGTCTGTGCACCTGTGTGTACGTGGGCAGGGATGTGTTTGCTCTTCCTGTCCCCCCACACTGGGCTTCCAGATTTGCCGTGAGCTTCTGGGTGCAGGCTTACTGCCCCTAAAGCCTGTGCCCAAACTACTCACTCCCCTAATAGCACTTGTCACAGCTGGTCACTCCATCTTCTTTAGTTGGCTTCTGGGACACCACTTTCTCTATTTTTCTCCTATTTCACAGGGCTCTTTTTCTAAGTCTCCTGTCCTAGACCCTCTTCCTTTTCCTCTTCCGGACCTCTAACAATTGGCATGTTCCAGGGCTCAATTCTAAGATTTCTTCTTTATCTACAATTACTCTCTAAATTATCTCATCCAGATTTTAAATACCAGACTTTAAAAAACATTATATTCAGAGGACTCCTGAATTTATATTTCCAACTTGCACCTCTCCCCTGGACTCCAAGTGAGAGGCCCTTCTAAGCATGGGAAGTCAGCCCTGTACATGGGTGCTAAAGGCCAGGCCCATTGTTTTTAGCTCATTAGTACCGTCCATGCTCTAGAGCTCCCTGAGAATGGACTTGGCTAAACCAGGATCCGGTAAACTTTTTCTGTAAAGGGTCAGATAGTAGATGTTTTGGGCTTTGTGAACCTAACATACAGTCTCTGTCACAACTACTCAACTTCCATGTGGCAGTGCAAAAGTAGCCACAGACAAAATGGAAATAAAGTAAATGTGACTGTGTTCCACTAAAACTTTATTTACAAAAATAGGCAGTGGGCAGAGTTGGTCTGAAGGTCTGACACATACCTATCCCTGAGCTAATACACACATTTTGTCTAGCTGCTTCCCTGCCCTACCCTGCTTCTCTCCCTTACAGGTTTCACCTGAGGGCACTTTATCACTCATTCACTTACACAAGAATCCCATCTCAGACTTTGTTCCTAGGGAGGGTAATGTAGAATAGCACCCCGCCTACCTGTCCCATAGAGTATCTGATGCTTACTCTAAGGAATTTACCACAGTGTGCTGAAATTGCCTATTTATTTGTCTGTCTCCTCACGAGATTGTGATCTCTTTGAGGTTACTTGACTTTTTTTGCCTCAGTTTCCTTATCAGGTACAAAGTCTTTTAATAACCAAGATCTAGCATGTTTAATTATTACCACTACCCTATAATGCAAATGCTATTATTATCACTAGATTACATATGACAAAGCCAAGATTGAACAAATATAAATGTTTTCCTGAGAGCACACGAGAAGGTTCACTTTATTTTTGTTGCCCTCATCCTGTCCATCACCAAATCTTACTAATTGTTTCCCCACCAAGGGTTCTCTGTGTTACTTTTTTCATTTTCACACCTATTCTGGTGTCCTAATATATTATCTGGGTGAGAAATGGAGCAGGAGGGAGACTGCAACTCTTGACTGAAATTTGTTGTGTTTTCCCTCAGGTTGTGGCTATTTATTCCAAAATGAAATTTTATTAGTTTTCAAAAAATGTGGATGGTGGTAATGATTGCACAACATCATGAATGTAGTTAATGCCACTGAATTGTACATTTAAAAGTGGTTAAAATTACAAATATACAAATATATGTATGTGAATATATGTATACTACCATAATTAAAATGTCTTAAAGCAAAACGAACACCCCATTATTTATGAGACTATGCAGAAACTAGCCTAATTTACATCTCTCTTCACATCATCTACTCCATGCTATACCACATTGAACTCTTTCACCTCCCTGAACATCCCATTTATTCTCTTTCCTGCATACAGATCTTTGCATAGAATTCTGCTGGAATAGCCCCTCTCCCTTTATCTTACTAACATCACATATCAATTTGGTCATTACTTCCCCAAAGCATCTCTTCTGGACAGTCTTCCTCACCAAGTTGGGGTTAGCACCTCTCCCCATGCTTCTATTATACCCTGAACTTCCTTGAGTATACTCCTTTGACTGTATTTTTTTTTTTTTTTTTTTTTTTTTACCGGGAGGTCCCGGGGATCGAACCCGGGCCTTTGACTGTATTTTAATAGTTCATTTACTTGTCCAAATGCCCACTTGTCTATAAGTTCTGTGAAGTCAGGGACCTGTATATCTTATTTACTGTTGTATGCCCAGTGCCTAGCTGATTCCAGCACAAATATAGCACTTGATAAATATTTGTTCCTGGGGGCGGATGTGGCTCAAATGGTTGGGCGTCCGTCTGCCATATGGAGGGACCTGGGTTCGATCCCCGGGACCTCCTGGTAAAAAAAAAAAAAAAAAAATTTGTTCCTTGAATAAATAAATCCAGAAGTTAAACTGGACCCTAAATCCTACACCATTTCTACAGTTGAATCACAAATTTTACTTTTGACAGCCAAGTGTAAAGTAGAAAACCATACAACAATTGCTCAGGAGAAATATCACTTCTTCAAATAACCCTTCCCTGGTAGTCCCTCTCCCCCACCCCACCCCCCATGTACCTCTCTACTTTTCCTTGGTAGCGTTTATCAAAACTATAATAATAATTAATCATGGAACTTCCAGGAAGACAGTGGACTAGAAAGACACAGGACTCTCCTCTCTCCCAGAAAAATAGCTAAAGGACAGACAGAAACAGCCTGGAAAAACATCTTCTAGGGTTTAGGACACCAGGGGAAGGCTGGACACTGCCCAGAAGAGACAGGGGCAAAGGAAAGAATTGAAACGGCAAAACTGTGAGTTAAAAGCTACAGCTGCAACTGCCGGCTTCCTCCTGTACCCCATAGACACTTTTAATTTCTCACACCTTGGGGGCCAGTGGCTACAAAGGGGTCCCCAGGGATCTCCCTCCCCAGGAAAGGGGAGAGAGGGGGACACAGCCTAAGGCTGTCTCAGTTTTTAACCCACAAATTTGGTCTGCTATGTCCCAGGAGCCCTTCCAGGCCAAGTGGGGCCACAGTATTTGCCTTGGGAGCCGTCAAGGAACTAAAG
This sequence comes from Tolypeutes matacus, assembly GCA_026826555.1. Lineage (NCBI taxonomy): Eukaryota > Metazoa > Chordata > Mammalia > Cingulata > Chlamyphoridae > Tolypeutes > Tolypeutes matacus. Next base: position 34,756,614 of record JAKSZT010053883.1, on the reverse strand, counting down.
AGGCTGACCCTCTAAATCACCCTCTCTATAGACTGGGACTGGCTGTTGAGGATGCAGAGGGGAGTGGAATTATTTCCTACCCAGGATAAGAGAAGGGTCTGCCAGCAAAGGCTGGAGAACAACCTTTGAGAAAGTTTGAAATACGGGACTCTTCATCTCCAGGCAGGATCCTCTATCACATTGATCCAGTACCTATTGCAGCGAATACATTCTGACCAGGTTTTTAACTGAGAGGGCTGCCAGTGAGCTCCATCTGCTGTCAGAGCAAGGAAGTGCATGAGGAAATTAAAAGTATATAATTAAGAGAGGCTTTTTCCCATCTTTAAAGCCTCCTTCCCCAAGGCCCTAGGAAGTGGGTCCGCAACGCATTACTGGGTCCAGGGCCCAGATCTGAGCAACTAACAGAGACATTCCTAAAGACCCAGAACAGGTTGAACCAAGAATCAAAGAACAGCAGTAACACACAGCCTCCAGCCACTAAATCCCTACAAAAGAGAGTGAGCATCTGAGTAAACTCACCATCCTAACCAGATGCCTAGACATCAGCAAAAAGTTACAAGGCATACTAAGAAAATGGAAGAAATGGCCCAAGAAAAGGAATATATCAAAGCCCCAGAAGAGACATAGGATTTGAGACAACTAATCAACAAGATGCATGCAAATTTCCAAATCAAATTAATGAGTTGAAATACAATATGGCTCAAGAGATAAAGGACATCAAGAAGACAATGAGGGAAATGGGTGTGGCTCAAGCAATTGGGCTCCTGTCTACCATATAGGAGGTCCAGGGTTCATTTCCTGGGGCCTCCTGGTGAAAGGCAAGCTGGCCCAGGCAGAGAGCTGGCCCACATAGAGTGCTGGCCTGTGCAGAGAGCTGGTGCAGCAAGATGACACAGAGGAGAGACAATAAGAAATGCAGCAGACCGGGGAGCTGAGGTAGCGCATGAGGTTGAACACCTCTCTTCCACTTTGGAAGGTTCCAGGATTGGCTCTCAGTACCACCTAAAGAGAAGACAAGCAGACACAGAAGAACACACAGAGAGCAGACAGCAAGCAAAAAACAACGGGGGGAGGGATAAATAAAATTTTTTAAATCTTTAAAAAAAAAAAGACATTGAGTAAGCAAAAAGAAGAATTTGAACACCTGAATAGAAAAATAACAGAGCTCATGGGACTGAAAGACAAAATAGGTGAGCTCAAAAACACATTAGAAACAAACAAACAAAAAAAAAAACACATTAGAGGGGGAGCGGATCTGGCTCGAGCAGTTGAGCTCCTACCTCCCACATGGGAGGTCCCAGTTTCGGTTCCTGGTGCCTCCTGAAAAAACAGAAAAGTGAACAACAAGCAAAACAAACAAGAAAACCAACTCAGGGAAGCTGATGTGGCTCAGTGGTTGAGCACTGGCTTTCCACATACAAGGTCCCAGAGCTGGGAACCTCAAAAAAAAAAAAAAAAAAAATACATTAGAGATATACAACAGCAGACTTGAAGTGTTAAAGAGAATAAGTGACACAGAAGACAGAGCAGCTGAAATTGAAACAGAAAAGAACAGAGAGAAAAAGTATGGAAAAAATTGAGCAGGGGATAAGGGAGTTGAATGATAACACAGAACACAACATACATGCCATGGGAGTTCCAGAAGGAGAAGAGAAGGGAAAGGGGGCAGAAAGAGTATTTGAGGGAATAGTGGCTGAAAATTTCCCAACTTTCAGGAAAGAAATTAACTTACATGTCCAAGAAGTACAGCATTCCCCAATCAGAATAAATGTGAATAGACCTACTCCAAGAGACATACTCCTCAGAATGTCAAAAGTCAGAGAGAAAATTCTGAAAGCAGCAAGGGAGAAGAAAACCATCACATAAAAGAGATGCCCAGTAAGACTTAGTGTGGATTTCTTATCACAAACCATGGAGGCAAGAAGACAGTGATATGATACAATTAGACTACAGAAAGAGAAAAACTGCCAGCTGAGAATTCTTTATCCAGCAAAATTGTCCTTCAAATATGAAGGTGAGTTTAAAATATTCACAAACAAACAGAAAGTAAGAGAGTTCATCAAAAATAATCCACTTTTGCAGGAAATATTAAAGGGAGCCTTACAACCTGAAAGAAAAAGACAGGAGAGGTGAGCAGATGTAGCTCAGTGGTTGAGTGCCTGCTTCCCATTTATGAGGACCTGGGTTCCATCCCTGGTACCTCCTAAAAAAGAAAAAAAAGACAGGAAAGAGAGGCTTGGAGGAGAGTATAGAAGACAAGAATAGCAGAAAGATAGCCAAAAGAGTAAAAAGACAGACAAAAATAAGATATAATGTAGAGAGCATGGTCTACGATGTGAACTGTGGTCTATGCTTAGTGGCAAAGCCCCAGAATGTGTATATCCATTGCAGGTGATGTGCCACACTAATGAAAGATGTTTATGTGGGATGTTATGGGAGGTATGGGAGGTGGAGATCATGGGAATCCCTGTAATTTTTGTGTAACATTTATGTAATCTAAGCATCTTTTAAAATATATATGAAAAAAATAACATTTATGTAAGCAAATGCACATATACGCATAAATATCTATATATCACTTTACAAATATTGGTTTGTATTGTGAAAAATTTGATTTTTACCCACAATAAAAGGAAAAAAAAAGATATAATGTAGGAAAACCAAAGAATAAACTGGTGGAAGTAAATAATGTATTTATAGCAATATCATTGAATGTGAATGGATTAAACTCCCAAGCAAAAGATATAGGCTGACAGAATAGATAAAAAAAAAACATGAGCCATCTGAATGTTTCCTACATTCAGATGTAGGAAAGAGAATTGCCTCAGACCTACAGACACAAATCGGCTGAACGTGAAAGGATGGGAAAAGTAACCAAACAGTAACCAAAAAAGAGCAGGGGTAGCTATATTAATATCAGACAAAACAGATTTTAAATGCAAAAAGCTATAAGAAATACAGAGGGCCATTATATATTAATAAAAGAGACAAATCCACCAGGAAGAAATAAGAGTCATAAATATCTATGCACCTAACCAGGGTGCCCCAAAATACATGAGGCAAACTCTGGCAAAACTGAAGGGAGAAATAGACATCTCTACAATAATAGTTGGAGACTTCAACACACCACTCATATCATTAGATAAAACAACAAGGCAGAAGATCAACAAGGAAACAGAGATTTGAACAATATGATAAATGAGGTAGACCTACCAGACATACAGAATGTTGCATCCAAAAATCAGCAGGTTATATATTCTTCTCAACTGCTTATGGATCTTTTCCAGGATAGACCACATGTTAGATCACAAGGAAGGTCTCAAGAAATATATAAAAAACTGAAATTATACAAAGCACCTTCTCAGATCATAATAGAATGAAACTGGAAATCAATAATAGATGGGAAAGGGGAAATTTCACAAAATGTGTGGAGGCTGAACAGCACACTCCTAAATAATCAGTGGGTCAAAGAGAAACTGTAAGTGAAAATAGTAAATATATTGAGACAAATGAAAACGAGAACCCAACTTTTCAAAACCTATGGGATATAGCAAAGGCAGTGCTGAGAGAGAAATTTATAGCCCTAAACACCTATATTAAAAAAAAAAAAAAAAAAAAAGAGCTAAAATCAAAGATCTAACTGAATAACTGGAGAAACTAGAAAAAATACAGCAAATCATTCCCAAATTAAGCAGAAGGAATGAAATAATAAAGATTGGAGCAGAAATAAATGAAATTGAGAACAACAACAACAACAAAAACAGTAGAGAAAATCAACAAAACCAAAAGCTGTTGTTGTTTTTTTGTTTTTGTTTTTGTTTTTTTTTGAGAAGATCAATAAAATTGGAAAACCCTTAGCTAGACTAACAAAGTAAAAAGAGAGAAGACACAAATAAATAAAATCAGAAATGAAGGGGGCAAAGTTATGACTGGCCCCACAGAAATAAAAAGGATCATAAGAGGATATTATGAGAATCTGTATGCCAAAAACTAGACAATCTAGATGAAATGGACAAATTTCTAGAAATGCACAAACCTACACTGACACTACAAGAAATACAAGACTTTAGCAAGCCAATCATATCTAAAGAGATTGCATCAGTCATCAAAAATCTCCCAAGAAAGAAAGTTTCTGGATCAGATGGCTTCACAGGTGAACTCTACCAAGCATTTCAAGAACAATTAACACCAATCCTGTTTAAACTCTTCCAAATAATTGAAGAGGAAGGAAAATTACCCAATAAATTTTATGAAGCCATCACCATCCTAGTACCAAAGTCAGAAAAAGACATTACAAGAAAAGAAATTACAGACCAATCTCTCTAATAAACATAAATACAAACATTTGAAACAAAATACTTGCAAATAGAATCCAACAGCATATCAATATGACCAAGTGAGATTATTCCTGATATGCAAGGGTAGTTCAACATAACGAAATCAATTAACATAATACACCACATTAACCAATTGAAGGAAAAAAAACCACATGATTATCTTGATGGATGCAGAAAAGGTATTCGACAAAATCCAGCATCCTTTTCTGATAAAAAAACACTTTGATAATTTGAAAGATAGGAATAGAAGGAAAATTCCTTAATATGATAAAGGACATATATGAAAAACCCACAACCAAAATCAAACTCAATGGAGAAAGGTTAAAGCTTTCCCTTTAAGATTGGAACAAATTCAAGGATGGTCACTATCACCATTGTTATTCAACATTGTGCTAGAAGTTCTAGCTAGAGCAATTAGACAAGAAAAATAAATAAATAAAAGAAATCCAAACAGGAAAAGAGGAAGTAAAACTCTCACTATTTGCAGATGACTTGATCTTATATTTAGAAAATTCTGAAATATCTACAACAAAATTATTTGAGCTAATAAATGAGCTCAGCAAAGTAGCAGGATATGAGATCAACACACAAAATCAGTAATGTTTCTGTATACTAGTATTGAACAATCTGAGGAGGAAATCAGGGGGAAAAAATTCCATTTACAATAGCAACAAATAGACTCAAATACATAGGAATCAATTTAACCAAAGAGTACAGGACTTTTGTTCAGAAAACTACAAGAGAAGCTAAAATAAATCAATGATGACCTAAACAAATGGAAAGACACTCTGTGTTCATGGATTGGAAGATTAACTATCATGAAGATGTTAATCCTACCCAAACAGATTTATAGATTCAATGCAATACCAATTAAAATTACAACAGCCTACTTTACATAAATAGAAAAGGCAATTACCAAGTTTATTTGGAAGGGAAAGTGCACCAAATAGACAAAAATATTCTAAAAAAGAAGAGTGATGTGGGAGGACTTTCACTGTCTGACCTTGAAACATATTACAAAGCTACATTGGTCAAAACAGTGTGGTATTGGCATAAAGACAGACACATTGATCAGTGGAATAGAATTGAGAGCCCAGAAATAAGTGCTTACTTCCATGGCCAACTGGTTTTCGACAAACCTACCAAAGCCATGTTAACGGGAAAAACAGTCTCTTCAACAAATGGTGCTGGAAGAACTGGATATCTGTAACCAAAAGAATGAAAGAGGACCCCTATCTCACTCTCTATATAAGAATCAACTCAAATGGATCAAAGTCCTAAATATAAAAGGCAGAACCATAAAACTAGTAGAAGAAAATGTAGGGAAACATCTTCAAGATCTTGGGGTTGGTGGTGGTTTCTTGGACCTTACATCTGAAGCATGAACAACAAAAGAAAAAAATACATAAATGGGACTTCCTCAAAATTAAACACTTTTGCACTTCAATGGCTTTGTCAAAAGGGTGAAAAGGCAGCTGACTCAATGGGAGAAAGTATTTGGAAATCACGTCTAATAATGGTTTAATACCCATGATATATAAGGAGATGCTACAACTCATAACAATAAAAAGACAAATGACCTGATTTAAAAATGGGCAAAAGACTTGAAGAGATATTTATCCAAAGAAGAAATACAAATGGTAAAAAAAAAAAAAAAAAAAAAAAAAAAACATGAAAAAATGTTCAATATCACTAGCAGCGGGCGATGTGGCTCAAATGGTTGGGTGTCTGCCTCCCATATGGAGGGACCTGGGTTCATTCCCCAGGACCTCCCAGTAAAATAAAGAAAAATATAGAAGGCGCATGGGCCGCCAGTCCCCACGCATGGGGGTGCCTGTCCCCACCAAGCCACGCAGCAAGATGATGACATAATAGGAGAGTGACACAAGGGAAAGCCAAAACGAGATGTGCTGAAAAATCAGGAACTAAGGTGGTGCAGGTGGCAGGATTCCTCTCTCCCACATCAGAGGTTCCCAGGAACGAATCCTGGTGAGGACAGGAGGAGAAGGATGAGAAGAGAGGGCAGGAAACAGACACACAGAATTGCCCAGCGAATGGACACAAAACAACAAAAACAGGGGGTGGGGGTTAAAATGGATAAAAAATAGATATCACTAGGCAAATCAAAGCTACAATGAGATATCATTTCACGTTAGAATAACCACTATTAAAAAGACAGAGAACTACAAGTGTTGGAGAGGATGTGGAGAGATAGGAACACTTCTTCACTGTTGGTGGGAATGCAGGATGGTACAACCACTATGGAGGACTGTTTGGCAGTTCCTAAAGAAGTTGAATATAGACTTGCCATGTGACCCTGCAATACCACTACTGGGTATATACCCAGAAGAACTGAGAGCAGTGACACGAACAGACATCTGCACACCAATGTTCATAGCAGCGTTATTCATGATTGCCAGAAGATGGAAACACAGGTGTCCATCAGCCAATGAATGGCTAAACAAACTGTGGTGTGTGCACACAATAAATATTACTCAGCTGTAAGAAGAAATGAAGTCATAAAGCATATGACAACATGGATGAACCTGGAGGACATTATGTTGAGTGAAGCAAGCCAGACACAAAAAGACAAATACTGTATGATTGTGTTACTATGAACTAAATATATTGTGTATTCTCATGGAGTTAATAACTTGAATATGGGTCATCAGAAATAGAATGAGGTTAGAGAATGGACAGCTGAGGGTTAACTTGTGCAGAATTGGTAAAAAGGATGTATGTTAATCTTTGAAATGAATTGAAAAGGAGAAAGTACAACATAATTTTTGTAACTAGCACTACTATGATATGGTTATGACAGTGGTTGAAAGGGAAAGTTTAAGGTCATGTATATTACTAAAGGGAAGATAAAAATGTAACATGGGACTGTGTAGCATAATAAAACTGCATGTGAAAATATGAATATTGGTAAAATTGCATACATAAGACTATCTGTCTTTTAAACTTAACTAATATTTGTTAATTTTACAAGATGTTATCAGGCAAAAAAACCCAAAAAACAATTATGCTAAGTGAAAAAAACCAGACACAAAGTACTACACATTGTACAATTCCACTTACATAAAATGTAAATATAAATCAATTTATAAAGATGAAATTAGATTAGTGGTTAGGTAAGGCTGGGGAAGGATAGAGGGATTGAGAGGTGACTGCTAAGGGGTGTGGAATTTTCTTTTTGGAGCAATGAAATTTTTCTAAAATTTTTTGTGGTGATGAATGTACATTGTGATTATACTAAAGCCATGGAATATACACTTTGGATATATCGTATGGTATGTGAATATATCTCAATAAACCTACTTAAAAATAAATAAATAATTGTGCAAGAAAATTAATAATAAATAAATAAGCAAGAATAGCCAGAAATAGCAGCTCTGTATGGCAGGGAAAGCTTACAGAGATTGAGAGGTGAGCTACATCTGCTCCCCGGTAAGTGATTTTTGATGTCTATGTTCCCCACCAGATTTATTTCACTCATGAGTACATCCCAGCACCTCCCACATTGCCTGGCTTGTAGTAAATGCTCAGTAAATGTTTACTGAATGAATGAAAAGGGTGATTATTCCTGCTTTGTAGATCAGAAATCAATTTCTCCTGTGAGACTTAATGGAGAGGACACAGGATATAATGCAAGGATGAATGGTCTCAATAACATCTTTCCAGCAGACATACAGGTGAGGGTCACAGGACTGTTCCTTAGCATGACTCTCAATAGAAGCTGATAGCAGCACCACAAAGCACAATTCAGGCAAAGCGATTCTACAGAGAGCGGAGAGGATACCAACGGGATGCACTGCAGGGGAGAAACCATGGCCTATGCAGGGGTAACTTTAGAGCATCTTCAGACATTCCTCCCTAAAGGCTATTTTCTAACCTGAGTCCTGGGCAGTGAATTGAGGGGCAGTGAATTCCATATTATACTCTCTGAAAGAGAAAAGGAATGGGACTATCTGAGCTTCAAGTTAAATTCATAGGCTTTCAATAGTCAGCTGAACTGGAGGGCAAAATTCATATCCACCTCAGGATTAATTGATGTCCTTGGCAGAGAACATGACAGGATATTAGAACAATCTGATAGAGACATCTGTATCATGTAGAGCATATAATAATATGTATTAATATTATATATAACCAGATAGTATAATCATACATTAGTATCCAAGAACACATTTAGGGGGAAAGTGTGCTAAGAGATAAAGAAAAGGCCACTTTAAAAAATCACGTCCTCATGCATAATAATGAATTCTTAGGTGATAAGAATACCGTCGCTAACAACGCCACACATCCCAGATTTGATGGGGGGTCAGCTCTGATTTCTTGGAATTTTATTATTTTTAATAAAAGTAATGTGTTGCAAGTATAAATAAATGTGATTCTTGGTTACTGGATCCTTGTAAGACTTTTCATCCAAACAAATGGGCAAGTGAGAAAATGAATATTTTTGGATCCTATGGTCTGACTTTGGGGCTCAGAAAATGTGGCTAACAGGATACATTTTGGGCATCCCCACCTGTGAAAAGCCCTCCTGCCTCTCAGGTGGGCTAAATACCCTTCTCTTACCTACTCTCTCTTTAGTTCTCTGCCCCAGCATTTACCGCATCATATTGAGATAGTCTGGGGTTGCTCCTTTCCAGACTGAAAGAAGGAATTGCTTCTTTTCAGCTCCAGTAGCTGTAAGAAGTGGTGGTTACAGCCTCCCCCCAATAAAAATACACCATCTAAGTAAAAACTGTGTTCTTATGCAAACAGAGCTTCAAGACAAGCTCCCACCACATGCTTTCAACAAAATTATGGCCCTTAGTATCAAAATGTCCAGTATGGAAATTCTAGAGGCAGAAGAGCGTTCTGTCCACAGTACTTAGCACTGTGCTTGGCACACAGCAAGCCCTCCATAAATATCTGATGAACTGAATTAAAACTACGAAATCACCTTGTGACCTTTAACTTCCTTATGGTCTGGCTTTTCTCCATCTACCTGATCAAAACAAATGGGTGTTCTTGCAAAACACAATAAAACAAAGCAATTATTGTATTAGAGTTGGCGGGAAGACATCATGGCAGCCATCTTTACATTGACCCAGCTCAATCATCCAAGGGTCTCAAAATGTTTCTAGGCAATATTTCCCCAGGGTGATTTGTGGGCTGTGGATTGCTATGGGCTGAGGATGTCAATAGTCTCTGGACGCCCACTAGGCATCTAGCATCCTTCCAGCTGCCACAGAGTTTAGTTACCTAACCTAATGACGCAAAATAGATGAATAGTCAGGAGATTGAGAGATTTAGAAAGATTTACATCTGGCAAGTGCGTAATGGAGCCATAATGGATGTATAAAACACAATAGTTATCATTTCAACTTCAGTCTCTAGTGTCTTACCAAAGCCAGGCTCCAGACAGCTGTATCTAAGATCTACCTAAGAGATATATTTCTGTCTCCAAGAGCAACAACTCAGATTCCTTTCATTAGTGCCACAATTGCTTGAAAGGCATCTTTTAAAATTAGTAAAAAAATAAATAAAAAAAGGACTCATAGGATACCTAACAACCCCATAAGTTTACATAATTAGCACTTTGACTCTTTGCACATGATGACAGTTTTTAATTATTCAACCTTTAAAAATCCCTGTATTCAACATATATTTAATTAATCTGAGCTCAACAGGTTATGTGAAAAACATCCATCTGTTTATAGGTTTAAATAGCTAGAAAGATTATCGGCCCAGGAAGTAAGCACACTCAGGAGCTTGGCTGTGAGGAAAGAGAAAAGGCCCCAGGAAGAGAAACAAGTCATTCACCTGATACTCTACAGCTGGCCTTTTGGAGAAGGCAGAGGAACTGAGCCCAGACGTAAACAAGCCCCAGGAAGAGAGGAACCCCAGAAGCCTGAACCCTCATAGATATCGGCAGCCGTTTTGCTCCAACATGTGGCAATAGACTTTGTTGAAGGAAGTAACTTACACTTTATGGTATGGTAACTGTAAGCTTCTACCCCAAATAAATACCCTTTATAAAAGCGAAAAAAAAAAAAAAAAGGAAAGATTATCGGACGATCTGTTAGGGGCAATGGGGAGAAAAACATTAAGGGCTTCTTTTTTTCAGTTTTAAACATTTTTATTCATATTTTATAAATGTTTTTTGAAGTGTAACATACATAAAAAGTATAAAAATCATAAATGTACAGCTTGATGAATTTTTACATTTGTGACCAATCCATGTAACCAGCACACAGACGATGAAACAGACGACCACCAGCACCCAGAAGTCCTCCTCATCCTGCTCCCACTCCCCCAAGAGTAACCGCTACCCTGACCTCTAATCCCACAGATTAGTTTTCCCAGGGCCCTTTTGAGAGCTAAACTTAGAGCTTATTAAACTTATCAAAGTTCTGAGAATCTTTTTTCAAGAATCTTAAGATTCACATTTTATTTGGCTCCTTTAAGTTGTACCTGTCTCCTCCATGCCAGATCCTCTTCCTTTTTTATTGTTATTTTAAAAATTTATTGTGGTAACATATATACATCATAAAATTTCCCATATTGACCAACTTCAAGTATACAATTCAGTGGTATTAATTACATTTCCAGTGTTGTGCTCCAATCACCACCATCCATTACCAAAACTTTTCCGTCACCCCAAACAGAAACTCTGTATCCATTAAGTATTAGCCCTGCCCCCCTTTACCCCACCCCTGGTAACTTGTAGTCTTATTTTCTGTCTCTATGAATTTGCATATTCTAGTTCTTTCATGTAAATGAAATCATGCAATATTTATCCTTTTGTTTCTGGCTTATTTCACTCAGCATGATATCTCCAAGATTCTTCCATGTCGTCGCATGTATCAGAATTTCATTCCTTTTTTTATGGCTGAATAGTATTCCATCATGTGTATATATCACATTTTGTTTATCCATTCATCCATTGATGAGCACTTGGTTTGCTTCCACCTTTTGGTGATTGTGAATAATGCTGTTATGGACGTTGGTGTACAAATATCTCTTTGGGACCCTGATTTCAATTCTTTTATTATTATTATTGTTAAAATCATGCATAACATATAGGATTCCCATATATCACCCCATTACCAACACCTTACACTGTTGTAGAACATTTGTTACAAATGATGAAAGAACATCATCAAAATATGACTGTAGTTCATAGCTTACATTTGGTGTATTTTTCCCATAAACCACCCTATTATTATCACCATGTATTATATATTTGCTATAGTTTATGAGCGAACATTCTCGTATTTGTACTGTTTACCACAATCTGTCGTTCACCACGGGGCTCACTGTGTTATATGATCCCATGTCTTGTACAGTCCATCCAAAGTGTACACTCAGTGGCTCTCAGTTTCATCACAGAGTTGTGCTGTCCTCATTTCAGTAAATTTTAGAACATTTTCATTGCTCCAAAAGGAAAAATCCCATACCCACTTTTAGCCCCCTGTTGTTGGCCCTTAGCATTGATATAGTACCTTCTTTGTCATTGATGCAAAAATATTGCAATATTACTGTTAACTGTAGTAAATAAGTTACAATAGTTGTATTTTTCCCATGTATCACAATCTACTTGCAATTCTTTTGGGTATATACCTAGAAATGAGATTGCTAGGTTTCATGATAATTCTATCCTTAGCTTTCTAAGGAACTACCAAACTGTTTTCCACACCAGCTGCACCATTTTACATTCCCATTAACAATGTACAAGGATTCTAATTTCTCTCCATCCTAGTCAACACTTGTTGTTTACTATTTTTTAAACAATAACCATTCTAGTGGGTATGAAACGGTATCTTACTGTGGGTTTTTTTTAAAAAAAAACAATTTTATTTATGGATACTGACTTTTGAATTTCCTGTTTTCTTTTTTTTTTAAATACTTAAAAAAATTTTTAAAGATACTTTGATTACATAAATGTTACATAAAAAAGATAGGGGATTCCCATATGCCCAATCTCTACCCCTCCCACACTTTCCAACATTAACAACATCCTTCATTAGTGTGGAACATTTGTTACAATTGATGAACACATATTGGAGCATTGCCACTGAGTGTGGATTATAGTTTAGATTATAGTTTAAACTCTCCCCCGCATAATTTTGTAAGTTATGACAAGATATATAATGTCCTGTATCTGTCATTGTAACATCATTCAGGACAATTCCAATGTCCCAAAAATGCCACCATATTACACCTATTTTTCCTTCTCCCTCCCCTCAGAACCTCCGGTGGCCACTGCCTCCACATCAATGATAAAAGTTCTTCCATTGCTAGAATAACAATAAGTCTATAGTAGAATAACAGTAAGTCTACTTTAGTCCATTGTTCATTCCCCAATCCTGAGGATTCTGGGATAGTGATGCCCACTCCACCTCTATTTGAGAAGTGGCTTAGATCCCATGGGGCAGATGGGTGGGATTATTTTGCTTGCAGTTGTAGACTCTCTCTGTTCCTTAGGATGGTCGTTGTCCATCATTATTTGCTTGTTAGTTGTCCTCGGTGAGTCCAACGAACTGGAGAGTAGGTGTTGTAGCTCAAAAATATGGAACACTTCATGAATTTGTGTATCATCCTTGCACAGGGGCCATGCTAATCTTCTCTGGATAATTCCAATTTTAGTATTTGTGCTGCCGAAGCGAGCACTCACTGTGGTTTAGACTTGCATTTCCCTAACATGTTGAGCACCTTCTCATGTGCTTTTTGCGAATTGTGTATCTTCTCTGGAGAAATGTCTGTTCAAGTCCTTTGCCCATTTTCTAACTGGATTGTTTGCCTTTTTTTTCCTGCAGAGTTGTAGTTCTTTATGTAGCCTGGATATTAAACTCTTATCAGATATATGGTTTACAAATATTTTTCCCACTCTGCAAGTTGTCTTTTCACTTACTTGATAATATCCTTTGATGCACAAAAATTTTTAATTTTGATGAAGTCCAATTCATTTATTTTTTCTCTTGTTGCACATACTTTTGGTGTAAAGTCAAGAATCCATTGCCTAAAACAAGATCCTGAAGATATTCCCCTCTTCTCTTTTAACTTTTTTTAATAATTTTAGCACTTATATTTATGTTGTTAATCCATTTTGAGTTAATTTTTGTATATGGTGGGAGGTCAGGGTCCACTTGCTTACTTTTTTATTTTTCTTTTTACATTTGCTATAATTGATGAACAAATATCGAAACATTGCTACTAACCATGGTCTATAGTTTACATTATGGCTTAACACTTCACACTGTACAGTTTTATAGGTTTTGACAAAATGTATAATGGCCCATATCTGTCATTGCAATATCATGCAGAATAATGACAATTCCCTAAAAATGCCTATGTTTTACCTATTCTTCCCCCTCTCCCCCCTTAGTAAGTCTGGTAAGCACTATCTTTACAGCAATATTACTACAAAAATAATAAGCCTACTTTGGTCCATGGTTGCATTCCCCCTTATGTTTGTTCTTCCTCAGTCTTGAGGATTTGGGCATCGTAATGCCTGCTCTGCTTCAGATTGAGAGGGCCTTAGATCTTATGGGGCAAATGGAAGGAACTGTTTTTTGTTTTGTTTTGTTTTTTTACCGGGAGGTACTGGGGATCGAACCCCGGTCTCTCCATATGGTAGACGGACGCCGAACCTCTTGAGCCACATCCGTTTCCCATGGAAGGAACTGTTTTACTTGCAGTTGTAGATACTCTTTGTTAGCTGTCCTGGATGAGTCCGACGAACTGGAGAGTAGGTATTGGTTGCAACTCTGCTGAGATTCAGGGCTCAACACTTGCCTTCTTTTACATGTGGATATCCTGTTTCCCCAGTACCATTTATTGAAGAGACTATTTTCCCATTGAGTGGACTTGTCACCCTTGTCAAAAATCAATCGGCCAAACCACAGTAGGACTGCTGGGATGGGTATGGTGTCTGTCCCAGCCTCAGGCTGTGTGCTCAGCAGGACAAAAGCTCAGCTGAAGCCACAGCCAGTAGACCAACCTTGTCTCCGAAAAAATATCAAGAATACCTAATGTATGTTTATTGTGGGGGGCCAATTTCTCCTCTGAACATCGAAGCTCTTTTAGAGAAAAGATCTTTGTGGATTCAACCATTGTGATAGGATTTTTAAAAACCGTTATTTTGGGCTCAGTTTTCATCATTACCATTAAATGCATTGGATAAAATGGGACTATACTTCACACGTCATATTATAATAAGACATAATTCCAGTGTCTTTATGGTGGGGCAGAATTAGATAACAACGTCCATCTCAGCCCTCTGAGTGGGTCTCACATAAGGACCTTTTAAAAAGGTATGTCTGTATTTAAGACATAGCCAGCTTTGAGTTTTTTCATGTTTGCACATTATAATCTGTGCCATCCTGACTTGAAGGTCATCTGGGCCCCAAAAATCCAGTTCCCAAGTCAGCCAGGGCCCAGTTTTCTTTTTCCAGAATTCATGCCAGTGGATGCCAGATCCCCAAAGCCCTTCTTCATCTCTTTGTGGGCAAAGGATCTGAGGGGTTGCAGGTAGTGGATAGACATTCCAGTTTGTTCTATTCTTAGGAATCATCCTCAGAGCTGCAGTAGCAGGTCTCTGTGAAGTGCCTGTTGTGTAGAAGCAGTTCTTGAAGCCAGAGGGGCTCTCCAAGCCCTGGGGCTCTGCAATAACTTAAGGGTGACATGCAGACAAGCTTGGAGAGTGGATTAGAGACTGACTAGGAGCATTATTCCAGAGCCCAAGTCACCAAGCAGCCCACACTCAGCCAGAAGCTGTTTCTCAAGTCGCTTAGAGCGTTTTTCGGGCCCCTTAAAGTCCACGCCACGAGGTGGGCTTGAACTGGCTGCTCCAGCTCAGTTTTCTCAAATATGAAAAGAATAAGCAGCCTCCCCAGAATACACACCCGTGTGAAGACACTAATAGCTCTTTTGGTTTCTGACTCCCAGGGTACAGCACTCAGTAACTCATAATTGGTGTAGAGGTTTGCCAGCCTTCCAGGTTTCCCTCTAGGGGAGCGAGACAGTCTGTCACCTATTTGGCCAGGCTTCTGCTCTGACTTCCTTTTTTTTATGCAAGAATCAATACGTGATTCACATTGGGCTAAGTGGATTCCTTATCCCCTTATTATATGTATATCTTTTTTCAACTTGGATTTCTAGTTTGTTTACAGAATGGTCTTAGGTAGTAGCAAAAGAGCCAAAGAAGAGATTTGTACTGCTAAGCACAAAGCCGAGCAGGGCCATCATGAGTGCTGAGCAGTGGGGACTCCCCAGGCTTCTCTGCCCATGAGCATTCCAGGTACCCGTCCAGTCCCTCTCCTTTTCCCCCAGTGCCCCCTCCTCCTACCTACCACTGAGTGTGCAGCTGGAGCAGATACCTCATTTTTAGGAATCTAGTGATGCTTCATGCCTCAGGGAAATGTTACTTTGGTGAAGAGTTTGAGATTTCTTTTTCTTGTTTATGCTTTATTTGTGGTCATTAAAGATTGAATGATTAAACAGCCATGGCAAGGCAGAACTACCAGCCACAGCTGCAGTAGAGGGTGGGGCAGAGGGGGCTCCAGGGCCTTGGGGCTGCAGCAGCTGCAGGGGCTTCCTTGGTGCAGCAAAGTCTCTGAGCACTTACTGGGGCATGGCCATTTCTTAGGTGTGAAAGGGGCTGTGGCTTTTGTGCAGCTACTATGTTGGTGTTACGGTGTGGTGTGGAAATTGTTAAATCTTGTATAAAGCAACTCAATAAATTATTTTGAGGCTTCAAAAAAAAACCAGAAAAACAAACAGAAAGTCAGCTGGCCATAGATGTGTGGGTCATTTCTCAACTTTCAATTCTATTCCATTGGTCTACATGGCTGTCCTTGTTCCAGTACCACACTGTTTTGATTACTGTAGCTTTGTAATAAGTTTTTTTTTAACTTTATTTTGTACATTTAATAATTGAAAACATAAACAATTAAAAACTAAAAAGTAAACACAGATGAATAAATATATACATTTCTCAATTAAATGTAATGGATACATGTAAAAAAAAATTTTTTTAATCAAACAATATATTACACAATATATTTGGTTCATAGTAATGCATTCATACAGTATTTGTCCTTTTGTGTCTGGCTTGCTTCACTCAACATAATGTCCTCCAGGTTCATCCATGTTGCCATATGCTTTATGACTTCATTTCTTCTTACAGCTGCATAATATTCCATCGTGTGAATAGACCACAGTTTGTTTATCCATTCATCTGTTGATAGACACCTGGGTTGTTTCCAACTTTTGGCAATGGTGAATAATGTGGCTATGAACATCGGTGTGCAGATGTCTGTTCATGTCACTGTTCTCAGTTCTTCTGGGTATATACCCAGTAGTGGTATTGCAGGGTCACATTGTAATAAGTTTTAAGATGGGGAATTGTGAGTCCCCAAACTTTGTTCTTTTTTCTTTCAAGATGGTTTTGACTATGGATGACTATCTTTTTTTTAAAAGCTACTTGTTATTCTGAAAGTACAACTGCCTCCTGAACATAGACTTCATGGGAAAAGCCATTACTGAGAAAATCAACGGTGTTTCAAAAATTAGAATCAATATTTGTATATACAAAGTAGGATATATAATTGGCTTGATTCAATTAAACTACTGCTTATTGACTGCATGCAGGTCTGCACCATGTATTGTAGAAGCAGGTAAGAACATTTTCTGCATATCTCCCTTTTATTGCTCCTCTCCCTTATCCCCTTCCTTTCTAAGTAAACAAATCATGCCTGCAACTTCTCATTATGCAAGCAATCAAAGGAGTCGGTAAAATGGGTATTTTCTTTTTTTTTTTTTTTTACCGGGAGGTACCAGGGATCGAACCCCGGTCTCTCCATATGGTAGACGGATGCCGAACCTCTTGAGCCACATCCGTTTCTCAATGGGTATTTTCTTTATCTAGTCATTTGCGGAGCACTTTTTGGCACCTTCCAGGGGTCAGGCACTGTCTCAGTTACCAGGGCCACAAAGATGAGTACAATACTGAGATCAGTGCAGTATTGAGGGAGAGTGTGGGTGCCTTGGAACCCCCAGGAGGGCCACCTAACCAGGCCAGGTGGCCAGGAAGAGCTTCTCAGAGCAGATGGGCAGGCGTCGAGGCAGAAGGGAGTCCAGGTGGTGGCAGCAAAGGAGGCTGAAAGGAGCATATCATGTGCCGTGTCACAGAGGCCGGAGGAGCTGGCCCACTCAGGAGACAGCAAACGGTTTGTCTATGCAGAGGAAGATCACAGCATTGAAGAGTTCTGGGTTAAGATGATAGATTGAACAAACACATCAAATTTCCCTCCCCAGTAAGCCCTCATTAAAACTACAGTAAAGAAATGTTATATATATATATAAATTCACAAAGGCAGGGAGAACAAGAGAGTTGACAGGAATAAAATTTGGGGAAGTAAGGAATGAGATAAATGGGGGGGGGGAAGCAAAACCCAAGCCAGCTGTGCTCAGTTTTTCCCAGAAAACAGATCCAATCTGATTTACATTGATGGGAAAAGGGATTTATTTTAGGAATTAGGCTTTAGGGAACTTTAGGAGGAGCTGAGGTAGTGAAAGATCAGAGGGGAGGGGCATGGAGGCTCAGAGAAGGAGCCACTAACAAGTCCCCCTGAAGCACTGTCATGGATGGACACACAGGAGCTTGCTGGGGAATCTGAGAAGCCAGGCACATCCAGCCTCTGCAAAGGGGAGCTTGTGGAAAAGTCTATGGGGAGCTGTAGCCTCTGTGCAGCCAGCAGCTCAGTAGCTCCAAGCCTCTTGCGGTAGGCCTGGGGCCACTGTGGTCAGCAGGGCCAGCGTTTTGGGAGAGGAGCTGAATGTGGAGTAGAGGGGAGTGAGGACAAGTTGGAATCCACCCAGCACCTCTACATCTGTCCCTCACCAAATCTCACCTGCAAAGAATAAGGGCAGCTACCTCATTTCTCCCTCCCAGTTCCTTTTTTGGCAATCTCTCACAGGGAACAGCACAAGGAAGGGGGTTCTGGGAAATGTGGTTCCAGCTTGGCCAAGTTAAAAATAAAGCTTGGAACAAGTGCATTGGAGCATCAAGTTAGAAGGAGCCAGGCCCTGACACCATGGAATGACCATATTGGACCCAACTGCCCATGCTTGGACTCCTGGGGGAGAGGGAAATCAAATTCCATCTCGTTTCAGTTACTGTAACTTTGGGTCTCTGTTCCTTCAGCTGAATGCATATCCCAACTAAAACACTCTCTACTTTTCCACTTGTAATTGTCACATTAAGTTTTCAATTCCTCTAAGTCATAGATTTGCTATGTGCTTTTTTTTTGGTCAGATCCTGGGCTTCCCATTCTGGTTGCCAGCACCCCACACCCACAGCCTCTCAGAGGCCAAGCTAAGCCTGGTCACTGCCAACTATCAGGAGGTCACAGCAATCCGCAAACACATGTCTTTCTTCGAGACATAGGAGAAACTGCTTCCATTTGTAAAGGCCCTGCTTTCTTCCCTGGTGAGCCCCCAGCCTACCTGTCTTGCCTCCTTCTCCCGGAATTGGCCTCGGCTCTGCACTTTGTCTGGCAGCCTCTCTTCCTCTGGCATAACTCGTTCACTCCAACCTGGACTCCTGCACTTCTCTAGCGGCCTCCTTCACAGTCAGGTGTGTGCATGGTTTTGAATACTCAGTCACCTCCTACTGCCCCAGCTTGTGCTCTCCTGTCTTAATCAAAGCTGCCTTACCCCTACGGCCTACAGCAAGCTGAGCCTCCACGACAAACTCCAAAATGCAGTGGCTTAAGAAAGAGAAATGATTGTCTCTCACTTATGTAACAGTTTTAGGGCAAGGGGCCCCGGCCAGCAGGACGACCAGCCAGGGCCCCAGGTTTCTTCCATCTTGTCACTCTGCTTTCCCACAGGACATTGTTCTCATCTCATGCCCAAAGCTGGATTCCTGCCATGTCTGTTTCCACATCTCCAAAGAAATGAGGAATGAAAGGAAGTGAAGGAAAAAAGTTCTTTTTAAAGCAGCTAATGTAGAAGTTTCCCACACCCCTTCTGCTCACATCCCACTGGCCAGAATTTAGTCTGAGGGTCACATCTTGGCTGCAGGGGAAGCTGGAAATGTAGTCTCTGTAAGAGTGATCATCTGCCCAACTAAAACCATGGAAGAAGTGGAGAATGGATTTAGGGGGACAACCAGAAGTCTGCCTGGCTGCCACCAAAGGCCTAGAGGATCATCACTTGCTTCTGCTTACCACAGCCTACTTCTGTCATATTCCTTCCCCATACCAGGCTCTACTTAAAGTCGACCCACAGACTTATCTAAAAATGTAAATATGGCATCATCTAGGTAGCAAATGCTGCCAATGACCTGCTTATATCCCCCACCCCTGACCTTGTCCTTATCCCTCCAGGGCACATTACCCTGACTGTCATCCTGAAAATCTTCACCTACGGCTTTCTGTGGCTGCCAGAGCCTGCTCTGTCCACAGGGCAGGCCTGAAGTGCTGGGGACTTAATGTCCCTCCCAAGCCCAGTTCAGTCCAGTCCATCTCAGTCAATGCTCATGAAGCCCTCTGTGCCAGGCTCTGTGCTAGACTCCACGAGTAAAGAAAAGGTCTGAGCTCCCTTCAGCACTCACTATATGCCAGAGGCAGTACCCATTGCTTTACCTGCACCCTCATTTAACTCCTATGACAGCTCTTTGAGGTTGGTTCTATTATTTTCTCCATTTTACAAATGAGGAAACCAAAGCTTGGGAAGGATAAGTGCCTGTCCATATCCTGAACTTGTAATCAGCAGAGATGGATTTGAACCCATGACTTTCTGCCTCCAAGAACACAGCTCTTTTCCACTGTGTCTAGGTGCTCCCTAACCCTAGAACCTACAGTCAATAGGCCTATTGACTGTAAAGAAATAATCATATGACATGTTGAATACAACGATAGTGTGTAAATCTCAACAGATGAAGGTTTCTCTTGTCTTCTTGGTTGCCTGGAAGGCACTTATGTTGTGAGCTAAGAGTCACCATATCATCCCAGAACTGCTTACATTTGAACTGTTATGTGAGGGGAAAATAAAATTCCTTAGTTTTAAGCCACCATTATTTTTAATCTTTTGGCAGCAATCAAACTGTATTTTAAGGATTTATTTGTTTACTTACTTTTTTATCCATTTTAACCCCCCCACACATCATCATTTCTGCTGTTTCTGTGTCCATTCACTAGGCAATTCTTTGTGTCCATTTCCTGCCCTCTCTTCTCATCCTTCTCCTCCTGTCTTCACTGGGATTTGATCCTGGGAACCTCCAATGCAGGAGAGAGGCGTTCTGCCACCTGCGCCACTTCAGTTTCTGGTTTTTCGGCGTGTCTCGTCTTGGCTCTCCCCTGTGTCACTCTCCTGCTACGTCATCATCACCCACACGTGGGGCCTGACGGCACATCTGTGGGGGGGGGGCTGGGGGCAGGGCCTGGCAGCCAGTGCACCTTCTATATTTTTTCTTTATTTTACCCGGAGGTCCTGGGGATCAAACCTAGGTCCTGCCATATGGTAGACGGATGCCCAACCATTTGAGCCACATCTGTGCCCCCCGAACTGTATTTTAACAAACGTTTACACTTATGGAACACGGAAAATGACAGTATCTAAATGGACATTAAAATAAACTCAAGATTTGGAAATATCTATATAGGATTTGGTGAAAATACTAATTAAATTTTCTTTATATTACATAATTAATTATGAAATGAAATAAAATATAAAGTATTTTGGAATATAGCAAATCTTGAATTTGAATAGAACTTCCAAATAACATTTTTTAACTTTTTTGATGAGAAATTAGCTTGTTTCCTTGAACATACTTTTTAATATTAGAATTCACACTTGAAATGGCTACAGAATTCCTGATTACATTGTTCTAATGCTCTCTTCAAATTCATGATCATCATCATCAACAAGAAACATTGCACAAGCAGATATTACAAATGGCAGCAATATCTATTATTTTCGCTTCCATTGTGAGAAACACCATTCTTATCCTTAATAAAATTAGGATCCCTTGAATTTTAGTTTAATGATGCAATTATTCTCTAAATTTAACAGTTCTTTCTTTTCATTGGTAAAATGAAATGTCAAAAATTCTTGTAAGAATGTAAAGGGTTTTCATGTCAAGTATTTTTTTAAAAAAGATTTATTTTATTTATTTCTGCCGACCCCCTCATTGTTTGCACTTTTCTGTGTCTGTTTGTTGTGTGCTGGTTTTCTTTTTAGGACGCACCTGGGAACCAAACCCGGGACCTCTAATGTGGGACGGAGGGACTTAATCGCTTGAGCCACCTCCACTCCCTGCTTTATTGTGTCTCTCATTATGTTTTCTTCATGTCTCTTGTTGAATCAACTTGTTGCACCTGCCCATAGCGTCAGCTTTCTGTCTTGCTCATCTTCTTTAGGAGGCTCTGGGAACCAAACCTGGGATCTCCCATGTGGTAGGCAGGAGCTCAATCGCTTGAGCCACATCCGCTTCCCCATGTCAAGTATTTTTAAATTATGATGAAACTTTGGTAAACCCTTTGTAAAGTCACTTCTCCAAAGGTGATTTTTTTCCTTTGAATCCATAAATGTTGCTAGCATGTATTAACGTTGTGTCAGGGGTCCCAAGATCATTGTTAGGTGCAATGATTTGTTAAAAGGATTCACAGAACTCAGAAAAGCAGTTATACACAGGTTATAGCTTATTACCGTAAAAAGATACAGATTAAAATCAGCAAAGGGAAAAGGCACATGGGGTAGAGTCCAGAAGAAACTAGGAGCAAGCTTCCAGTTGTCCTCTCTCAGTAGAGTCTCATGGAGAGCAGTTAGTTTTCCCAGCAACAATATGGGACAACATGCATGAATGTTGCTAACCAGAGAAGCTCCTCTGAGCCTTGTTATCTACAGTTTTTGTTGGGGATCATTCACATAGGCACGCAGCATCCATGTAACTGACCTTAGCTACTCAGTCTCCAGCCTCCCAGAGGGCAAAGTAATAGTGGTCTAGGATCTCTGCCATATGAAAACAGGCATTCACCATAAATCACACTGGTGGTATAAACAGTCTGTTCAAAATTATAGAGAATGACCCAAGGCCTCAGGTATACTTAAACACTATTTCTAGGAGGGACATTCCAAGGATTCAGAGGCTATCTCCCAGGAGCTCATCCAGGGCTAGTCCTGAAGACCTTTGGAATGTACAATGTTTAGGCTACCCAGACCTGCTGAATTAAACTTCTACTAGGCAAATATACTTTCACATGATTCTTACAATTTTTATCAAGTTCATTCAGAGACTCAAAAATGCCATTTAAGTCAGATTTTTAAGTCAACTACTATCCTTCAATATTCTTCAATATTCTAACAATATTCTTCCTTTGGAGAATGATCCCATTTCTGTATGAAACAGCAGAGGGTAGTTTTCTCGTCCTATTTTTTTTTTTTTTTTTTTGCCTAAAGTTAAAAACATACAGGACTGAGAGGCCTTGGTTTTGATTCACCATTTTGATCACATCATTTATTGTGGAATTCAGATCTCCAAGGACATCTTAATATACTCTAGCTTATCTGTGAATAAACATATAAATTGCTCAAATCTCAAGGGTTTTGGAATGAACTCATGAAGTAAAGCCTTGACATTTTGCTATCATTGCAACCACCCAATGAGAACACAAACTCACTCAGTGTTGTCAATATCTCAGTTGATTCAAGTTCATTTACCTCTGGCTATATCATCCTCATGTCTCAAGAATTCTGCTGTTGCTTCTAATTGACCATAGATTCATCAATCTGCAATGAAAGTGTTTTTTTGAGCTTCTAGATTAGCTTCAACTCCATGTCATCTAAAATGTTTCAATGTGTAAATAAGATTATGTGAGAGTAACAACTTTTCTATTTTCTTTTTCAGTCCCAAACTTAGTGTTGATAATTTTCATGTGGGCTGGCAAATAAGTGATTCTGCAATTGGATAAAATATTTTGGGTTTGCTATTAAGTACAGGAACTTGCAACCAGTTTCTTGAGCTCTATCTGAACGTGTTGTAACAGAGCTCATGAAAGAACTCTGCTTCTTGTTTTTACATTAGACATTTACCAAAGATCACATATTTTCCTGCAGGAGCTAAATGGTTTACAGTTAAGTGGAGGCAGAGATGGCCTGGCCACCTTGCTTCATATGACGAGTTTTCCATGACATAAGACTTCTGGGGCTGAGGGATAGAACTGGGGGGGCCTAGAGCATAAATGTGAGAGCACCCTCAGTATATTTATTGTCTGAATGACAAACACTTTTTGGACCACTGTGTTTAGTGATTCTGATGACCTCCCAGTTTTAATTTAAAAGCTGTCCAATATTGTGGGAAAACAATTATCCATAAAAATAAAATCTTTTCATTTTATTTTATTTATTTATTTATTTTTTTAAATAATCTTTTTTTTTTTTTTTTTTTTTGAGGTACTGGGACTGGGGATTGAACTTGGGACCTCATATGTGGGAGTCTGGTGCTCAACCACTGAGCCACATCAGCTCCCCTGAGCTGGCTCCCTTGTCTGTTTGCTTATTTTGTTTTTCTTTAGAAGGCACTGGGAACTGAACCCAGGACCTCTCATGTAGGAGGCAGGCGCTCAACTACTTGAGCACATCCACTCCCCTAAAATGTATTTTAGTTTAAAATACTTAAGGTTACTCTATACCTTTATGCATATAGGTCCTTTATATTTCTAAGAATTTTTTAAAAAGATTTATTTTGTTTATTTATTTTTCCTCACCCCCTTGTTGTTTTTCACTTGCTGAGTCTGTTCATCTTCCTCGTTTCTTTAGGAGGCACTGGGAGCTGAACCCGGGGCCTCCCATGTAGGAAGGAGATGTCTAATCGTTTGAGCCACCTCCACTCTCTGCCTTGCTGTGTCTCTCATTCTGTTTTTCCTCCCTGAATCTCTTGTTGCGGCATCTTGTTGCATCAGTTCTCCGCGCCTGCCCATCACACCAGCTCACTGTCTTCCTTAGGAGGCACCAGGATCTGAACAAGCGACCTCCCATGTGGTAGGTGGGAGCCCAGCTGCCTGAGCAACATCTGCTTCCTCTAAGAATTTTTTATATATTACATTAAATTTTTTATATATATATATTTTTAACTTTATTTTGTACATTTAATAATTGAAAACATAAGCAATTAAAAACTAAAAAGTAAACACAGATGAATAAATATATACATTTCTCAATTAAATGTAATGGATACATGTAAATTTTTTTGTTGTTTTGTTTTTTGTTTTTTTTTTGTGTGTGTGTGTGTGAATCAAACAATATATTACACAATATATTTCGTTCTTAGTAATGCATTCATACAGTATTTGTCCTTTTGTGTTTGGCTTGCTTCACTCAACATAATGTCCTCCAGGTTCATCCATGTTGCCATATGCTTTATGACTTCATTTCTTCTTACAGCTGCATAATATTCCATCGTGTGAATAGACCACAGTTTGTTTATCCATTCATCTGTTGATGGACACCTGGGTTGTTTCCAAGTTTTAGCAATGGTGAATAATGTGGCTATGAACAGCGATGTGCAGATGTCTGTTTGTGTCACTGCTCTCAGTTCTTCTGGGTATATACCCAGTAGTGGTATTGCAGGATCACATGGCAAGTCTATATTCAACTTCTTTAGGAACTGCCAAACAGTCCTCCATAGTGGTTGTACCATCCTGCATTCCCACCAACAGTGAAGAAGTGTTCCTATCTCTCCACATCCTCTCCAACACTTGTAGTTCTCTGTCTTTTTAATAGTGGCCATTCTGGCATTTAATTTTTAAAAGGAATTCAGTAAAAAAATATGAAGTATCAAAATACTAATTTTCATTTAATTCACTAATTAAAACTCTGAAAATTTCACAATATGTAAATATTATTCATATCCAAGTAAAAAGCATTCTGAAAATCAATTTTCTATGTGCGAATATTCTCACTGTCCTGATTTTGTGATAATCAGGGTAGGCCAAACATTCACTATATTAGAAACCATGCATGTGTCCCCAGACCTAGTTTTTCTCCCTAGAATGCTGGTGAGAAACTAAACCTGATTTATTATATGATCATCCTGTATGGGAAATGACTGTAACTCTAGGTATCTTTGGTCAACCTTAAGAGATACAGCAGGGGGACGGATGTGGCTCAAATGGTTGGGTGTCCATCTCCCATATGGAGGGACCTGGGTTTGATCCCCGGGACTTCCCAGTGAACATTTAAAAAAAGAAAAATATAGAAGGCACGTGGGCCACCAGGGCCCGTGTGTGGGTGTGCTGTCAGGCCCCATGAGCCATGCAGCAAGATTATGACATAACAGGAGAGTGACACAAGGGAGAGCCAAGACGAGACACAACAAAAAACCCAGAACTAAGGTGGCGCAGGTGGTAGGATGCCTCTCTCCCACTTCAGAGGTTCTGAGGATTGAATCCCAGTGAAGACGGGAGGAGAAGGATGAGAAGAGAGGGCATGAAATAGACACAGAGAGTTGCCCAGCAAATGGACACAAAAACAGCAAAAACAGGGTGGTGGGGTGGTGGTAGCAAAAATGGATAAAAGTAAATAAATAAATAAATCCTTAAAAAAAAATGGTATAAGGGAGTAAGATACGGACTATAGTTAGTAGTAATACTTTGACGATGCTCTATCATAATTTGTTAACAAATGTTTCACAACAATGCAAAGTATTTGTGGTGGGGTGATGTGTGGGAGCCCTGTATGATGTTATGCATGTTTGTTTTGTAAGTTCACAATGTTTACTGAACACTTATTGTTTATGTATGTTCATGTATGAATGATATACTTCAATAAATTGTTAAAAAAAAAAAAAGAAAATCAATTTTCTGGAGCTGTAAAGTCTTACAGTCCCTTTTAAATACCTGATTTTATCAATTTATTTTCAATTATATTTTTGTTTTTAGATATAAACATTTTTATTATTTTTTATTTTAAAGTTATTTTTACTGAGAAAGAAAATACACAGGTGTGTAAAGTTCATGAATCTGCGGTGCTCACTCAGTGAGTTTTTACATATGTATTTACCAGATTCAGACAGAGACCATTTCCATCATCCTGTAAGGCAGCCTCATCTCTTCCCAAGTATCCACCACTCTTATTTCTATTACCATAAATTAGATTTGCCTGGTGTTAGACTTCAAGTAAATGGAATCATACGGTATGTACTCTTTTCTCTGCCTTCTTTCATTCACCATCATGTTGTAGAAATTCATCTGTGTTGCTAAGTGTGGTTGTTATTTGTTTCTTTTTACTGCCAAATAATATTCCATTGTGCACTATATCACATTTTATTCATTCATTCATCTGTTGGACATTTGGGTTGTTTCCAGTTTGGGACTATTATAAATAAAGTTGCTAGAAACATGGCCATACATGTCTTTTTGTAATCATATTACATTTTGTAAAAATGTAATAAAAATCATTTTTATTGGATAAATAAATTTGTATGACTAGAAATCCTGGATCATAGAGTAGTTATATGTTTATCTTTAGAAACATTTTCTTATTTTTAAAAGCAAACAATAATTCTATCAAAAATCAAACTATGTTAAGTGTTAATGCTAAAAATCAATAGTCACTCATTACTTCTGGTCAACCAAGATGGCAGTATAAGATGCTCCAGGGTGCTGTTTCCCCATAGAATCTTTGAACAACCAGAAAAAATTGGCAGAGTTATCTTCCTGAAAACTTCAGAAAACAATTAAAGGGCTGCAGTTACTGTGCAAGCGCCAAAACAAAGCAAAACAATTTTGGGGTAGGGAGGGGATGAGCAGTTGAAATACAGGGGCTTCTTTGGGAGTTGGAGGTTGTCCTGAGTACTGTTGTGGCAATGGATGTAGGCCATTTTAAATCAGCACACACCACTAAGAACTGAGTGGGAGAGAGTGTGGTCTACAGTGTGAACTGTGGTCTATGGTTGGTGGCAAGGCTCCAGGATGTGTAAGTTCATTGAGGGTGGTGGGCCATACTGTGGGAGATGTTTGTGTGGGATGTGGTGGGAGGTGTGGGAGGTGGGCAACATGGGAATCCCAGTGGGTTCCGTGTAATATTTTGGGTAATCTAAGCACCTCTTAAAATATATGTGTATATATATATATAAATAACATTTTTGTAAGCAAATACACATATATGCATATATATTTATATATCATTTTGCAAATGTTTGTATGTATTGTGAGAATGTTGATTTTTACCCATAATAAAAAATAATAATAATCATCAATAAAAAAAAAAAAGAAAAAAACACAGCTTTAAAAACAATAGAAGAAGCTCATGCACTCTTGCTGGCCTCTTCCCCAACCCCTCCATGGGGTAGTGTGGGACGGGTTATGCTCCCATAGTGGATCCGTAGCACTGTTCCAGGAGGAACAGAGTAACCCCTACATACATACTGGGGTGCCTGTATGTTGGTGCCAATCTATCATGTGGCATCCTGAAAAACTGAATTAGGAAACTTGTCTCTGGCTCACTGTATTAGTCAGCCAAAGGGGTGCTAATGTGAAACACCAAAAATGGGTTGGTCTTTATAAAGGGTATTTATTTGGGGTAGAAGTCCACAGATACCAGGCCATAAAGCGTTAAGTTTCTTCTCTCACCACAGTCCATTGCCACGTGTTAGACCAAGACAGCGTTTGCCAGGGTTCAGGCTTCTGGGGTTCCTCTCTTCCCGGGGCTGCGTTTCTCTCCTTAGCTCCTGTTTCCTCCACAAGTTCAGCTGCAGACGATCAGGCTAACGGCTTGCTTCTCTTTTCCTGGGGCCTTCTTTCCAACATCAAAACTGCTTCTCAAAAGACTGCTTCAACTGTCCTTTGCCTTGCCTTTTTTTATATATATATATATATTTTTATTTTACCGGGAGGTCCCAGGGATCGAACCCAGGTCCCTCCATATGGCAGACGGACGACCAGCCATTTGAGCCACATCCGCCCCCCAACCTTGCCTTTTATATTCGATTTCCCACCCACAAGGGGTGGGGCTCAACACCCTAATCCTAACCTAATCATGCCCAGATTAACAGATCAGTTTACAAACATGATTCAATTATATTTTTGGAATTCATAATTACATCAAACTGCCACATTCACCCTTCCAGAACTTGCCCTGCAGGCAGAAGCAGCTTGCAGACATCTAAAGTAGTACAAGAAACAAGTCAAAGTGGCCTGTGGCAAAGGATTACCAGCTATAAGACATACAATAGAGCACCTGAAAAAAGGGAAAAATCTATTTCATAAGAAGAAGAGGGGACTCTCAGATTCCAGCAAATGGGAGAATTCCTAAGGCTATCAAGAAGCACAAGCTCAGGAAAAGATACAGACTAGGGAAAGAGGGAAATGGCCGGGCATGCACTTAACTTTCACCTCAAACTGGTCTTCTTGATAGGTGGGCTAAATTCTGAAGGAGAGCACCAGTCAATGTAGAGCAATTTGCAAAGACTTTGAAAGGTTTTGTTTTTGTTTTTTACATTGGTTTCTTTGTTTTTGTTCACTCCTGGCATTCAAAAGAAATCTCTGTCAAATCGCTAGCTAAATACAAACTTAAGGAACAAACAGCTCAGGCACTAAATCCCAGAGTTAACATTAAAATATTAAAGTGTACAGTGTGCAAAAAAAGATTACAAGAAAAACAAAGAAACAGGAAATTATGGCCCCTCCAAAGGAAGAAGAAAATAATCGGAAAGGATCAATGAAGATTATCAGACCTTGGACATATCAGACAATGACTTAAGAAAATGATCTTCAATATGCTCAAGGAGATAAAGGAAAACAAGGAGAAGGAACTAAAGGACATCAGGAAAATGATAAAAGAACAATAGAGAATCTCAATAAAGTGAAATTTTAAAAAGGAACCAAGCAGAAATACTGTAGTTGAAGACCACAACAACTGAAATGAAAAATTCCCTAAGGCATTTCAACAGCAGATAGGAGCTGGCAGGAGAAAGAAAATCAGTGAACTCAAACCAAGACAATTGAAATTATTCAGGCTGAGGATCAAGGAAAAAAAAAAAAAAAAAAAAGAATGAAAAAAAAGTGAACAGAGCCTAACAGACCTGTGGGATACCATCAAGTGCACCAATATAGGCATTATGGGAGTCCCAGATGGAGAAGAAAGAGAGAAGGAGGCAGAAGGAATATTCAAAGAAATAATGGTAGAAAACATCCCCAAAGATATGAATATACACATTCTAGAAGGCCAACAACCCCAAACAGAATAAACTTGAAAAGAATCATGCCCAGACACATAGTAGGTAAACTGTCAAATGCCAAGACAAGGAGAGACTTCTGAAAGATGCAAAAGACAAGGGAGCCCCAATAAGATTATATGCCAATTTCTCTTCAGAAAACACAGAGGCAAGAAGGCAGTAGGATGAAATATTTGAAGTGCTGAAGGAAAACAATCACCAACCAAGAAGCTTACATCTGGTAAAACTGTTCTTCAAAAATGAGGCAAAGATTAAGACATTCTCAGATAAACAAAAGCTGAGGGAGTTTGTCACCACTAGACCTGTGCTACAAGCAATGCTGAAGGGAGTTCTCTGGACTGGAAGGAAAGGACACTACACAATGGATTGATGCAGCATAAAGAAATAAAGACCTCCAGTAAAGGTAACCATATGGGTAATTATAAATGCCAGCACTATTGTATTGTACTTTTTGATATGTAAGTTCACTTTTTACTTCTAAAAAAGTGATATTGCATAAAAAGTAATGATAAATCTATCATTTTGGATATACAATGTGTAAAGATATAAGTTATAAGAAGTACAATAAAAAGATGGGGG
The DNA here is from genome assembly GCA_026826555.1 of Tolypeutes matacus. Taxonomy (NCBI): domain Eukaryota; kingdom Metazoa; phylum Chordata; class Mammalia; order Cingulata; family Chlamyphoridae; genus Tolypeutes; species Tolypeutes matacus. The sequence goes on along the minus strand of JAKSZT010053883.1, from coordinate 34,726,464 downwards.
TATTGAGGGGCATATAGTGTTTGTGTATGCTATTGAAGTTAAGATGGTATCAAATAACACGGTTGTTATAGATTTGGGATGTTAAACTTAAGTCCCATGGTAACCACAAAGAAAATATCTGAAAAATATTTACTGAAGGAAGTAAGAAGGGTCTCAAAATGGTACATTACAAAATCAAACATATATGAAAATAAGCGTTATAGGAAGTACTGAGGGACAAAAAAGTAAAAGACTTACAAAGACCAAATAGCAAAATGCAGAAGAAAGTTTTACATTATCAGTAGTTACTTTAAATGTAAATGAATTAAACTCTTCAGTCAAAAGGCAGAGATTGGCAGAATGGATTTTAAAATGCTTGACCAAAATATATGTTGTTTACAGAGACTCACCTTAAATTCAAAGACACAAGTAGGTTGGAAGTGAAAGGATAGAAAGAAAATACCATGCAAATAGTAACCAAATGAGAGCTGGGTATAGCTATACTAATATCAGATAAAATAGACTTTGAGTAAAAAAAAGTTACAAGGGACAAAGAAGGTCACTATATACCAATAAAGGGGTCATTTCAACAGGAAGAGATAACAATTATAGATATATATGCACCGAACAGAAGAGTCCCAAAATATATGAAGCAAACATTGAAAGAGTTGAAGGGAGAAATAAAATACCTTAATACCTTAATAATAAGAGCCTCAATACACCACTTTCAATAACAGATAGAATTGCTAGACAGAAGCTCAATAAGGAAAGAGAAGACTTGAAAGATACCGTAAACCAACTAGACCTAAGAGACATATATAGAACACTTTGCCCAACAGCAGCAGAATACACATTCCTCTCTAGTGCATAAGGGATACTTTCCAGGATAGAGTACATGTTAGGTCACAAAACAAGCCTCAGTAAATTTTTAAATATGGAAATTAAACAATGCATGCTTAAACAACTAATGGGTCAAAGAATAAATCACAAGGGAAATAAGGTAATATCTTAAGGCAAATGAAAATGAAAACACAACATACAAAAACTTATGGTGTGAATATTCTCGCTGACCTGATTTTGTGATAATCAAGGTAGGCTAAACATTCGCTATATTAGAAACCATGTATGTGTCCCCAGACCTAGTTTTTTTTCCCTAGGTCTGGTTTTTAGAATGCTGGTGATAAACTAAGCCTGATTTATTATACGACCATCCTGCATGGGAAAAGACTGTAACTTTGGATATCTTTGGTCAACCTTAAGAGATGTAGCAGGGGAACAGAGGTGGCTTGGGTGGTTGGGCATCCATCTCCCATATGGAGGGACCTGGGTTTGATCCCCAGGACTTCTTGGTAAAAATTTAAATATATATATATATATAGAAGGCACGTGGGCCACCAGGCCACGTACGCGGGTACGCGGCCAAGCCCCGTGAACCATGCAGCAAGATGATGACATAACAGGAGAGTGACACAAGGGAGAGCCAAAACAAGAACGCACCAAAAAACCAGGAACTTAGGTGGCACAGGCAGTAGGATGCCTCTCTCCCACACCAAAGATTCTGAGGATCTAATCCCAGTGAAGAGAGAAGGAGAAAAGGAGGAGAAGAGAGGGCAGGAAACAGACATAGAGAGTTGCCCTGTGAACGGACACAGAAACAGCAAAAATGGGGGGGGGGGGCTAAAAATGGATAAAAGGAAGTAAATAAATAAATAAATCCTTAAAGAAATGTATAGGGGAGGAAGATATGGACTATAGTTAGTAGTAATACTTTGATGATGCTCTTTCATGATTTGTTAACAAATTTTTCACAACAATGCAGGGTGTTTTGGGGGAGGTGATGTGTGGGAGCCCTGTATGATGTTATGCATGTTTGTTTTGTAAGTTCATGATGTTTACTGAACACTTATAACTTATGTATGTTCATGTATGAATGATATGCTTCAATAAATTGTTTTTAAAAAAAAGTTATGGGAGGGAGCAGATACAGCTCAAGTGGTTGAGCACTCACCTTCCAAATGGGAGGTCCCGGGATTGGTTCCCGGTGCCTCCTGAAAAATCAAAAACAAACAACAAGCAAAACAAACAAAAACACCAACTCAGGAAAGCTGATGTGGCTCAGTGGTTGAGCACCGACTCCCCACATATGAGGTCCCAGGTTTAATCCCTGGCCCCTGGTACCTTAAAAAACAAGAACAACAACAAAATAAACAAACAAACACCACATATGGGATGCAGCAAAAGCACTTTTGAGAGGGAAATGTATAGCTCTAAATGTTTACATAAAGAAAAAAGATTTCAAATCACAGAGCTTTCCTAACTTCACAACTGGTGGATCTAGAAAAATAAGAGCAATTAAACCCAAATTTGAAAAGATCAATAAAACTGACAAACTTTTAGCTAAACTGACAAAAGATTTTAAAAAAGACATAGAAAGGAGACAAATAACTAAAATCAGAAATGAAAGGGGGGACATTACTATCAAGACCAAAGAAACACAAAGGATTATAAGAGGATACTATGAACAACTGTGTTTTAGTTTGCTAAAGCTTCTGGGAGCAAAATATCAGAAATGGGCTGGCTTTTATAATAAGAATCTACTAGGGTAAAAGTTTACCATTCCAAGGCTATGAAAATGTCCAAATCAAGGCATCATCAGAGATTCTGTTCCACCAAGGTCAGCCGCTGGCAGATCCTAGACTTCTGCCATGTGGCCAGGCAAAAGGGCAGCTTTCTGTCTGGGTCTCTGACTTCTCCTCCAGGCCGCTTTCTCCCCACCCTCAGTTCTACACTCTGCTGATTCCAGCTTCTAGCCTCCAGGACCTCTCTCTCAGTCTCTTGGGGTTTCTTTGTCTTTCTGTGACTACAGGCGATCCTGGCAGGGTAAAAATGGCAGCTTCCTTTCTCTGTATGTTTCTGCTTTCAGTTCTTAGGTTATAGAAGACTTCAGCAAGCAGATGGAGACCCAACCTGGGTCATGCCTCACTGACCATTCAAAGGTCCTAAAGCGATTTAATCAAAAGTGATCTAATCATAGGGTCCCTTAATTGAATCTAATGCAATGAAATGGGCCCATACCACAGGAATGGATTAGTTCAAAGAATATAATCTTTTCTGGGATACACAAAACTTCAAACAGTCACAAACTGTGCCACCAAATTAGACAACTTAAATGAAATGGACAAATTCCTAGAAACACACAAATTATATACATTGACTCCAGAAGAAATAGACCTCAACAGACCAGTAACAAGTAAAGAGATTGAATTATCAAAAACCTCCCAACAAAGAAAAACCCAGGATCAGATGACTTCACTGGTGAATTTTACCAAACATTCCAAGAAGAATTAACATCAGTTCTGTTCAAACTCTTCCAAAAATTAAAGAGGAGGGAACACTTCATAACTCATTCTGTGAGGTCAGTATCCCCCTAATACCAAAGACAGATAAAGATACCACAAGAAAAGTAAATTACAGACCAATATTCATTATGAATATAGACACAAAAGTCCTCAACAAACTACTACCATACTGAATCCAACAGCACATTAAAAGAATTACACATCATGATCAAGTGGGACTTATCACAGTATGCCATGATGATTTAGCATATGAAATTGAATTAATGTAACACAGCACATTAATAGAACAAAGGAGAAAAACACATGATCATCATCACTTGATGCAGAATAGGCATTTGACAAAATCCATTCCCTTTTCATGATTAAAAACACTTATAAAACTAGGAATAGAAAGAAATTTCCCCTACATGATAAAGGACATATTTGAAAACCCACAGCTAACATCATACTCAATAGTGAAAGACTGATAGCTTTCCCTCTAAGATCAGAAACAAGTCAAGGATGCCCACTGTCACCACTGTAACCTAACTTCTTATTGGAAGTTCTAACAAGAGCAATTGGTCAAGAAGAGAAAAAAAAAGAGAAGAAGTAAAACTTTTCCTATTTGCAGAAGGCATGATCCTATAGAGAGAAAATACTGAAAACTCCACAAAGAAGTTACTACGAATTCAGCAAAGTGGCAGGTTATGAAGCCCACATGCAAAAATAGCTAAAAGAAATCAAAGGATACCTAAATAAATGGAAGGACATTTCATGTTCATGGTTTGGGAGAATAAATATTGTTAGGATGTCAATTCTACTCAAAGTAATTTACAGTGCAAGGACAGACATGTAGACCAATGAAATTGAATTGAGATTTCAGAAATAAACACTCACTTCTAAGACCAATTGTTTTTTTTTTAGGAGGTACCAGGGATTAAACCCAGGCGCTCATACATGGGAAGCAGGCACTCAACCACTGAGCTACATTCGCTCCCCACCAATTGATTTTTGACATGGGTGCCAAGTCCACTCAATCAGGAAAGAATAGTCTCTTTAACGAATGATGCTGGGAAAACTGGATATCTACATGCAAAAGAGTGAAGGTGGGCCCCCTACTTTACACCATATATAAAACTTTACTTAAAATGGATCAAAGACCTAAATATAGAACTAAAACTATAAAATCCTAGAAGAAAACATAGGGAAGTATCTTTAGGACCTTGTTTCAGGCAATGGTTTTCTTAGACTTCACACCAAAAGCACGTGCAACAAAAGAAAATGCAGACAAATGAGACTTCATCAAAATTAAAAGTTTTTGTGCATCAAAGGATATAATCATGAAAGTAAAGAGACAACCGACAGAGTGAGAGAAAATATTTGGAAATCACATATCCAATAAGAGTTTAATATATAAATATAAAAAGAAATCCTTCAACTCAACAACAAAAAAAGCCAATTAAAAAATGGACAAAAAAACTTTACTCAAGTTTCTTCATTTCTTCAAAGATACACAAATGGATCTTAAACCTATAGAAAGATGTTCAGTATCATTAGCCATTAAGGAAATGCAAATAAAAATAAAAATGAAGGGCTTTATTGTTATTTCTAAATTCTAAGATGTTTTGCTCTTCATATGTAACCTAGTAGCTCCCTGGAACTTTAGGTGTCTCTATGACATCTGAGACTCAGAGTTAAGGTTCTCCAGCTCTGAAGGTGCTGAAGAATCAACTTTAATTCTAAAAAGATGACTCCATACAACAGCCATTAAAGAAACTAAAGAAAGAATCAAACTTCAATTAAAAGGTAAATGAGAGGAGTTCCAGGAAGATGGCATTGGAGTAGGCAGGCAGGGCTCAGCTTCTCACAAAAAATGGAGAAAGGGCCAAAAGCTGTCCTAGGAACCTGCTTTAGGGATCATCAGACCAGGACAGTGCTGCACAACCACCAGAAGGGTGAGGGACAGAGACAAAGAACCGGAAATGACAACAGTGTTACTAAACCCTCATGGCAGCCAGGAAAACTACCCACTTCCCACCCTCAAAGCGTGCAGCCTGGATAAAACCCATGGCCCACTGCAGTCAACTGAGATGGGAAAAGACATCTTCCTCCCTGGAAAAAGGAAGGGAGGAGAGTGGTATCTCTTAGGTGAATTTGGTCAGCAGAGCCCACTTTGAATCTTGGCTCTGGCCAGACCAAAAACACAGTCAAGCGGAGGTTGAAAGAAACACTTTCATGAAAAGGTTTGCCAATGAGTGCCATCTCCTGGCTAGCCAGTAAACTGCAAAGAGATAAACTACTTTTAGGTCTCTCTTAATGTGAACTCCTGGTAGAAAATCTGCACCCCATGAGTCCCTGGCCTGATGTTGATAACTTAAGCCAGGCAATTTTAAAGACTTAGAATAAGTTGAACCCCAAATCAAAGAAGAGCCTTTTTAAAAATTGGCAAAAGAGAGAAATTGACTGTCAGAGTAAATTCACCAACACGTTCAGATGCCTAGATATTAACAAAAAATTACAAGCCACATTAGGAAACAGGAAGAGATGACCCAGCCAAAGGAACAAACCAAATATCCTGATGAGATACAGGATTTAAGACAACTCATCAATGATAATCACACAAATCTCCTAAATCAATTCAAAGAATTGAAGGAAAATATGACTAAGAGATAAAGAATATTAAGAATACACTGGGAGACTTCCAGGAAGATGGCAGACTAGTAAGACACGGGAATCTCTTCTCCAGAAAAATAGCTAGAGGACAAGCTGAAACAGCACCAAAAAAGATCTTCTAGGGTTTAGGACAGCAGGTGAAGGCTGCACACCACCCAGAGGAGAGAGGGACAGAAGAGGGAAATCATGACCACAGAACTGTGAGTTGGAAGCAGCAGCTTCTGCTGCTGCTGCTGGCACCCTCTGCCACACTCTTCAGAATTCTCGGGCCTCTGGGCCTGTGACCACAGACAAAGGCGGCTCCAGGGATCTACCACTCCCAGAAAGGGGAGAGAGAGGGACACAGCCATAGGCTGACTCAGGTTCTGACCTGTAAATTTGGGCTGGGGAGCCCCACAGACCCTTCCACACGGCGGTTTGCCCTGGGAGCCTAGGAAGGACTGGAGAAATCCAATCCTCGCAACCTCCCTCTCTTCTAGCCTGGACTAATTGCTGAGGACTCCACGGGAGAGGGGAGAGAGAGAGCCTGGGGCTGACCCTGCTTTTGACTCACAGGTTTGGTCTGCCCTGACCCGAGAGCTCTTCCAGGCTGGGTGGGGCTGTGCCATTGTTTGGCTTGGAGCCTGCAAGGGGCTAAAGATATACAAACCTCCCGATCTCCTCCTCTACTAACAGGGACTGATTGTTGAGGATTCAGAAGGGAGTGGAAATATTTCCTAGCTGGGAAAAGGGGGGTGCTATGAGAGAAGTCTGGAGAACTGTCTCAGAAAGTTTGAATCACAGGGCTCATAGCCCCCAGACAGGAAGCTCTATCACATTGATCTGGGCTGTGTCACAACAAATACGCTGGGACCAGGCATTGTATTGAGAGCTGCCAACAAGCGCCATCTCCTGGCAGACCAAGGAAGTGCACATAAGAAAATTAATAAGTAAGAAAGGCATTTCCTGGCCTCTATAGCCTCCCTGCCCAAGGCCCTAGGAAACGGCTCTACAATCAATTACTGGGTCCAGTGCCCAGTTTTGAGCAACCAGCAGAACAATCCTAACAATCAAGGTTGAGCCAAAAATCAAAGAGCGGTGGTAACTCACAGCCTCCTGCCACTAAAACCCCATAAAAGAGAAAGAGATAGAGCATCTAAGTAAAATACAAACTAACCAGATGCCTAAGCACCAACAAAAAATTATGGGCCATACTAAGAAAATAGAAGACATGGCCCAAGAAAAGGAATACAGCAAAGTCCCAGAAGAGATGCAGAATTTGAGAGAACTGATCAGTGAGATGAGCACAAATTTCCAAAATCAAATTAATGAGATGAAAGAGAATATAGTTAAAGAGATCAATGACATCAAGAAGTCATTGAGCAAACGCAAAGAAGAATTTGAAACACAGAACAGAAAAGTAATGGAGTTCATGGGAATGAAAGACACAATAGGTGAAGTCAAAAATACATTTGAGGCATACAACAGCAGACTCGAAATGATAGAAGAAAGAATAAGTGATACCGAAGACAGAGCAGCTAAAATTGAAGAAAGAAAAGAAAAGAGAGAGAAAAGAATGGAAAAAATTGAGCAGGGGCTCAGAGAGCTGAATGACAACACAAAACGCAACAACATATGTGTCATGGGAGTTCCAGAAGGGGAAGAGAAAGGAAAAGGGGAAGAAAGAGTATTTGAGGAAATAATAGCTGAAAATTTCCCAACTCTCACAAAAGAAATGAACTTACATGTCCAAGAAGCACACCGTACCCCAATGAGAATAAATCCAAATAAACCTACGCCAAGACACATACTATTCAGAATGCAAATGTAAAAGATAAAGAGAAAATTCTCAGAGCAGCAAGAGAGAAGCAAATGATCACGTAGAAAGGACGTCCAGTAAGACTTAGTGCAGATTTCTCTTCAGAAACCATGGAGGCGAGAAGACAGTGGTATGATACAATAAGGAAACTGAAAGAGAAAAACTGCCAGCCAAGAATTCTCTATCAGCAAAACTGTCCTTCAAATATGGAGGTGAATATAAAGTATTCACAAACAAACAGAAACTAAGAGAGTTTGCAAAAAAGAATCCACCTTTGCAGGAAATATTAAAGGAAGCCTTAGAACCTGAAAGAAAAAGACAGGAGAGAGAGGCTTGGAGGAGAGTATAGAAGAAAGAAAAGCAGAAAGGATAACCAAAAGAGTAAAAAGAGAGACAAAAATAAGATGACATATGAAAACCAAATAAAATGGAGGAAATAAATAGTGCATTTTCAGTAATATCATTGAATGTGAATGGATTAAATTCCCCAATCAAAAGATACAGGCTGACAGAATGGATAAAAAAACATGAGCCATCCATATGCTGCTTACAAGAAACCTACCTCAGACCCAAGGATACAAACTGGCTGAAAGTAAAAGGTTGGAAAAAGATACTCCACGTGAATAGTAAACAGAAAAGAGCAGGGGTAGCTATGTAATATCAGACAAAATAGACTTCAAATGCAAAAAAAGTGATAAGAGATGCGGAAGACCATTATATATTAATAAAAGGGACGATCCTCCAGGAAGATATAACAGTCATAAATATCTACGCACCTAACCAGGGTGCCCCAAAATATATGAGACAAACTCTGGCAAAACTGAAGGGAGAAATAGACATTTCTACAATAATCGTTGGAGACTTCAACACCCCTCTCACATCATTAGATAGAACAACTAGACAGAAGATCAACAAAGAAACGGAGAACTTGAACAATATGATAAACAAGTTAGACCTAACAGACATATACAGAACACTGCATCCAAACTCAGCAGGTTATACATTCTTCTCAAGTGCCCATGGATCTTTCTCCAGGAGAGACCACATATTAGGTCACAATACAGCTCTCAATAAATATAAAAAGATTGAAATTATGCAAAGCACCTTCTCAGATCATAATGGAATGAAACTAGAAATCAGTAACAGACAGGAAAAAAGTAAATCTGCAAATGTGTGGAGACTGAACAACACACTCCTAAATATTCAGTGGGTCAAAGAAGAAATTGCAAGTGAAATCAGTAAATATATTGAGACAAATGAAAATGAGAACACAACTTATCAAAACTTATGGGATGCAGCGAAGGCAGTCTTGAGAGGGAAATTTATAGCCCTAAATGCCTATATTAAAAAACAAGAAAGAGCTAAACTCAAAGATTTAACTGAACAACTAGAGAAACTAGTAAAAGAAAAAAAACAGCAAACCAATCCCAAAGCAAGCAGAAGGAAAGAAATAATAAAGATTAGAGCAGAAATAAATGAAAATGAGAACAGAAAAACAAAAGAGAAAATCAACAAAACCAAAAGCTGGTTCTTTGAGAAGATCAATAAAATTGACAAACCCCTCGCTAGACTAACAAAGAAAAAGAGAGAGAAGATGCAAATAAATACAACAGAAATGAAAGGGGGGAAATTACAAATGATTTCAAAGAAATAAAAAGAGTCATAAGAGGATATTATGAGAAACTATATGCCAACAAACTAGATAACCTAGATGAAATGGACAAATTTCTAGAAATGCATAACCAACCTACACTGATACAACAAGAAATACAAGAACTTAACAAACCAATCACAATTAAGGAGATTGAATCCGTCATCAAAAATCTCCCAGCAAAGAAAAGTCCAGGACCAGATGGCTTCACAGGTGAATCCTACCAAGCATTTCTAAAAGAATTAACACCAATCCTGTATAAACTCTTCCAAAAAATTGAAGAGGAGGGAAAATTACCCAACACATTTTATGAAGCCAACATCACCCTAATACCAAAGCCAGATAAAGATTCCACAAGAAAAGAAAATTACAGACCAATCTCTCTCATGAACATATATGCAAAAATTCTCAACAAAATACTTGCAAATCGAATCCAACAGCATATCAAAAGACTTATACATCACGACCAAGTGGGATTTATTCCTGGTATGCAAGGCTGGTTCAAAATAAGAAAATCAATAAATGTAATACACCGCATTAACAAATTGAAGGAAAAAAAACACATGATCATCTCAATAGATGCAGAAAAGGCATTCGACAAAATCTAACATCCTTTTTTTGATAAAAATACTTCAAAAGATAGGAATAAAAGGAAAATTCCTCAATATGATAAAAGGCATATATGAAAAACCCACAGCCAACATCATACTCAATGGGAAAAGGTTGAAAGCTTTCCCCCTAAGATCAGGAACAAGACAAGGATGCCCACTGTCACCATTGTTATTCAACATTGTACTAGAAGTTCTAGCTAGGGCAATTAGACAAGACAAAAAAACTAAAGGCATCCAAATAGGAAAAGAGGAAATAAAACTCTCACTGTTTGCGGATGACATGATCCTGTATTTAGAAAATCCTCAAGTATCCACAACAAAGCTACTTGAACTAATAAATGAGTTCAGTAAAGTGGCAGGATACAAGATCAACACGCAAAAATCAGTAATGTTTTTGTACACTACTACTGAACAACCTGAGGAGGAAACCAGGAGGAAAATTCCATTTTCAATAGCAACGAAAAGACTCAAATACCTAGGAGTTAATTTAACCAAAGAAGTACAGGACCTATATGCAGAAAACTACAAAACAATGCTAAAAGAAATTTTAAAAGGCCTAAACAAATGGAAAGACATTCTGTGTTCATGGATTGGAAGAAAAAATATCGCGAAGATGTCAATCTTGCCCAAATTGATTTATAGATTCAATGCAATACCAATCAAAATCCCAACAGCTTACTTTACAGAAGTAGAGAAGGCAATTACCAAATTCATCTGGAAGGGTAAGTGCACCCGAATAGCCAAAAATATTCTAAAAAAGAAGAGCAATGTGGGAGGAATTTCACTGCCTGACCTTGAAACATATTACAAAGCTACAGTGGTCAAAACAGCATGGTACTGGCATAAAGATAGACATATCGATCAGTGGAATAGAATTCAGAATCCAGAAATATACCCTCACCTATACAGTCAACTGGTTTTTGACAAACCTACCAAGCCCATGCTGATGGAAAAAAACAGTCTCTTCAACAAGTGGTGTTGGGAGAACTGGATATCTATAACCAAAGAATGAAAGAGGACCCCTATCTCACCCCCTATACAAGAATCTACTCAAAATGGATAAAAGATCTAAATATAAAAGCCAGGACCATAAAACTACTAGAAGAAAATGTAGGGAAACATCTTCAAGACCTTGTAGCAGCTGGTGGTTTCTTGGACCTTACACCCAAAGCACGTGCAACAAAAGAAAAAGTAGATAAATGGGACCTCCTCAAAATTAAACACTTTTGCACCTCACAGGACTTTGTCAGAAGGGTGAAAAGGCAGCCAACTCAATGGGAAAAAATATTTGGAAATCACATATCTGATAAAGGTTTAATATCCAGGATATATAAAGAGATGTTACAACTCAACAATAAAAAGACAAATGACCCGATTAAAAAATGGGCCAAAGACTTGAATAGACATTTCTTCGAAGAAGAAATATAAATGGCAAAAAAGCACATGAAGACATGCTCAACATCACTCATGATTAGGGAAATGCAAATCAAAACTACAATGAGATATCATTTCACACCTATCAGAATGGCCACTATGAAAAAGACAGAGAACTACAAGTGTTAGAGAGGCTGTGGAGAGATAGGAACACTTCTTCACTGTTGGTGGGAATGCAGGATGGTACAACCACTATGGAGGACTGTTTGGCAGTTCCTAAAGAAGTTGAATATAGACTTGCCACGTGACCCTGCAATACCATTACTGGGTATATACCCAGAAGAACTGAGAGCAGTGACATGAACAGACATCTGCACACCGATGTTCATAGCCACATTATTCACCATTGCCAAAAGCTGGAAACAACCCAGGTGTCCATCAACAGATGAATGGATAAACAAACTGTGGTCTATTCACATGATGGAATATTATGCAGTTGTAAGAAGAAATGAAGTCATAAAGCATATGACAACATGGATGAACCTGGAGGACATTATGTTGAGTGAAGCAAGCCAGACACAAAAGGACAAATACTGTATGAATGCATTACTATGAACCAAATATATTGTGTAATATATTGTTTGATTCAAAAAAAAATTTATATGTATCCATTAGATTTAATTGAGAAATGTATATATTTATTCATGTGTTTACTTTTTAGTGTTTGTTTATATTTTCAATTATTAAATGTACAAAATAAAGTTAAAAAAAAAAATCCAAGAAGGACAATGCATCCCAAACATAATAAATCCAAATAGATCTACTCCAAGACACCTACAATTCAGAATGAGAAATATCAGAGATAAAGAGAGGATTCAGAAAGTAGCAAGAGAAAAGCAAAGCATCACATACAAGGGTACCTCAATAAGATTAAGTGCTGACCTCTCATCAGAAACCATGGAGGTGAGAAGAAAGTGGTATGACGTATTTAAGTTTCTGAAAGAGAAAAACTGCCAGTCAAGAATTCTGTATCTGGCAAAATGGTCCTTCAAAAAATGAGGGTGATCCAATACATTTAATTGAGAAATGTATATATTTATTCATCTCTGTTTATTTTTTAGTTTTTAATTGTTTATATTTTCAATTATTAAATGTACAAAATAAAGTCAAAAAAAAAAAAAAAAGAAGGAAAAATGAGGGTGAGTTTAAAGTCTTCACAGACCAACAAAAACTGAGAATATGTTACCAAAAGACCAGAATTACAAGAGATACTAATAGTATCTAATAGTGCTCCAGCCTGAAAGGGAAAAAATGGGTGAGAGATGGAGAAGAGAGTCGAAATGAAAATTATTAGGATGGGTAAATTAAAGAGTAAAAAGATAGACAATAGTAAGATATGACAATGGAAAGCCAAAGGACAAAATGGATGAAGTAAGTAATGCCTTTACAGTAATAACACTGAATGTTAATGGCTTGAACACCCCAATCCAAAGACATAGACTGATAGAATGCATTAAAAAATATGAGCCATCTATACGCTGTATACAAGAAACTCACCTCAGATGTAAGGACACAACCAGGTTGAAAGTAAAAGGTTGGACAAAAATATTCCATGCAAATAGTAACCAAAAAAGAGCTCGATTTAGCAATAGTAATATCAGAAAAAATAGATTTTAAACACAAAACTGTTATAAGAGTTGAAGAAGGTCATTAGATATTAATAAAAGGAGCAACTCACCAAGAAGAAATAACTATAATATTATCTTAGTGCCCAAAGATACATGAGGCACACACTGGCAAAACTGAAGGGAGAAATAGATGTCTCTAAAAAAATAGTTGGAGAATTCAATACACCACTCTCAGCATTCGATAGAACATCTGGACAGAGGTTAAATAAAAAAATTGAGAGCTTGAATAATATGATAAGTTAACTAGACCTAACACATTTATAGCACATTATACCCCCAAACAACAGGATATACATTCTTTTCAAGCACTTATGGATCCTTCTCCAGGATAGACTATATATTGGGTCACAAGATAGGTCTCAATAAACTTAAGAAGATAGAAATTATACAAAACACTTTCTCTGTTCATAAAGCAAGGAAGCTGGAAGTCAATAACAGATGGAAAAAGGGAAACTTCATAAATATATGGAGATTAAATAACATGCTTTTAAATAATCAGTGGGTGTAGCAGTTTGATATTATTTATGAATTCCAAAAATAGATATTGGATTATGTTTGTAAACTAGTCTGTTCCTCTGAGCATATTATATTGTATTGGATTCAGAGGTTTCACTTTTACTTGATCAAATTATGATTAAGGCTGATATTGAAAGAAGCTGAGACCACGGAGCCTTAGGAGGAAGAGGAAGCCTGAACTCTAGCAGACATCAGCAGCTATCTTGCTCCAACACGTGGCAAAAGACTTTGGTGAGGAGAGTAATATACTTTATAGCCTGGTAACTGTAAGCTTCTACCCCAAATAAATACCCTTTATAAAATCCAACAGATTTCTGGTATTTTGCATCAGCACCCTTTGCCTGACTAATATAGTGGGTCAAAGAAAAAATTGCAAGAAAATTCAGTAAATATCTTGACATGAATGAAAATGAGAACACAACATATCAAAACCTATGGGATGCAGCAAAAGCAGTGCTTAGAGGGATATTTGTAGTCCTCAATGCTTACATTAAAAAGGAGAAAGAGTTAAATTCAAAGACCTAATTGTACATCTGGAGGAACTAGAAAAAGAACATCAAAACTAATCCCAAGCCAAGGTAAAGGAAAGAAATAATAAAGATCAGAGCAGAAATAAATGAAATTGAGAACAAAAAAAACAATAGAGAGAATCAACAATACCAAAAGTTGGTTCTTTGAGAAGATAAACAACATTGACAAACCCTTAGCTAGACTAACAAAGAAAAAAAGAGAGAAGATGGAAATAAATAAAATCAGAAATGAGAGAGGGAAATTACCACTGACCCTGCATGAGTAAGAGAGATCATAAGATACTGTGAACAACTGTATGCCAAAAAACTACACAACATAGACAAGATGGAGAAGTTCCTAGAAACTCAAGAACATTTGCAAATGTTTGTATGTATTGTGAGAATTTTGATTTTTACCCATAATAAAAAAAAAAAAAAAAAGAAACTCAAGAACAACCTACACTGACTCTAGAAGAAACAGAAGACCTCAACAAACCAATCACAAGTACAAAGATTGAAACAGTCATCAAAAACCTCCCAAAGATGAAAAGCCCAGGACAAGATGGCTTCACAGTTGTATTCTCCCAATCACTCAAACACGATCTAATACCAACTTTGCTCAAGCTCTTCCAAAAAAATTGAACAGGAAAGAACACTGCCAAACTCACTATATGCAGTTAACATCACCCTAATACCAAATCAGATAAAGATAATACGAAAAAAGAAATTACAGACCAGTATCTCTAATGAATATACATCTAAAAATCCTTAACAAAATACTTGCAAAATGAATCCAGGAGCACTTAAAAGAATTATACACCACAATCAAGTGGGTTTTATACCAGGTATGCAAGGGTTTTTCAAACACAAGAAAATCAATTAGTGTAATAAACCACATTAATAGGGAGTGGAAGTGGTTCAAGCCATTGGCACCTCACTCCCACATGGGAGGTCCCAGGTGCCTCCTAAAAAGAAAACAAGCATACCACGAGCAGACAGCAAGTGCAAACAAGGGGGGTGGGGGGACAATAAATAAATAAAATAAATCTTTAAAAAGCCATATTAATAAATTAATAAATTGAAGAAGAAAAATCACATGATCCTCTCTATTGATGCAGAAAAGGCCTTTGACAAAATACAGCATCCTTTCTTGATTAAAACACTCCAAAAGATAGGAATAGAAGGAAGCTTTCTCGATATGGTAAAGTGCATATATGAAAAATGCACAGCTAGCACTGTACTCAACAGTGAAATTCTGAAAGCTTTCATGCTGAGATCAGGAACAAGTTCAGGATGCCCACTGTCACAACTGTTATTCAATATTTTGCTAGAAGTTCTAGCTAGAGCAATTAGGCTAGATAAAGAAATAAAAGGCACACCAATTGGAAAGGAAGAAGTAAAACTCTCACCATTCACTGATGACACGATCTTATATGTAGAAAATCCTGAAAAATCTACAACAAGGCGACCAGAACTAATAGACGAGTTCAGCAAAGTGGTGGTATACAGGATTAATACACAAAAATCAGTAGCATTTCTATACACTACTGATGAGCAAGCTGAGGAGGAAATCAGAAAAGAATTCCATTTATAATAGCAACTAAAAGAATAAGATATTTAGGAATAAACTTAACCAAAGACATAAAAGACCTGTATTCAGAAAACTACAAAAGATTGCTAAAAGAAACCAAAGAAGACTTAAATAAATGGAAGGTAATTCTGTGTTCATGGACTGGAAGACTAAATATCATTAAGATGTCTACCCAAACTAATTTACAGATTCAACACAGTCCCAATAAAAATCCCAACAGCCTTCTTTGCAGAAATGAAAAAGCCAATCATCAAATTAATTTTTTTAAATCTTTCTTCTCCCCCCGCCCGTCGCCTTGTTTTTGTGCTCGCTGTCTGCTCTCTGTGTCCATTTTCTGTGTGTTCTTCTGTGTCTGCTTGTCTTCTCTTTACGCAGCACCAGGAACTGACCCTGAGACCTTCCATGGGTGGGAGAAAGGCGCTCAATCTCTTGTGCCACCTCAGCTCCCTGGTCTGCTGCATTTTTTATTTTCTTTCCTCTGTGTCACTTTATATTGCATCATCTTCCTGCGCCAGCTATCCGCGTGGGCCAGCACTCCTGCGCGGGCCAGCTCACCATGTGGGCCAGCTTGCCTTCATCAGGAGGCCCTGGGAATCGAAGCCTGGACCTCCTATATGTAGATGAGGGTCCAATTGCTTAAGCCACATCCACTTACAATCAAATTTATTTGGAAGGGTAAGAGGCCCTGAATAGCCAAAAATGTCTTTAAAAAGAAGAACGAAGTTGAAGGACTCTCACTTCCTTACTTTAAAGCACATTATTTAACTATAGTGGTAAAAACAGCATGGTACTTGCATAAAGATAGACAGATTGACAAATAGAACCAAATTGAGAGTTCAGAAATAGACCCTCAACTCTACGGTCAGGTGGTTTTTGACAAGGCTGTTAAACCCACCTACCATTTGTCTATTTAACAAATGATGCTGAGAGAACCGCATATCCATATCCAAAAGAGAGAAGGAGGACCCCTATCTCACACCTTACACAAAAATTAACTCAAAATGGATCAAGGACCTAAATATAGAAACTACAACTATAAAACTCCTAGAAGAAAATGTAGGGAAATATCTTCAAGATCTTGTGGTAGGTGGTGGTTTCTTGGACCTTATACCCAAAGCACAAGCAACAAAAGAAAAAATAGATAAATGGGACCTCCTCAAAATTACACTTTTATTCTTTAAAAGAGTTTGTCAAGAAAGTAAAAAGACAACCTACTCAATGGAAGAAAATATTTTGAAACTACATATCCAATAAGGGTTTGATATCCAGTTTATATAATGAGATCATACAACTCAGCGATAAAAAGACAAGCAATCCAATTTAAAAATGAGCAAAAGACCCAAGGACATTTCTCCAAAGAGGAAATACAAATGGCCAAAAAATACATGAAAAAATGCTCATCACTAGCTATTAGGGAAATGCAGATCAAAACTACAAAACCATTTCACACCTTATAGAATGGCCATTATTTAAAAAAAAAAAAAAAAAACAGGAAACTTCAAGTGCTGGAAAGGATGTGGAGAAACAGGAACACTCCTTCACTGTTGGTGGGAATGTAGAATGGTGCAGCCTCTGTGGTAGTTTGGCAGTACTTCAGGAAGCTGAAATAGAACTGCTGTAGGATCCAGCAATCCCATTCAGAAGAACTGAAAGCAAGGACGTGAACTGACATTTGCACACCAATGTTCATAGCAGCATTATTCACAATTGATAAAATATGGAACCAGCCCAAGTGTTTATCAACCAATGAATGGATAAACAAAATGTGGTATATGCACACAGTGGGATATTATTCAGCTGCAAGAAGAAATGAAATTGGGATTCATAATATCCTAGAAGATATTATGTTGGGTGAAATAAGCCAGACACAAAAAGGCAGATATTGTATGGTCTCACTAATATGAACTAAATACAATGAGTAAACTCATGGAGGTGAACTCTAGAGTACAGGTTACTAGGAAATAGAAGGTGGTTGAGAATGGAAGATGATGGTTAATGTATGTAGCATTATTAATAAGTTTAATTGTAAAAGTGTGGAAATGAAGAGTTGAGAGTAACCCATTATAATGAGTATAACTAACACTGCTGATTTATAAATGTGATTGTGGCTGAAAGGGATAGTATGTGGAAGTGCATGTCAATTGAAAGGAAACTAGAGAATAATCTAGAGTACGTATAACTGATTTCGGTGGTGGATGAAGATTGTGGTTAATAGTATAAATATAAGAATGCTCTTCTTTTACAAAGTGCTAAGAATATGATGATACATGGGAAAATTACAACTAATGTAACTTATGGGCGATAGTTAACAGTAATATTGTAATATTTTGCAGCAATGGCAAAAAGATTTTTTTTCAATACTAAGGGACAACAATGGGGAGTATATGGGGGGATATGATTTTTCCTTTTGGAGTAATGAAAATGTTCTAAAATTGACTGAGGTGATGACAGCACAACTTAACTCTGTGATGAGAATGAGAGCCACTGAGTGTATACTTTGAATGGATTGTACAAAGCATGGGACTGTACAATACAGGGAATATGAGAACGTTTTCTCCTGAACAATAACAAATATATAATACTGTGATGGTTAAGCTAATGTGTCAACTCAGCCAGGTAATCGTGTCCAGGTGTTTGGTCCAGCAAGCACTGGGCTAATTGTAATACAAGAGCATTTATGGACTTCGATCACCAGTGAGTTTACTGCGTGGATGGCTGATTACATCTGCATCAATCAGGGAGATTGCATCATCAATGGGTGATACTTTTATCCAATCAGTTGAATGCCTTAAAAGGGGAAGTGATTTCAACATTCAGAGAGAATTTCCCAGCCCGTCTTTGGACAGCCAACTTCTCCCAGAAACTCATCAAGGACCTTTCATCGGACTTTCATCGAAGCCCCTGGTTTGCAGCCTGCCTGCAGAACCTGGACTTGTGCATCCCCATGGTCGCGTGAGAGACTCTTATAAAATCTCATATTATTGACAGATATCTCCTGTTGATTCAGTTTCCCGAGAGTACCCTGACTAATACAAATACTAATATAGGGTTTTAATAATTGGGTGGGTTGGGGGAAAACACACCAAATGTAAGATATGGGCTATAGTTAGTAGTAGTATTTTGATGATGCTCTTTCATAGTTTGTAACAAATGTTTAACAACAATGCAAGGTGTTGGTGGTGGGGAGATGTAAGGGAGCCTTGTATGATGATATGCATGCTTATTTTGTAAGTTCACAAATGTTACTGTACATTTATTGTTTATGTAGGTTCATGTATGAATGCTACACTTCAATAAAATTTTATTTTAAAAAATCACAATGAGGTACAATTTCACACCCATTAGAATGGCTTCTATTAAAAAACAGTAATAAAAAATGTTGGAGAGGATGTGGAGAAATAGGAACACTCCTTCATTGTTGGTAGAAATGTAAAACAGTGCAGCCTCTGTGGAAGACAGTTTGGTGGTTCCTCAGAAAGTTATGTCTAGAATGACTCACCAATCCCACATCTAGGTATATACCCAAAATAATTGAAAGCAGGGACTCCAACGTTCATAGAGACATTATTCACAATTGCCAAAAGATGGAAGCAACCAAAGTGTCCATCAAGAGTTCCTCTGTCAGGAAATCCATGTTTTCTCGGAAACATTTCGTTGTCCAGAACTGTCCATCTCTAGATGCAAGGAGGGCTGGAAAATGTAGATTTTTAGCTTGGTACACGGTCTCTTTGAGCAAAACCAAACATTAGTATACCTTATCTGGCCTCAGCTGACTCTTCTCCTCTCTTATGATTCTGCCCTTTGGCTTCTCTCTTTGGCTTCATCCACTATAAGGTCAGTGCTCCACCCAGGTCCCTTTGGATCCTTCTTTCCCTGTTTTTTGCATTTTTCCCAGCTTTGGTATGCGTTTGCTTCCAAAACCCACTATCTGCAGTTCTTTCTGGGGGGGTGGGGGGTGCCTGAGAATTTGCCTGTCCCTGGGGTAGTCCTTTACCAGGGACTTAGGGGGAGTATGAAAGTCCCAGCAACCTTCCTTAGGTTGGGACAAATTCTGCGGTATGACTTAAACTCCAGAGCCCCCCTGAGGCAACAGGCTGAGTCTGCCCCCCCATGGAATTTTGCCTAAAATCATGCCCTACCCTGGCTTCCTTCCCTTCCCTGCCCGGCTTTCCCCACTTCCTTACCAGTTTCCCCAGACGTACTTCCTTAAAAAATCACTTGCACACAAATGCTCCTCTCAGAGTCTGCTTCTGGATGCCCTGACCTAAGACACTGGCCTTCTTACTGTTCCTAGACTATGCAGAGCAGCTTCCTGCCCCCAGGACCTTGGCATGTGGTCAAGGCCGCCTTCCTCCAGATATTTGCAAGGCTCCTATCTTCATTTTCTTCAGGTCTTTGCTCAAATGTCACTTCATCAATGAGGACGGCCTTAACCACATCACCTAACATAGATCCCCTCCATCACTCTCTACCCCCGTTCCCTGTTTAATTTGCTTTAAGTCACTTAACATTATACACTATATTTATATTGTGCTACTGTCTTTCTCTCCCACTGGAATGTAACTTTAGAGGCCAGGCACTTTTTATTCTCCTCTGCATCCCCTGCACTAGAAATAGTGGCTGCCAGAAGGAAGACCTCAAATATATTTGCTGGTTAAATAAATGAATGATCTCTAAGGATCGATGCAGCCCTCGGTACTCGGCAGTGTTTATCAGCTTTGAAAGGGGACCCTCAACAGAGCACTGGAGCTTTTTTTTTTCTTTTTTTTTTTTTTGGAGTTTTTTTAGAAACCATAAGCATTGATGGAGGCACCAAAGCTGAGTCAGGTGCCCTCAAGGAGCTCATGGTTTCAAGGAAGACCCAGACACTCAAACAGAAACTAACATATACTGTTCTCTGCCCAGAGCTATACAGACATAGAGAAAGAAGCAATCATTTCTGCCCAAGAGAATTCAGGAGGGCTTCATGGAAGAGGCCACATTTGAAATTAAAGAAAGTTAGGTTTCTTGGGTAGGAGAAGGTGGGGCTGCATTCCAGTTAGGAGGAACAGCGAGGGGGAGGCATGAAAAGGCATGACCTGCTCTCTGGGCCTGAGGAGAGTGGCAGGAGGTTGAGGAGCAGGCAGGAGGTTGGAGAGTTCACAGGAGCTGGACAGCAAAGGACCTTGAATGCTGGGTGTGTCCTGAGGCAGTGGAGAGCCACAGGCAGGGTTTAAGCTGAGGGTGAGGCAAAGGGGAGTATGGTCAGAGTTGGGTTTTAGCACGTTGCCTCTGGTGGTGACACGGAGGTCAAGGGCCAAAGACCAGGGGCTGGGAGGTCAGTCGTGGGGCTCCCTTCTATCACCTGTCCACTTGCAGCTCTAGACGCAGAGCTGAGATGTGGGCACCAGAGGGCGCCGTGATGGAGGAGAGGCGCTCCTGCCTTCCCTGACCCCTTTAAGCTTCGCCAGGCACCTCACCTGCAACCCTCAGAGACCTCTGGCACTTCCAGCCAGGGCAGGCTCGCGCTCTGGCTCTCAGCACACAAGGCTTTGCAAACTCTCTTGCATCACATCTTGCCATTTAACTGTCTCTTTCTGTGTAAGACTAGCTGAGACTGTAAGGTGTTCTTGGGAATGCAGTGAAGAACAGGTAAGATCCCTGCTGTCTTAGAGCACTTGGTCAAAACCTGTGGTTCTCAAAGTGTGGTCGCTGGACCAGCAGCACCAGCATCTGAAAAACGCAAATTCTCAGGACCCACCCGAGACCTACTGCGTCAGGCGCTGTGAGGATGGTGCCCGGCAATCTGGTTTAGCAAGCCCTCCAGGTGATTCTGATGCACATGCGAGGTGGAGAACCTCTGACCTAAGAAAGCACTGCACGATGTAATGAGGTCCCTTCAAGGATGAGCCTGGCATGCCACAGACAGGCCCTACGCAGACTAGCAGAGCCAGGGAAGGCTTCCTGGAGGGGGTGGCATAGTAGGAGTTAGCCTGGCAGAGAAGGGAGAGAAAAGCATTCCGAGCAGAGAGAAGAACTGTGCCGAGGCCCAGAAAAGGGACAGCTTGGTCTCCTATTAAACTCCAGCTCAAAGTGGCCTAAGGCAGAGGGGCTTTTTCCCACCACGTGCACTCAATATTCCCCCCAAGAGCTCCAATGTTTGAAAGACATTGTTTTCCAATCAAGCTGCTCTGAATAATTAATAATTCATCAATTTCCTACTCTATATTAATCAATATATATAGCACTAGTCAGAGCTTCTGATTAGCAAAAGATGTCCAGACTTCTACTCTGAATTAGTGATGATTGTACCTGCTATTGCTGAGGGCTGACCCTGGGCCAGGCTCAGTGCCAAGTGTTTTACTAGCTCATTTACTCTAAACCTCTGAGCGGGGTACCCTTATCACCCCCTTTTACTGAAGAGGAAGCTGACATGCAGGAGAGGTTATGCCACTTGTGTCAAAGGCGCACAACTGGGCTTGGTGGGGCTTAAGAGTCTAACCCTGGCCAGTCCGCCTCCAGAGCCCATGCTCTTGATTCAAATGCTTTCCAGTTTCTTGGGAGTTATGGAGTTCCAGCCCCAAAGAAGATACCTGGCCTGTCAGCACACGCCCCCTTGTCCTGAACCAATGCACAGTTCCTGATAAGTATTTAAAAACACAAAAACAGCTCATGGTACCCATTTCCATCTTGAGAGTTCCCTAGAGTTCTGGGACTCCAGCTCAGAATCACTGAGCTAATCCAACATTCTCTCCTCCCCTAACTTCTCCACCCACACCCATGCCCATTGTATAGAACAGAATGTGGGTGCCCAAATGGCAGTGAGGTGGAGGCAAGCTTCCGAGAGTCCCCAGATACCATGAAACTAGAAAAGCATCTGCTGGTCCTTCGGCCACTGTCCTCATCTCCCTGCTGCCTTCTCCCTCTCTGCCTAACTCCCTTGCTTCCTTCCTTCTACAAGCATCTACCAAGCCCTAGGTCCATGCCAGGCCATGGGCACTAAGGACACAGGACCAAATAGGTGCTTCATGCCATTCTTTCAATTTCTCACGGGGTAGAGCATGATGAGATTGCTTTTACTAAGCTATCTGCACCGGCAAACAGCACCACAAATGCAGCTTTTCCTGCAGTCCACTCCCAGACGTCATCAGCAACACCGATATCCTCACCCATCGACGTTGCAGCAGAGAGTGTAGCAGAACCTGCCCGCCCTCCACACCATCCCCACCCACCTCCCTGCCCTCTGTTCCTAAGATGGGCAAGCTCCATACCCCATTCGCCCTACCTGAGATGCTTAGTGGGTGCTGGCTGCCTCCTCCCTTTCTCAAAAGGGACCATCTGGTACACTGCCTTGCTGTCTCTGCCCTTTCTCCTTCCTGAGCTGCCACTATTTCATTGCTGATCTCTTTTCAGTTGTATAGCCAGGCTTCGTATCTGGCTGGTGGGTGAGTTTTCTTAGTCTGTGTCAATGAATTCAGTCACAAAACATTTTCTTTTCGAGAGACTGTGCTTGCTCCGGGGAATAAAGACAACAATTAGACCCGGAGTTTGCACTAGGGGAGCTCACGGTCAGGGGTGGGAAGTGTTATACTCTGTGAAAGGGTTATTTACCGGAACAAGATAGCTTGATTGTTAAGCGTTCACTGCAACTGAACTTAGGGCATATTTATTACGCCCCAATGAGTACTGGGCAAACACAAGTGGCCTCTCTGGTTATCTTAGGAAAGGAGCTAGTCCTTGTAAACTTTAGCTCTAACAGGAAGACAGGACTCTTGCAGGAAAAGCCTTTAATGAATAAGGGAGGTAAACACAATCCAGTAGTAACCTTATTTGTTAGCAGTCTGAGAGTCGTCTGTCCTTCAGGACAGACTTTTAGTAACCAACTCACAAACCAAAAGGTCAATGAAAATATTTTTATTAAAAATGTTTTTTATCATATTACAAAAGTAATATATGCTCACAGAAAAATATGTGTTAGAGAAATAAAATGTCTTTCAACTTTTGCCTTCAATGTAATCACTGTTAACAGTGTGTATGTAAATGTCCAGACATACATAATCACATATGATCCTATTATATATATCTATACATACATATGTTTTTATATGTGCATATACATGGAGAGAGTGAGATCATTTTAAAAATGTAAATTGAACCTGATATCTCAATCTGCTTTTCTTCTAAAGTGAACACTAAGTTGTGGATGTCTTTCCATATTAGCACACATAGATAGATCTCTCTTGTTCTTTTTATCAACTGTATACTATGGACATACCATGAATGATTCAATTCTATACTGCTGGACATGTATTTCCAGTCTTTTGTTATTGTAAACTGTGCTGCAAAGAACACCCTATATATTTATCTTTGCTCGCTTTTGCCAGTATTCCTATAAAACAAATTTCCAAATGCAGAATTGATTAGATCAAAGAGCACATATATAAAGTTTTGGTAGAAACTGATTAATTTCCCTCCAAAAATAATGTACCAATTTATGCTTGCACCAGCAGTGATGAAAGGGCCATTCCTCCCCAACATTGGGTATCTTTAATTTTTGCCAATCTGATACATGAAAGCTATTATCACATTGTTGTTTTCATCTGGATATGTTTTGCTATGGAATCAAGCACCTCTTTGTGTGTTTACTGGCCATTTGAATGTCACGTATAAAATGCATTTTCCCATTTCTATCCCTATTTCTCACTCATTTTTTTTTTTTTTGTCTTACTTTTCTTCCTTTGCACTTGTTTTCTTTTTTAAAGTTGAGTTGTAAGAGTTCTTTGCATATCAGGCCTTCCACCTGCCATATGGGAAGCAAATTAATATTTTCTCTATTTAGTGTTGGTTTTTGCTTTGTATATGGTTTTCTTTTTCCTCTACAGAAGTTTAAAAACAATTATGTAGTCAGATCTGCCCATCTTTTCTTTGATAACTTCTGGGATTTGTGTCATGGTTTAGAAAGATCTTTTCTACTCCATGATTATGAAAATAAACATTCTCCAATATTTTCTTCTAGCACTTTTATGGTTTTGTTTTCCACCTGTACATATGTAACCCATTTGGAATTTATTTTAGTATATGCAGTGAGTTAGGGATACAACTTTTATTTTATTTTTCTAGATAGTTCACTAACTGCCCTGAACATGTATTTTTCCCCTCACATATGCAAAATGCCACCTTCACATACACCAAATTTCCTTATTATTTTAGGTCTATTTGTGGATTCATTTTTCTACTCCAATGATCTCTCCATCAGTATCTGAGCCAGTTACACACTTTCCTTCTTATAACTTTGGATATGCTCATACTCATTTTCAAAGCTTTTTCTGTATTAGACTTCACCAAATCCCCTGAGGAGCCTTTCTCTGGTTGTGATAATCCCTTTAGAATGAGGTCACACTGTCTCCTCATGGTGACTGCCTCTGTCCAACCACAGTCATTAGTCATTCAACAAATACTTCCTGAGCACCGACTCTGTGCCAAGGACTGGTGGGATCAGGAGAGACAGAGGAAACTAGACAGACATGGGCCCTACCCTCCAGATTTTTATGTTAACCTTCAGGTTCACTGTGATTTCCATGGTTCCCAAGATTCAGAGGCACTTCACTTTCACCCCCAAGGGCTCTACTGGGAACCATGCTCAGACCTGGTTGCCTTCTTTTGTCCCCAAGTGATGGCTTAGCCAAGGCCAGTGGTAACGGCCAAAATAAGTTGAATTTTAAACCTGGCTTCCTCTTCAACATTGTTAGAGAGCCCATTATCCTGTTCATTCTGTTCCCATCAGATAAGAAAAAGCCAAAGCTGGTGGGGTTATCTGGAGCTGTGGCAAGCCAAGAGCTTTCAGAAATGTTTTGTTTTGCTTTGCTTTTGTTTGTTGTTGTTTTTTTAAGGGAGGGGAAGAAAATAGAAGAAAGAAACTGAAAAGACTAACTCATCCATAAATTCTCTTTGAACCTGGGCAGTAGAGAAGGCAGAATGAAATCGTTCTAGTTGCTTGGCCTTGAGCCTGTCACTTAACTTCTTTGGGCTCCAGTTCACAAATGCTCAGGGTCAACACACAGGTTGAGAGCTTTTCTCATATACAGCTTTTTTTTTTTTTTTTCACTCCTAACATTTTTTTTAAAAAGTATTTTAAAAGATGCTTAGATTACATAAATGTTACACAAAAATTACAGGGATTCCCATGTTCCCCACCTCCCACAACTCCCACAACCTCCCACATAAACATCTTTCATTAGAGTGGCACATCACCTGCAATGGATATACACATCCTGGGGCTTTGCCACTAAGCACGGACCATAGTTCACATTGTAGACCACACTCTCTCCCACACAGATCTGCATGGTATATGAGGAGGTAAAATGGCCTATATCTCAGGATAATTCCCAAGTCCCAAAAAAGCCCCTGTATTACAACTGCTTTTCCCTCTCCCTGCCCCGAAAGTGTCCAGTGGCCACTGGCTCCACATCAATGTTGTAATTTCGTCCGTTGCTTGAATCACAATATGTCTACAACAGAATACCAGTAAGTCCACTCTAGTCCATAGCCCTTCCCCCAATCCTGAGGTCATATATGGCTTTATTTGATTCTTAGAACACACAAGAAAACCAAGATTCAAAAGGGAAATTGACATGCCTAAGGGCACTCATTTAGAAGGAACAGAGTGAAGAGTCAGTCTATAATGGATTCTGAATCCCTTGCCCTTTCCATTTGCCCTCAATTGTCTCATTTGTTTGGAAGAGATGATCCAATTCCCTTCTACCCCAGATCAGGGGTCTGCTGAGTACTACTCTAAAACTGGGCATTTGTGACAAAGAGCAGGGAGAAGGGACTTGCCTTGCCCGAAGTTAGGACTTACTCTGAAGTTACACTAATAATTAAGAGTATGGTATTGGCATAGGGACAGAAAGATTAACTAATGAGAAGGAATAGAGACCCAGAATCAGACCCCCACGCATATGGGACTTTGCCATATGGCAAAGGTAACGTATCACAGTGAGGAGAGGAAGGATGGTTCAATAAATGGAGCTGGAAAAAATTACCTCACATCAGTCACAAAAATCAATTCCAGATGGATTAAGGACTTAAACTTCAAGAATGAAATTTTAAAACTCTTAGTAGCAAATACAAGTAAAAATATCTTTTAGAGCTTACAGTGGAGAAAGAGTTCTTAAACAAAGCCTAAAAGGCATTTGCCATAAAATAAAAGATTGACAAACTTGTATATATTAAAATTAAGAACATGTGTTCAACAAAAGACAACTTAAAGAAAGTAGAAAAGACAAGTCATGAAAAGGTAGGAGAGAATCTAAACACAATAAGCAACAAAGAAATAATATGAAGAATATATTTTAAAATGTACAATCTGTAAGAAAATTCAAATAAAAAAAAACTGGACAAAAGATATGAGCAGAGGTTTAAGTGCCGTCATCAAGGTGGCAGCAGAAGACAGCCCCGGGAAAGTTTCCTTGCAAAGACAACTAAATAAGAGGACACATTCTATTTGCTTGGATCACTGGAGGATGCTAGAATTAGAGAAAGATTCCACAAATGCTGATTTGAAGAAAGAAAAAAAAACCCACCAGAAAAGAAGGTAGAGGGACAACCAGCAACATGGCGGTAGAGTAAAGAGCTCCTAGAATCGGCTCCTACTACGGGGCAGTTGGTGATCACCCAGAGCTATCTAAAGCACTTGTTTGGGGGCTCCAAGAGACCAGAAGTGCATCCTGCAACATCCTTGAAAGAATGGAAGGAGGAGACTGCCCATCTGCAGAGAAGATTCGTGAGTAGAGCACTCCACGCCACAGAGACTGATGCCCATCCTCCACTGGAGGCACAAGCCACCTCAGGAGCTATTCGGTGGCTGGAATTGGAAACTCCACTTCCCAAAAATGGGGGAAGAAGAGACAGTTGGGCACCAATCAGCTGCTCATTAGTAAATTCAGCAGGCTAAAGTATAAGCCTAAGAACAGCTAAAGTTTGAACCTGACCAAGTCAAAAAGAGGCTGGTAGCTGCCATTTTGACTCTGCCCCCAGCATGAGGGGAAGCAGGGCTGACTGAAAATCACAGTGATGATAGAGACTGGCTTCTTTCGCCCAGATCGGCCTGCAGCCCTAGCCTAGGCCTAGCAGGGAAGAAGCTGGCTGGCCCTGCACCACCTCTCTGGGTAAATGCAGGTACATTTGGCTGGCACAGACTGAATAATTGGAAGTCAACCAGGGC
Organism: Tolypeutes matacus; assembly: GCA_026826555.1. NCBI lineage: Eukaryota > Metazoa > Chordata > Mammalia > Cingulata > Chlamyphoridae > Tolypeutes > Tolypeutes matacus. Next base: position 34,698,534 of record JAKSZT010053883.1, on the reverse strand, counting down.
AACTGTGGTCATTTTAGACTTGCATGGCATAGATTGCTGCCCACACCTGCAGCTCATCCCCACCCCAGGCAGGGGAGAAAGGGGCATGAAGCTTCATCAGTTTCTCTGGGCAACTAGAGTCTAGGTCTGCATGACTTGGATTATTACACACAGCTGTGGCTCTGTCCCTACCCCTGCCAAAGGAGAAAGTTGGGATAAGCTTCATAAGTCCTTGGGGCAATGAGGACAGCTTGAGCCTCCACAGCTTACAGCACCAACTACATCCTTGGCTTCTACTACACAACCAGCAAGGAAGAAAGGGCAAGAAAGCCCTACACTAAAGAGAGAAACTGAACCCAGAATAAGTACTCTAGTAAACCAGATGCCAAAACAGCAACAAAAAATTACAGTCCACACCAAGAAACAGAAAGATATGGCCCAATTAAAGGAAAAAGATAAGGCTCCAGATGACATAAAGGAGTTGAGACAACTAATCCTAGATGTTCAAAGAAATGTCCTTAATAAATTACCCTTTCTGGTGGTGATGACCTCCCCACAAGAACCTGCCTCTCACAAATGATCTCCTCCATCCCTCTCCAGAAGAGGAAAAGAGGAAACAGAAGCAAAGCCCCAATTCCTACTTCATGGTTGTAAAATGCTATAAAATCACCACTGTCTTTAGCCATGCACAAACAGTAGTTTTGTGTGTTGGTTGCTCCACTGTCCTCTGCCAAACTACTGGAGGAAAAGCAAGGCTTACAGAAGGATGCTTCTTCAGACAGAAGCAGCACTAAAAGCACCCTGAAGGAAGATGAGTGGGATACCATCCCAATAAACATTTTGGATAGAGTAAATAAATAAATAAATAAATAAATAAATAAATTCAATGAGATGGCTAAAGAGATTAAGGATATTAAGAAGACATTAGATGAGCACAAAGAAGAATTTGAAAGCATACATAGAAATATAGCTGATCTTATGGGAATGAAAGACACAATAAATGAAATAAAAAATACACTGGAATTATATAATAGCAGATGTGAGGAGGCAGAAGAAAGGATTGGTGAACTTGAAGAAGTGGCCTCTGAAAGCAAATATACAAAGGAACAGATGGAGAAAAGAGTGGAAAAAATTGAACAAGTTCTCAGGGAACTAAATGATAGTAAGAGACGTGCAATCATATGTGTCATGGGTGTCTCAGAAGAAGAAGAGAAGGGAAAAGGGGCAGAAGGTATATTTGAAGACATAATGGTAGAAAATTTCCCAACCCTATTGAAGGACATAGATATCCATGTCCAAGAAGCACAACATACTCCCATCTGAATAAATCTGAATAGAGCAACTCTGAGACACATACTAATCAGAATGTCAAAGGCCAAAGACAAAGAATTCTGAGAGCAGCAAAAGAAAGGCAATGCATATCATATAAGGGATACCAAATAAGATTAAGTGCCGATTTCTCACCAGAAACCATGGAGGCAAGAAGACAGTGGTATGATATACTTAAGATACTGCAAGAAAAAAGCTTCCAGCCAAGAATCTTATATCCAGCAAGATTTTTTTTCAAAAATGAGGGCGAGTTTAGAATATTCACAGATAAACAGAAACTGAGAGAGTTTATAACTAAGAGACTGGCTTTGCAGGAAATACTAAAGGGTGTGCTATAGCCTGGAAAGAAAAGACAGGAGAGAGAGGCCTGGAAGAGAGTCTAGAAATGAACATTATATCAATAAAAGTATCTAAAAGTGTCAAAAGAGTGGTAGAAATAAAATATAACATAAAAAAAAATATTCAGGAATAAACTTAACCAACAATGTAAAGCACTTGTATTCAGAAAACTACAACTCATTATTAAATGAAATCAAAAAAGCCTAAATAATTGGAAGAACATTCCATGCTCATGGATTGGAAGACTAAATATCATTAAGATGTCAATTCTACTCAAATTGATATACAGACTTAATGCAATCCCAATAAAAATTCCACCAACATTTTTTAAATAAATGGAAAGCATGATTATCTAATTTATTTGGAAAGGTAAGTGGTCCTAAATAGCCAGAAATATCTTAAAAAGGAAAAGCAAAGTTGGAGGACTCTCATTTCCAGACTTTTAAGTCCTATTACCTAGCTACAATGGTAAAAACAGCATGATACTGGCATAAAGAGAGACACATAGACCAATGGAACTGAATTGATGGTTCAGAAAGAGACCCTCACATCTATGGTCAAGTGATTTTTGACAAGCCTGTCAAACCCACCCAGCTCAGGCAGAACAGTCCACTCAAGAAATGGTGCTGAGAGAAGTGGCTATCCATAGCCACAAGAAGGAAAGAGGGCCCCTATCTCACACCTTATACAAAAATCAACTCAAAATGTATCAAAAACCTAAATATAAAGCCAAGAACCATAAAGCTTCTAGAAGAAAATGTAGGAAAATATCTTCAAGACCTGGTGGTAGGTGGTAGATTCTTAAAGGAGATAAGAAGAAGACTGAGATGGACTATGGGTGTTTAATGTATGTAGAAGTTTTAATAAACTTTATTGTAAAAGTGTGAAAATGTATAGAGTTGATGGTAACACATTATAGTGAGTAACAGTTGGTTTATAAATTGGAATGTGGCTGAAAAGGATATTCTAGGGATGTAAATGCTAATTGACAGAAAGCTAGAGAATCATCTAGGGGTTGAATAACACAGTAAACCTAGAAGTGGATGAGAATTGTGGTTGATGGTACAGGTGCAAGAGTGTCCTTTGTGAGCTAGAGCAGATGTATATCCCTATTGCAGGGTGGTGGGAATATGGAGAAGCATGGGAAAAATACAACTGGAGTGACTTATGGACTGTAATTAACAGTAATAATGTAATATTCATGCATCAGTGCCAGAGATGTACTGTGTTGATAATGGGGGAGAATGGAAAAAGTGTGCCAAATGTATGCTGTGGACCTGGTAATAGATTGATGATATTATCTCATAATCTGTAACAAATGTTCCATCATGGTGTGATGTGTTGATAGAGGGGTGTTGTTTGGGAATTCTGCACATGTACATGATTGTTTTGTAAGTTTACAACTTCTGTTATAAAAATATATTTTAAAAATAATAACAGGGTGGGTTGGGGGAAAAATACACCAAATGTAAGATAAGGACTATAGTTAGTAGTAAGATTTTGACAATATTCTTTCATCATTTGTAACAAATGTCTCACAACAATTCAAGGTGTTGGTGGTGGGTTGATATAAGGGACCCTTGTTATGCATGTTTGCTTTGCAAGTTCACAACTTATACTATACACTTATTGTTTATGTATGTTCATGTATAAATGATATAAAAAATAATAATAATAGGGTGGGTTGGGAGAAAAACACTTTGATTAATAGTAATATTTTGAGGATGCTCTTTTATGTTTCATAAGAATGAGAGCCCTGTATGATGCTATGTATGTTTGTTTCATAAGCTAACAAGCATTACTATACACTTATTGTTTATGTATGTTTATAAACCTTTTATATTTAGGTTTTTGATACACTTTGATTATGTATGTTCAATAAATTTTAAAAAAATAAAGAAGGTAGATCTGCACTGGAACCTGCCAGGGCGGACCCCTCCCCCACACTCAGTCCCACATGGTTTGACTCACACTATGGCAGCACTCTAGCCCAGTCACCACCTGCCATGATCATTGGCCACAGAGCACCTGTGGCAGTGACGGAGAACCCCATGCACATTCAGGCATGGGGATGGAAGGCCTCATAGACCCAGGGTTGTACCCTAGCCATCAGTGATGATATGCATACAAAGAAGCTCACAAGAAACAGGAAACAAGAGTACCCTGCAGGGCTTCTGGGAAGATGGCAGACTAGAAAGACACGGGACTCTCTTCTGTCCCAGAAAAATAACTAGAGGACAAGCTGAAATGGCCTGGAAAAAAATCTTCTAGGGTTTAGAACATTATGGGAAGGCTGGACATTGCAGAAGAAAGAAGGACAAAGGAAAAGAATCGAAATGGCAAAATAGTAATTAAAGGCAGCAGCCGCTACCACTGGCAACCTCCCCCACACTATAGACACTTTTGAATTCTCAGGCCTCGGGGCTGGTGGCTACAGACAAAGGGGTTCCAAGGGAGCCACTTCCCCAGGAATGCGGAGAGAGAGGGACACAGCCTAAGGCTGACTAGGCTTTTTTAATTTTTTTAGGTACTGGGGCCCAGGGATTAAACAAATCAAGGACCTTGTATGTGGGAAGCCAGCACTTGACCACTGAGCCACATCAGCTCCCCTGCTTGGTTTTTTTCATTTGTTTTGCTTGTTGTTTGTCTTTTGTTTTTCAGGAGGCATTGGGAAATGAGCCTGGGACCTCCCATGTGGGACACACGTGCTCAACTGCTTGAGCCACATCTGCTCCCCTGACTCAGCTTTTGACCAATAAATTTGTTCTGCTGTGTCCCATGAAGCCTTCCAGGCCAGGTGGGGCAGCGCCACTGTTTGCCTTGGAAGCTGGCTCTAGACTAAAGAGATCTTAATCTCCATTTCTACTGACCAGGACTGGTTATTGAAGATGCAGAGAGGAGTGGAATTATTCCCTACCCAGGAAAAGGGAGGGGGCGGCCAGCAAAGGTTGAAGAACTGCCTCAGAAAGTTTTGAATTATAAGGCTCTAAGCCTCCAGGCAGGAACCTCTATCACATTGACCCAGTCCATGTTGCAGCAAGCACACTCTGACCAGGCATTGAACTGAGGGGGCTGCCGAAGAGCACCATCAGCTGGCAGACCAAGGAGGTGCACATGAGGAAATTAAAGTAAATAAGGAAGGGAGGCTTTTTCAGGCCATTACAGCCTCCCTCCAGAAGGTCCTAGGAAGTGGGTCTGCAAACCATTACTGGGTCCAGAGCCCAATTTTGAGCAGCTAACAGGGACAATCCTGAAGACTCAGAACAGGTTGAACCAAGAATCAAAGAACAACAGTAACACACAGCCTCCTGCCACTAAATCCCTATGAAAGAGAGAGAAACAGAGCATCTGAGTAAACTCACTATCCTAGTCAGTGCCTCGACATCAGCAAAAAATTATAAGCCATACTAAGAAAATGGAAGACATGGCCCAAGAAAAGGAATATATCAAAGGCCAGAAGAGAAGCAGGATTTGAGACAACAAATGAAAGATATAGCACACAAAATTTCAAAATCAAATTAATGAGTTGAAAGAATATGGCTAGAGAGATAAAGGAGATCAAGAAGACATTGAACGAACACAAAGAAGAATTTGAAAACCTGAATCAAAAAGTAAAAGAGCTCATGGGAACAAAAGCCATGATAGGTGTGATCAAAAACACATTAGGTGGCAAGGCTCCAGGATGTGTAAGTTCATTGAGGTTGGTGGGCCACACTTGTGGGAGATGTTTGTGTGGGATGTGGTGGGAGGTGTGGGAGGTGGGCAACATGGGAATCCCAGTGGGTTCCGTGTAATATTTTAGGTAATCTAAGCACCTCTTAAAATATATGTATATATATATATATATAAATAACATTTTTGTAAGCAAATACACATATATGCACATATATTTATATATCATTATGCAAATGTTTGTATGTATTGTGAGAATTTTGATTTTTACCCATAATAAAAAAAATAAATTAATTAAAAAAAAAAAAAAAAAAAAAAGCAGTACAGCTTCTAAGCTACATACTTGATAACCTCTGTGATTTTGTAACTGAGACCATTAAATTATTATATTCAACTAAAATCAAACTTATCAAAAAAGCATAATGATGGTAAGCAAAAAAACTTGAAACACTCATGAGAACAGTCAAGGGAATGAAACAAGTCAGGGTCACCCCACTGAAACTTTATCTACGACTGCTGTTTCCTCCTTCATTATGGTCAGTGCTGGCCCTTTTGAATTACTCATGTTTACCATGAGCTTTCTATACAAGAAGGAATGTACACATGTGGAAATGAACACTTTTCTGTAAATGAAAACCTTTTTATTAATAAATCCACTCATAATCGGAAAAAAAAAAAAAACACATTAGACACATACAACAGCAGACTTGAAATGATAGAAGAAAGAATAAGTGATACCAAAGACAGAACAGCTGAAATTGAAGAGAGAAAAGAACAGAGGGAGAAAAGAATGGAAAAAACTGAGCAGGGGCTCAGGGAGTTGAATGATAATATGAAATGCAACAACATACATGTCATAGGAGTTTCAGAAGGAGAAGAGAAGGGGAAAGGGGCAGAAAGAGTATTTGAAGAAAAAATAGCTGAAATTTTCCCAACTCCCATGAAAGAAACAAACTACATGTCCAAGAAGCCCACCATACCCCAATCAGAATAAATGCAAATAGAGCTACTCCAAGACACATTCTACTCAGAATATCAAACATCAAAGATAAAGAGAAAATTCTGAGAGCAGCAAGGGAGAAGCAAACCAATCACATACAAGAGATGCCCAGTAAGACTTAGTGTGGATTTCTCATCAGAAACCATGGATGCAAGAAGCCAGTGGTATGATACAAAAAGGACACCGAAAGAGAAAAACTGCCAGCTGAGAATTCTTTATCCAGAAAAATTATCCTTCAGATACGAAAGTGAGCATAAAATATTCACAAACAAACAGAAATTAAGAGAGTTTGTCAAAACGAATCCACATTTGCAGGAAATATTAAAACAAACCCAGAGTAGCTATACTAATATCAGACAAAAAAAGACTTTAAAAAATGCAAAAAACTTGTAAGAGATACAGAAGGACATTATATATTAATAAAAGGGACAATCCAGCAGGAAGATATAATAGTCATAAATATCTATGCACCTAAACAGGGTGCCCCAAAAATACCTGAGGCAATCTCTGGCAAAACTGAAAGGAGAAATAGACTTCCCTACAATAATAGTTGGAGATTTCAACATACCACTCACATCGTTAGATAGAACAATGAGACAGAAGATCAAAAAGGAAACAGAAAACTTGAACAATATGATAAGCAAGTAAGACCTAACAGACATATACAGAATGTTGCACCCAAACTCAGCGGGTTATACATTCATCTCAAGTGCTCATGGATATTTCTCCAAGGTAAGCCGTATGTTAAGTCACAATGCAAGTTTCAATAAATATAAAAAGATTGAAATTATACAAAGCACCTTATCAGATCATAATGGAATGAAACTGGAAATCAACAATAGACAGGAAAGAGGTAAATTTGCAAACATGTGGAGGTTAAACAACACACTCCTAAACAATCAGTGGGTCAAAGAAGAAGTTGTAAGTGAAATTAGTAAATATATTGAGATGAATTAAAATGAGAACACAACTTACCAAAACTTATGGGATACAGCAAAGGCAATCCAGAGAGGGATTATAGCCCTAAATGACTGTATTTAAAATAAGAAGAGAGAGCTAAAATCAAAGATCTAACTGAACAACTCAAGAAACTAGAAAAAGAACAGCAAACCATTCCCAAAGCAAACAGAAGGAAAGAAAGAATAAAGATTATAGCAGAAATAAATGAAATTGAGAACAAAGAATAGAGAAAATTAACAAGACCAAAAGTTGGTTATTTGAGGTGACCGATAAAATTGACAAACCCCTAGCTACACTAGCAAAGAAAAAAAGACAGAAGATGCAAATAAATAAAATCAGAAATGAAAGGGGTGGAGTTACACCTGACCCCACAGAAATAAAAAGGATCATAAGAGGATTTTATGAGAATCTATATGCCAAAAACTAGACAACCTAGATGAAATGGACAAATTTCTAGAAACTCACAAACAACCTACACTGATGCTACAAGAAATACAAGAAATTAACAAACCAATCACATTTAAAGAGATTGAATCAGTCATCAAAAATCTCCCAAGGAAGAAAAGTCCAGGAATGGATGGCTCCACAAGTGAATTCTACCAAGCATTTTGAGAAGAATTAACACCAATCCTGTTTAAACTCTTCCAAAAAAATTGAAGAGGAAGGAAAATGTTTTATGAAGTCAACATCACCCTAATGTCAATGCCAGAGAAAGACACTACAAAAAAAACAAAATTACAGACCAATCTCTCTAATGAATATATATGTGAATATTCTAAACAAAATACTTGCAAATTGAATCCAACAGCATATCAAAAGACTTATACATCACAAACAAGTGGGATTTATTCCTGGTATGCAAGGCTGGTTCAACATAAGAAAATCAATTAACATAATACACCATATTAACAAATTGAAGGAAATAAAACACATGACCACTCAATTGATATAGAAAAGATCTTCGACAAAATCCAGCATCCTTTCTTGATAAAATCACTTCAAAAGATAGTAATACAAGGAAAATACCTCAATATGATAAAAAAGGCATATATGAAAAAGCCACAGCCAACATTGTACTCAATGGGGAAGGGTTAAAAGCTTTACCTCTAAAATCAGAAACAAGACAAGGATGCCCATTGTCACCATTGTTATTTAACATTGTGCTAGAAGATCTAGCTAGAGCAATTAGACAAGAAAAAGAAAGGGCATCCAAATAGGAAAACAAGAAGTAAAACTCTCACTATTTGCAGATAACATAATCCAATATTTAGAAAATTCTGAAATGTCTATGACAAGGCTATTTGAGCTAATAAACAAGTTCAACAAAGTGGCAGGATATAAAATCAAAATGCAAAATTCAGTAATATTTCTGTATACTAGTACTGAACAATCTGAGGAGGAAATCAGGGGGAAAATCCATTTACAAGAGCAACAAAAGGACTCAAATACATAGGAATCAATTTAACCAAATAAGTTCAGGATCTATATGCAGAAAACTACAAAACAATGCTAAAAGAAATCAAAGAAGACCTATACAAATGGAAAGACATTCTGTGTTCATGGATTGGAAGACTAAAAATTGTGAAAATGTCTGTGATGGTTAGACTAATGTGTCAACTCGACCAGGTAATTGTGTCAAGGTGTTAGGTCTAGCAAGCACTGGGCTAATTGTAATACAAGAGCATTTATGGACTTTGATCACCAGTGAGTTTACTACATGGATGGCTGATTACATCTGCATCAGTCAGGGAGATTGCATCAGCAATGGGTGATGCTTTTATCCAATCAGTTGAATGCCTTAAAGGGGGAAGTAATTTCAACATTCAGAGAGAATTTCCCAGCTCGTCTTTGGACAACCAACTTCTCCCAGAAACTCATCAAGGACCTTTCATCGGACTTTCATCGAAGCCCCTGGTTTGCAGCCTGCCTGCAGAACCTGGACTTGTGCATCCCCATGGTCGCATGAGAGACTCTTATAAAATCTCATATTATTGACAGATATCTCCTGTTGATTCTGTTTCCCGAGAGAACCCGGACTAATACAATGTCAATCCTACCTAAACTGATTTATAGATTCAATGCAATACCAATCAAAATTACAACAGCCTACTTTACAGAATTAGAACAGACAATTGCCATATTCATTTGGAAGGGAAAGTGCACCTGAATAGCCAAAAACATTTTATAAAAGAAGAGGACATGGCAGGAATTTCCCTGCCTGCCCTTGAAACATATTACAAAGCTACAGTGGTCAAAACAGCATGGTATTGGCAAAAAGATAGATATATCAATCATTGGAATAGAATTGAAAATCCAGAAATATACCCGCACCTCTATGACCAACTGGTTTTTGACAAACCTACCAAAGCTATGTTAATGGGACATAACGGTCTCATCAACAAATGGTGCTGGGAGAACTGGATATCCATAGCCAAAGGAATGAAAGAGGACCCCTATCTCACTCCTATACAAGAACCTACTCAAACTGGATCAAAGACCTAAATGTAAAAGCCAGGACCATAGAATTACTAGAAGAAAATGTAGGGAAACATTTTAAAGACCTTGTGGTATGTGGTGGTTTCTTGGACCTTACACGCAAAGCATGAGCAACAAAAGAAAAAATAGATAAATGGGACTTCCTCAAAATTAAACACGTTTGCACCTCAAAGGACTTTGTCAAAAGGGTGAAAATGCAGCCGACTCAATGAGAGAAAATATTTGGAAATCACATATCTAATAAGGGTTTTTTTTTTTTTTCCTTTTTTAAGGATTTATTTATTTATTTACTTTTATCCATTTTTACACCCCTTCCCCCTCCCCCCCGTTTTTGCTGTTTCTGTGTCCATTCACCGGGCACCTCTGTGTCCATTTTCTGCCCTCTCTTCTCATCCTTCTCCTCCTGTCTTCACTGGGATTCAATCCTTGGAATCTCTGATGTAGGAGAGAGGCATCCTGCCCGCGCAACCTTAGTTGCTGGTTTTTCGGTACGTCTCATCTTGCTTCTCCCTTGTGTCACTCTCCTATTATGTCATCATCTTGCTGTGTGGCTCGCGGGAACTGGTGGTGCGCCCGCGCACAGGGCCTGGCGGCCCACGCACCTTCCATATATTTTTTTAATTTTTAACAGGAGGTCCCGGGGATTGAACCCAGGTCCCTCCATATGGGAGATGGACGCCAACCAGATATAGCCCCCTGCTATATCTCTTAAGGTTGACCAGAGATACCTAGAGTTACAGTCTTTTCCCATACAGGATGGACATATAATAAATCAGGCTTAGTTTATCACCAGCACTCTAAAAACCAGACCTAGGGAGGAAAACGAGGTCTGGGGACACATGCATGGTTTCTAATATAGCGAATGTTTAGCCCACCCTGATTATCACAGAATCAGGACAGTGAGAATATTCGCTGTAATAAGGGTTTAATATTCATGATATATATGGAGATGCTACAACACAACTGTAAAAAGACAAATGACCTGATTAAAAAATGAGCAAGACTTGAATAGACATTTGTCCAAAGAAGAACTACAAATGGCAAAAAAATGAATAAATAAATAAATCAGGCAAAAATGTTCTACATCACTAGCAATTAGGGAAATGCAAATCAAAACTACAATGAGATATCATTTCACACCTATTAGAATGGCTACTATTGAAAAGACAAGGGAACAGATGTGGCTCAAGCGGTTGAGTGCCTGCTTCCCACATGGGAGGTCCCAGGTTTGGTTCCCGGTGCCTCCTAAAAACAACCAAAAAGCAAACTGCAAGCAAAACAAATGAAAAAAACAACTCAGGGGAGCCAATGTGGCTCGGTGATTGAGCACCGGCTTCCGACACACAAGGTCTGGGATTCAATCCCTGGCCGTGGTATCTAAAAAAAACAAAGACAGAAAATTGCAAGTGCTGGAGAGGATGTGGAGAGATAGGGACACTTATTCACTGTTGATGGGAATGTAGAATGGTACAGCCACTGTGGAGGACTGTTTGGCAGTTCCTAAGGAAGTTGAATATAGAATTGCCATGTGACCCAGCAATAGCACTTTTAGGTATATACCTGGAAGAACTGAGAGCAGTGACATGAACAGACATCTTCACACTGATGTTCATAGCAGCATTATTCACAATTGCCAAAAGGTGGAAGCAGCCCAGGTGTCCATTAACCAATGAATGGATAAACATCATATATACACAGGATGGAATATTATGCAACTGTAAGAAGAAATAAAGTAATAAAGTATATGACAACATGGATGAACCTGGAGGACGTTCTGTTGAGTGAAGCAAGCCAGACACAAAAGGACAAATACTGTATAATTATGCTATTATGAACTAAATATATTGTATAATCTCATGGAGTTAATAAATTGAATATGAGTCACTAGCAAATAGAATGAGGTTAGAGAATGGAAAGCTGAGGGTTAACTTGTGCAGAATTGGTGAAAAGGATATGTGTTGATCTATGGAAATGAATAGAAAAGGGGAAAGCCCAACCTAATGTCTGTAACTAGCAGTACTATTGTGTGGGTATGAAAGAGGTTTAAAGGGAAAGTCAAAGGTCATGTATATTACTAAAAGGAAAGCTTAAAAATGTAACATGGGACTGTATAGCACAGTAAAACTGCATGTGAAATAGGAATATGGGTAAAATTGCATATATAAGACTGTTTTTCTTTGAAATTGAACAAATGTATGTTAATACTATGAGATGTTAATATCAGACAAAAAAAACACAACATTATGCTAAGTGAAAGAAATCAAATACAAAGTGCTACATATTGTATGATTCCATTTATATAAAATGTAAATATAGGGGAAGTGGCTGTGGCTCATTTGATTGGGCTCCCATTTACCATATGGGGGGCCCCAGGTTTGATTCCCGGGGCCTCCTGGTGAAGGCAAGCCGGCCGGTGCAGTGGGGTGGGCTGGAGCAGCAAGATGACCCAAGTAGACACAGAAAAACGCAAAGCAAATGGACACAGCGAGCACAAGCAGCAAGGAGGGGATAAATAAAAATAAAACTTTTTTTTAAAATGTAGAAATAAAGCAATTTATAGAGATGAGGTTTAGATTAGTGGCTATGTAGGGCTGGAAAGGACTGCTAAGGGGTGTGGATTTTTTTTTTTTTTTTTTTTTTTTGAGTAATGAAATTGTTCTAAAATTTTTTTGTGGCGATGAATGTACAACGTTGTAATTATACTAAAAGCCATTGATTATACATTTTGGCTAGATCATATGGTATATGAATATATCTCAATAAAACTGTTTAATTAATAAATAATTGTGCAAGAATAGCCAAAAATAGCAACTATGTACAGCAGGGGAAGCATAGAGAGAGTGAGGGGTGAAGACTTTTCTTGTTAGTTTATTTATTTGTATATTTTTGTTATATTATTATTATTGAAATAATGAAAATGCTCTAAGGATGACTGAGGTGATGAATGCACAACGATGTGATTATACCAAATACTGTTGATTGTACACTTTGGATGAATTGTATGCTTTATTAATATGTGCCAATAGAATTAATTTGTTTAAAAAAAAAAAAAAGTGACCTACAGGTTGACAAGCAGTTCATACTCCCAACCTGCTCTCTAATTGCTGGTGCACCTAAGTAAAGAAATGGTGTTTTTCAGTGCTGACTCCATCTGGCTCCTGGGGTGGGATATTCCTAACGTGGAAGTTACCTGGGGCAAAGAAGCTGCATGGAGAAAGAGAAAAAAAAATTAAACTGAACCACTGTAAGGCAGAGTGAACAGAGGACTGAAACCTATAGTGAAAAGGCAGCCCTGAGCGTGGGTGAGTAGTTGAGAAAATCATAGCCACTGAGTAAGAAAATTTGCATCAAAACAAACAGAAGAGCACAGGACTCAGGGGGAAGAAAGAGAAGAAAGGAAATCTTCTCCTGGAGATGAAACAGTGTCACATAATAGGGTAATTTTAAAAGTTGTAGCGCATACCCAGGGCGGGAGACAAGTGCAAAAGACCTGAGAAAATAAAGTGAGAAAAACACAGGTTGCTCTAAAGATTCAGTATAAGCTGGACCAAGCATTGAAGAAAAACCTTAACACACAGCCAATCTATTCTAAAACCCCAGGCAATAATAATAATAATAATAAAACTCCAGGCAAGAGGGTGAAACTGTCTTCCAGAGTTAGCACATCAAAGTAATCAAATGCCTACACATCAGCAAAAAAACACAAGCCGTACAAAGAAACAAGAAAAATGACTCATTAAAGGGAACACATTAAAACTTCAGTGGAAATACAGATATTGTAAGAACTAATCAAAAACGCTCAAAAAAAACCTCCTAAATCAATTCAAGGAGCAAAAGAAAAATATGGATAGAAATAAATTAAATATGGACATAGAGCTAAAGGGTATTAAGAAGACAGGGGGTGAACCAAAAGAAGAGTTAGAAGGTCTGAAAATAAATATAACAGAATTTTTGGGGGTAAAAAACAATAATGGAGATTTAAAATACACTAGAGGCATACAACAGCAAATTTGAACAGGAAGAAGAAAGAACTGGACAATCAAAATCATACAGTTGGAGGAATGGATAAAGAAAAGAATTTCAAAAAGTGAGCAGAGCCTAAAGACAACATGTACATTATGGAAGTCCCAGAAGGAGAAGAGAAGGGAAAAGGGACAGAAAGAATATTTGAGGAAATAATGGCCAAAAATTACCCAATTTTAATGGAAGACATAAACAAACAGGTCCAAGAAGCACAATGTAATCCAAACAGGAGAACCCCTAATAAACCTACTGCAAGACACATACTAATCAAAGTGTAAAATGCCAAAGATAAAGAGGGAATTCTGAAAGCAGCAAGAGAAAAGCAGTTCTTCCCATTCTATAGATCTTCAATAAGACTAAGTGTTGCTTTCTCATCAGAAACCATGGAGGTGAGAAGGCAGTCATATGATATATTTAAGGTACTGAAAGAGAAAAATTGCCAGCAAAAAATTCTTTATCTGGCAAAACTGTTCTTCAAAAACGATGGAGAGTTTAAGACATTCGTGAATAAACAAAGGAGAGTTCATCACCAAAAGACCTGCCCTACAAGAAAGGCTAAAGGGCATTCTTCAGGTTGAAAAGAAAGGACAGGAGATAGTGGCTTGGAGAGGTATGAAGTGAAGATCTCCAGTAAAGGTAAGTACATGAGCAAAAACAAAACTCAATAGTACTATATCCTCATATATAATTATACTCTTTATTTCATATAATATTTAGAATACAGTTTAATAGGAAATAACCATATTTCCTTGAAGTGAACATGCAAAATATAAAGAGGTAATGTGTGACATAAACAACATAAAGAGGGTAAACAGAGAGATGTAAGATCAGAAACTATGTGTGCTATTGAAGTTAAGTTGTTATCTTTCCAAACTAATAGGTTAGGGACTTAGATTGTTTAATATAAACCCCAGAGTAACCACAAAGAAAGTATTTAAAATATATACAGAGTGCTTGCTTCGGCAGCACATATACTAAAATTGGAACGATACAGAGAAGATTAGCATGGCCCCTGCGCAAGGATGACACGCAAATTCGTGAAGCGTTCCATATTTTTACCTAAGAGAGACGGCGCAGGCCTCAGGTTTTTTGGACGATTTAACCCAAAACATGGATATCAGACCAAATCATACAATTTATATCAACAATATGAATGACAAAATTAAAAAAGAAGAATTGAAGCGATCCCTGTATGCCCTGTTTTCTCAGTTTGGCCATGTGGTAGATATTGTGGCTTTAAAGACTATGAAGATGAGGGGGCAGGCCTTTGTTATATTTAAGGAACTGGGCTCATCCACAAATGCCTTGAGGCAGTTACAAGGATTTCCATTTTATGGTAAACCAATGCGAATCCAGTATGCAAAAACAGATTCTGATATAATATCTAAAATGCGTGGCACATTTGCTGACAAAGAAAAGAAAAAAGAAAAGAAAAAAGCCAAAACTGTGGAACAGACTGCAACAACTGCAAACAAAAAGCCTGGTCTGGGAACACCAAATTCAGCTAACACCCAAGGAAATACTACACCAAATCCTCAGGTTCCCGATTACCCTCCAAACTATATTTTATTCCTTAATAATTTACCAGAAGAAACTAATGAGATGATGTTATCCATGCTGTTTAATCAGTTCCCTGGTTTCAAGGAAGTCCGTTTGGTACCTGGAAGACATGACATTGCTTTTGTTGAATTTGAAAATGATGGGCAGGCTGGAGCTGCCAGGGATGCTTTACAAGGATTTAAGATCACACCATCCCATGCCATGAAGATCACCTATGCCAAGAAATAGCTTTTGGGACAGTCTTCTTTAAAGGACTTGGGTCTTATTTATAGTGTTTGTTTTGATAATATTGGTCAGGCCATTTTTAATAGTTGGGGGTGGGGCATAATGAAAGCTGAATTTTTGTGAAGGACTTAAAAAATTACCTGGTCTTTTCTTTAGTTACACTGAGCTGTGAAATACAAAGGCCTTAATTTTGTACAATAAACTTTTATTTGTATTTAAAAAAAAATAAATAAATAAAATAAAATAAAATAAAATATATACAGAAACAGAAATGAGAAAGGAATCAATCAATTACATCACAAAAGATCAACTAAACACAAAAGAAGCTGCAATAAAAGAAAAGAGAGACAAAAAAGATATGACATATTTTATTAAGAAAAAGATAAAATGGCTGAATTAAGTCCTGCCTTATCAGTAATAGTACTGATTGTAAATGGATTAAACTCCCCAATCAAGACACAGATTGGCAGAATAGATTAAAATGTAGGATCCAACTATATGTTGTTTACAACAGACTCTCCTTAGACCCAAAGACACAAATAGGTTGAAAGTGAAAGGATGGAAAAAAATATTCCATGCAAATAGTAGCCAAAGAAACAGGGATAGCTATACTAATATAGGACAAAATAGACTTTAATTCAAAAACTGTTACACAAAGAAGGGCACTATATAGTAATTAAAGGAGAAATAACAATCATAAACATTTATGCACCTAACTGCAGTGCCCCAAAATACGTGAGGCAAACATTGACAAAACTGAAGGGAGAAATAGACCTCTCTACAATAATAGTTGGAGACTTGTATATACTACTCTCATCAATGGATAGACCATCTAGACAAAAGAGCTATAAGGAAGTGGGAAACTTGAGTAACATGATAAATGAGCTAGACTTAACAGACCTATACAGAACACTGTGCCCTGCAATAACAGAATACACATTCTTCTCAAATGTACATGGACCATTCTCCAAGATAGACCACATGTTAGGTCACAAAATAATTTTCAATAAATTTGACAAGATTGAAATTATACAAAGTCTTTTCTTCACAATGGAATGAAGCTAAAAATCTATAACACATGGAGAACTGGAAAATCCATAAGTATACGGAAGTTAAATAACACATTCTTTAAAAATGAATGGGTCAAGGAAGAAATCACAAGGGAAATCAGGAAATATCTTGAGATAAATGAAAAGGAGAACACAGGTATCAACATTTATGGGACCTATTGAAGGCAGTGTTCAGAGGGAAATTTAAAGCCCTAAATGTTTACACTAAAAAAGAAGAAAGATCTCAAATCATAGACTTAACCACACAATTGGAGGAACTAGTAAAAGAACGGCAAACTAAACCCAAAGTGAGCAGAAGGAAGGAAATAACAAAAGATTAAAGTGGAGATAGAGAATTAAAAAGCAATGGACTATTTAGAAAGAAAGAAAGAGAGAGAGAAGGAAGGAAGGGAAGGAAGGAAGGAAGGAAGGAAGGAAGGAAGGAAGGAAGGAAGGAAGGAAGGAAGGAAGGAAGGGAGGAGGGAGGGAGAGAATTAACAAAATCAAAAGCTGGTTCTTTGGAAAGATCAACAAAATTGACAAATCTTTAGCTAGATTGACAAAGGCAAAAAGAGAGAAGACACAAATAATTAAAATCAGAAATGAAAGGGGGGGGGGTGCATTACCACTGACCACACAGAAATAAAAAGGATCATAAGAGGATACTATGAACAACTGTGGGCCAACAAATTAGACAACCTAGATGAAATGGACAAATTCCTAGAAACACACAAACAACCTACACTGACTCTAGAAAAAAACAGAAGATCTCAACAAACCAATAACAAGAAAAGTCATTGAATTAGTCATTAAAAAGGTTTTTCCCAACAAAGAAAAGCCTAGAACCAGACAGCTTCATTGGTGAATTTTACCAAGCATTCAAAGAAGAATTAACACCAATACTGCTCAAACTCTTCCAAAAAATTGAAAAGGAAGGAACACTTCCCAACTCATTCTATGAGGCCAGCATCACCCCAATACCAAAAGCAGATAAAGATATCACAAGAAAAAGAAAATTACAGACCAATATCCCTAATAAATATAGATGCAAAAATCCTCAACAAAAATACTAGCAAACCAAATCCAACAGCACATTAAAAGAATTATATACCATGATCAAGTGGGACTTATCCCAGGTGTGTAACATAAGGAAATCAATAAAGTAATACAATATACCACATTAATAGAATAAAGAAATAAAACACATGATCATTTCAACTGATGCAGAAAAGGCATTTGATAAAATTCAGCCCCCTTTCCTAACGAAAACACTCAAAAAAACTAGGAATAGAAGGAAACACCCTTAACATGATAAAGGGTATAAATGAAAAATTCATTGTTAATATCATATTCAAAGGTAAAAGACTGAAAGCTTTCCCCCTAATATCAGGGACAAGGCAAGGATGCCCACTGTCTCCACAGTTACTCAACATTGTACTGGAAGATCTAACCAAAGCTATTAAACAAGAAAAAGAAATAAAAAGTATCTGAATAGGAAAGGAAGAAGTAAAACTTTTCCTATTTGTAGATGACAAATAGGTCTTATACATAGAAACTCCAGAAAAATCCACACTGAAGCTCCTACAGATAATAAACAAATTCAGCAAAGGGGCGGGGTACAAGATCAGCATGCAAAAATCAATGGTGCTTTTATACACTAATAATGAGCAATCCAAAGAGGAAATCAAGAAAAAAAAATTCCATTTACAACAACAAATAAAAGAATCAAATATATATGAATAAATTTAACCAAGGATATAATGGACTTATATATGGAAAACTGCATAACATTGCTGAAAGAAATGAAAGAGGCCTAAATAAATGGAAAGACATTTTGTGTTTATGGATTAGAAGACTAAATATTGTTAAGATGTCAATTCTACCGAAAGCAATGTACAGATTCAGCACAATCCCAATCAAAATTCCAACAACCTTCTTTTAAAAAAGGAAAAGCCAATCATCAAATTTATATGTAAAGGTAGGGGGTCTTGAATAGCCAAAGCCATCTTGAAAAGGAAGACCGAAGTTGGAGGACTCACACTTCCTGATCTTTAAGCTTGTTACAAGGCCACAGTAATCAAAACAGCATACCAATTTGGCTCAGGAAAACAAACAAACAACAACAAAAAAAAAAAAAAAAAAAAAAACCCAGCATAGTACTGGCAGAAGAACAGACTTATGGACTACATTAGTCAGCCAACGGGGTCCTGATACAAAATACCAGAAATCTGTTGGTTTTTATAAAGGTATTTATTTGGGGTAGACACTTATAGTCACAAAGCCATAAAGACTAAGTTACTTCCCTCACCAAAGTCTGTTGCCACATGTTGGAGCAAGATGGCTGCCAGTCTCTGTGAGGGTTCAGCCTTCCTCTTCCTCCTAAGGCGCCATGGTTCCAGTTTTTTCCGATCTTAGCTATAGGCTAGCATAAGGCTCATCTCTCTCCCTGGGGCTCATTTCTTTCTGGGCTTTCTCAGCTGTTCAGGGCTCTGGTCTCTTCAGCTGCAAAATATCAGGCAAACGGCTTGGCTTTCTCCCCAGGGCTCCAGCATCCAAAAGTAAATTCTCTGTGTTCTCCTTCTCCATGTATTTACTTCCTTGTCTTTGACTGAGCATCCATTTATATAGCCCACAAGGTGGGAGGGTGGGGGAAGACACACTCAAACTGAGTCTCCCTAATGACGTGGTCAAATAAAAGCCCTAATCTTGATTTAATAAAGTAAAAGTGAAACCTCTGAATCTAATACAATCTAATATATCCAGAGGAACAGACCAGTTTACAAACACAATCCAATATCTATTTTTGGAATTCATAAACAATGCCAAACTGCCACATAGACCAATAGAATCAAATTGAGAGTTCAGAATTCAACCCTCACACCTTTGGCCAACTGATCTTTGACAAAGGTTCCAAGTCTACTCAGTGGGGAAAGAATAGTGTGGCAGTTTAATATTATTTATGAATTCCAAAAAGAGATATAGATTATGTTTGTAAACTGGTCTATTCCTCTGGATGTGCTATACCCTTTGATTGTATTAGATTCAGCTGAGATGTCTTTGATTAAATTATGTTAAGATCAGGGCTTTGATTTGACCACATCATTAGGACATGCAGGGTTGAGACCCACCCCCTTGGTGGGCTGATGAAACAGACTCTCACCTGGAAGTAGACACACAGAGAAGATACACAGAGGATCCTGAGGGCCTAGGAAGAAAAATGAGCCTGATAGTCTACAGCTGACCTTGTAAAGAGAACAGAGCAGCTGAGCCCAGAAAGAAACAAGCCCCAGGGAGAGAGATGAGCCTTATACCAACCTACAGCTGAGATCTGAAGAAGGTAGAACCACAGAGCCTTAAGAGGAAGAAGGAAGTCTGATCCCTTGCAGACATCACCCACCATCTTGCGTCAACACATGGCAACAGACTTTGGGTAAGAAAGTAACCTTGAGTTGTACTCTTTAGGGCCTTGTAACTGTAAGCTTTTACCCCAAATAAATACACTTTATAAAAGCGAACAGATTACTGGTGCTTTGCATCAGCACCCCTTTGTGTTTTTTTTTTTTTTGTTTTTTTTTTTTTTGTTTTTTTTTTAAAGATTTTATTTATTTATTCATTTATCCCCCCTTTGCTGCTTGCGCTCGCTGGGTCAGCCAACCACGCCATGCGGGCGGGCCTGCCCTCACCAGGAGGCCCCGGAAACCAAACCCGGGGCCTCCCATATGGTAAACGGGAGCCCCACTGATTGAGCCACAGCCGCTTCCCTATCAGCACCCCTTTGGTTGACTAATACAAATAGTCTTCAACAAATGGTGTTGGGAAAAGTAGACAGCCATATGCAAAAGATTGAAGGTGGATCCCTACCTCAAACCATATACAAAAATTGACTCAAAGTGGATCAGAGACCTAAATATAAGAATTAAAACCAGGGAAGTGGCTGTGGCTCAATCAGTAGGGCTCCCGTTTACCATATGGGAGGCCCCAGGTTCGGTTCCCGGGGCCTCCTGGTGAAGGCAAGCCCGCCCGCACGGCGTGGTTAGCTGACCCAGCGAGCACAAGCAGCAAGTGGGGGATAAATGAATAAATAAATAAAATCTTAAAAAAAAAAAAAAAAAAAGAACTAAAACCATAAAACTCCTAGAAGAAAACAGAGACAAAGATCTTTAGGACCTGTGATAGGCAGTGGTTTCTTAGACTTTACACCAAAAGCATGAGCAATAAAGAAAAACTAGATAAATGGGACCTCATCAAAATTAAAAACTTTTGTGCATCAAAGAACTTTATCAAGTAACTAAAATGATAACCTACAGAATGGGAGAAAATATTTGGAAAAGATATATCTAATAAGGGTTTAACATCCAGAATTTATAAAAAATCTTCTACAACTCAACAACAAAAAGCTATACAACCCAATTTTAAAATGGAGAAAAAACTTTAGTAGACATTCTCCAAAAAAAATATACAAATGGCTAATAAACACATGAAAAGATGCTCAAAAACGTTAACCATCAGGGAAGTGCAAATCAAAATTACAATGAGATACAGTTTCACACCCACTAGAAAACAACAAGTGCTGGAAAGGATGTAGAGAAATAGTATCACTCGTACCTCATTGTTGGGAATGTAAAATGGTGCAGGCACTGTGAGAAACAGTATGGCAATTGCTCAGAAAGTTAAGTATAGAATTACCATATGACCTAGTAATCCCACATCTAAGCATATATCCAAAAGAATTGAAAGCAGGGACTTGAACAGGCATTTGCACACTGATGTTCATAGCAACATTATTCATAATTGCCAAAAGGTGGAAGCAACCCAAGTGTTCCATCAACAGATGAATGGATAAACAAAATGTGGTGTATGCATACAATTGACCTTAAAAAGGAATGAAGTTCTGATGCATGCTATAACATGGGTGCACCTTGAAGACATTATGCTCAGTGAAATAAACCAGACACAAAAGAGACAAGTACTGTATAATCTCACTTATATGAAATAAGCAAAAGAACATACTCATGAAGTCAGAAACTAAAATACACGTTACCAGGGACTAAGAAAGGGAGGGAATGGGAAGTTAATATTTAATTGCTAATGAAGTTTCTGTTTGGGGTTTTGCCAATGGATGATAGGGATGGAGCCACAACTTTGTATGTAATTAACACCACTAAATTGTATATTTTAGTAAAGGGGAAAAAAGGGAAATTTTGGGTTGCATATAAGTTACCACACACACACACACACACCCCTATCAAAAAAAAAAAAAAAAAAAAACCCACAGAACTGTACAACACAATGGAAACAGTGCACTAAAGTTAATAGCATAAGTATAATTATACCGTTTAATGAATTGTAAAGAAGGTACTACATACTACAAAATGTTAATCATAGGGAAAGCTGTGTGTGAGGGGTGTATGGAAGTTTTTTACTTCCTTCATGAGGTTTCTGTAAACCCACAACTGTTCTAATAAAAAATTTAGAAACTAAACAAGGTATGAGCAGCTTCTCAAAGAAGAGGAAACATATCCTGCCAAGAAGTGTGAAGAGATGTTTGAGGTCATTGGTGATCAGGAAAATGCAAATCCAGGCCCCAGTAAACACCATTTTGCATCCACTCAATTTGCAATAGTTAAAAGTCTAATGCTGGAAAGTAGATTTGGCTCAAGCAATTGGGCTCCCATCAAACATATAGGTCCAGGGTTCTATTCCCGGGGCCTCCTGGTGAAGGCAAGCTGGCCCACGCAGTGAGCTGGCCCAAGCAGAGTGCTGGCCCACACAGGAGTGCTGGCCCTCATGGAGTGCTGGCCCGCACGGAGAGCTGGCACAGCAAGATGACGCAACAAAAAGAGACACAGAGGAGAGACAATAAGAGACTCAGCAGACCAGGAAGCTGAGGTGGCACAAGAGATTGAGCACCTCTCTGCCACTCCGGAAGGTCCCAGGATCGGTTCCCAGTGCTGCCTAAAGAGAAGACAAGCAGACACAGAAGAACACACAGCGAATGGACACAGAGAACAGACAGCAAGTGTAAAAACAATGGCGGGGCAGGGAGGGGGATAAATAAATAATAAATAAATAAATCTTAAAAAAAAAATAAAGTCTAATGCTACCAAGTGTTGGAAAGGATGTGGATCCCTGCAGTTTTTACACATGGCCTGTGGGGTATAAACTGGTAAAACCATTTTGGAAAAGGTTTTCATTATCTACTACAGCTGAACATTCACATACCTCACGACTGAGCAGTTTTACTCACCATCAGTCTTCATGCAGTAAAAACTGGAAACAATCTGGAGTAGATAGCATTATTAGTTCATAATTATTCATTCCCTTTACAACTTTTTCAGGCTTCCCTATTGGCAAAGTGCCCATCTCCACCAAAGCTTCAGCAGACTCCAGACACTCTGAATGAGAGCTAGAAATAAAAGGGGTTATGTCATTGAAATCTTGGGGTTGTTTGTTCTTGTAGGAAAGACTGAAAAATACCCATCAATGGGAGAGTGATTAATAAACTGTGATGTACTCACACATAGTATACAGTAGTCAAAAAGAATGAACTTCAGGACATGCCTCAAATATGAAATAGCCTTACCAACATAATAGCAAGCGAGAAAAGTCAATCCTTAAAGATTATATACAGTATACAGTTTTATAAAGTTAAGAACAATTAATATGAAAAGTTCTCCTTTAAGGAATGCATATAGTTGCAATAAATTATGATCTAAAAAGGAAAACAAAAAATGACAAAAGCAGGACCCAGGGGGATGGTTAGTTCAGGGAGGGGGGCAGGGCCAACTCACCCATCAGGCACAATAGGCACAGTGCCTCGGGCCCACAATACTTTGAGGGAAGAAAAATAAACTTTTAGGTCAAAGAAAATGTTTGATCTTCATATTAACCTTTTTACCAATGAAGTCATAAAGTCTACTTTTTCATATTTAGAGTGTGTGTTTATAGAAGACGGGCATGAAGGCAAAAGGACCTAGGACCCATGAAAGTCAAAATGCAGCCCTGAGGGACGCAGAGGGTGGGCTGGGGGAACTTATGATTACTTGTAGCCAAGGTACTAGCTGTGGTTTTGGATAACATGTTAAATTATTATAAGTAGCTAAATAAAAGTGTGCTACCCATGGACTAATGTTAAGAGTATGTCATACACCAAGGATATGATAATCTAATTCTGTGTACCTCAATCCTATGGCGAAGACAATTGGCAAAGATGCTAAATGTGGAATTTGTAAACACTTCCAAATAAATTTTTTTCAAAATTTTCGTGGAGAGATTTGAGCTTGTTTCTGTGAACATAAATTTTACGATCATATTTTGTGCTTAAAACTGCTACACAAAATTCCTCATCAAACGTTTTAGATAATTACCTCTACAAATCACCATCACCACTTTTGTTGCAACCACGTAAGCAGTTACAACAATTGGAATTTTATTTAAAGAATCTAACAGCACTTCCTTTTCTTTCATTGATGAATGAAATTTCTTGAAATGCTATAAATCGACTTGGAATTCAATAGAACTTTGCTGTATCAAGCATTTCAAAATAGCAACGAAGCTCTTATTTGCAGAATGCCCATTGTTAGAGCAGTCACCGGAGGCTAGCCAGACACTACCAAAAGAGCCAGGGGCCTGTGTTTACCTTTTAGTTTTTAATTGTTTATATTTTCAATTATTAAATGTACAAATAAAGTTTAAAAAAAAAATACTATTAGGAAATGAAAAAAAAAAAAAAAAAGAGCCAGGGGCAGATCCAGGTTTTGTGGGCTCTGAGGTTTATACAATTTGTGGGGGCCTTATTTAAGAAAAAGATTACAAAATCACAAGCATAAAATTAGCTATTGCAGGAGATTGCGTTATTTGGCTCAATTCTTCATTCTTCCTGTGTCTACATCTTTGCCATATGACATTGCAATTCTGACCGCTAAGCAGGAAGAGACTTTTTTCAACCCTTCTAGACTCTGGCTGTGGTGGTTTGAAGCTGTAGATACCCTAGAAAAACATATTCTTAAACGTAATCCATTCCTGTGGGTGTGAACCCATTGTAAACAGGACCTTCTGATGAAGTTACTTCAGCTAAGTTGTATGTGGCCCAGCCGGATCAGGATAAGTGTTAATCCTATTACTGAAGTCCCTTATAAGAGAATGAAATTCAGACAGAGAGAGAGAAAGCCACAGGAAGCAAGAACCAAAACGGAACCTGGAAGAGAAGGAAGAGACCAGGAGACACGGCTGTGTGTCTTGCCATGTGACAGAGGAACCATGGATCACCAGCAGCCAACCCCAGAATGCCAAGTCTTCAGGGAGAAAGCATTACCGTGATGATGCCTTGATTTGGACATTTTTCTGCCCTCAAAACCATGAGTGAATAAATTCCCATTGTTTAAGTCATTGCTTAAGAAGCGTAGGAAACAAAAACAATGGTCTTGGCCACCTGATTCACTTTGGGCAGTGCGGTGGTGTCAAAGCCACAGCGTGCCATTTCTGAGCCTGGGTCTTGCACACCTTTGCCTTGCCCTCACCATGAGGAGAACGTGTCCTGGTTAGCTTACTGGTCCCAAGAGGAAGGTAAGAGACATGTGGAGCAGAGGTGTCTGGCAGAGCCCAGCCTTGATCCTCTGACTCCTAGCTACTGCAGCCTAAAGGTGCAACACCCCAGCTGGTCTCCAGAGCTATGAAAATAAATACTTCTGTTCTGAAGTCACTGAGTTTCAGGCTGGTATGTTACACAGCATTATCGTAACAACATTTAACTAATGCAGGTGTTAGTTTATAATAAGAAAATAAATCACAAGTTATAAAATTTTAGCAGTTGACACCTCAAAAGTCACAGAATCCAGAAAAATATGTAATATTTTTAAATAATTATCTGTGTGACATATAATTTCCTATGTTTTGGCTGCGTTTTCTTTGGTGGCCTCTTCACACGTGACAATTTTGTAACTTTGTGTTTCTGTAGAGAGAAAAAAGGAATGACTCAACCTTTCTTCCAGCATGGTTCATTGAGATTTTGTTTCAATCAATAATTTAGAAAAGTGTCTTTCAGCTTGACAACTCACTGGTGGTCATGCCATGTGAATTTTTAGGATTATTGTCAAACTTGGGGAAACCTCTATCAAGTTTCTTTCAAATACAAGCTGTAATAATTCAGAACATTTTACATACCCTTGTGCAGTGCCTAATCCCATATCTTCTTTTAAGTGATGACACTCATTATCCAGTTTGCCATCAGTGTCCTTTCGTTATGGTACATTATAAGTTTTGTGCTTTCTTAATTCAGTAATCCATGTCAAATCAGCAAAAATTTTAAATATGTTCCCAGTGTGTTCATGTGATGCACTCCTCTTTATTAATTGGATTAGCAAATACTCCAGGAGCCTCTTCAAAACCACTTTTCAAATTTTTCTCTTCTTAATGAGTTACTGCTTTTGTAATAATCTGAAAATTTTTGTCATAATTTTCT
This sequence comes from Tolypeutes matacus, assembly GCA_026826555.1. NCBI lineage: Eukaryota > Metazoa > Chordata > Mammalia > Cingulata > Chlamyphoridae > Tolypeutes > Tolypeutes matacus. The sequence goes on along the minus strand of JAKSZT010053883.1, from coordinate 34,672,442 downwards.
TCTTTTGATTTTCTATTGATTCCTGTTGATTTCAGTGTTCAGTTTTATGGCTTTTATTTAACATTCCAGTAATTTGAAATATTTTATTTCATTATAAAGATGGCCTTCTCTGAGTTCCTTGAATATGCCATGCTCTTTCCTGACTCCATTATAAAGGTACCCTTCATATGTATTTCCAAATCAGAAATCTATCATTTATTTTTTTTCTTTTAAGATTTATTTATATATTTCTCCCTCCCCCCACCACCCATTGTCTGCTCTCTGTGTCCATTATGCTGTGTGTTCGCTTGAGCCACATCTGCTTCCCATATAATTTCTTAATTGTTTTACTGAAACCCAAATATCTGTCTTTCAGAGAGGCCTTAACCACTCAACTCACAGAGCTCTCCCTGTCATTTTTTTAATCCTTACATCCTACTTTCTTTTCCTTTAGCTTTAGAATAGTTGATCTAACATTAAATTACATCCTGATATGTTTGTTGCTTGTCTCCTCCAGTAGAAGCTAAGGAATTTTTATTTCCCCAAGCCCTAGAACATGAATGAATGAATGAATGAATGAATGGATGAATGATTTGTTGAATGAATGGCTGAGTCTCCTAAACGACACTAGAGTGAGTCTGCACTGTGATTTCTGACAAGATGCTCCACCCACTTCCAGGACTGGTGAAAGCTGTGAGTCCAAGGTGGCCTAAACCCCACCCAAACTCCCCACCTTGTTCTCTGTTGTGCTAAAAAGGGTCTCCATTTGCAAATTCTTTCCATTAAAAAAGGAAGGACCCAGGCTTTATGACATAACACACAAGTTCTCACTCTTCCAACCCAAAGTGGCTGTTCAGCCTATAGCTTCACCTACTTTTGTATTCTTATTATAGTATGAGTCAACCAGGTATTATTTTTACTCCCCTTAAGCCTCAAAACTACTAACCCCTTTTGTAACCACAAACTCAGCATGTCCAAAGCTGAACTTATTTCGTCCTCCTGCACATGAGTAGGTATGTGCACACACACACACTCACACACACAAACCTGCCACCTCTTCACTGCTACCAGTTGCTCAGGCTGAGAATCTAGACGCCTCTTCGACACCTCTCTCTTCCCATGACCACCCATTCCAGTTAATCACTCTGTCATTTCTTTGATCTGCAGAGCATTTCTGTAATGCATGCATTTCTCTCCTTCCCCATGCCCAGCACCCCAGTCCAAGCACTGTCTTCTCTCACCTGGACCAACACAGTAATCTCCTGCTGGTGTCCTCTACCAGCCTCCAGAATGGTCTTTTAAGATGCAAACCTGATCAGGTCAATCCCCTACTTGAAACATTCAAAACCTTCCCAATACTCTTGGAATAAACCTCCAAGTTCTTATCATGCCCTGCAAGGCTCTGTGTGATCTGATCCCCTCTGCAAACTCACCTTCTACCTCTGCCTCCTTGTCCTCTACAGTTTCACCACCCTGGCCTTCTCTGAGTTCCTTGAATATGCCATGCTTTTTCTTGACTCCATATCTTCACATGTGCTATTCTCTCTGCATGGAATGCCCTTCAGTCCCCACCTGCCAGGCAACTCCTGCTCACCCTCGATCTTAGCCTAATGTCACTTCCTCTGTGAGCTCTTCTTTGACTTCCTGGAAAAATCTCAGCCATCTGTTTCACACTCCATTATTCACCATACTCTTCCTTCTTGGCACTTATCAAAATATATGATTAAATAATTATTTGCATAATTAGTTACTCAACATCTTCCCTACTAGACTAAGCTCTGTGAGTCCCATTTTTAAAATAATAATAATAGCTAACACATCTACAGCCCTTACTATGTGCCGGGCCCTGTCCTAAGCACTTTACATATATCAGCTCATTTAATCCTGTGTGTAACCCTTAAAGATAGCTATTAAAGCTTTCCTGATTTACGGATGAGGAAACTAAGACAGAGAGGTCAAATAACGTGCCCAGGTCTACACAGCTAGTAAGTGATGGGGCCAGGATACGAACCCAGGACGTCTGTTCCAGAGTCCCTGCTTTTCCCCCACTTCCCTCACAGCCTCCCATGTCTGTCTTGTTTCCCATTGTATCCCCAGCGATCAGCTGGGTTGAATGAATGAAAAAGCATGCATTCACTCAGTACCTGTTATGTGCAAAGCACTGTGGAGAAACCAAAATATGGATCCTACGCTCAGCAAACTTCTACTCTAGCTGAAAGCATGAAGAGAGATGCTTCTTGATTGAGGGATATTGAAAAAGTTCTTAGAGGAGGTACTTTTGGATGATCTACACAGAATGGAGAGTGGAAAAAACTTCAGCAGACTCAGTGGGCAGGGGAAGGAGGAGCAAGGGAGGTGAGGTGAGACGTGGCCACCTGGCAGGGGTGCCTTGGGGGGAAAGTGAGGGTGGGGGCAGGTACACGGAGCTAAGGGAGCCCAGAGGAGGGAGCACCCAGCTCAACCAGAGGCGGGGTCGACCCATCCGGGCTTTCAGGGGTGCATAGGTACAGACTGGGGAGGGCAGGGCTTTGTGGAAAGAAAGACCAGCCCACGCAGGGCATTCAGGCAGGAAATCACCAAAGGTGTTCAGGAAACAAAAGCATGTTCTGTGGGACATTAATAGGGTTCCACAGTCAAACCCATTTGGGAAATTCTGGGCTGAACAAGGTTAAACGTTTCTTTCCTGCTAGGTTTCTTAGAACCCTTAATATGTTAAGGTGCACAGGGTCTACAAGACAGGAATATATACGCAGCGTTTCCAAAAATGTTGTAGACTCTATTAACTTGAAAACGTGAATTATAAAGGGATGGCAGAAAAGCAGGTGGGTAAAATAGCTCGGGAGTCCCTCATGCCAAGCTACGGAATTTTGACTTTATCCTAGAGGCCATTGGAAGAGTAAAAGGGTTTTAAGCAGGGAAGTGACGTGAGCTCGGCTGAGGTTTAGGAGTCTGCCTCTGGTGTCAGCACGGGAAAAGCAGACTAGGAAGGAGGGAAACTAGCACTGATGATCTACTCACTTCCTTCCAGCCACTATGCTAGCACTTGACAGGTGTGAGTGCATCTCATCCTCACAGCTCTGCAAAGGTGCGTGCTATTTTCCCTTCCTTTAAAGTTGAGGAAACAGGCTCAGAGAGGTTGAGCAACCTGCCCACACCCAATAAGTGGCAGAGATGGCTCTTGAAACCAGGTGGGCTGGGGAGTGGAATCAGGTGAGCTGGGTCAGGAGCAGTGCAGGTGGGGAAGAAAGTTGGGTCCCTAAGGCCTCCTGAGCGTTGTAGCTCTCTGAGAACTGAAGCCTGGAGCTGGCTTTGCAGAGATCCCCAGAGGGAGGTAGGGGAAGTTGCTCGCAAGCAGCACGGGCCTCCTAAGCCCACCTCTCCCACAGGAACAGAGTCAGAGGCCCCACAGCTAGTAGAAGGGGCCTTGGGCTTGGAGCTCCCTTTCTGTGTCTCAGGGGCTGGGAATGGACAGGCTCAGTTCCAACCAGCTCAGCCACCACCTCACTGAGTGCCCTCCCTGGACCTCCGTCACCTCATGTGTCACCAAGACCATCACGGTAGTCCCTACCAGCTCTGGAGACCGTCCTCAGAATTCCTACCCCATGGGTGCTTTGTTGTAGAGCCTCAGATTTGGTCTTCCCTTGTGGGATTTCGGGAACTAACTCCACCAGCCTGATCTCATCTAAGCCAGACAACAGTATTGACCAGCGTCCACCTTGTGCCAGGCACTGAACTAGGAGTCGGCCATCTGTGGTCTGAGAAACCAGTCCTCTGAGGCAGAAACTGCTGTGATCCCCATTTTTCAGATATAGAGACTTGCCCAAGGACTGAATTCAGGTCTGCCCACACCAACTCGCAGTTTTGACCACCCAGTTGTACGTCGCCCATGGAAGCCCACGGGGGTACAAAATGACTTCAGCCAGACCTGGATTTGACTCTTGATTCTGCACCAGGGAAATCATGTCACCTCTCTGAATCTTAGTTCTCTTATCTATAAAATAACTCGCAGGGTGGTTGGAAGGATGAGATGACTTAGTGGGGGTCAAGCCCCTAGCACAGAGCCTGCAACAGCCAATAGTAGCATCTCCATTCTTCTTTTTATCAAAATTTCCCTAAACACCCTGCCCCTTCTCATGCTCACTTCCAAAGGCCTGCAATGAGTGATCCAAATATAAATGAATAAATAGGTGATTTCCTAAATTTCTGGAATACTGGTCTTAGATGAGTGCTGTTTGGTGTCTTTATGCAGCCTGTCTGCTATAATGACTAGCATTTATTATGTAATGCGAGTGCTTTACCCACACAGCTCTGATGGACTAAAGCCAGGATTTGAACCCAGGCAGTCTGGCTCCACAGCCCCTGTTTTTAAGCACTCCGCTATTTTGTTCAAGAGTACCTCTGGGTATTGGCGTATGAGATGCCAGGGGTCAGGAACCAGGCCTGGCCCTGAGTGAGTTTCAACAGATTGATTCAGTCACTCAGTCAGTTGCTCATCCATTCAGCAGGTATCTCTTTTTTTTTTTTTTTTTTTTACCGGGAGGTCCCGGGGATCGAACCCAGGTCCCTCCATATGGGAGACTGACGCCCAACCAGTTGAGCCACATCCGCCCCCCAGCAGGTATCTCTTGAATGCCTTTGCTACGTCAGGCACTGTTCTAGCAGCTGGGGATACAGCAATGGAGGAAGAGAGGACCCCTGTTCCCATGGCAACTATACTGCAGTGGGGTCTAGGCAATAAACAAGGAATCAAATGCATAGGCAAGAAAAATCTTAGCAAGTGATTCATGTGGAAAGTTAAAGTAGGATTATGTGGCAATGAGCACCTGGATGGATGCTTTGGATGGATGGTCAAGGAAGGCCTCTCTGAGGAGGTGACATTTTAGCTGAGACCTAAGTGATAAGAGGGAACCAGTCATCTGCCTCAAGACAGAGGGAACGGCAAATGCAAAGGCCCTGGGGATGGGTACAAATTGGGCATGTTGGAGAACAGAGAGAAGCCCAGTGGGGTTGGAGTGGGAGTTGGTGAGGGGAGACAAGGAGGCAGGCACCATATCACGGAGGTTCCATGAGCAAGAGAAAGGAGTTTTGGTCGTTTTTTCCAAGGTGTGATGGATGGGAAGCTACTAGAGGGTCTCAAACAGGGAAATGACATGATCTGATTTTTTAAAAGATCATGTTAGCTGTTTTGTAGAGAGGAGATTGGAAGGGGACAAAAGTAACAGCAGAAAGACTATTAGGAGGGCAATGCAGTCGTGCAGGGACTCGGATGAAGGAAATGTCTGTGGTGGTGGAGAGAAGTGGACAGACTCAGGACCCGCTGTGGAGGCCACGTGCTCTGGAGCTGCTGATAGACAGGATGCCCCGGGTGGTGAGTGGGCTGAGGGGAGTCAAGGATAGAAATGTTTGATAAATTACGTCTTGAGGATCAAGCCAGGTCCTGGATGGGATGGTGCTTTAAAGTTTTTGCAGATATTGCTGTGTGTATGTATGTATTTCAATATTCTTTATTTTCTCCTAGAATTGAAGACTCAAGTCCAGCGATCTCCTGCTGTGCCTAGGCCCACACAGCCAAGCAGAACTCGGGTTTGCCTTTGGTGGCAGAACTCCAGCCTCTTCATCAAGAGCTCCATCATCAGCCGCCGGCCTCCCTGGACCCTCCAGTGCCTTTGTGAAGTGTTTTCTCTTTTTGGTGGTCGCCCTGTTGCATAAGCAATAAACCACTAACAGAAACAAAAGGCTTCCAGATTTATAGACTGCTGGTTCCCTGCCTGGAAAACCCTCCCCTCTGCCTTCCTGAAAACCCTCCTGGCTTCTTGTTGCACCTAGGGGGAAAAATCCTCTTGAAATTGAATCTCAGCAAAACTGCTTGTTAACTTTTCCTGACCCCTGAATTAGTTCAGTTTATTTTGGTCTCAAATAGCTATGTAAGCAAAAAAAAAAAAAAAAAAAAAGGGAGTGGGGGGTGCAGGTGGAGGTGACAGACTTTCTGGGGCGCCTCACACATGGAAGCATGAGGAGGTAAGTAAACAATCAACACTGAGGGCAGATCTAGGATGTCTCCAGAGACCACAGCAGCGTGAACCTGCTGCCTTCAGGGACAGAGCTACAATGACTCCAGACGCCACAATAACGCCTCCTTCAAGCTCCCAGACGGCATTTTGTGGTCCCAGTTTGGGCCAGGAGCACGCAATCAGATCTTGGACAGGGAGCCTGGTGCTACCTGGTATGAACAGAGTGGGAGGGGCTCGTTGCTGATGGCTCCCAGTGAAAGTGAAATCTTCACGGGAGACAGAGACGCTAACCCCCTCCAGGTGGTATTGGCCATCCTTCCCCATGATCCCATGACTCAGCCTCGCACTTGTCAGGCTGTCTTGTCATTTTTCCTGGACTCTCTCACTGGATGGTGGGCTCCTCAGGGACTGTGGGCTTGACCTCCTTATCTCAGTGCACTGCAGCAGTGGTCCTCAATTGCTGTCATCCCCTACAGTAACAGAGCCCCGTTTTTAGCTAGATCCAAGGCCCATCTAAGTAATATCCCAGTCTCCTTTGCAGCTAGGGGTGGCCAAATGACGAAGTTCTGACTAGTGTATCAGAATGGAAGTGCCGTGAGCAACTTCTGGTCCTGCCTTGCCGGGGAAGGGGCGTGCCCTCTCCTTCTATCCCTCTCTTCATGCTTGTTGGGGTGTGAACATGGTGGCATATCCTATTGGACCACATGAAAGGGTGACTCCCCGAATGAGGCAATTTTATAAAATCTCCTAATATTTACAGATATCTCCTGTCGGTTCTGTTTCCCTAGAGAACCCTGACTAATGCATACAGTATTTCAAATGTTTTCTTTTAACAATATGTACTTTGCCAACAGAGCAGAATTTCTCTTAGCATATGATAAAATTCACCATATTTTTTCTCTTTAAAAAGAGAGGGGAGTGGGTGACTCCCTAGAAATGGCAGAACCTCTAGATAGAAAAGGCTGGGGTCCCTGACACCGCAAAGCTGCCACATCAGCCTCGAACTGCTTGCCCTAGAAAAGCAATAAAATTTCTATTCTTGTTATGCATTCCTGCAGCCTAATATAATCCACACTGATAACCATGCTTAACCTGCTGCTCAATAAATCCCAGTTGAATTATTTAATCCATTTCCAGAAGAGAAGCCCTCGATTCCAGCACTTACAAAAGCAACTGTCTGTACATTCCCCCACCCCCCGCACTTCTCTACATGCAGTTGATACTTTTAATAGAGGTATAATTAGAGCAGAAATAGAATTTTGTATCCAGCTTTTTTCCTTTAATAGTAGTTACGTAGTAAAGATTTTCCATGTTAAGGTATATCATCGTTTTAAATGGGTGTGTAATCTTCCATCAGAGAGACCACCCTTAGTTCACCTCCCCTTTCCCTTATTGTTTGACATATAAACTTTTTTCCATTTTTCTTAATTACAGAGAATACTGCAAGGAAGTTACTGATGTTCTCTATGTTTTGCCTCTACTTTTTAATTATTTCCTTGAGAGTGGGATTACTGCCTTTCTAATATCCTAGGAAAACATCTCTACTTTCACCAGCCGCTCTTAAGCTTTATAATTGCCAGTGAAACTCTGGACAGTGGTCATGATGAGACTGATCATGACAATAGCAATGGCTGCCCATTACTGACCACTGACTATGTAACTGGGCTGCGCTGGGCACTTTTCAATGTATCTCTCTGTACATTTTATTAAGCACTTGCTACATGGCAGGCATGGGGACTGGTGGTTTTAAAGTGCAGATCCTAGAGTCAGACTCTAGGATTTAAATCTCAGCAAAACTGCTTCTTCACTGTGAGGCCTCAGATGGACTACTTAACCTCTCTGTAAAATGGTGGTAGTAGCACTCTCCACATAGGGATGCTGTAAGGATTAAATGAGACACCAGTGTTCCTTGAGTGCTTACGGTGCCAAGTGCCGTGAGAAAGGCTTTGTGTGAATGGCCTCATTTAGTCCTTGCCAGAACTCAGCAGATAAGTGTTTTCCTGCCCCCATTTTGTAGCCGAGGTACAGCCAAGCACCTGGGACAGAGTCCCATGCATCCTACCAGTAAGGCCTGAGCGAATTTCACAGGCATCTGTCTGACCTCAAAGCCCCAGGTTCCTTCTGGAAAGATTCTTATCTTTACTGAACGCATTAAGACAAAGCCAGAGCTTCAAAAGGCCAAGGGCTTCCCTTGCCACCCCCACCCCCATCCAGCAGCCTGCCTCTTCTTTCAGGCACTCTCCTTTCCACAATCACCACTGCAGCATGGAATGGCCCAGAGCTGAGTAGGAACCGGTTATCAAATGTTTCACAACAATGTAGAGTTTTGGTGGAGGGGTGTTGTATGGGAATTCTGCACATTATGCATGATTGTTTTGTAAGCTCACAACTTCTCTAATAAAATATATATATTAAAAAAAAAAAAAAAAGATGAACACACACACACAAAAAGAACCGATTATCAAGCACTTCCTTGGATCAGATCCTGTGCTCAGTGCTTTGTGTCCTTATCCCATTTAATCCTCCCCACAATCCTAGAAACATGAGCACTATTACCCCCATTTTACAGGTGAGGGACGCAGTCCCAGAACAGGCTCAGAATAGACCACAGGTCTGTAGCGTTCAACAGCTGAGACTCACAGCCTAGTACCTGCTCTCCTCACTCACAGGTGCCCGGGGGAAGGCTGAGCTGGAATGATCCCCATGCAGAGGGCCCCAGCACAGTGCCCACAAGGGCCTCCTGGCCTCCCACTGCCCAAGGCACGCAGGGCCAGAGTCTAAGATGGAGCTGGTGGGTGAGCTTTCTGCGCCACCCCTGAAATAGCCCAGCTCCCCAGCTCCGGCTCAGGGAGGCAGCAGGCGGATCCCAGAATAGCTCTTTCCTACTGCAAGGTAACCTAGTTAGCAGGTTGCTCTTGTCATGTGAGGCTGACTGAGCAAGACATTCACCTGCCTCCACCCTGAGGAAGCCTGATCCAGCGGCCCCCTCTCCACCTTCCCCAGGTGCTGCTCCAGATTCTCTCCCTGATCACTCAGCCAAGAAGTCTGGGGAATGGATAATAATACGCACTGAGGGTGGCACTTCCTGGCCTCAAAGCATGTTCACAAACATCGTCTCTCTTCATTCTCACAGCAGGCTGGGAAGGGAGGACTTACCACCCTCCCAAGTCACAGCAGAAGAAATTAAGGCCCTGAGAGGGTAAGCAATGCAAGCTAGGACACACAGCCAGGTCCAGAACCTGAACCCAGGCTCTTGACGCCAAGACCAGGGCCCTGAGCTTGGTCAGGCGCTCCTCTCTGAGGAACTAAGCTTCCTCAACCATCCACTGCCTAGGAGCCATCACACAGGTGCCTGGTTTCAGAAGTGGGTTGCAGAGGTGGAGATCAAGGACTTTGACGTCCAGTGGACTCAGGTTGGGACTGGTGTTTGAGTTTCAGCATTTATCAGCTCTGAACCTTGGGCAAGTTGCTTTACCTCAGTTTCTGCATCTGTAAAATGGGAGTGGTCCTGACCTGCCTCCTAGGGCTGCTATGAGGATTGAATGAAACAGTGCCTGAAAAGTGCCCACAGGTTCCTTTCACTTTGCATGTCCTCTTGTTGTTGTTTATTATTATTATTGACTTTCCAAATTTAACCAAAAAAGGAAAAGTTTAACATTGCCTGGTGTCTAAGAGCAATAGTTATATTTACAATGATAAAACCCTAGGATTTGGCAACTTTTCCCAAAGCATTGGGCGCTGGTTCTGCTAGATGGCTGGGTGGCTCCCTCTGGTGAGGGTGTTGGTTACAGCTGGGTCTCTCCCTGACTCTCAGGCCAGGAACCCATAGCAGGAGGATAGTGAGATGTGGGAGCAGTGGGGGGGGGTCCCTGTCCAGGCTGTCACCCTCATAGGTTTGCTGATGCATGTGCCCACTCACTCACGAAGGACACATCACACTGACAAAGAACTCAGAGAAGGGAAGGGTGCATGCCCTGATGGTCCCTGGAAGCAGCAGGTCGTTGCTGAAGAGAAGATGGAGAAGGTGGAACCAAGGTACCTAATAGCCTACAGAAGTGGCTGTAGGCCAGCAAGAACAGAGCTGGAGTCGTGGGGTCAGGCGCTGCCCATTCCAATCCCGCCTCCACCACTTACGTGTGAGGCCACAGGCAAATGGCTTAACCTTCCAGAGCCTTGGTTTACCCATCCATAAAGAGTGGCCATAATAGGAACCTCACAGGGACATGGTGAGGGTGGGATGATCAGGCACATAGTGGGAGCTGATGCAATGTCTGAGAACCTGAATTTGAACAGATAAGGCCATTAAGCTCCAAGAGCTGAGGTGCCATCTTTGGAGTCCAGAGGGGAGATGGCAGTGGCCTGGAGTAAGACAGTGGAAGGCTTTCTGCTGATGGTGAGCCTGGAGCTGGGTCCAGAAATCTAACTCTAAGTCCATGAGGAGGCTTGGGGAGGGCCTGTGGGTTGGCCCAGCCAGGCCAAAGCCTGGAGGCAGGAATGGGAGCAGCTCATGGGCTGGACAGCAGCTTCCTATCACACTCAGCAGAAAGCAGAAACTGTGCTACGGCCCGCCCTCCGTGACCTCAATTCCCACCGCTTCCCGTCACTGCCCCCTCCAACCTCAGTGACTGCCTCGCTACCATCCTCTCCACCACCCCTGGTAATGAAATGGCTTGTGTCACCACAAAGATGTGTTCAAGTCCTAACCCCTGGCTCATGAATGTGCTCCTATTTGGAAACAGGATCTTTGAAGAGGTTATTAGTTAAGACGAGGCCAAACTGGATGAGGGTGGGCCCTAATCCAGTCTGCCCAGGCGTTCTTATGAGAAGAGGAAATCGGAGACACACGGAGAGAAGATGGCCATGTGGCAGAGGCAGAGCTTGAGTTATGCCACAGATGGCTGGCAAGCCACCACCAGAAGAAAGTATGGCCCTGCTTCCCAAGCTGCGGCAACGGCGTGCTGTTGCTTTAAGCCATCCAGCTTGTGGTGCGGCTTGTGGTGCTTGGTTACGGCAGCCCAGTCAACTAGGCACTCCCCACCCTTGACTCGTTTGATTTTCCCCAGAGTTCTTGTCGCACTTTTTGATACTAGATTATTCCTTCGTGTGTGTACATGTTAATTGTCTGTCTACCCCGAAGAGACTGGAAGATCCTTGGGAAGGAGGGGACTCTGTCTGGCTCATTCACTGGTCCTGGAGCAATGCCAGCACCTAGTATGTGCTTGATAAGTAGGAATACAGGAGGTGGCTGAATATACAGTGGCAAGTCCAGGCCAGCAGAAGGAGGGTTCATACTGGAGGCTTTGCGTGAGTTGAGGCCAAACTGGGGAGGACTAGAAAACCCAGGCTAAGACGTTTGGGTGACTATTTCCAAGAAGAGCCAACAGAACTTGGGACCGACCAGGTACTGGGGTTGAGTCACAGGTGACATGTTTCAGGCCTGGGCGACTGGCAAGGGCATAGTGTCATTGGCAGAAATCAGTTATTTGTTCTCAAGACTTTTATGTGTCTCTTCTGGACCAAGTTCCAGGTTGGGCACAGGAGTACAGATATGAATAAGCCATGTTCCCTCCCCTCAACAAGCTCCCATTCCAGTGGGGAGTCATGGCTCAAGGAACATTCAAGCACAACCTTGAAAGGTGCAGGGGATTTTAACAGGGAAATCTGGGACAGGACCTCCCATGAGTAATGACAAGGTGACCAAGGTGATAAGAAAGGGTGAAAAGGGTTGGGAAATGGCAGAGAGGAGAGGAAAGATGACGTCAGGACGTGGAGGTGTCCTTGGGGAGCTGGGGAGGTGCTCTGTGCTTTGTGTCTTTCTTGGGTCCCCAAAGAAGGGAGTGGAAGGCTACTCCCTACCTGAACACCTCTCCTGTGGGCAAGGACGCAGAGAGAAGGAGACTGATACACTCAACAATGGGGCATTCTTCTAGCCATGACGGGAATCAATAGAGACTTGTTTGCCCTGCTCCCTGGGGAGCAGCCAGGTATGCTGGCGAGGGAGCCTGGGCAGCAGGCTGGGAACACCGGGTCCCCAGCTATGCCAGCCTGGAGCATTGTTCTGGACCCCAGGGCAGCCAAACCCAGGCCTTGAAGCACCCAGGCCCACGGTTCCTTGGGAAGGAACTAGGCCATGCTCCTGGTCTCTCTGCTTCCAGGGCCTTCCCCCTCCAGCCCTGCCCACAATCAGAAGAGTTCCCAAATTTACATCTGCCTAAGGACTGGCATGCCATGGAGCCCCCACCCAGAAAGTCTTAAAAATGCCTTGAGAAAGCACCCAGGCCCATCTTCCCCCCGCGCAGATGAGCTCCTGGGGCACAGAGACCGTGGCTTGCCCAAGGTCACCTGGTGAGTTTGCCCAGAGCAGCAGCTGCTGCTCACCTTCATGAAAAGAGCAGTGATTGGATCAAGAGCAGAAGACCTGAGCCTGAATCCCCGGCTCATTGAGGTCTCCTAGCTTTAGGATCCTCATCTGAAAGACAGGAATAATAATACCTTTATCCCGGGTAGGAATTCTGGGTGGCTCAAAGGAGACAACGTGTGCAAAAGTGCTTTGGAAACTGCAAGTGTCTGTACATGTTTGGGACTCTGGAAGGGTCACCCTCACTGAAGAGCACTGCAGAGAGGGCGAGAGCCTCCATCAGGGTATGCAGTGGCCCAGCAGCAGAGCAGGTCTCAAACACAGACCTGATCCCCTCAAAAAGCCCAGCGCTTTAGGGAAAGGATGAGTCACACCGTACATTTACTCAGCAAGCCAGGCTGCCTTGGACACCCCACCTCTCCTGCCCTGCTCTTCTCTCCTTGCTCCACCAACATGCACGTTCCATCTCTGGTCAATTTTCCTTCTTTCCTACACTGGCCGTTTATTTGAGACTGAAATTTCAAAGCGTTGGAAAGAAGTGGTAACAGCTACTGCTATTGAGAGCTCACCACGTGCCAAGCACTTAAGGAACGTGACCCCACGGGATCCCCCCAACAGCCTTATGAGCTAGTCCAGTCACCATTCCCATTTTACAGATACAGAAATGAGGTTCAGAGAAATGAATGGACTTGACTGCTGCTATCCAGCTGGAGATTGTCCATGCCTAGAGTGAAAGACAGACCTGCAGACTCATTCCCAGGTCAGCTAATGCAGTTCCTCCCCAATCCAAAGCTTGCCCCTCCCCCAGATACCCCCTGGGAGCTGCTGCTACATACCTCCAGGGAGGGGGGCTGGGCCACCTCCTGTTTCACAATTGGAAGGCTTTGTTTTAAGTTTTTCTTGTGTTAAGCCAAAACCCACCCCTAAAGAGTAGAACTGGCTCAGGTTAGGGATGTATCACTGGATGGACAAAGGGGCAGGAGGATGGGAATAAGTCTGCAGCACAGGCCAGCAAAGCCCACTGAGGGGGCTGGAAGGGCTCAGGGAAGGTGGTCAAGATGACCTTTGTCTGGGCCTCTAGTTGCTACAGATGTGCTTGCCTAAGTAGCACTCTCCTCTGCCTCCCGAGGATGGGGCTCTGGGAAAGCCAAAAAGGAGAGAGAAGGACGTGAGGCTGATTTCGTCTGTGCTGATAGGTCTCACTTTAAATTCATGCTCCCTCACCCTAAGTGGGCTCTTGGCATGCCCAGCAATCCTACCATGTGCCCCTGGGCCAGTCCCTCTCCCCTTCTCCCAGCTAAGTATTTTACTACCTTCTTCTCCCTCCTCAAACTCCAGCCTACCTCCCCATCCTTCCTTGCCTCCTGCTTCTCTACAAACACATGAGCTAACAGAAGGTAACTGAGACTGTCCCCTCCTGCATGTGTGCCCATGTCTTTTGCCTTCCATCCTTGTTGGGGATTTAATCATGACCCCACAAAAGACATGTTCAAATTCTAACTGCTGGTCCTGTGGGTGTGAACCCACTTGTAAACAGGACCTTTGAAGATATTATTATTTTAAAATGTGGCCAAACTGAAGGAGGGCTAGCCTCATTCCAATATGGCTGAAGTCCTTTTAAGCCAAGGAAAGTGGACACAGGAGGAGAAGCAAAAAGTCAGCAGAAACCAGAGGAGCAGACACAAGGAGAGAGGGATCGCCACGTGACAGAGGACTGCTGGAATGCAAGCTCTGCCAATACCCTGATGCTGGGCTTCTACAAAATTCCTACTGTTTGAGCCAATCAGTGTGTGGTATTTGTCATAGCAGCTCTGGCAAATTGAGACCCTCCTCATCCTGAGAATGAAACATCTGAGCTCCTCACCAAGTCTAGCCCCTCTGCATGTAGAGGTCAGGTCCATCCCTACTTAGCCAGGGACACCCCTCCAGCAGTCCCTGCCCCCCTTTCCTGAGTCATCTAATTTTCCCCCTTGACTGGATCATTCTCATAAACTTACTAAAAAGTTTTCATTTCTGCCCCCTTTAAAAACACAAGGTCTTTATCCCATTCCATGGCTCCTATTGTTCTCCCATCCTTTGCAGGCCCACTGGGAGTAGGTTCTCTGCACTTGCTGCCTCTGGTACCCCCCAGCCTCTCCTGGCAGGCATTAGCACCCACCCTTCCTATGAATCTGCCCTTGTCAGGTCTCCAGAGGTGTCTCTCAGTCCTCCCCCGACCCCAGGCACACCTTCTTCATGTGTCCCCTCACTTCAGCTCCCTCTCAGTCTCCTGTCTGGTTTCTCCTCTACCTGTCATGGGGAACGGGGTCTCCAGCTGTGTGGAGGCCTTTCCTCACCCCGCTCGCCACCACAGCACCCACTGCAGAGGAGGGACTGGCCCTATTCCTTGTGACAGACTCCAAGTGGCCCATCAGGGCCACCTCTGCACCAAGCATTTATTCGAGAAGGCAGGGCCATGTTAGACTCCATGTGGCAAACAGAGTCACCCTGTTAGGATGTTGCCCTAGAAGGGGTGATTGTCAGCCAGGAAGACAGCCCATTTGGTGCCTGCAAGAGCAGAGCTGGCCCTGGCCCAGGACCAGGGTGCTGGCAGCAGCGATGGGGAGAAATGAGATAAATTCCAGAGATATTTAAGAAATAGCCACTACTGGACTTGGTGAGGGTTAGAGGAACGGAGTGAGGTTCAGGGAGGACCTCTTCTCACCAAGTACCAGACCAGACCAGGGTGGGTGATCGGGTCCCAGGGGGAATCACCAGATGGCTTTGGCCCCCTCGGCAGCAATGTGGTGTACAAGCGTGAGCACTGGCCAGGGGGGCAGCCCCCCTGGGCTCTTGTCTACTATATGGAACTGAGAGCAATCACCCAGTCTCTGGAGGCCTCAATTGCATCCCCAAGATTAGGAACAGTACCACCTGCCTTCCCAGGGCTTGGGGAAGGTTGACTGGGATAAAAAGGCTCTGTAACAATGGAAATGATTGTCGCTCTTCCTGAAAAAGTGATGGCTTTCTCTGATGCCTACAGGAGATCTGTCCTGGAATGACGGGGCGGCAGTGGGGGGGGGGGGGAGCTCTGCCTTGCTGCCAGTTCAGTGGGATCCCCTGCCCACCCCAAAACATCCCCCTCCCTTCCTAAAGCCCCTAGCCTCTATAAATCAGGGTTCTTCCAAGTTCTTTTTTTACTTTGTGTCTAGTTTATTTTCTCACTTAATATAATGTTTTAAAAATTATTATTATTAATTTATTTAATTAGAGAAGTTAGTTTACAAACCAAATATATATAAAATACAGGATTCCCATATACCACCCCACCACCAATACCTTGTTTTGGCGAAGAGCATTTGCTGCTATTGACAATAGCACTTTTAAAAATGAAGGTGCTATTTTTTAACAGTAGTTATCTTTGTTACAATTAAGGAAAGATTATTAAGATAGTTCTATCTATCTTCCGTTATTTACATTAGGTATATTTTCCCATATATCACCCTATTATTGCCACCTTGTATCAGTATTGTATGTTTTTTTATAATTGATGAATGATCATTCTTATACTATTAACTATAGTCCTTCACCTATAATAGAGTTCACTGTGTTGTACAGTCCTATTATCTTTTAATTTTTATTCTAGTAATAATAGACTTCCTCAAGTTTCCTCTTTTAACCACATTCACCTATACAGCTCGGTGCTTTTGATTACACTCGCAATAATGTTCTACCATCACCATCATCCAATTTCAAATCTTTACTATTAGCCTAAATAGAAATTCTGTACAAGTTTAGCATCAACACTTTCTTCTTCTACCTTCTTTCCCCTATGCCTGTGCACATTTGGTGATGACAGGTGAGCACTGTCTGGCAGGATGTTTCTGCAATTCCTGCTTTTCCCTGACACTCCGAAGGCTGTTTCCCATTATTATCTCTCTCTCCCTCTTTTTTTTAAGATACTTAGATTACATAACTGTTACACAAAAAATATAGGGCATTCCCACATGCCCCACTCCCCACATCTCCCACATTTTCCCACATTAACAATATCCCTCATTAGTGTGGTACATTCACTGCAATTGACGAACACATTTCGGAGCATTGTCACTAAAGCATGGGTTACAGAGTTCACACTCTCTCCCACCCACTTCTTTAGGTTATGGCAAGATATAAACACACATCCCTTCCTTAACCTCTATAAATCAGGGTTCTTCCATGTTTGATCAGCAACATGCCTCTTAGAAGAGGAAGCTTTCTAAGCCCCTGGTCCAAAATCTCAGGTCAGGGGGTGACCCAGGAATTTGCCAGCTGCAGCCCATTGGAGCATGAGGGCCATTGCCATAAAGCTTTTTGTATCACATCAGGGACAAGGGTCAAAGCCTGATACTCAGCAGAATGAATGTGGGTTGAAATTCATATTCAGTTGTAAATGACTGATAGCGGATCCTTTGCCCAAACAGGATCTGATGGAGGAAGGGGTGGGGTCAGATAGAGAAGAGACAGAACCTGAGCAAAGGAAGGGAAAAATGGCTCAGGAAGGAAAAAAAGAGGGGAAGGTGTAGTGCCTGACGGCCGGTTTACTTTCTCACAGTTTTGCCAAAGGCTAGTAGGACAAGGACCCAGATAAAGACTTTATTTCCTTACATTTCCTCTGTATCTTCACCTCCACTAACTCATCTGATCCTTACAGTGACCTTGAGAAGTTGACAGGAAAGGGATTATTGTCCCCATTTTACAAACGAAGAAATGGAAGCTGAGAAGGAAGATGGTGTGCCCAAGAGCATTTGTTCATCGAACATTTGTGGACACCGTATCTGGCGCCCGTCCTGGGACCCAGAGCTGAGTGAGGCTCAGTCGAAGGTCAAGAGCCCACCCACAAAACCACAAGGCACCGTGCCGCAAGGAGTCATGTCTGTCCCTGCCAGATTCCACCAGTGAAGAAATTGTAACTTAATTCTTTGGCCTTGACTTTTTTGCGATTTTCCTCTGTCTTTAAATTCTAGAGACTCTACGTTCATGTTTGGTGATTTGGGGGTGACATTTGTGTTTATTAATGTCAAAAGAAACGGGGGCAGAAAAAAAATCTGCATGAGAGGGAAAAATTATTTCTTTACAGACATACCTCATTTTATTGTGCTTTGCTTTAGTGCACTTTGCAGATATTGCATTTTTTTACAAATTCAACAAATTCAACCCTGCATTGAGCAAGTCTATCAGCACTATTTTCCCAATAGCACGTGCTCACTTTGTGTCTCTGTGTCACATTCTGGTAATTCTCACAATATTTCAAACTTTTTTCACCATTAGTATATCTGCTATGGTGATCTGTGATCTTTGATGTACTATTGTAATTGTTTTGGGGCGCCACGAACCACACCCATATAAGACGACAAACTTAATCGAAATGCTGTGTGTTCTGACTGCTCCACCAACCGGCCATTCTCCTGTCTTTCTCCCTTTCCTCGGGCCTCCCTGTTTTCCTCAGACACAATGTTGAAATTAGGCCAACGACCTTAAGTGTTCAAGTGAAAGGAAGAGTCAGTGAATGTGGCCAACTTCATTGTTGTCTTTTTTTTTTTTTTTTTTTTTTAAAGATTTTATTTATTTATTCATTTCTCCCCCCCTTGCTGCTTGTGCTCGCTGGGTCAGCTAACCACGCCATGCGGGCGGGCTTGCCTTCACCAGGAGGCCCCAGGAACCGAACCCAGGGCCTCCCATATGGTAAACGGGAGCCCTACTGATTGAGCCACAGCCGCTTCCCTCATTGTTGTCTTATTTCAGGAAATTGCTGCAGTCACCCCACCCCTCAGCAACTGGCACCCTGATCTGTCAGCAGCCATCAACATCAAGGCAAGACCCTCCACCAGCAAAAAGATTACAACTCACCGAAAGCTCAGGTGATGGTTAGCATTTTTTGGCAATAAAGTATTTTTAATTAAGGTATGTACATTTGTGTGTGTGTGACATAATGCTATTGCACACTCAATAGACTACAGTATAGCATAAACATGACTTTTAGATGCACTTGGAAGTCAAAAAATTCATGTGACTCGCTTTATTGCAATATTCGCTTTATTGCAATGGTCTAAAACCAAACCTGCAATATCTCTGAGGTATGCATGTACATCTTCCACAGCCAAAACCAAGGACAATGGATGCTAACGCTCTTGAAAAAGGCCTTCTGTTTGGAAGGAGGGGTGATGGGTGCCAGGTGGGAGGAGCCAAGCTGTACCTTTACTGCTCTGCCCAGGAAAAGGGGGAACAATGGGACAACAGGGGAGAGAGGGAGCTAGACAAAGGTAAAGGCAAAGGGACAATAGGAGATGGGGCAGGAAGAGAAAACAGAGTGTCTGATCAGCATTTTTATTAAGCTGTGCTCTGCAATGTAACCCTGTCTTCCATCTTCCCATGAGCTCTTCAGTAAAATTGGCTTAACTTGCTAATGCTTTACGGCATTGGATTGGTTTTTGGGGTCTTGGATAAAGCGCTAGGCCCTCCTTTAGAATGGGTGCAGGTTGCCAACAGAGGCTGTTTCAGGGACTCTCAAAACTGGTTTCCATCTCCAGGTAATTTAAAAATGGTTCAGCACAAAGCAGAAACAGAAAGACCTTTTGTCTTGAAACAATGAATAATGAAGGTCCCCTTGTGTCACATGAGCGATGGTCAAATGTGATACCACTTTTCCATGAGACTGTTGCTTTCTTCGTGGCAGGTTATTTTTCCTCCTAATTCTTCTGTTTTCCCTGGCTCCAGGCTCATCAATAAAGGTACCTCTCTCTGTACCCTCTTTAGCTGCCCAGGCGCTCTGGCTCGCCACACACAAAGGGGCTTTGTGGGCTCCTGGTGAATTAAGCACGGATGGGTGATAGCAAGGAGAAAAACGTGATGATCTGGAGTGCTGCATCTTGCCAAGTACCCATTATGACAGCCACCATCCCCTGCAGGAGTGACGTGGCAGGAGGCCATGGTTACTCGTCTGTAACTGGGAAGGAGCTGCTCCTCAGCAATCACAGTGTTTTAAACATTTTTTATCCAAACTAAAATTTAACTGTCTTGATCACTCCCTGGCTAGACTGCCATAAAGTCTAGGATCACCCTTTTTGGGCAGAGCTTCCCCTCCTGCCATTTTGATTGCCTTGGATGATTCTAGAACAGCCAAGGCTGCTAAAATCCAAGAGAAGTGGACCTGCTTGACTTTAGCTCCCAAAATGGGGGAAAGAGTCCTAAAGTCCATCAGGCAGTCCATCTGATGCCATCGTTGATACCGTCCCTCCCTGCCATGTGGCTCTGCCCTCCCATGACTTGCTCACTCTGCACGTCCTCATCGTAGTGGACTCTCCAGCTTCGAGCAGCGAGTGTTGGTGGGCATCACCCCCCAGCACCACACCAGGTCCTGGTCTCCCCTTTAGGCCATGCCTTTCCACCGCCCCAGAGGCCCAGCATCAGAGAGGTTTGGGCAGCTTCCAACCATAGTGCTGACAAAACCTGCCCTCTTCCCAGTCTCAGGGAAAGCCACTTTCACTTTTAATCCCAGACCCCAAAGGTTCAGGCGATTCCTTTTCTTAAACAACAGAGCTGCCCCTAAGAGGGCCTAGAACTTAGAAACTCAAAAAAGTTCACGCTTGGAGACTGGGGTGGGGGGGGGTAGAGGTGGGTCATGTGGGAAACACCTTCCATCCCACCTCACAGATGGGTCACCCTTCCAAGAAGGGAATTTGGGCACTTTTATGTGAAAGCAGAAGAAATGTTTTCAGCAAGTCACCCCCACTTCATTTTGTATTAAAGAGAAGTCCTGTTTTTGTCTTTTTTTCTTTTTGCACATGGTTTGTGGACTTCAGACTTTCAGGAAGTTTTGTAAAATCTAAGAAAGTGGATGATTGGGCAGTAATTCTCAAATGGTGACCCTGAGACAGTATTTTGTGGGCAAGTATTGCCCAAGGACTGTTTCTGAAGTAGCACCCTGCCCACCTAGTATCTTAAGACATACAGGGTTTGTTTCTGGATAACTATGTGAATCTCTGTTCCTTTTGACCTGTCTTTCTCTTGCTATAAAGTTATAAATATAAAGATCAAACCCTGCAGATGTCTGTAATGTTTTGTTAGTAGCCAGTGGCCTCTGTCTGATCTATAGCAGGAGTTTGCAACCTGTGAGCTATAGAATTCTGGAAGGCTCTAGAGTGATTACAAGGGATTAGTGGGCACCCATGTGTACCATATGTTTATCGTAGAGGTGTTGATGTCAGGCCACCTGGGTTTGAATCTCAGCTCCACCGCCATTTTGCGTGAATTTGAAACATGTCATTTAAATTCTCTGAACCTCAGTTTCATCTGTAAAGTGAGGAGGACGATAGTAAAGACACCTAACTCAGAGGCATTGTGGTTGTTAAAATAATTAACACATGCAAGGTGCCTAACCCCATGCCTGACATAGGAGCTGGTCAATAATCGTTAACTATTGCTATCATTATTATTCATAATAGCACTACCATTTATTAAATACATATTGTTTTCCAAGGCTAAAAATTTCACATCTATTATGTCAAATCCTCACAACAGCCCTATTTTATATTTTATATATACCATCTTTTAACTCCAGAACTTGTATTCAATACCAGTTTTCAAAACTCTTCTTGTT
This sequence comes from Tolypeutes matacus, assembly GCA_026826555.1. Classification (NCBI taxonomy): domain Eukaryota; kingdom Metazoa; phylum Chordata; class Mammalia; order Cingulata; family Chlamyphoridae; genus Tolypeutes; species Tolypeutes matacus. The sequence goes on along the minus strand of JAKSZT010053883.1, from coordinate 34,651,477 downwards.
CAAAGTCTGCTTTCTCTGAAACAAACCAAACTGTACGTAAACTAAAATGTAGACTGGTTATTCAGTATGTCTTGTTCATAAACACAAAACTCAGGGGCTAGTCAAAGGATTAATGACCAGCCCAGCGTAGGCTCACCATCAGATTGGAAGCAGGCCTGGGGTTGGGGGTGGGGGTCTCCTGCTGTAGGCCCAGCATTAATGTTTTATTTGCTGGGTAGCGGTGACCAAGCAAAATTGTTCTGTAATCCATTTCCAAAACCCATGCTCTCACCCTACTGAAAACCAGGCAATATTTCCTTTTTCTAGTTGATCTAAGAATAATTATTCTAGTCATTCTCTTTTTACATAAAATGTCCCTTCCAGGAGTGAATCATTGAATCTGCCTGCTACATTCCTTGCAGCAAGATTGTAATAAAACTCTGATATGTGGTCATAAGTGAAATGGCTTTAAGGTTTGTTTTGTTTTGTTTTAAATCACGGGGAGGGGGTGAGGGTTCGCAAAGACTTAAGGCGAGGGAACCTGGAGCAGCAGGACTCGCGGCAGGGTAGGGTAGTAACTACTTATCAATGAGGACAGAAGTATTTCTGATCAGAGCCAGTATGTCCATAGTGGTAGGTCCAGGTTCTAAATTAGCCCTGAATATGAGAAGCTTTAAATCCATATAGTCAGGGTAGATTTTATCATGGCCAATACAATACAAAACTGATTTCACAATAGCTGATTGGCATTATGTATTTTCTCATACAATGGATACCATGATCCATGACATTTTTATGTTAAAAAGTCTTCTATATCACATTACTGATTGCTGCAGCATGATCCACCAATGAACGCTAAAATAGTGGGTGAAATTATAAGGAAAAATAGAATATTTGCATAGCTTTAAAGTAACTTCCTCAAAATAGTCATTAATTAGTGGTTTTAACACACGTTCCCAAATTCTTTAATACTCCTCCCTTTGGGAGGTGGAGCTTAATTCTCTTTCTCTTGAGCATGGGCTGGACTTAGTATCTCACTTCTAATGAATAGACGATAGAAACAGGAAAAGTAGTAATTTTGCAGTGGAGACACCTCCTTAACCAAGTGATCAAAGTCAGCATCACCAGTGATAAGTTACACTGATATCATGTGCCCCCAGATCAGACGCAATGAGGGCACCTCACCTCTGAGGCAAAGAAAAAATAATTCTTCCCCCAAATCCATAACTCCAGTCTAGTCATGAGAAACGTCAGGCAAAATCTCAGGGACAGTCTGCAAACTACCTAACTGGTGCACTTCAAAAGAGTCAAGGTCATGACCAAACAAGGAGAGACCAAGAAATTACCATAATTTGAGGAGACTAAGGAGACAGGATGATTAAAAACAATGTGGAACAGAATAAGGATGTTAGTGGAAAAACTTATGAAATCCAAATAAAGTCAGTAGTCGAGTTCACAATATTTTACCATGTTGATTCCTTAGGTTTGATCAATGTACCATGGTTATGTAAGATGTCAATATTAGGGCTGCTGGGTGGAGGGGATACCAGAACTCCCTGTATCATCTTTCAACTCTTCTGTCAATCTACAATTATTTCAAAATAATAAGCTAAAAATAAAAACAATAATAAAGTCACGGGAGCAGATGTGGCTCAAGCAGCTGAGTGCCTGCTTCCCACATGGAAGGCCCCAGGTTCCATTCCCAGTCCGTGAAAAACAAACAACAAGCAAAACAAATGGAAAAAACCATTCAGGGAAGTCAATGTGGCTCAGCGGTTGAGCACCAGCTTCCCACATACAAGGTCCCACATTCAATCCCTAGCCCCTGGTACCTAAAATAATAATAATAGTAACAAAGTCACAAAGCCTTCAAAGTTCTCAAACAAAGTGTTCCTCTTGCTCACAAAAGTTGGGAACTGCAGTTTTGTCAACAGGCAAATAAGCAGATGAAAGAAAACACCACTAACAAAAATCAATAGGCCATGTCATTGTTTTCAACCACCCCAAAGGATGCACGGTCCAGTGCAGTGGGCGCTCCTGACGGTCAGTGTTATTCACTCAGGCCTGGGACCCTCAGGTTGGGCGGCAGCGGGAACAAGCCCAAAGCTGCGGCGTTTCCCACGGGGGCTGCGTGGGAGGAGGGAGAGCAGGCCTGCTGGGTCCCAGCACCAAGTGCACAGAGGAGCAGGCTCTCCTGCTCTCAGGCCTTTTACCCAAAAGGTAAAAGGACAGAACTGTCCCCAGGAAGGCGGCATAGCATGGTGGCAAAAAGCTCAGGCTTTGAAGTCCAAGAAAACTTGGTGCCGCCCTCCCAAGTTTTTGCGAGACGAATATGGTGCTCTTAGTCCAGCGCCGAGCACGTCGTTAGTACTCCACTCACATTCTTGGAGCAGGAAAATATCTGGAGTTTTTTAATTGAGGTTTTCTTCTTTAGCATATTTTTCTTGCTGTCTCTAGGCCCTTCACCCCTTGTCTGAGAGGGCAGGAGAGTACAGCCCAGGAGAAAGAAGTCATTGTTCAGCTTCACCTGCCAAATTAGACCCTTAAAAGTCCAAAGCAAGGCTGCATTAAAGGGCCAGGCATTCTAATGCAAGAGCCAAAGTATATAGGAGAGAAAAAGATTTTTAGAATTCCAAAATCTTCTCCTAAGAATTAAGAAACAAAAAATAAACTGAAAATAAAGAAAAGAAAGAAAAAAATTAAAAAGAAAAAAATAGAATCAAAAAACGAAACTTGAATGACCCAGAGAATAAAATTTTTACCAAAGTCGTAGAGCAAGCAGTTTCTCATATCAGAGAAGGAACTCTTCCTGGATGTGTCAAGAAGCTGAGGGGGAGAAAGGAGAGCAAGAAGACAGATTCAGCTCTGAGGCCACCCCTAAATCCTCTACCTGAGGTGAAAACCCAGGGCAAGCAGATAGAAGACTCCAGAGCAAAGGGGCTAGTGCCTTGCTTCCCCTGCTTCTGGAGAGGACCCCCACCTCACAGAAAGATCACCTCACATTCTATCTGCTCCATACCCCCTATCCCTTTCCCAGTGTCAGTTATTAATATGTTAGTGCTCAGCCCCAAACCCACCCCTCTGCCACCCCCATTTCTGCTTTGCCAGTTGTTTCCAGAGCAGGCTCTGCCAATAGGAGGCGCTAGAGAGCTCAAGACTGGAAGAGGAAGAAAGCATTTGACCCTTTCTGCTTGCCCTTCTTGTCAGCATCACCTCAGCAATGGCCCTTCATCCTGGCAGCTGCAATTGGTGTCAGTAACAACAATTGCAGTTTCCAGGTTTCTCCCACTTTCCCAGAATCAGCCTCTCAGATACACCTGCACCCGTGACACGCATGCCCTCTGCAGGGGGCTGGGTCCTAGCTTCTAGGTTCTAGTTCTAATAACCCGACCCCTGCTCTGTTCTCCCACCCCAGGGGTGGCATCTGTTCCCTGCAGGACTACCTCTATCTCACTGTGTGCTTTTCCAACCATTGCATACTATTTAACAAATTCTTTATATTCAGTTCTCTCTGTTCAGACAACCAGTGTGAGTTCTGTTTTCCTGATAGGACTCGAACTGATACAGTCCTGATTCCTCCAAGTCCTCAGCTAAGTGTCAGAAGTTTCCAGTGGGACATACTGAAGCACCAATAAGACTTCGTTTGGGAGATATCGAGGAGGGGCCAGCCTGGGCTTCAGAAGCCAGGACTCTAAACTTCAGAGTGACACACGCTCAGGCCTAAAGCCAGGCTGGACCACACAGGAGAGAAGCAATGGAGACAGACGCCAACCCCAAAGACCAAAGAGGGCAAGGCAGCCAGCAGGACCACCAAGCCCAGGAGCCAGCAGGTGGGTCAGACACACCTCCCCAAGGCATCAGTGGTACAAGGCCCTTCTGCTCCCAGGTGCCAAGCTGACAGGGGAGGGGGAAACAGGAGACCAAAGAGACAAGAGCAACCCTCAGGGAAAGTTCAGATCCTTTCCAAACAAGAGTAAAGCCTTTAATGTAAGTTATTGTTTTGACATAATTTCAGATTAATATAAAAATATCAAAGAATAGGACAAAGAATTCCAAGATACCCTTCATCCATATTCTTCAAATGTTAACATTTTCCTACATTTCTTTCTTCTTCTTTCTCTATGTGTGCATGTATGCGTACAAGTGTGCGTTTGGGTTTGTTTGGGTTGTTGTTGTTTTTTTTAATGTTTAAAATGTAAACGGGGGAAGCGGCTGTGGCTCAATCAGTAGGGCTCCCGTTTGCCATGTGGGGGGCCCCGGGTTCGGTTCCTGGGGCCTCCTGGTGAGGGCAGGCCCGCCCGCACGGCGTGGTTGGCTGGCCCAGCGAGCACAAGCAGCAAGGGGGGGATAAATGAATAAATAAATAAAATCTTAAAAAATAAAATTTAAAAAAAAAAAAATGTAAACGGAGGGAAGCGGCTGTGGCTCAATCAGTAGGGCTCCCGTTTACCATATGGGAGGCCCCGGGTTCGGTTCCCGGGGCCTCCTGGTGAAGGCAAGCCCGCCTGCACGGTGTGGTTAGCTGACCCAGCGAGCGCAAGCAGCAAGAGGGGGATAAATGAATAAATAAATAAAATCTTTAAAAAAAAAAAAAAAATGTAAACGGGGAGCAGGTGTAGCTCAGTGGTTGAGCACCTGCTTCCCATGATAAGGTCGCAAATTCAATCCCCAGTACCACCTAAAAAATAATAAACTTAAAATTAAAATTAAAATAAGAAATAAAATTTATAGACACAGTGCCCCTCTATCCCTAAATACTTCAGTGTGTATTTCCTAAAACTAAGGACATCCTCCTACAGTACAATTATCAAAATTTGGAGATTAGCATTATCCATTACTATAATCTAATCCACAGACCTACTTCAGATGTTGCCATTTGTCCCCAAATGTTCTTTATAGCAAAAGAAAATGCAAGATCATGCATTGCATTCAATTATGATGAAGAGACTACATTTTAACTTAGAAGTAAATAAGGAGAGGAAAGTTGTGAGCAAATTGGATTCAGCTGCAGAGGAAATAAAGCTCTATCTCTGCACATCTGAGTCATTCAGTATAAATTCTGACCCTGCTACATGAAAAATTAATAATAAAAGCACTAATGATATAGTAATAATAGCTTAGGGCCCTCTCTGTCCTCCATCTTTATCATTCTGAGACATATTTGCATTCATTTGCTATCAGCCAGTTACGCATAAAAAAGGTTTTTACTGAGACAGTATAGCTCAGTGGGAAAGGCAGGAGTTTTGGAGGCAGACCACAGGGGAGCAAGGGGAGCATGGTGGGACCTGGCTCTGTGCTGACTGGTTCTGGGACCCTGGGCAAGTGCTTTTACCAGTTTGAGTCTTGTTCTGCTCATCTGTAAAATGGGGAAAATCTCAAGAAGGCACCTTGCTGGATTACTGAGATGACAGAATGAGATATGTGGAATGAACCTGGGTCACAGGAGATTCTCAAGAGAAGATTAATTTCTTTCCATCTACCCTTCTAAGTTAGGGTACGTGATTCTTCATTTCTGAGCCTCGGTTTCTTCATCTGCAAAACAAAACCAGCGGTCACCAGTTCCCGGTGTTGTGAAGAATGAGAAATGCAGGTGGGAGGGTGTGGTACTCTGAAAAGCCTGGTGCACTGGAGCCTTGGCAGAGTATGTGACTGGCAGAACAGTGGGAAAAACAGAAAGTGCATTGGAATTCTGGGGCCTGCCAAGAATGTGGACGAACTTGTTCCTTCTACTGTCCCCTGGGGCTCCAGACCTTCCCATCCTCTGCCTGGGTGAGTCTGACTCTGGGCTCATCCTGCCTGCCTTCTTCTAGAAAGCCCCTCAGTCACCTTGTTCTGGGCAAGTTGTTGGGCAGGAGAGGGCAGCTCCAGAGCTGACCCACTGCTGGGAAGAGAGGAAGGAGCCCCAGACCTGCGTTCCTGGCTGGCTTTCCCTGAAGCAGTCCCACCCACGGCTGCAGCCCTGCCTGTCTCCTCCCTGTCCCAGGCACATGCCAAGCTCACAGTCAGATCAGAAGAGCAGAGAGGCTTGGTGGCAAGGGCTCTGGCCATGGAGGAAGAAAGCCAACCATGGCATTCACAAGATCAAGAAAGGGTGGGAGCAAGCTCTCTTGGGGCAGGAGGCCCTTCAGCACCAGAGCCTCCCCCAGGAGCCAGTCAGGAGAGTGGCATGTCCCCACTGGGGGGTTCAGATACCCAGCCCCCTCCACCTCCTGCCTGTATGGCACTAGGGTGAGGGGCCAGGGAACCACACTCTGTGGCAAGCCTAGTGCCAAGCTTGTGACGATTTGCTTACATTATCTCATGGCAACCTCACAAGTCCTAGAGGTCTTGGGGCCACTGTCCTCATTTGATAAAGTTGAAAAACCAAGACTCAGAGAGTGAAGCTACAGGCGATAGCTGGTGTCATCTCAGAGATGGAAACCTGGATCTTCTTGACTCCAAAAAGCCCACGTGCATCAAGGTTGTTATGGGATGGAGGAAGGATCTGGAACTGGGTCTAGGGCCACCGCTACCTTTAAGAGCCAGTGCCTCTCTGTGTGCAGCCTTGCGGCCTCCCCAAGTCATTCACATATTTCTTTCCCTGGAGTGACACATTCTGGGGATCCCAGCAGTCAGGGACTGTCCACACTCCCAGCCCTTACCAAACATATCTGTAATCATATGTCATATTCCCCACCCCTCCTGACTCTGGGTTATTCCAGACACTGAGTCCAATTCCTCTATCTATCTGCCCACATACCGAGCAAATGCCAGAAATGTGGTCGAGACTTAATAGTTGTTAATGAAGTGAACATACTAATGACGTGGAGTTAAACATGCCTGTTTATCAGAGGAAGCATCTGAGACCCAAGGAAGGAGGAAAGGGAGGGACTTGCCCAAGGACCAAGTTAGCTGGTCCAATGCCCATCCTGGGTAGTTTCCCCTCTATTACTAATCTTGACTTGGGCCCAGGGTTTTGCCAAGTAGTGGGGCTGTGTCTGGGGAGCCCCATGGAAAACCGAAGACCCCATGTGGTCCCTCAAGCCTCTCCCCTATGTAAGATCAGAGACAAGGTAAGAGCAACCCAAAGGAGGCTGGGCAACCAGACCCGAAGACCCTCACCATAAAAGATGGGCCCAGACCCAGTTGCCTCTGAGGCTAGAATTTGCTGACCTGGAAAAAAGGAGAACAGTACAGTGAGAAAATTTTTGTTCCAACTAATAAAATATATAATACAAAGCTGGGCCAGTGTTTGGTGGATCCAGATGATCCTCTGACTTGAAGTAGTGGGAGACAATTCTGGGCTACAAGGAAAAGAAACACAAAGATTCACTGTTGCCTATTATATATTCATTTATTAAGTCATCCATTCACTCACTCATCAGTGTAAAGTTCATTCATTCCATATTACTTTCATGATTTCTGCCTTACCCATACACATTCTGTACTATCATTTACATCCATGTTTTCCTTTTTTGACTTGCTTATTTTATTAAATGAATTTAGCCTCAATCTAAAGCAATAATATAGTTAATTTAGATATAGCTATTACAATAACAGCAGGTTTGTCCACCTGTCACCTACTATCCTCTCCCATACCACTCTTGGGTATCTTGGGTTTTTGTTTTTGTTTTGTTACTCTTGGGTGTGTGTCTTCTCTCCTCTCTTAGTCTCTTTCTCTGCAACTGAGAGGTGGAGGACTTTTGGGTGCAATGATCTTCCAGTCCTGACATTCTAGAAGTCTATGATTCAAAGAGTCACACCCAGAGAAGGAAAGCACAAAGACAAGATAGAATCTATGGGAGAGGTAGCTGGTCAAAAGCAACAAGTTTATCTCTCTTGTTTCCAAGGCTGAGCAGTGACTCAGGAAGACAAGACAGGAAATTACTTGGCATTGGTCTGTAAATCACCCTTTAGGGACTAAGAAAAATAAGTAGGCAAGTCCCTGAGAATTTTAAGCAGCCCAAAGAGCAATATCTGCCCACACTTCACTAGACTCTTCCAGAATCTTCCAGAGTTTCTGGAGATGCTTGGATCCCAGACAGAGGCATTTTACCTCTGCAAAATCTTAGACCTAAGAAATGACTGGACAGAGAAATGACCCAAGGGTAGGCCAAACTGAAGTAGGCTCCTTCTTGGGTAGCTGCTCACCCCTCATCCCCTTTTCTGACTCCAACCCAGGGGTTTCTTGGGTCCACGTTTGTTCTTTGCATCCCAGCCCCTCCTTGTTCAACTGATTGAGCCAGAGGTGGAAAGCTGACTCCGAGGACCACCCACCCCCCACCCGCCCAGAGGCTAGCTTGGGTCAATCAGATTCCTGAAATTTGCAATTGGGACAAGGAGACACCGGTGGTTAGCTGCAGGTCCAGCTTGTGTAAGGCAATGTAGACTCGGTGCCAAGGTGACCTGTTTGGGACATTCATTGAGAGAGAAGGAAACCCGCATTCCAAGAGAAGCTGGGCACTCCCAGAGAGCTTGCAATCCTTTTGACTTACCAGTCCCTGGAGTGAGGTCCTTGTGTGACCTGCCTGCCTTTGAATTCCCTGAAATAGCCCCAAAGCCTTATATTACTCTTTTTTGCTCAAATGAGCTGGAGCGGCCTTCAGTTTCATGTAACCAAATCAATCACTGACACAGTGAAGCCCATCCTTCAGAGTCTCCCAAATTAGACTTGGCAAGCCAGGGTGGCAGGAAAGATAATAAGGACACCTCCTTAATTTTGATCAGTGTTTTGTTATAATTTTAAAAGGGCTTGACACAGGAATCAGCATTCCCAGCCTGGGGTGACTTGGCCCAGTCCTGTTCATGCTCAAGGCTCCTTGCAAGGGCTACCTCTTCTGAGGGCACACGTGGCTATGGAGGCCACTTATCCACCACTTAGCAGCTGTGTGACGGTGGGCAAGTCACCGAGCCCTGCTGCCTGGCTTCTACAGGCAGGAAGACAGCACAGCGAGGACCCTGGAACCAACTCCTGCTCTTCCCCACCCTGACTGATGAGCTTGGGAAAGGAAAGTCGCTTCTAAAAGCCTGCCTCAGTGTCTCATCCACGAAATGGGCCTAATAAAGCCTGTTTTAAATGGTTATTTTAAGGATTGAATGGAGTATGTGAAGTGTTTAGCACAATGTCAAGTACATAGTAAAAGTACTTTATCAGTGGTAGCCATACTAAAAATGTATAATGTAAGTACCTGAAATGTGGCTTGACACATAATTACAGATTTTAAAAATTAAGCCTTATAAATGTACACACTGAAAGCTAGAATGGGTCAGAGCAGAAAGTGTGACTACGCTTGGCTCAGCAGGATCACTTGTAAAACAGGCAAAGGGATCTTCACTGACAGCAAACTTTTATTTCTTTATTTGTTTTGTAAATCTGAGTAAGGCAGTCTTTTTTTTTTTTTTAAGATTTATTTATTATCCCCCCCACCCCCCCACCCCATCATTGTTTTTGCACTCACTGTCTGCTCTCTGTGTGTTCTTCTGTGTCTGCTTGTGTTCTTTTTAGGCAGTACCAGGAACCTGTCCTGGGACATTCCAGAGTGGAAGAGAGGCGCTCCATCTCTTGCGCCACCTCAGCAACCTGGTCTGCTGCGTCTCTCATTGTCTCTCCTCTGTGTCTCTTTTCGTTGCGTCATCTTGCTGCGCCAGCTCTCTGCACAGGCCAGCACTCCACATGGGAGCTCTCCACTCAGGCCAGCTCGCCTCCACCAGGAGGCCCTGGGAATCCAGCGCTGGGCCTCCTATACTTTGAGTCGATAACAGCCACCACAAAGTTAGCGTGATCTCGGGCCATACTGAGCAAAGTATTGTCCCTAGAAGATGGGAGATGTCACTCCTCTTCCCACTAGCCCTGATCAGACAGCACTCAGATGTGGGAAGGGAGTAGGGCCTGGGAAGAGGCTATGACCTTTCAATTTTCCAGGAAAAAAATAAAAGTTCTTTCTCAGCAAGTGTGATATATATAGATAGAGAGAGGGAGAGTGAGGCAGACAGACAGAGACAGAGAGAGAGACAGAGACAAAGAGAGAGACAGAGAGATATTTCTCTTTTTACCCCCTTTATCAGTTTTATCTTTGTCTTGGAGTAGTTAGAGTAAGCTATAGTAATCAAGACAGTGAGGGATTTGTATGAAGATAGACAAGTAGTCAACAGAGCAGAACTGAGACTCCAGAAATAGACACATGCAAAGACAACTGATTTTTGACAAAAGTACAAATGCAGTTCAGTGGTGAGAGGACAGTCTTTTCAACAAATACAGCTGGAACAATTGGTCATCCATATGAAAAAAAAATAAAATAAAATGAACATAAAACCTTTTCCTTGCATCACATATAAGCATTAACTCAGAATGGTTTCATAGGACTGAATATAAAACCTAAATCTATAAAATGTATAGAGAAAACATAGGAGGAAATTTTTGTGACCTTGGATTAGGCAAAAATTTCTTAGATACACCACCAAAAACACAAACCATAGAAGGGAAAAAATTGATAAATTTGACTTCATAAAAACTTCTCTTTGAAAAATGCTGTTAAGAGAATGAGAGGAAAGTCTACAGACTGGAAGAAAACATTTGCAAATGGCATATCTGATAAAGGACTTGTAACAAAAAAAATATAAAGTACTTTCAAAACTCAACAATTAGAAAATAAATAACCCACTTAAAAGTGGGCAAAGAGGAAAGGATATAGTTCAGTGGTTGAGTGCCTGTTTCCCATGTATGAGGTCTTGGGTTCAATCTCCAATACCTCCTAAAAAAAAAAAAAGTCAGCAAAAGATCTGAACAGATACTTCATCAAAGAAGATATATGAATGACAAATAAGTACATGAAAAGATGCTCAGCATCATTAATCACTGGGGAAATGCAAATTAAAACCATAATGAGGTACCACTATACACATATTAAAGTGTAAAAACTAAAAAGACAAACCATACCAAGTGTTGGTGAGGATGTGAAGGAACTGAAATACTCACACATCACTAGTGGGAATGTCATCTGGTACAACCACTTTGAAAAACATTTGGCAATTTCTTTAAAAATTAAACATACACCTACCACATGTCCTTGTCATCCCATACTCAAGAGAAGTGAAAGCATATGTCCATACAATGACTTGCACATGAATATTCAGAGCAGCTTTACTGGGAATAGCCAAAAACTGGAAACAGCTCACTGTCCATTACCAGATGAATGGCTCTACAAATTCCGGTATATTCAAATAATCGATACTACTCAACGATGAAAAATGGACTATTGATAAATGCAACAAGATTGATAAATCTCAAAATAATTATGCTGAGTGAAAGAAGCCAGACTACAAGAGCACATACTGAAAGGTTCATTTATATAACAGTCTCATCACTTCTTGGCATTTTGGCTAAGATCAAGTGTATATAGCAGTCTCAGAAATGGAAACTAATCTATAGGGACAGAAAGCAGATCAGCGGTTGCCTGGGGGCAGGGAGAAGGGGCTAGAAAGAAGGATTACAAAGGGGTATGAGGAAACATTTGGGGGTGATGGATATGTTCATTATCTTGATAGTGGTGATGGCTTCACAGGTGTATACACATATCAAAATTTATAAAATTCTGCACATTAAATATGTGAACTTTAATATATGTCAGTATAATACCTCAGTGAAGCTGGTTTTTTAGTTTTTATTTATTTTTTTTTTTTTTTTAAGATTTTTATTTATTTATTCATTTATCCCCCCCTTGCTGCTTGTGCTCGCTGGGTCAGCTAACCACGCCGTGCAGGTGGGCTTGCCTTCACCAGGAGGCCCTGGGAACCGAACCCGGGGCCTCCCATATGGTAAACGGGAGCCCTACTGATTGAGCCACAGCCGCTTCCCTATTTATTTATTTTTAAAGCAGCTTTACTGAGATATATTCACATACCATACAATCTATCCAAAGTATACAATCAGTGGCTTTTATTATAATCACAGTGTTATGCATTTATCACCACAAAAAATTTAGAACAATTTCATTACTCCAAAGAGAAAAACTCCACACCCCTTAGCAGTCACCTTTCAATCCCTCTATCCTTCCCCAGCCCTACATAACCACTAATCTAATTCCATCTCTACAAATTGATTTATATTTATATTTTATATAAATGGAATCATACAACATGTAGTACTTTGTGTCTGGTTTCTTTCATTTAGCATAATGATTGTTTTGTTGTTGTTTGTTTTTTTGCCTGATAACATCTTGTAATATTAACATACCTTTGTTCAGTTTCAAAGAAAACGTCTTTATATGCAATATCACCCATATTCATAGTTCACACGAGGTTTCACTATGCTATACAGTCCCATGTTACGGTTTTTAGCTTTCTTTCTAGGTCATATACATGACCTTAGACTTTCCCTTTCAACCAATGTCATACCCATACAATAGCACTGCTAGTTACAAACACTATGTTGTGCTTTCACCATTTCTATTCATTTCCAAAGACTAAACAAACAACCTTTTTACCAATTCTGCACAGGTGAATCCTCAGCTTTCCATTCTCTAACCTCATTCTATTTTCTGGTGACCCATATTCAGGTTTTTAACTCCATGAGTTTATACAATATATTTAGTTCCTAATAGCATAATCATACAGTATTTGTCCTTTTGTGTCTGGCTTGCTTCACTCAACATACTGTCCTCCAGGTTCTACCATGTTGTCATATGCTTTACGACGTCATTTTTTCTTACAGCTGCCTAATATTCCATCGTGTGAATAGACCACAGTTTGTTTATCCATTCATCTGTTGATGGACACCTGGGTTGTTTCCAGCTTTTGGCAATGGTGAATAATGTTGCTATGAACATCGGTGTGCAGATATTTGTTCGTGTCACTGCTCTCAGTTCTTCTGGGTGTATACCCAGTAGTGGTATTGCAAGGTCACGTGGCAAATCTATATTCAACTTCTTTAGGAACCTCCAAACAGTCCACCACAGTGGCTGCACCATTCTGTATTCCCATCAAAAGTGAAAAAGTGTTCCTTTATCTCCACAGCCTCTCCAAAATTTGTAATTTTCTGTCTTTTTAATAGTGGCCATTCTAGTAGGTGTGAAATGATATCTCATCATTGTAGCTTTGATTTGCATTTCCCTAATCACCAGTGATGTTGAACATTTTTTCATGCATTTTTTTAGCCATTTGTATTTCTTCTTTGCACAAATGTCTATTCAAGTCTTTTGCCCACTTTTTAATCAGGTTGTTTGTCTTTTTATTGTTGAGTTGTAGCATCTCTTTATATATCATTGCTAATAAACCCCTATCGGATATATGCTTTCCACATATTGTTTGCATTAAGTTGGCTGTCCTTTCACCCTTTTTGACAAAGTCCTTTGATGTGCAAAAGTGTTTAATATTGAGGAGTCCCATTTATCTATTTTTACTTTTGTTGCTTATGCTCTGGGTGTAAGATCCAAGAAACCACCAACTACCACAAGATCTTGAAGATGTTTCCCTACATTTTCCTATTGTAGTTTTATGGTCCTGCCTTTTATAATTAGGTCTTTGATCCATTTTGAGTTGATTCTTGTATAGCAGAGGCTCTTAAAGGGTCCGTGAGCTTGAATTTAAATTAAAAAAAAAACATTACTCCTGTGGGGACGTTGTTGGTGTGGGTGTGATATATTTATTAAATAATACACATTACAGTGTAGACCTAGTAAGGGGTCCGTGGTTTTCATCTGAATGGCAAAGAGGTCCATGGAACAAAAAAGGTTAAGAACCCCTGTTGAATAGGGAGTGAGATAGGGGTCCTCTTTCTTTCTTCTGGTTATGGATATCCAGTTCTCCCAACACCATTTTGTTGAAGAAACTGTTATGTCAGTTTCTGCCTGCATGGTCTTGGTAGGTTTGTCAAAAACCAGTTGGCCATAGAGGTAAGTGTTTATTTCTGGACTCTCAATTCTATTCCACTGACCGATGTGTCTGTCTTTATGACAATACCATATTTTTTTTTTTTTTTAAAGATTTTATTTATTTATTCATTTATCCCCCCCTTGCTGCTTGTGCTCGCTGGGTCAGCTAACCACGCCACGCGGGCGGGCTTGCCTTCACCAGGAGGCCCCGGGAACCGAACCCGGGGCCTCCCGTATGGTAAACGGGAGCCCTACTGATTGAGCCACAGCCGCTTCCCAATATCATATTATTTTGACCACTGTAGCTTTGTAGTATGTTTCAAGATCAGACAGTGAAAGTCCTCCCACATCACTCTTCTTTTTTAGACTGCTTTTGGCTATTCAGGTGCAATTTCCCTTCCAAATAAATTTGGTAATTGCCTTTTCTATTTCTGTAAAGTAGGCTGTTGGAATTTTGATAGGTATTGCACTGAATCTATAAGTCAGTTTGGGTAGGACTGACATCTTCACGAAATTTAGTTTTCCAATCCATGAACATAGAATGTCTTTCCATTTGTTTAGGTCTTCTTTGATTTCTTTTAGCATTGTTTTTGTAGTTTTCTGCATATAGATCCTGAACTTATTTGCTTAAATTGATTCGTATGTATTTGTGTCCTTTTGTTGCTGTTGTAAATGGATTTTCCCCCTGATTTCCTCCTCAGATTGTTCAATACTAGTGTACAGAAACATTACTGATTTTTGCATGTTGAGCTTGTATCCTGCCACTTTGCTGTACTTGTTTATTAGCTCAAGTAGCTTTGTCATAGACATTTCAGAATTTTCTAAATATGGGATCATGTCATCCGTGAATAGTGAGAGTTTTCCTTCCCCTTTTCCTATTTAGATGCCTTTTTTTTTCCCTTGTCTAATTGCTGTAGCTAGAACTTTTAGCACAATATTGAATAACAGTGGTGACACTGGGCATTCTTGTCTTGTTCCTGATCTTAGAGGGAAAGCTTTCAACCTTTCTCCATTGTGATTTTAGCTGTGGATTTTTCATATATGCCTTTTACCATATTGAGGAATTGTCCTTCTATTTCTATCTTTTGAAGTGTTTTTATCAAGAAAGGATGCTGGATTTTGTCAACTGCCTTTTCTGCATTGATTGAGATGATCATGTGCTTTTTTCCTTCAATTTGTTAATGTGATATGTTTTGTTAATTGACTTTCTCATGTTGAACCATAACATTCCTGGTATGTTATACCAGGAATAAATCCCATTTGATCTTAGTGTATAATTTTTTTTGATATGCTGTTGGATTCTATTTGCAAGTATTTTGTTGAGAATGTTTGCATCTGTGTTCATCAGAGAGATTAATCTGTAATTTTCTTTTCTTGTAGTATCTATCTTTGGCTGTGGTATTGGGTGTTGTTGGCTTCATAAAACGTGTTGGGTAATTTTTCCTCCTCTTCAATTTTTTGGAAGAGTTTAAACAGGATTGGTGTAAATTCTTCATGAAACACTTGGTAAAATTCACCTGTGAAACCATCTGGTCCTGGACTTTTCTTCTTTGGGAAATGTTTGATGACTGATTCAATCACTTTAAATGTGATTGGTTTAATGCATTATTGTATTTCTTGTAGCGTCAATGTAGGTTGTTTATGTGTTTGTAGGAATTTGTCCATTTCATCTAGGTTGTCAAGTTTGTTGGCATACAGTTTCTTATATTATCCTCTTTTTCAAAAAGATTTATTTACTTATTTCTCCCAGCCCCTCATTGTTTTGCACTCACTGGCTGCTCTCTGTGTTCTTCTGTGTCTACTTGTCTTCTCTTTAGGCAGCACCAGAAGATCCTGGGATCTTCCGGAGTGGGAGAGAGGCAATCAATCTCCTATGCCACCTCAGCTCCCAGGTCTGCTGCATCTCAGTGTCTCTCCTCTGTGTCTCTTTTTATTGTGTCATCTTGCTGCACCAGCTCAGGCCAGCATTCCGCATGGGCCAACTCTCCACTCAGGCCAGCTTGCCATGTGGGCCAGCTTGCCTTTCACCAGGAGGCCCCAGGAATTAAAACCTGGGAATCCCAGGGGGTTCTGTGTAATATTTTTGGTAATCTAAGCACCTCTTAAAATATATTTATATATATATAAATAACATTTTTATAAACAAATGCACATATATGCATATATATTTATATATCATTTTACAAATAGTGGTATGTATTGTGAAAATTTTGATTTTTACCCACAATAAAAAATAAATAAATTAAAAAAAAAAAAAAAAAAAACCTGGATCTCCTTCCTATATGGTAGACGGGAGCCCAATCACTTGAGCCACATCTGTTTCCCAGTTTCTTATAATATCCTCTTATGGTCATTTTTATTTCTGTAGAATCAGTCATAACTTCCCCCTTTCATTTCTGATTTTATTTATTTGCATCTTCTCTCTTTTTTTCTTTGTTAATCTGCCTAAGGGTTTGTCAATTTTATTGACCTACTCAAAGAATCAGCTTTTGTTTTTGTTGATTTTCTCTATTGCTTTTTTTGTTCTCAATTTCATTTATTTCTGCTCTAATCTTATTTCTTTCCTTCTGCTTTCTTTGGGAATGGTGTGCTGTTCTTTTTCTAGTTTCTCCAGTTTTTCAGCTAGATCTTTGATTTTAGCTCTTTCTTCTTTTTTAATATAGGCATTTAGGGCTATATATTTCCCTCTCAGCACTGACCTCTTTGTATCCCATAAGTTTTGATATGTTGTGTTCTTGTTTTCATTCATCTCAATATATTTACTAAATTCATGTACAATTTCTTCTTTGACCCACTGATTGTTTAGGAGTATGTTGTGTAGCCTCCACACAAGTGAGAATTTTCCCCTTTCCTATCTATTATTGATTTCAAGTTTCATTCTATTATGATCTGAGAAAGTGCTTTGTATAATTTCAGTTTTGTTTTTTTTAATTTCTTGAGACCTGCTTTGTGACCTAACATGTGGTCTATCCAGGAGAAAGATCCATGAGCAGTTGAGAAGAATGTATAACTTGCTGATTTTGGATGCAACATTCTATCTCTGGTAGGTCTACCTCATTTATTATATTGTTCAGTCTCTGTTTCCTTGTTGATCTTCTGTCTAGTTGTTTTATCTAATGATGTGAGTGGGGTGTTGAAGTCTCCAACTACTATTGTAGAGATGTCTATTTCTCCCTTCAGTTTTGCCAGACTTTGCCTCATGTATTTTGGGGCTCCCTGGTTAGGTGCATAGATATTTATGACTGTTATTTCTTCCTAGTGGATTGTCCCTTTTATTAACATATAATGTCCTTCTGTATCTCATAACTTTTTTGCATTTAAAGTCTGTTTTGTCTGATATTAGTATAGCTACCTGTAGCAGTTTGATATCATTGATGGATTCCAAAAAGAAATATTGGATTATGTTTGTGAACTAGTCTTTTCCTCTAGGCATATTAGATTATATTAGATTCAGAGGCTTACTTGATTAAATGAGGATTAAGGCTTTGATTGGGCCACATCAGTAGGAAGTTGATTCCCCACCCCCTTAGTAGGCGGGGACTCACAGAAAAACCATACTACAGAGAAGGGGGGTTGGAGTTTTAATGCTGGAGCCCTGGGAAGTAAGCACACAGAGGAGCAGAGCAGCTGAGCCTGGAGAGAATCAGGCTGAGGAGAGAGACAGAGCCAGTTGCCTGATAGTCTACAGCTGGTCTTGTGGAGACAGCAGGGTAGCTAAGCCTGAAGAGAAACAAGCCCCAGGAAGAGAGGAACCCAGGAAGCCTGAACTCTTGGCGGACATCAGCAGCCATCTTGCTCTAACACATGGCAACAGACTTTGGTGAGGGAAGTAACTTATGCTCTATGGCCTGGTAACTGTAAGCTTCTACCCCAAATAAATACCTTTTATAAAAGCCAACAGATTTCTAGTATTTTGCATCAGCACCCCTTCAGCTGACTAATACAGAATTTGGTACCAGAGAGTGGGGAAGTGCTTTTGCAATTACCAAAATGCTAGAACAGTTTTATCAACGGTAAGCAGTATTTTTTTGGAGGAATTGTGAGAAACTTGATAGAAAAGGCCAAGATTGCTTTGCAGAGACTGTTGGTAGGGATATGGACACTAAAGAGACTTTTTATGAGCCTTAGAAGTAAATGATGAAACTATTATCAGAAACTGGAGGAAAGGCAATCTTTGCTTTTACATTACAGAGAACTTAGCAAGATTAACTCCTGGTGTTTTATGGAAGGCGGAATTTGAAAATGGCAAGCCTGCACATTTAGCTGAAGAATTTTCCAAAGTAAACTTGGAGAATGAGGCTTGGCTTCTCCTTGAAGCTTATAGCAAAATGCTAGATGAGCGAGATAAGCTGAGAACTGAACTATTGGACACAAAGAAAACAGAAACTGATTCTGGAACTTCCAAGTCTCTGGAAATGAAGCTCCCAGATGATAGTGCCCTATCTGAGGACTTAACTAAACTTGGAACTTGTAAATCAAAGATGCAGTTATCTTGAAAAGACTTGTGGAAAGTCTTACTGTCTGATGGCTTGGACCCCTGCTTCCTGCATGCTAAACCAACAAATTTTTTGAGAAAGCTGTGTGAACAAAACCACTGTCAGCTTGGACAAAAAAAGGACATTGAAAGGAGAGATTGAAGGAGAAACAGCTTTAAGAGGAAAATCGTGGAAGCTGAGATCTGGAATTAAAACACCTCCTCCAGCCAAGAGAGGAATCCCACCCATGTGTACAGAGAGGGTAATTTTGCCCCAGCAGTTGAAGAGCATGGTTGTTCCTGCCCAATATACGGGGAGAGTTTTGCTACCCCAGGGTACAGAGAGGATGGAGCACATTTCTCAAGGATTAGGGTGGTTAAGGTCAGCACCCCATATGTCTGAGAGGGGTGGGCCTGTCCCCCATGGATTAGGGAAG
The DNA here is from genome assembly GCA_026826555.1 of Tolypeutes matacus. Lineage (NCBI taxonomy): Eukaryota > Metazoa > Chordata > Mammalia > Cingulata > Chlamyphoridae > Tolypeutes > Tolypeutes matacus. Next base: position 34,632,740 of record JAKSZT010053883.1, on the reverse strand, counting down.
GTCAGGTGGTCAACTCGTTGCTCTTAGATGGTTGAACCTGTATGCCAAAGGTTAGGGGGAATGTTGTCTTCATGCCACTGTACTGGGGGGGCTAAAACTCTAACCCAAAGTTTGGATAAAGTATGGCAATCACCCAACATTCTTGAAGGGTGAGGTCTGGAGCTTGGTTGATGCCCAGATGCTTGATGAGGGTGGAACCAAGGAAATGGCCATTGGGCAAGCCTGTGGAAAGGATGGGTCCCCATGTGGCCCCAAGGAGAAGAAACCATCTTCTTACAAATGACTCTTAGACTTTGAAATCGAATAGAAGATGCCCTGCAGGTTTACTGAACTATAGAGGATCCTTGACTCATGTTTCCCTCCCAATTTCTCCTTATTGTAATGAAAATATTTATCCTTTGTCTGTCCATTTGTGTACTGGAAGCAGATAAATTGTATTTAAGTTTCAGAGGTCTACAGCAGATGGGACTTTGCACCAAGACAAAGTGTATTTCTTTAAACTGATTATGATATGATTTTGTACTTAGTATTGTTACTGAAATAAGGTGTTTTGAATATTGTAATGTCTTTTTGGAATTCTGAAGGTGGAGTGTAGCAGTTTGGCATTATTTATGAATTCCAAAAATAGATATTGTATTATGTTTGTAAACTGGTCTGTTCCTCTGGGTGTGATTAAAGTATGATTAGGGCTTTTGTTTGGGCCACATCGGTAGGGCATTGAGTCCTCACTCCTTGGTGGGTGGGGACTCACAGATAAAAGACATGGCAAAGGACAGAGTTGGAGTTCTGATGCTGAGTTTTGAGCTGGATCTCGAGAAGTGAACACACAGGAGAAGAACACAGAGGAATAGAGATGGCTCTTAGACATAACAGAAGCCCAGGGAGAGAGACAAGCCATTTGCCTGATAGTCTACAGCTGGCCTTGTGGAGAAAACAGAGGCGCTGAGCCCAGAGAGAAATGAGCCTAGGAAGAGAGGAACCCAGGAAGCCTGAACCCTGGCAGACCTCAGCAGCCATCTTGTTCTAACACATGGCAATAGACTTTGATGAGGGAAGTAACTTATGGTTTATGGCCTGATAATTGTAAGCTTCTTCCCCAAATAAATACCCTTTATAAGAGCCAACAGATTTTTGGTATTTTGCATCAGCACCCCTTTGGCTGAATAAATACCCCTGATTTTTTTGCTTATTATTTTTGTGGAGTATCTTTTTCTAACCTTTCACTTTCAGCCGGTTTGTATCCCTGGGTCTAGGTAAGTCTCTTGTAGGCAGCATATGGATGGCTCATGTTTTTTGATCCATTCTGTCAGACTATATCTTTTGATTGGGGAGTTTAATACATTCATATTCAAAGATATTACTGTAAATGCATTATTTACTTCCACCATTTTATTCTTTGGTTTTCTTATGTCATATCTTATTTTTGTCTATCTTTTCACTCTTTTGGTTATCTTTTCTGCCAGATTTGCCTTCTACATCTCCTCCAAGCCTCTCTCCCCTGTCTTTTTCTTTCAAGCTATAAGATTCCCTATAATACTTCCTGAAAAGATGGACTCTTTTTTTTTTTTTTTTTTTTTTTATGAACTCTCTTAGTTTCTGTTTATTTGTGAATACTTTAAACTCACCTTCATATTTGAAGGACAATTTTGCCAGGTAAAGAATTTTTGGTTGCAATTTTTATCTTTTAGTACCCTAATTATATCATACCACTGTCTTCTCACCTACATGGTTTCTGATGGTCAGAAATCCACACTAAGTCTTACTGGGTGTCCCTTATATATTCTTCCTTGGTGCTCTCAGAATTTTCTCTTTATCTTTGACACTTGACATTCTGGTCTTGGAATAGGTCTATTCACATTTATTCTGATTAGGGTACACTGTGCTTCTTAGACATGTAAGTTCATTTCTTTCATGAGAGTTGGGAAATTTTCAGCCATTATTTCCTCAAATATTCTTTCTACCCCTTTTCCCTTCTCTTCTCCTTCTGGAACTCCTATGACATGTTATGTTATTATGTTTCATGATATCATTCATCTCCCTGCTCAATTTTTTCCTTTCTTTTCTCTCTCTGTTCTTCTCTCTCTTCAATTTCATCTGTCTCCTGTATCACTTATTCTTCTATCATTTCAAGTCCACTGTGTATGCCTCTAATATGTTTTTTATCTCACCTATTGTGTTTTATTCCCATAAGTTCTGTTTTTTTTCTATTCAAGTTTTCAAATTCTTCTTTGTGCTCACTCAGTGCCTTTATCTCTTTAGCCATATTGTCTTTCAATTTGTTAATTTGGTTTTGGAAATTTGTATGAATTTCATTAGTTATTTGTCTCAAATCCTGTGTCTTATCTGGGGTTTTTGATTTATTCCTTTGCTTGGGCCATTCCTTCCATTTTCTTAGTATGGCTCGTAATTTTTTGCTGATGTCTAGGCATCTGATTATAATGGTGAGTTTACTTCATGCTCAATTTATTTCTCTGTCATAGAGATTTAGTGGTGGGAGGCTGTGTGTTACTGCCATTCTTTGATTCTTGATTCACCCTATTCTAGGTCTTTAGGATTGCCCCTGTTAGTTGCTCAAATCGGGCCCTGGACCCATTAATGGGTTGCAGACCCAAGTGAAGCTGTTTTTTTTTTAAATAAAAAACCAAGGTGTCTTCCCTGTGACTCTTCTCTCTGGAACTTGCCACAAGATCCATACGCATCCTAATCTACCAGTCTCATTGCATACCACTGTGTCTGCTGGGTGAAAAGGCCCAAGTGGCTGAGCTGCCATCACTGCAGGCTGTACCACCTGGGGCCTCCTCTTCCTCTAAGTTCCACTCCAAATGGAAGCCTCATGGATAACTTGGTCAATGGGAAGAAATAACATACCCAGTCGTGGAATATCTTATCCCCAAATTCCATAGGCTCACCCAATGTTGTGCTTCTTTACTGTGGTAAGGGGTGTAAGGTACAGCAACTTGTCTTTCACTTTGGAGGGGATAACATAACCACTGGACCTCCAGAAACATCGCTGAGGTACCAGTTCCCAAATTTTTGTGAGATTTACCTTCTAGTTCCAACATGCATTTGTCTCACCAGGGGATTTAGGGTATGGGCTACTTCCTGCTCACCAAGTCTTAACAGCATGATGTCATCAAAGCAGTGGGTCAGCATGATATCCTATGGTGTGGTGAGAAGACCAGGCTGCCTCATGCTGACCTGAGGGCTACGATGCCACTGGGTCTCCAGAGACTAGTGTTAAGCCCCGGTTAAGGTCCCCCAAAGTTCTGGATATCTCCCTTTCCTCTGAGCACATTCACCCTGGTAAATTGTCACAGTTCCCTTTGGGGATGGCTAGAAAGAAGATAACAGTAGGTGATTATCATGTTATTGTAGGGTCCACCCTCAAGAATACTGGGCCTCTCCCTGATTCAAGGTACTTCTGCTCTGTAACTGATTTAATTCTAGAAATTCAGTGAAGGGCTTTGATTTTTATTGAGGTGATCCAGAATTGCACAGAGCTTAATGAACAGAAGTAGGCCAGAGTCCGTTTAACAACTATATTAGTTGTTATATCTGTTTCCTAGGGCTGCCATAACAAACTACCATAAACCAGGTGTCTTAAAATAACAGAATGTATTCCCCCACAGTTCTGGAGATGAGAAGTGTGAAATCAAGGTGTCAGCAGGGCCACGCTCCCTCTGAAGTCTCTGGGGAAGAATCCTTCCTTGCCTATTCCCAGCTTCTAGTGGTTGCTGACAATCATTGGCATTCCTTGGCTTGCAGCCACATCACTCCAATCTCTGCTTCCATCCTCAATGACCTTCTTTCCTCTGTGTGTGTGTCCCCTCTTTGTCTCTGTGTCTCTTTCTCTTTTTAGGAAAAGCAGTCATTGGATTTAGGGCCTACCCTAATCCAGCATGACCTCTTCTTAGCTTTATTACATCTGCAAAGACCCTAATTGTAAATTAGGTCACATTCACAGACACCAGTGGCATATTTCTTGTGAGAATACAAGTCAACTCACAGCCACAACCATCTCTTTTATAGCACTTACTATGTGCCAGTCACACTTAATAAGCCCTTTACACATATTAGTTCATTTGAGACTCATAACAAAGTGTAATTATTGAAGAAAATGAATGGAATGGGACAGAGAAACATGGGATGGACTAGAGCAGAAGGAATTAACAGAGAAAAATTGGTTTGAACACACAACACAAATCAGTGAACTTCAAAGTCAGCTCAGGTAGAGGCCTGGACCACTGCCCTTAGGTGGAGTGAAGGTGAACTTGACTGAGCTCAGTGTGGGTGGAGCACAGACATCAAAGCAGTTATAGGAAAGCTCATCACGTGCACCAAGCAAATGACCCCCTGCTGGCAGGGCAGGGCTCTGGAGGAGAAGAACAAGGGTCTGTCCTAGACAATTACCAAGCTAGAGATGATGGGGTAGGGTGTGGTGGGGACAGGGTGGTGGAATGAGGGAAGGGGAGAGAGGAGCTGAGGTAGGGATGAGAGAGAGGAAGAGGGAAGAGGGAGGAGGTAAAGGAGAGAGGGAAGCCCAGCTGCCCACCCTGCACCCTTGGAAGGAGGAGACTACCAACATTTGAGCCTTCTCATTGGCTCTAATAGAGAAACTTCCAAGCTCCATCCCCTCAAGCCTGCTGCCCCCGGGAAAGGTAAGGGCAGTACACCCTTCACTGGGTCTCTGCCCTAAGCCGGCAAGGTCCTAAGCACTTTGTGGACATTGCCTCTTGCCATCTGCTCAACCACCCTGCAAGGAGCAGGAATTGCTCCCCCATTTTACAGATGAGAAACCTGAGGCTCAGGGAGAAGAGACCTGCCTAGAGTCCCACAGCTGGTAAGTCAGGGTTAGGCCAACAACACTGGTCTCCTAAATTAAAGTCCTGAGTGCTGCCAGCTGCTCCCCAATTCCCCACCCTCCACCCCACCCCCTCCAGAATCTGCAGTTCAGAGAGGTGAGCTCTTGCAGGTGACAGTCTGTGTAGTGCCAGGGCTGGGAGTCATCGGAAACCTCATCCATTGGAGGAATTTCCCTCCCTAGAATGGGTCACCTATCTTAAATTCACCAAGTTACAGAGCTCTTGAAACACCTTTGTAAATTAAATGCGGTGAATTGAACAAGCAACAATTTATAGGCAGGAGAGTTATTCCAAGAGACAGAGGCAGAATTAGATATTGGATTATGTTTGTAATCTGGTCTGTCTCTCTGGACATATTAGATTATATTGGACACAGAGGTTTCACTTTTACTTGATTAAATAATAATTAAGACTTTGATTGGGCCATGTCAGTAGGACGTTGCATCCCCCCCTGCCCTTGGTGGATGGGGACTCATAGAGAAACCCCACCACAGAGAAGGGAGGTTGGAGTTTTGAGCTAGAGCCTGGGAAGCAAGCACACAGAGGAGCAGAGCAGCTGAGCCAGGGGAGAATCAAGCCCTGGGGAGAGAGACAGAGTCAGTTGCCTGATAGTCTACAGCTGGCCTTGTGGAGAGAGCAGGGCGGCTGAACCCGAAGAGAAACAAGAGAGGAACCCAGGAAGCCTGAACTCTTGGCAGATGTCGGCAGCCATCTTGCTCCAACACATGGCAACAGACTTTGGTGAGGGAAGTAACTTATGCTTTATGGCCTGCTGACTGTAAGCTTCTACCCCAAATAAATACCCTTTATAAAAGCCAACAGATTTCTGGTATTTTGCATCAGCACCCCTTTGGCTGACTAATACACCTGGCCTCAAAGTTCACACAGCTTCACCTCTGGAGCATTGAGGACATTTCCTGTTTCTGAACTGATGCTTATTGGGCATTTACCCCACACCAGATATCCACTACAGATTCTGTAGACCTTATCTTGTGAACTCTTCTCAATGGCCCTGTCATGCCCAGAAACCAGGAAAATTCACAGGACAGTGAAGTAAAACTCTGAAGCCAATTCCCTGATTTCTCAGGGGATCATCCCTTCCCTATTGTCCCAAACCTCAGACACCTTTCCCTAGACTTGGGAAATGAAATCTGGGAGTTCCTTAACAGATAGTGGAATTACAGCAAAGAAAAGGGTCACCTCGAGGGAAATGTGTCCCCTTCCTCAGAAGGCAACTCCTTTGCCCTGAGTCCTTGCAGCCCCCAGCACTTCCCCAAGAGGCTCCTGTCCCTCTCATGAGCCAACTTATATCCTCCCTGCCCTAGTGGGCCCCTCCCTTGGAAGCTTCTTTGTCAAGGCTTTACCCTGTTTTGCTAAATATTGAGTTAGTACAGAAAAACATTTTTGTAATATGCATGCATGTTAAAATGAACAACCAAAAAATGAACACCTAAGTTTCTCTGTACCCTGCACCCCATCCCAGCCTAGCCATTTTGTCCCACCTGTGTGTCTGCCCTGTCTCCTTCCCTCCCTTCCAAAGAAACCACTCTCCTGAATTATATGTCTATATTCCCTTATTTTTCTTTATTACTTGCCCATATATCCCTAAACAAGAAACTATTTAGTTTTGCATATTTGTGTACTGTGTATAGGAATTATTCTGAATGTATTCGGCTGTGAATTGCTTTATTTGTCCAGCATTATATTTCTTAGATTCCGGTATGCAATTAGCTGTAAGTCATTCGTTTTCACTGCTGTGTAATACTCCACAGTAGAATATACCACAATCACTTATACATTCTTTTTTGTTTGTTGTTTTTGTTGTCATTTTAAAAACAATTTATTGAAGTATATTATTCATACATGAACATACGTAAACAATAAGTGTTCAATAAACATTGTGAACTTTCAAAACAAACATACAATAACATACGGGGCTCCCACACATCACCCCACCACAAATACTTTGCATTGTGGTGAAACATTTGTTAACAAATTATGAAAGAGCATCGTCAAAGTACTACTACTAACTATAGTCCATATCTTACTCCCTTATACATTTTTTTAAAAGATTTGTTTATTTATTTATTTACTTTTATCCATTTCTCCCCCTCTCCCCCATTTTTGCTGTTTTTGTGTCCATTCACTGGGCGATTCTCTGTGTCCATTTCCCACCCTCTCTTTTCATCCTTCTCCTCCTGTCTTCCCCAGGATTCGATCCTCAGAACCTCCGATGTGGGAAAGAGATGTCCTACCGCCTGCGTCACCTTAGTCCCTGGTTTTTTGGTGCGTCTCATCTTGGCTGTCCCCTGTGTCTCTCTCCTGTTATGTCATCATCTTGCTGTGTGGCTCAGCGGGGCCTGACAGTGCACCTGCACGCAGGGCCTGGGGGGCTAACTCGCTCGCGGGGCCTGGCAGCACACCCACGTATGGAGCCTGACAGTGCACCCACTCACGGGGCCCGGCGTGCACCTTCTATAGTTTTCTTTTTTTTTTTTTTTTCATTTTTACCGGGAGGTCCTGGGGATCGAACCCAGGTCCCTCCATATGGGAGAAAGATGCCCAACCACCCAAGCCACATCTGTCCCCCTGCTATATCTCTTAAGGTTGACCAAAGATACCTAGAGTTACAGCCTTTTCCCATATAGGATGATCATATAATAAATCAGGCTCAGTTTATCACCAGCATTCTGAAAACCAGACCTAGGGAGAAAAACTAGGTCTGGGGACACATGCATGGCTTCTAATATAGCGAATGTTTAGCCTACCCTGATTACCACAAAATCAGGACAGCGGGAATATTCACACACTTATACGTTCTATTGCTTATGGATTTTGGAATGTTCCCGTTTTTTGCTATTAAAAATGTGCTGTATGAACATTTCTGTACATACCTCCCAGAGCGAGAGTTTCTCTAAAATAATACCAAGGAGTGGAATCGCTGAGTTATAAGGCATGTGCTCTTCAGTTTTACTGATGATGCCAAACTCTTTTCCAAAGTGGATATACTAAACAGAACCTGAATCAGACCCTGTCCTCTAGGAGCTCCCAGGCTGGTGGGGAAGACAGGTAGGTCAGTTAGTTCATCATGATCTGGTGGCCTAAGCCACTTTCCAGCCTTGGACCCAGATTCAATGAGTAAACAAATACATGCCGGGTGCTTCCTTTAACTCACATAGTAAGCCTGTATATATTTATATATATATTTTTATAAAGAAGTTTTTTTTACCGGGAGGTCCCGGGGATCGAACCCAGGTCCCTCCATATGGCAGACGGACGCCCAACCATTTGAGCCACATCCGCCCCCCTAAGCCTGTATATGAAGTAAATATTTTTAGTCTTCTTTTACAGAAAAGGAAAACTGAAGCTCAGAGAGGTTAAAGATCAAGCCCACGGTCACACAGTTTGTTAAACCTCAGATTCTGGATTCCAACTCAGTTTGACTCCAAAGTCAACCACACTCTCCTACCTCCCGTTATAAATTTTTGCACCTTAGAATTATATTTCTGAACCTTGAATAAGGGAGAAGTTGTATAATTTTCACTCTTTCCTTCCCAAGCATTGTTATTATTCTTTAAAAACCTATTCTTTGACATGTTACCAGCCTCCATAAAGCTGGCTAAATGAGCACTCCATCCCACCAGCAGGAAGCCTGATTCCCCGGCCCTCCCGGGCTTCCAGCACCCACACTCTCTGTAATGAACGGCCTGTTGACCAGAAGGGTTCCCTCTGCAGACATGTGCTCCAGGAGGACAACATCTATGTCAGAGGCACATTAGGTGTAAATAAGTGTCTGAGGAAGAGAGAAGGACAAATTGAAGGAAGGAAGATTTCAACGACCTATTATGGTGGATTGAATTGCGAACCCCGGTTTGGACAAGTTCTTGGTTTCCGGTGGGTGTGGATCCATTGTCAATAGGATCTCTTCAAGGTGTTACTTCAGTTAAGGTGTGGCCCCGCTGCATCAGGCTGGGCTTTAATCCAGATTACTGGAGTTCTTTATAAACGGAAGAAATTCAGACATAGAGTGAGAAAGCCATAGGAAGAAGCCAGAAGTCCACAGAACCCAGAGGAGAAAGGGGAAGACATCTCCATGTGCATTGCCATGTGACAGCAAAGCCAAGGGACCAAGAATCACCAGCAGGCTACCCCAGAACACCAGTCTTTGGGAGAAAGTATCACTTTGCCGACGCCTCGATTGTGAGCCAATAAATTCTCATTGTTTAAGCCAACCCATTGTACAGTATTTATGACCAAAGAAACTAAGACACCCATAATAACAATAAATATCATTTACAGAGTGTTTGCTCGGTGCCAGACATTAGCCCTGAGCTCCACTGCCTACACAGCCTCCCCTAAATGTCTCAATCCTATGAACTGCATGAAATTTTCATCCTCACTTTATGGAAGAGGAGACTGAGGTTCAGAGAGGGCATCTCCCACCTGGAGTTGCAGAGTGAGTGACTCCACAGCTTGTGTTCTTTTTTTTTTTTTTTTTTTTTTTTTAAAGATTTTATTTATTCATTCATTTATCCCCCCCTTGCTGCTTGTGCTCCCTGGGTCAGCTAACCACGCTGTGCGGGCGGGCTTGCCTTCACCAGGAGGCCCCGGGAACCGAACCCGGGGCCTCCCATATGGTAAACGGGAGCCCTACTGATTGAGCCACAGCCGCTTCCCCACAGCTTGTGTTCTTAACCACTGCACTGTGGCCATGGGACCACCTCCTGATACCCTGGTAGGAGCAGAGGAGTTAATCAGTGAATTAGTGGGAACATTTTGGCAAGAAATTCTAAATTGTGTCTTTCAAGCTTCCTGGGTCACTTTCATTTAAAATGTGGTTTCTTCCAAGTCCACTTAGACTCTTTGGGGGGTAAAATGCTAAATATTTCAGGATTTATCACACTCTTCCTACTCTTCTCCCAGTGGCATCTGAATGGGGCTGGAGAGGGGGACTGCAATAACCTCATGGTGGGGAAGGGGTCTCTGGTCCCACTGTTGCCTCCAGCCAGGTCTCCTCCCTTGAGTGTCCACTCTCCATTGCTGTCGCTGATATACCTGTCCCAGCTGTCCTCCGGGTATGCCTCCTGACATCTGTTGTCCACGACTGTGCTCCCAGCCTCAGTGTCTACACCCTCTTTCCTGATTCCAGTTCTTTTCTGGCCACAGTTTTCCTAAGCACTTCTATACCCCCATCTCCAGGGGTACTGGAACACTTGGCTGCCCTTCCCTCCCTGCATCTCCATCTTGGAAGGGGAGGGCTCTGCTAGGCTATTCAAAGTGTGATCAGCATCACTGAACCTTGTTAGAAATCCAATTCTCAAATTCTCAGGCCCCACCCCAGAGCTATTGAATCAGAAACTCTGGGGGTGGGGCCCAGGTGTCCCTGCTGGAACAAGCCCCTTGGGTGTTCTGATGCTCCCTCTAGTTTGCGAATCACTCCCCTCCACTTATCCTCCCTCCCTCCAGGGCTGGCAGTAAAAAGTCCATGCTCCAACTTGGTCAGACGCTGGATCTTGACATTTAAAGGAAAGTTTAGGGAGTTCAGAAAAACTCTTTTACCCTCCCAAGTGTGAAGATCTTTAAATTGAAATTCTGGATTCTAAAACTTATTTCTGCTCTGTTCTCTCAAAGTCCCCATTTAGAAAGTCAAAGCTGAGGATTAGCTTCCCGTCTGTTGCTGCCTCCCCTAGAAGCAATAAATGGCTCCACATCAAGGGTAGGAAAGGACAGGAAAACTGCTGAAAATTAAAAATTCACAGGATAGTTTTTCAAAAATCTTTTTTACATAAACAATGCATTTTTCAATTCCTGCCTCATTTAACCTTCAGGTCAACCCTGACAGGTCATCAAGCTCATCCCCTGGGGCAGCAGTCAGCCCCCTGGACTCTGGACTCGTTTTCATCACCCCCTCCCCTCCACCCTCACTGCTGTCACTGCCCCCCTTCTGGCTTCATCTTCCCACCCCCAGCCACTGACTAGTTGTGCCATCTTGGACAAGTTACTAACCTTGCTGTGCCTTGGTTTCCTCCTCTGTAAAATGAGGATTCTATCATCAATGCTCCAAATAACGTATTGGGCATCCACAATGCTCGGGGCACTGGGGCAAGTGAAAATCCTGCCCTCATGGGGCTGACATTCTAATGGGAGGGGCAGAAAGACAATGGACAAAAAAGTAAAATACAATATAAAAAGTGTTTCAGGTGGTGATCTGTGTAATAGACAATAAAGAAAGAAGGGGACGAGGAAATGTCTGATGGGGGAGAAGGACCAAGAAGGGGGTTGCTATTTTAGATAGGGTGGTTCCAGAAGGGCCTACTAATAAGGTGACATCTGAGCAGGAATTTGAATGAGCAAACCACACGGGTGTCTGGGGAGATGGCATCACAAGTGGAAGAAACAGCAAGTGCCAGAGTTCAGAGGCCGGTGGGTACTTGCCTGTTGGAGGATTACCAAGTCATTGTGCCTGGAGCAGAGCAAGATGGAAAAGAGCGCGGAAGAAGAGGCCGGATAAGCAGCCGAGGGAAGAGGGGAGATCATGCAGGGACTTGGGCATCAACTGTAGTGGGACAGGGGACAGATTTGAGCAGAGAAACTCGAATGGACTTTATATTTTGAGACGATCACGCTGGCCGCTATGTTAAAAATAGACTGAAGGAGTCATGCAAGGACCAAGGCAGGGAGACCAGTTAGCCGTGAGGCCAGTGCAGTAATCCAGGCAAGAAAGGGTGGGGACCTGGCCCACCTGGCAGCAGGAGGGTGATGAGAAAGGGTCAGACAGAGGATAGGTGCTAAATTCACCTCTGCAAGCTCTGCAGCTAGATTAGATGTGGGGAGAGAAGGGGTGGGGGGCAGGGACGACTCCAGAGTTTTTAGCCATTTACTGATTTGCAGAAGATTGAGGAGGAACAGTTTTGGAGGGAAGGTCATTTTTGGACGTGTGAAGGTTAAGAATTCTATTAGCCATCCCGTGGAGTTGCCAATGGGCTGTTGGATACACAGGTCTGGAGTTCACAGGGGAGGTCTAGGCTGGAGACAGATGTGAGAGACTTTAAGAGTATGGATGGTGTTTCTACTATAGATGGGTGTTGTGGGGATTAAACGAGTTAAAACATTTAGGCACTTAACACATGTCTGGCATGTCGGATGCACTCAGGAAAGATCAGGTATCACCAACGTCATTCGATGACACGTGTACTTCCCTGCCAGCTTCCCGCCAGGGCTGCCTCCATGTCAGCCTCCACACTGCTGGGCTGAGTGATCTTTCTAAAGCCGGATCTCCCACTACTTAAAGGAGCAATGACCCCCTATTGCCAACAGGATAAAGTCTAGCCTTCACAGACCGCCCGCCAAGCCCTTTCTTGATCTGGTCACTGCCACCCTCGGCCCCCACCTCCCACTTTATCCTCCAGCAATATCAGCCAGCCCTTTGTTCAAAGCTTGGTGTCTTTGAACATGCTGCTGCCTCTGCTGTGACTTGTCCAGCAGCAAACGCCGAGTGAATCTCACGATCTCTAGGATTCTTCCCTCCCCTCCCAAGGAGCTGTCCCCCTTCCCTGTGTAACTGCCTTCTACCCAGATTTCCCTGCAGTCCTGGGCACTGAGTCCAGCACAGGTGAGAGGCAAGAGGGAGGACTGAGAGAAGATTTGCCGTGGTTTTAGTATGATCACCATGCTTTAGCTCAGCAGAGGCCCAGAGAGGCGAAGGCCTTGCCGAGGTCTTTCAGCTGGTCATTATCGTGACCAGGGCTGGACTCCAGGCTTGTCAGATTCAAAATCCTGGGTTCCATGCATAAGCTCACACACACAGAACTAACAATGTCAAGGTATCTGGGAGGTCCCTTGGCCTTCCAATTGTTCCCTACTTGGAAAGGGATCCAGAGCTAGGGAGAAGTTTAAGGATTTAGGTTCAGAATAGTTATTCACTTGTTTTAGTCAATAATTCATCCACCCATTCATTCATTCATTCACTCGTTCACAATTAATCGATTATTTCTACTTAAGATTTCTATGCCCAGCAGACCTGGACCCTCTCCTCTAGGAGCTCAGAGTCTTGAGGAGGGGCTTGCGGGACACAGGTGGGCCAGGAGTGGGACACAAAGGGCTTGTCCTGGACCTTGAAAGGCGAGAGGAGTTTACCAGGTGGCCCTGGGGAACGGTATCCTCGTCTGATGCTGTAGCATGTGCAGAAGCCCGGAAGCTTGAAACAGCCAGATTTTCCAGGAGGATACCCAGGAGGGCAGGGGGCAGGGAATTACTGGATGAGAAGGTTGGAGACATGGGCAGGAGCCGAAGTCAGGATTAATTTAAAGTGAAGCATGGGGCAGGGTTAAACTTTGAGTTAGGTTTCAGATTAGAGATTAGAGTTTGAAATCGGATCATCTCTTTCGAACCTGCCTTTCCAAAAGGATTCTGTGCAGCTTGTAACAGTGGTATGGCTCTGGGACTGAGACTGGGGTGGTCAAGAACTTACTGATCGAGGGTGGGCTTTGGAGTTAGTATGCAAGGTGCGGGAAAATTGAGGTGGGGAGAGCAAAGCCAGCACTTGCTGGGCATAGGTCTTCATAGTCCTACTCTCCAAGGTTGAGTGATCTTGGGACCATCACTTAAACCCTCTGGGCTTCCCAATACCCACCTACAAAATTGCTGTGCGAATTAGGATGCTATTCTTTTTTTTTTTTTTTTTTTTTTTGGTCATAGTGTGTTATATCAGTGGGTGGAGACAGGATGCTATTCTGATTTTTGACTATCTGGGCCGACCGTTCTCTATTCCCGACAACACCCGGCTGTTGGGCCGGAGTGGAACAGCCTGATCAGCCCAGGACATACGAAGTAGGGGTTCCATCCAAGCGTGGTCTCTCCCCGACCCCCGTTCCCACAAACGCTGCTCCAGGACTCCCTTCTCAACTGGAGCTGCCCGGGTGAGCTGACACCCCCACGCCGTCGCCCCCCGGCCTGGCTGCCTGGTGCCCCTCCCGGGCCGCGGGCCAGCGTGGCCCAGCTGGGGTCCTGGGCTGCCCCAGGCTGAGAGCAGCGCAATTACCCTAATTACAGCCCGGCCCGCGCGGCGGTGGCGAGCGCGGTCACGCCGTCCCGAGACCGCCCCCGGCCCAGGGCCGGAGCGTGGGAACCGCCAAGCCCTCTGCCCCGGGCGGCGGCGGCGGCCGCGTCGGGGAACCCGCCCGCCCGGGGAGGGCAGATGCGCGATAAGCCCGGCCCGCGGCTAATTACCCGGCAGCTCGGCGCGCTCGCGGCTGCTTTCATCTGGGGATCTCCAAGCGCCCCGCGCCCATTAAATCCCCAGTCCCCACACAGGGTGGGGAGCCGCGGCGGGGCCCTCGGCCTCATTTGCCAGGGGAAGCCGAGTGGCCAAGCACTCAGGGAAGTTCCCACGGCCTGGGCTGAAGGGCAGAGAAATTCCCCGCGCCCTGGCGCGGGAATGCACTCACACACACGCTCACCTGCTCATTCATCTGTTCCTTCATTCACTCAGCTGCTCACTCGTTCGTTCATTTATTCAGTCGCACATTAAACAAATGCTTTCTACTATGCAGTTTCCTTTTCCGTCAGCTGAGAGCCTTAATATGTGCCTCACAAGGTTGTTTTAAGGATTAAAACATGCATGGGAAGGAAAGGGAGTGCCTGTTATGTGCCAGACCCATTCCAATTACTTTCTAGCTTACCTAGTTCTCACGACAACCCTGAATGGGGTAAAACCCCACTGTACAGAAAAGGAGACTAAGGTTCAAAGAGGCAATGTGATTTGCCAAGGTCACACAGTAACAGAGTACCAGACCTTTGTCCTTCAAAGTGAAGGACATTTTGGAGGACTCCTCCACCATACTGTGAGCTTGCAGTTAATACCAGCGAATAATAGTAATAATAGCTAACATCTCTGGAGCACTGGTTCTGTGCCAAGCACTATGCTAAGTGCTTTCTCTGTGCAACTTCATTTAATTCCTGCAACAGCCTCAGGAACTGGGCATTATTATTTTATTCCCATTTTACAGTCGAGAAAACTGAAGCTCAGAGAAAATAAATCATTGGTTCAAGACCACACAGCTAGAAGTGGCTGGAATGAGGGGTGAACCCTGGTACCGGGCAGGGGCACTGGGGCTCATCACTGTGCTGCACTAGAAATAGAGCAACCCCCCCTCCTTCTCTCAGTGGCCTTTCCAGCCTCAAACTTAGGATGGGCAAAAATCCACCCAGCTGCCTCCCACCTCAGTGGCCAACTCACAATACTCAGGGAACAGTTTAGGGAGAGTTGTTGTTAAAGAAAGGGCATGCGATAGAGCTGAACAACCTGCATGTTTAAACTTTCTGGGCCTCAGTTCCTCATCTATAAAATGGGGACAGCAGCACTGTTGCTCATTTGTTGTTCATTAGTTCATTTATTTCGTTCATTTCACTCAGAACATTTCTTGAGAGCCAACTACGAGCTTGGTGCCAAGGCTAGGGTGACCACCCATTTCAATTTGCCCAGGACTGAGGGGTTGCCCAGGACACAGGATTTTCAGTGCTAAAACTGAGATAGTCCCAAGCAAACTGGGACAGTTGGTCACCCTACCTTGTGCTGGTTTTGGGGATTTGAGTCACATCACGGCCTGGCCTGGCTCTTCTGGAAACTGGAAAGCCTCCTGTCCATGGGGACTGATGCCCCATGGAACCATTGGCAATGAGAACACGGAGAGGGCGAGGCACCTGGTGATGCACTGTGGTCAGCTTTTTCCCAGTCCCCTGGCTCCAGTCCCAGGCAAAGAGATCCTGCCCATTGCCTGGCTGGGAAAGCCAAGGCCAAAAGACTTCCCACAGCAGCTGCCATGAGTCAGAGCCCAGGGGCAGAGGTGGTCAATTCCAGCTCTACCTACACACTCCTGGGTGACCTTGAACATGTCACTTTACCTCTCTTGAGCTGCCTCCCATCTAGCCAGGGATGGGGTGCGACTGGGTGGTCTCCAAGCCCACTCCAGCTTCGGGGTAGTACCTGTCTGTTCCAGGAAGCCTTTCCAGGGGCCCTTAACTTCAGCAGGAACTTCCAGTGAAGCAGCCTTCTCCAAAGGCAGAGGTGCCTGCCAACAACTTGGTCACTGCTGGGTTCCTGGCAGTAGCTGGTGAGGATATGCCAGGAAGCACCTAGAAAGTCCAGCCTTTGAAATCAGACAGAATGGGCCTTTACACCCCAGGTCATGGAACTTCTCCATGCCTCATTGCTTCCTCTGTAGAATGGGGGGTGCTGTTACCTGCCTCACTACTATCAAGAGTGAATGAGATGGCGAATGAGTTTCTGCAGACAAGCCAAGTGCTCAAAAAACCGCAGTTCCCTGTGCTGCCCCTTTATGGGTCCCTGCATTCCCTGCCCCAGCCGGTCTGGCCCCAGCCAAGTATCCTCTCCATCTGCTCCCCTCACGCCCCTCCATTCTCTCAACAAACAATTCATTGGGTACCCATCACTTGCTAGTCTTTTTTCTTAGGACTTCAGGTGGGGCAGATAGATTTTTAAAAATGGAATCTCCATTCACTCATGAGTTGCTGTGGAGAGTTCTGAGGCCCTGAGATGGCAGGAAGAGGATGAGCAGTGCCCTGGCCCCTAGGAAAATGAGAGACCAGCTCCCTCACACCTCCCCCTTCCCGGACCAGCCTCCTCTGCCTGGACACCTTCTCCTTTCATCCCCCTCCCCCACCCTCACCAACCCGGGTGCCACTGCTCCTTTGTGACTCTATGCAGCTCCTCCAGCCCAGTAACTCTCCTTGGTTTCCCCAGGCGGAGTTTACTATTCCTTCCCCCAGGAAGTCTCAAAAATAGTTGTCTTCTTCAGAGCCCAGGTTTTTATCTTCATGGCCCACAACCAAGCGCAGCATCTAGCTCATTGAAGGCAACAACAAATATGGAAAGAAGTGAGGAAAAGGGAGGGGCAGGTCTAAGCCTACCTTCTGGCTTGGGCAGTCATCAAAAGAATTCCTGCCCACTCCATGCCCAGGCTGTAATGTTCCTTTCAGAAAGGAGGGTGATGGAGGAGAGGATGTCTGCCACGTTGGGTGATATGGATTGAGGCATGTTCAAACCCTAAGCCCCATCCTGCAGCTGCGAACCCATCTGTAAATAGGATCATCAAATATTCTACTAGCTAAGATGAAGCCAGGCTGAATCAGGGTGGGTTTTAATTCCATTTGACTGGAGTCCTTATAAGCAAAGGAAATTTGGACACAGTAGTAGGAGACAGAAGGAGACAGACAGCCACGTGATGGAGGCAGAGACTGAGTTATGGATGGCCGGCAAGCCACCACCAGGACCCCACAGACTTCAGAGAAAGCGTGACCCTGCCAACCCCTTGATTTGGGGCTTCTAGCCTCCAAAACTATGAGACAATAAATTCCTGTTGCTTGAACCAACCAGTCTGCGGTGCTCTGTTACAGCAGCCCTGGCAGTGGGGCGTGCCCTGCCTCGGGGGTGGCTGTCGGCATCCTGTCTCCATGGGCAGGAGGCTGCTGGGAGGGACCGGGGGACTATCTGAGCCTGGGACCCAAGACACACAGGCGCAGACAGAAGCTTTGCTAAGACTTGTGGGCCTCCTTGAGAAAAGTCATTTCCTTGTGTGGGAGGGACTAGACCAAGTGACCTTGAGGTCCCCTCCAAAGGCAATCTTCGGATGAAGAAAGTCCAAAACTTCCAGATCTTCATATCCAGAATCCCTGGTCAAGCTGCTCTGCCCAAAATGGTAGCCTCAAGCCACATTGGCTTCTGAGCAGTTGGTATGTGGCTAATCCAAATTGTGCCATAAGTATAAAATACACACCAGGTTTCATAGGCTTAGTTTAAAAAAAAAGTGAAATAGCTCATTAATAGTTTTTATATTGACTACACTTTGCAATGATAATATGTTGGGTATAGTGAGTTAAATAAAATTTATTATGAAAATTAACTTCACTTGTTTCTTTTTACTTCTTTTTTTAATGTGGCGACTAGAACATTTACTCTTTCATATGTGACTCACATTATATTTCTGTTACACAGCCCTGGTTAACGAGCTGGTGGTCACCCAGGTAAGCCTAGGCCTCTTCCCTGGGCATCAATCTGCTCTGGAGATGTGCTGACCTAGTCTCTTCCCAGAAGAGAAGCAACAGACCCTGACACCTTATGAGAAAATGCTCCTTCCTGCCCCCAAATAAAGGAGCTCCAAGTCTCCTCTTTCTTTCTGAGCAGCTAGTTGCTGGAGAAATGAGGATCAGAACCCGTCCTCCAATACCATTCTTGCTCCAGACAGAACTGAAGCATGACTGGGAAATTCCTTCCCAGGCTGGCTTCCAGCCCAGCAGGAGCTGGGCGGTCCCGCTCAGAGGAAACCCCCAGCTGCCCTTTTCTGCCCTGCCCAAACCTGTCCCCAAGTCTGGAGCCCCAAGTACCTCCAGGCTGGGAGGTGCCCCAGCAACCACAAGCCCCCCCTCGTCCCACACATACACACACCCCCCACAGCATCCCACAGGCCCCAGGGCAGCACCAAGCAGGGTATGGAGGGGTACAGGACTCTCCCCAGGGGAAATTTCACACCAGCCAGAGGCGGGTCACACCCAGAGGGTAACAGGAGATGCTCCACTGCAGCCTCCATCTGCCGGAAGCAGCACATCTTTATGGAGCTCAGGCAGAGAGGGCCCTGTTTCTCCCTGCCCCGCCCCCACCGGAATTCTTCTCGACATTTTGAGAAGAAAATGAAGATGAGGGCGCCACGGTTCAGGCCTAAGTGTCAACCCCACTCCTGCCAGCTGCTGGCTGTGTGACCTTGAGCACTCATCTCCCTGGGCCTCAGTGTCCTCTTGGGTAGAAAGGGAACAATCACAACACCCACTGAGCAAGGCTGTTATAAGAACTCAATGAGATAAAGCACGTCAAGCGTCTGACAGAGGAAAGGCTCAGCAAACGCCAGCTGCTGTTACGGTTATTAATAATAACAGCAGCCTCCCCATGCAGGCACTTCTTTTCCTGACTGAAAACAATCAATTCCAGCCTGCCACAGGGACCTTCCGGGGGCCTTAAGAACCAGTCAGTGGAACACAGCTGACTGGAAAGGGGTTTTGCTGCAAGTCTGGTTTGGAGGCTCATAAAGACGAGTCGCGCCTCCTGACAGTTTGAACAGGTCCCCAAGCCCCCTCTGGCTGGTGAGCGTTAACTGATGAGGTTCTTGAGCAGCATGACCAGGTGGCCGGCCACGGAGTGGGGAGGGTCACCCCCTTCCAGGAGACCCTTCCTGGGCTCCTCCGGCCACCAGAGAGCTGCTGGGGGGAGGGGGGTGGCCGTTTGCAAATAATGGGAGAAATGGCTGTTTTTCCCTAATTCCTCATGGCTCACCATGGAATGAATTAGTGTGCAGGTTATCGCTTCCATTTCCCTCAATATTCTCACCAACAGCTGGATTTTCAGCAATAACTGGAATTATTCAAAAGTCCCGGAGTGAGTTGGTTGTCCCAGCTCCACTTTGTGTTCAATTACAGTTCTTAAATGGCCAAACTCGCTCAAGAAAATTGTCACATTACCATGTAATCATGTAAGATTTTTCTGCCTTCAAACGGGTTTGTTGTTGCTGTTGTTGTTTGTTGTTGTTGTTAAGGTACCGGAGCCAGGGAATGAACCCGGGGCCTCATATGTGGGAGGCAAGTGCTCAACCACTGAGCCCCATCAGCGACCCTGGGTTGGATTTTTCATTTGTTTGCTTGTTGTTTGGTTTTTTCTTTTTAGGAGGCACCAGGAACTAAACCCAGGACCTCCCCATATGGGAAGCAGGCACTCAACCACTTGAGCCATATCCGCTCCCCCAAACAGGTTTTTAATGTGTGTGTGTGTTTTTTTATCATGTTAGTGTTATTTTGCCAACGGTTCTTCCTTGAGAAAAAACAATAGTCTACTCTGAGACAATGTCCATTTGGGTTTTGGGGTGTTGAAATGGCCTTCCTTTTTATGAAATAGTGAAGAAGCTGGTAGTTGGGGGGAGGGTGTTTTGCTTTGTTTTTTGGTTTGTTTGGTTGGCTGTTTGGGCTGTTTTATATGCCCTGACTTGACAAAATAAAAAATTGGCAAACTTATGTCAGTTCCTAAAATTTGGAAGAGAAGGTTTACTAGTCCAAAGATCTGGGATCTGCTACCACAGTCCAACCTCTTACCCTTTCACTGAGAGCTTTTCACATGTCCTACACAGGAAGGTCCTCTGAGAAATATGGTCTGCAGGAATCCTCATGAGACCCCCGTCAGGTTGCTCTCCCAACTCCTGGAAACGAGGTGCTCATGCTTCTAGAAGCTACTGTCCCATTATCAGGTACCTCGGACTCTGAAGAAGTTCCTCCCATTGAAGTGAAACCCACTTCCCACTGGCCTGGATTCATTTTCAGAGGTCACCCAGAACCTTCCATTCTCACTGCCTAGTGTCAACCATTTATAGATCTAAAGGCAGGGTGGCCGAGGGTACCTAGAAACTTCCCTTCTTTGAGTTAAGCATTCAATTTCCTTCCGTGGAGAACCTCCACCCTGCCCACCCCTCAATCCACTGGATCCCCCTAGGAGTTCAACACGAGAACCAGTGCTGTGTGCCGGTGAAGGCTGTAGGCTCTGGAGTTGGACCACCTTGGAATGGATCCTGGCTGCACCTCTTTCTAGCTGTGTGACCTTGGACAGGTTGCTTCACCTGTCTGCTTCAGTTATCAGTTTCCTCGTGTTTTAATTTGCTAAAAAGCTACCGAAAGCAATATACCAGCAATGGGTTGGCTTTTACAATGGGTGTTTCTTGGTTGGCAAGCTTACAGTTCCGAAGCTGAGAAAAGTGTCCAAATCAAGGCATCATCCAGTGATGCTCTCCACCCGAAGACTGGCTGCCAGCGATTCTGGACTCCTCTGTCACATGGGAAGGCACAGGGTGGCATCTGCCAGTCTCTGCCATTTTCTCTGGAATCTGTTGCTTTCAGCTTCTGGCTGCTCCATCCGTGGCTTTATCTCTCAGCTTCTGTGGGTCCCTCTCTGAGCTTCTGTGTCTCTGTGTGTCTCTCTCAGTATTCATCCTGTTTATAAAGGACTCCAGTAAGAGGATTAAGTTCCATCCTAGGTCATGCTTTACCGAAGTGATCTAATCAAAAAGCCCTTAACTGAAGTAACCTAATCAAAAGGTGTCACCTACATTAGGTTCACACCCACAGGAATGGATTAGCTCTAAGGACATGATTTTCTGGAGTCCATCCACCAACAAACCATCACACCTCACTTCAAAGCAGAGATAACAATAACTCTGATAGGATTGTCATGTTGTGAGGAATGAAGTCAATTAACACACAGTACACCTGAGAACAGCACTTGGCACATCCTTGTGCTTAGTAGGTGTCAGCTAGTATGTTATTCTGATCCTGCCCTCCCTGGCCCATCACCAGTTGATTGGTCCAGGGAAAGTACCAATGACCGAAGCTGGGCCAATGAGTCTTTTCCCAGGGATTTTTTTTTTTTTTTTTTTTAAAGATTTTATTTATTTATTCATTTATCCCCCCCTTGCTGCTTGTGCTCCCCGGGTCAGCCAACCACGCCGTGCGGGCGGGCCCGCCCTCACCAGGAGGCCCCGGGAACCGAACCCGGGGCCTCCCATATGGCAAATGGGAGCCCCACTGATTGAGCCACAGCCACCTCCCTTCCCAGGGATTTTTAGACCTGGGAAACAGAGAAAGGAGTCAGTTGTCCTTCATTAGCTGAAAGTTCAGAGTATAAAACTCATCCATGTTTTCTATACCATGAAGAAAATCAATGTGCTGTGTAAGATAAGGAAACTAATGTGCAGAAAGAAGCAAAGTCAGCTCCAGCCCAGCCCTTCCTATAACTTCATTGTTTGTATCAGTTAGCTTTTGCTTGTGTAACAACCACCTCAAAACTTAGGGCTTAAAGTAGCAATCATTTATTTGTTCATGATTCTATGTGTTGCAATTCAGGCTGGATTCAGCTGGTGATTCTTCTGCTGGTTTCTTCCGGGCTTACTCATGCAGTTGCAGTTAGTTGGCAGCTGGACTGGGACTGGATGGTCTAGAATAGCCTGAAGGCAGCCTAGCATTTACTGAGTGACTGCCATGTGCCAGGCACTATTTACTGAGCTGAGCTTCTACCTTGAGTTAGGCCAGTGTTGGAAATGTCAGATACATTATCTCATTTAATTGTCCTGATTACTTTGTCAGATAGTTGTTACTATTATCATCTCCACTTTACAGATGAGGAAACTAAGGCTCAGAGAGGAGGAATAATTAGCCTAAAATTTCAAGATCCAGAGGGACTGAGCTAGAATTCAAGCCAAAGTCTGCTGAGTGTCTGCAGACCCCACCTTCTTGCACTGCACCCTCCTGGCCCTTCCCACATCAAAGTGTAAAGCATGGCCCCACCCGCAGGCTGCTAACAGTGTTGCCAAAAGGACTGAGTGGGCACAACATCTGATAGTCTAAGATTCAGCGCCATGCACTCAGCAAATGTTCCCCATACCTATTTTGTGCTAGGCATCGTGTTAGGTACCGGGGATGAGGAAATGACTCAGACACAGGATGCCACCACAGCAGCGTGGAGGAGGCAATGATTAATCCTGCCTGTTTTGGGCCATCTTGGCTCACTTATCAGCCTGATCCTTAAGGGATGGATGATGCTAGCGAGAGAATGCAGTTCAGCACAAACTCCCCTTCCCAAAGAGCAGCAGGGTCTTGGAGTCCCGAGTTACACAACAATCCACGGTCAAGTCCTCAGTGAGGGGTGGGTCAAGGGCTCTTGGATCATCCTCTGAGCTGCTATGAAGCTGGGCACAAGGCCCCTTGCTCAGGGAGTGTCTGTGGATGCCAGGTAGCAGTTCCAGGGTGAGGTACCATCCCTGCCATTTTCTGCTCAGAAGATCCTTGGCCCCATGGAAATAATTTCTGCCAGTCCAGAGCTGGGATGCTCAGAGAGGCAGCATCCGCATGGCCAGAGCCCTGTCCCCAGTGGCAGACATGGGAGGCAGTGGAAACAGTCTGATTTTTGGAAGGAGCCAGACCTGGCTGTGAATTCTAGATCCATCAGTTTCTGGCTGTGGTCTGACAAGCTGATGATTTACCCTTCTTTCACATCCTTGTCATCACCTGTGAAAGGGGATAAAACTCTCCTATCTTAGCCAAGGCGTTTGGTGTTTCTCACACTAACTTAAGCAAAATCAGCTGTTGTACCAGTAGGAGACCGTGGCAGCGCAGGAAACCATGGAGCAGAGGACAATGTGAGGGACTGGCTCTGAAGCCGGGAAAGCCATAGAATTCAAGCAGGACCCCCTCTCCATCTCCCCTCTCATCCCTTTCTCTCCCCATACGTGTGTCCTTCTTCACCCTCTGCAGACAGGTTTCTTCCATTTATCTGGTGAGTGTAGAAAAAGCTGGCTGTCCCCATGGCTCCCAGGTTTATACAAGACAGTCCAGCCTCAAACAGAATCTTGCTGCCATCCTTCAGTCCCAATTCAAAATCCCTGGGAGAAAGAAACTGGCCTGGGATCTGCCCTGCTCTAATCAGCTATGACTCAGGGGCCTGTAGCCAGAAAAGGAGGTCCACTAGCCCAACTGGGGCCTCCCGTGGGTAAAGAGGGCAGGCAGGCACTTCTCAGAGAAGGCAGATCTCCACCAAGAGTTATTGTGAGGCTCAGAGAAGAGGATAAACAGCAATTGCCTGGCACTGATAAGCCTGCACTTCGAGGCAGGGTCTCAGGACAGGTTTTGTAGAAGCAGAGCTCCTGGGAAAAAACAGTGTGGGAAGTAAAAGGGGAGGATCAACACAGATCTGGGCCAGCCTGACCCACGGGGAGCTCCGGAGTACCAACTGCATCAGAGAGCCCGTCTCCCGTGGAGACCAGGGGTCTAGTCTCTTGTGCCCTTATCAGTCCATACCCAGGACTGCTATGGGGCTGGGGTGGGTTAGGCGGTTAGGAGGCTGCAGTAGTTTCTGGGCCGGGAGGCTTCCACGTGCTGAGGGCAATCCTCACAGGGGGCAGCTGTGAGAGGGAGCAGCCAACGTGGGGGCAGTTGGGACATGGGTGTGCCCGGGAACGGAGATCTGGGCCGAGCACTGACAGCAGCCATTACAGGGAACTTCTGTGCTCAATCCACGCCAACAATTACATGGGCACTCGCCTACTCTTTCATTTCCTCCCTCCTTTGTGTGTTTAAAATTAGTATTAAATTCTATTTTGTATATGTGCTCTTCATATATATACAGGCAAGCTTTTTCATACACTGTATGATATATATATTGTACATAAAAACATACCTGTTACTATAAGGACTGGATATGTAAAAATATAAATGTAATAAGTTCTGTATGGGATTCTTAAGGACTATATGTGATTTTTGCCTTCCATGTGGATTTTAGAACCTAATGCTCCATTCCCCATTAAATGTGACTCCACTGTATGAGATGGTGCCTTCTTCTCCCCTTCCTCATCTCCCTCTTTCTCAGGGTCACAGGCTCCTGGTCTTGATGGGGGTACCGAGGGGGCCTCCTGGCTCCAGGGTCTTCCCATCACACTTGAAACACAATCCAACCCTCTTGCCTGGGCCTCCCAATGCCTTGCCTACCTTCTGACGTCTAACCCCCTCGGCTCATGACCCTCCAGCCTCCAGGCTTTCCTTCCATTCCTCAAACTCCCCGCTCCTTCCCAACTGAGACTTTGCATGTGCTGCTCGGTGCCCCAAACATTCTTCCCTCCATTCTTGGCAGAGCTGGCTCCCCCTCTTCATCAGAGTTCTGCCCTTCCTGACCCCTCTTTCTAAAAGCAAGCACAAATCACCCCGCTTGTTTCCTGCCTAGCCCTTGACAGCCGTGATTGTTTTGTTTTTTCATTTGGTTCTCTTTTGCCCGTGAACTATATGCTTTATGAAGGCAGGGAGAGCCTGGCACATAGTAACAGGAAAGAGTGAAGGGACAAATGAGTCTGTTGCCATGCCCCAGCATTTTTTCTCAAATCCATCCTGTCCTTGCCACTGGCAAAAAAGAAAGATTCCCTCTCCTGCTCACTAGCCTCCCTGTACACAGAATCGTGTTGGACATTCCCTTGCTTGAGCAGGCAGGTCTAGGACCAGAAATGAAAAGGCCCAGGTTCAAGTCCCACCCTTGCCATTTGCTAGCTAGGCAGCATTAGCCAAACTGAGCCACCGCTCTGAACCTCGATTCCTTTCTGTAAAATGGGCAAAACACCTCCTGCTATTTCTCCTTCTTCAGCTGTTGTGAGAAGATGGAGAAAGCTCTGTACAGATGTTTTTGAGTGTTATGAGCACTGGTTTTCGAGGGCCTCCACCACTCAGGCTTGATCTGTCCCTCTCCACATGCCCACACACAAATGCCCATGATTCCGGCTCCCCCTGGCTACCTGGTACCTCCTGAACTTCACCCTGTACGTTCAGGCCTTGGTGCTGTCACTCAACAGCAGTGCTCTCTGCTGGGAGAGCCCATGTCCCGGCCTTCTTCGTCTGTTCAGATCCTACCCATCCGTGAAGGCTCACTCCTCCATGACATCTGCCCTCACCCCTGGGCTTCCTGAGTCTTGATGCCTCCCCCATTGCCTTCTGAGCCCGTTCCCTGGAGCCAGACTCCTCATCGCTACACTGCCTGGTGCTGTTTGGTATGGACCAGTCCCAGCGCTGGATGGCCAGACTTCCCAGTGGAGGGAAATCCTGTGTCTGCCCTCCAGAGGACTACCAACTAGTAGAATCAGAGACCAACAAGCACTGGGAAACTGATTTGCAGGCCAGGAGAGCACAGTGGTTAGCTTCATGCGCCCTAAGCCAGACACCCTGGCTTTTGAGTCCCCTGGAACAGAAACCTAGCCACAGTGGCTTAACTAAATAGGGACTATTTTTCTCAAATAGTCAGAAGACCAAAGCATTAATCCAGGATTGCTACAGAGGCTCCGTGATGCATGAAGGACCCAGGGTCCTCCTGTATTCCACTCTGCCATCCCTAGCATGTGCATCTTTTCTCCTCTGTGCCAGAATTTTTTTACCTATAAAATGGGAATAGCAGAACCTTCCTCACGGGGTTGTTATTAGCATTAAACAAGTTTATATATGTAAAGAGCTTAGAACCATAGTCAATACTATTTTTATTATTATTTCATCACGCTAGAAAAATGGCTCTTCTTCCTTTCTCAGGCAGGAAAGGAAGGAAAGCAAAGTGCAAAAGGTGAGTGCTGGCTAAATCCATCTGTTTTCAAAGAGCTTTCCAAGGAGCGATACACAGCCTCTTCTGCTCACATCTCATTGCCCAGGAATGTGTCCCATGGCCACCCCTGGATACAAAGGAGCCTGGGGAATCTGAGTCTTGGCTGAGCACACTGCTGCCCTGAACAAAACCAGCATTCTGTCATTCTACAGTCTACAATACTCATTGAGCACAACCACCATATTTCATTGATTCTAAGACACACAGTTTTTTACACATTTTAAACTTTTCCAAAATAAGAATACTTCTTAAGTTGATAACATCTCAAATTTAATGAAATATGCTACATGCCAATCATTGTTCTAAGTGCTGGGGATAAATCGATAAATGAGACAGGCAAACTTTCCTGCCCTTGTGGAACTGGCATTCTAGTGGTGGGGAGATAAACAATTAAACGTAATAAATAAGTGAATTCTTTAGTGTGTTAGAAGATGATAAGTGCTTGGAAATAAGAAAAAATAGAGAAAGGTTAAGTTTCATTGAACGTTGGAGAGATAGGGCTTAGAAAGGTGCTGTTTTAATGTAATAATTACCTATTGCTGTGTAACAAATTGCCCTGAAACTTAGCAGTTTAAAACAACATTTAGGGGAAGCGGCTGTGGCTCAATCAGTAGGGCTCCCGTTTACCATATGGGATGCCCCGGGTTCGGTTCCTGGGGCCTCCTGGTGAGGGCAGGCCCGCCCGCACGGCGTGGTTAGCTGACCCAGCGAGCACAAGCAGCAAGGGGGGGATAAATGAATAAATAAATAAAATCTTAAAAAAAAAAAAAAAAAACATTTAGGGGAGCAGATGTGGCTTTAGCAGTTGAGCACCTGCTTCCCACATGGAGGTCCTGGGTTCGGTCCCTGGTGCCTCCTAAAAACAAAAAACAACAAGTAAACAAACGAAAAAACCAAATCAGGGGAGTCAATGTGGCTCAGTGGTTGAGCACCGGCTTCTCCCATATGAGGTCCTGGGTTCATTCCCTGGCCCTGGTACCTCAAAACAAACAAACAAAAAACAATAAAACATTTATTATCTCAGTTTCTATGGGTTAGGAATTCAGGATTGGCTTAGCTGGCTTGTTCTGGCTCAAGTCTCTCATGAGGTTGCAAACAATATGTCATCTGGGGCCCCAGTCATCCAAAGGCTTCCCAGATGGCACACACATAGGGCTGTTGGCAAGAGGCCTCAGTCCCTTGCCTTTGGGCTGCTTGCGTGTCCTTGTGACATGGCAGCTAACTTACCCCAGATCAAGTGACTCAAGAAAGAGAGCAAAGAGGAATCCACAATATCTTTTGTGACCTAGTCTTGGGAGTAACATTATCACTTCCCCTATATTCTATTTGTTAGAAACGAATCGCTAAGTCCAGTCCACAATCAAAGGGAGAATGAATTTAAACTCCACTTTTTGAAGGAAGGAATATCGAAGAATTTGTGGACTTTAGGAAACCACTACAATTAAGTAGGGTGGTCAGGATAAGAGAAAGACTTAAAGGGGGTGAGGCTATTAGCCAAGCAGATATGGGGATGGGCAGGAGAGCATCCCAGGAGGAGGAAACTGCTCGAGCTGTTGGGGCCCGAGCTCACCTGGCGTGCTGATTCAGAAGAAAGGGAGAGTGGACACTGGAGAGGTAACTAGCAAGGCTGCCATACTCCTTTCCTCCATTACTAGCTGTATGATCTTGGGCAAGTCACTGCCCTGTCTGTGTCCTGGTTTCCTCCACTCTGAAATGGGAATGGTAGTGGTAACTACCCACAGATTTATTATGCAGATTACATACAATAATAAATGTAAAGTGTACGGCCCATGCTCTGGTATTTGCTCGCAGTAAATACTCAGTAAACACTAGCCAGTGTTCTTCTTATGATCAGGTGCAGTGACCTCAGTCTTGTCATTATAGCATCAATGGTGCAGATCATCAGCTGGGGATCTTGGAGGACATGGCCTTTAGAAACAGCTCCCCTCCTCTGCAACCTAGAGAAAAAGCTGCAGAGAGGATGATCTTTGCCTGCCAGTCAGAGCCTGCACCTCAGGGTTCAGAGCATCTCCAGGTTTGAGTGCCAAGCCTGCGGAGCCGCCCCCAGGACCAGGGAGCCAGCTCAGAGGCTCTAGAAGGAGGTCCTCCCCCAGCCTGTCTCCTGAGCCTTCCATTCTCAATCAATCCACGGACAAATATTCGCTGGGCCCTGACCAAGCCTTGCCCTGTGCTGGGTGCTGGAAATAGGGCTGGGAGCAAAAGTAAAGCCCAAGAGAGTTTGAAGTATGTTACCACCCCAGCCAGCCAGGACTTGGAGTATTCGGGGGTGGATTCCCCTGGCTGTCCTCAGGAAGGGAGGGCCGTGGCCGCACTTGGCAGGACTACCCCACTTCCTTCCGTTGGTCAGTGCCCACCTGGGCCAAGGACTACTGTGGCCCTGTCACCTCATGCCAGGTGGATTCAAGGGCTTCTCCTGCCACCTGCCTTGCCAGGTGGGCTCGTAGAATAGAAACGTGGCTCAGGGTGAAGGTGCTAGGGTCAGTGGGGTGGACTCTGTGCCAAAGGCTGCAAACATCGCTTCCATACTTGGCTCCACCACACTCACAACTTGTGATGCAGCCAAATCCCTCAACCATTTTCTGGGCCTCAGTTTCCTTTTCTGTCAAAAAGCATAATAACTTCTGCTCTACCTAATTTAGTCAGTCAGCATATATTGAGTCCCTACTATGCGCCAAGCACTGTTCTGGCACCTTAGAAATATTGTGCAGATTAAGACATTCAAGGCTTCTGCTCCCAGGTAGCTGACCTGCAGCGGGGAGGAGGCGACAACATTATTTGAAATAACACCAAGTGTTGGTAGGTGCCAAAAAGAAAAGCAAAACAGGGTGAGGGGATAAAGAGGGAAAGAGAGTGGACATGGAAGGCCTGAGGGGACTTTTAGATGGAGAGTTGAACAAAGTGAAGGGTGACTCACGTGGAGGTCTCAAGAAAGAGAGTTGGGGTGGGGGTGGGGGGGCAGAGAGCAAGAGCCCAGAGGAAGGAATGAGCTTGGTGAGGCCAAGGAACAACAAAGAAGCAGGTCATGGAAATGCTAGGAACAATGGAGGTCCAGCCAGAGCAGGGTTTTCAAAGCAGGAGTTCGATCATGTCACTCCTCTGCCGAAAGCCCTACCGGGCCCCACGCAACCTGCTCCCTATCCCCCTACACCCTCAATCCCCTTCTCCCTACTCTATGTTTTCTTTTTCCATGGTACTTACCACTTTCCAACACATGGATAATTTCCTTATTTTACTTTGTTATTTAGCATCTGCCTCTCTCCTACAATGCAAACCCACTAACAGCTGGCTGGGTTCTCTGTTTAACTCACTCCTATATCCCAAGTGCCTAACAGGGGTTACTGACCCAGACTCCACAACCCCCTGAGGAGCCTCTGGATTCCCCAGGGGCTTTGCTAACTCACCTAACTGATATGCAATAGTGTGCGACTTGTAACTTGTAACTTTCATTAGATTCTCACAGAATTACTCGCCCCAAAAGTTTAAAAACCACTTGTAGATCAATGCCTGGCATAGAGTAGGCACACAATAAATATCTGTTGACTAAATTACATAACTTTTTAAACATTATTCTCAAAAATATCCTTAGGAGGTTTGGATGGGGCTAGGGTTTTTCAAAGTCCTCTCCCCCACCCCATTTCCAGGCAAGTCAGGTGCAGCCAGGTTTGAGAATTGCTGTGTAAAGCTTTAATTGGAGACAGAGACCCAGGAGAATCAATTCTGGCATGGAGATTTTACACTTTGCGAAAGTGCTATCGCACCCATAGTCACTTGTGACCTTCCTACAAGCTCTCAGGGTGGTGGGGGCAGGGATCACCATCTTCCTTTCTTGCGGCCACAAGAAATCAAGTGACACCTCCAAACACTCTGGACTCTGCCTGTAGGGTTCTCCCCTCTGCATCAACTGGATAAACTCAAGTTCCGGGAGAAGTCCCAAGGCCACCGCTGGGGGAGGGCAGCCGGAGAAAGGAGGGGAAGAGTGGCAAACATATGGAGGGCAAGGTTCAGGGAGGCAGTCTCCTGGCTGCCAGCTGCTCTAAGGAAAACACTCCGTCTGGGTGTGACCTCAGGACAGCCACTTTCCCTTTGCGTGCCTCAGTCTCCTTCCTTATCTGCAGAACGGGGCTGATAACCCTCTGATAAGATGCATTAAAAATCCAAGTTCTTATTATGATTTATCAAGGGAAGGTGCAACACTACCACCCCACCCCCACCCTGAAGGTCCTGGAGGACAGAGCTAAATCCAGCCTTCCATTCAGGGGAGGTCCACGTGTGCGCATAATCTGCCAGGCTCTGTGCAGGGTATGTGCTCGCATGGCTTCATTTAACCCTTCCAGCACCCCAGTGGGGCTGGTGTTGCTGTTGGCCCCATTTCACTGAAGAAACTGAAACTTACATGAGTGAGCTGCAATTCATTCGCTCATATGTTCATCCACCCAACTTCTCCTACAAGCCTGCCCTGGGCCAGGCTCTGGGCCAAGTGTGGAGGGCAGGAAGATGAACAAGCCCTTCAGGAGACATGCCCATAAATTACTTTAATAACAACTCAGTACATGCTTCAACAGACACGGTGCGGTGGCAGCCAGGGGAGGAGCGACTGGCTCCCTCGGGGTTAGGGAACCAGACAGCTGACCTCCCGCGGGGATCCTGCACCGCTAAGGTACCTGCGCCCTGTGCAGAGGTGGCAATCACAAGGCCTGGTCGAGTCTCGCTTCCGTCAAAGGCTCTCCGTATCCCCGGGAAATAATCCCTTCGGTCTCCACCTGGAAAACTAAGAGGGTGGGCCTGCGATCCCGCAGCTCTGGAGGAGGTAAAGCTGTGGCCCTCCCACCCCGCCCTCGGGGAGCTCCAGCTCGGTCCCAGCCCAGCCTCGAGCCCCGGCCCTCGGCCGCCAGACCCAGCCTCCTGGAAAGCGCCCAACCCCGGGTGGGGTTGGCGGAGCCGCCAGTCTGGGGCGGGGCCTGGGGCCCAAGGGGCGAGGCTCCGGGAGGGGGCGGGGCAGAGACCTCGACGGGAAGCGGCGCGGCCCGCCCAGGAGCGTCCCCAGCCAGCCAATGAGCGTCGGGGGCGGGGCCACCGGCCTCTGGGTATAAGAGGGCGCCGCGGCGGGGGGCGCGGCGCGGAGAGCCTCCAGCCGGGCCTTGGGTTAGGTCCAGCGCCGCCTGGGGGTGCGGCCACGGGGTGCGCAGGAGCGCGGAGCTCGGAGCTCGGTGTGTGCGGAGCTCGGTGCGTCCTGGGCGGGGCGGGGGCACGGGTCAGGTCCGGCTTCCCTTTGCCCCGCTGCGCCTCCGCCATGGCCGACCACCTGCTGCTCGCCGAGGGCTACCGCCTGCTGCCCAGGCCGCCGCCCGCCGCGCCCGTCCACGCGCTCCGGACTCTGCCGCCGTACGCGGGCCCAGGCCTGGACAGCGGGCTGCGGCCGCGCGGGGTTCCGCTGGCGCCGCCGCCCCCACCCGGGGCCCTGGTGTACGGGGCCTTCGGGCCGCCGCCCGCCTTCCAGCCCTTCCCGGCAGCGCAGCCCGCGGCCGCCGGCAGCGCGCACCTGCCGCCCATGACGACGCCGTACCCGGGCCGCGCGCCCGCGCCCCCCAGCGCCCCGGGCCTGCAGCCAGCGCCCGGCGCCCTGGCCCCGCCACCGGCCGCGCACGCCCTGGGCGGCATGGACGCGGAGCTCATCGACGAGGAGGCGCTGACGTCGCTGGAGCTCGAGCTCGGGCTGCACCGCGTGCGCGAGCTGCCCGAGCTCTTCCTGGGCCAGAGCGAGTTCGACTGCTTCTCGGACTTGGGGTCCGCGCCGCCCGCCGGCTCGGTGAGCTGCTGAGCGCGGCCACGGGCGTGCCCCAGAAGGGGCGGGTCTGCCCGCCGGACTTCCGCGCGCAGCGCCTGGGCCCCGCACGCACCCTCCGTGAGGGTGGAGGCTGCGGGTCTGTGCACGGAGCCCGAGAGCCGGGTGGGACACCTGGCGTCGCTCTGGGCCCTGCCTCCTGCTACACTTTTCCAAGCCGGCGCCTGAGCGGTAAACTGACGGGACTGGACCAGCTTTCGGACTCCTGGTTCTTGAGTTCTGTGTCCTCTCTCTTCTCTCGGACCCTCCCCCCCAAATCTGAGCCATTTCAGGCCTCGGTCTGATTCCCCCTTCTCGCGCAACCCACTGCGGGGATTGGGCCCCCGGAGACGTCCATTCTCGGAGCCCTTCCCGATCCTCCGTGCCCGGGCCTGGCTGGCACTCGGCTTCCCGCCATGGGGAGGGGAAGACTGGAATAGTCCCAACCCCCAGCCTCCTTCGGGCCTCCAAAACCAAAATAAAACTGGGTCACTTTATAATCTTGCGTTTTAGTGTCTTTGTCACCCGCACCCCCCAAGGATGTTTAGCCTCCAAAGCCCTGAGGCTGTTGGGGATTCTGGGTGGACTTGGGAGCCGGGCAACCCCTGGCAGTGCACAAGAGAGGAAACTGACCGTTTCTTTCGAAAATATCTTGTGAGTTGTGCAACTGTTATGTCATAATCTGGAAGGCAGAGGCTGCCACTGGGCTGGGTAACTGGAGGGCACAGACAGATGACAGACTTCCCAGTGGGGGGGGGGGCGGGGGGGGGGAGCCTGCCAGTGCTGTCCTCAGTCTGTTCACCGGCAGCACAGAGTACCCAGCTGGGACCTGGGGATTCAGACAGACCTGACTTTGACCGAAGCTCTCTCCCTTATTCAGGACACCACCTATTCTCATTTCTGAGGCTGTTTCCTCAGAGGGAGGAGGTCCCAGTCTCCTCTGGTGGTTGTGAGGGTTAGCTGCAATGGGAAGCCTTTAGCCTGGTGCCAGACTTAGCCAGCACTCAGTAAATGTAGTGATCACTAGTCTGCAGATTGGTGCTAGCTTTATTCCCTAGCACATGCACTCATGCAGTCACAGTCCAGGTGGGAGTAGGTGGGTGACAGACCTGGAAACAGACTATCCTAGGTACAAGGAAGACTACGCTGGGTACAAGGATGGCCAGTGAAGCAAGCCCAGGGGAGGGGGTGCCGTTTAGGTCGTTAGGGGTGGGGGCAGTTCAGGCTTCGGGGAAGAGGAGAATTGGATGGGTGAACAAAGCCTTAAACAATGCAGGCGTCTTTAGAAGTTGGAGGAGGTGGCAAGCAAGTGGAGGGAAGAGCCTGTTCAAAGGCAGAGAGGCGTGCAGGTACAGGAAGTGTGTGGGGAAGGCGTGGGGTCTGCAAGGGACTAGTGGCCTCGGGACAACTCTGAGTAGGCACAGTCCTCATTTTACAGATGAGGGACATAGAGCTTCCCCATGCCTGACAGGATTTCAGCTCAAATTCCTCCTCATCAGTGTGAACTCCTGGCCACCCTCTGCTGTTGACTATCTCTGGAAAGATCCCTGGGTGATTCAAGGATGTGAGAGAAGGGCTGGAGGAGTGAGACTGGAAGCAGGGAGGAGGCCAAGGTAAAGACTTTGAGCTAGAACAGAGGCTGTGGGGCTGGACAGGAGAAAATGGATTCCAGAGACTCTGTGGAGAGGAACACAGAGCCGAGGGGGTCTGTCCCCAGTGGCTGGGCTCCGCGTGCTTGTTGATGTGACTCTCCACCAGCCTCGGACTTCACCAAGGGCACTGTGTCAGAGCCGGCCCTAAGGCCACTGGGGACAGGCACAGTCACAGGAGGTGTTTGGGGCCTTCTGGGAGGGGGTGGGAGGGGAGGCTGGACCGAGCTCTGAGCTGAGGGAGGCCAGCGTTTGCCTTGGCTTGGCCCAGGACCCTAGACCAGAGACAGAAACCAAGGGCCTGAATTGGGATGAGAAGATTCAGCCCTGGGCCTGACCCTACCTTGATTTCCTCCTCTCTGGGCCTCAGTTTCTCCACCTGTAAGGTGGGGCTAATATCCCCACCCTGCTACTTTGCAAGGCAATAAACCTCAGAAGAGCAAAACTCTAAAGTGCTCACCATGTGGAAGGGATTGTAATAAAAACCCAGCACCTGCCCCTTCCCAGTGCTTAAGGGGAGCAAAGAAGGGGGTCCGGCTGCTACACTGTCTCCCCTCACCCACCCTTCCAAGAGGGGTGGCTGACAAGCTGGACATCAGGCAGATGGACAGATGAAAATGTAAGGCCGGGGCAGCCCACCACCTATATCCCCAAATCCTTGACACTCTTGGGAGGATTCTGACACTAACAGCAGGAGGGGAGGTTGGGGGGTCCTTTCTGCCAACATGTAGGGGTTGGAAAGGGCAAAGGGCCTGTAGTCTGACAACCTCAGGCTCCAGTTCCAGCAGCCGCTCTTACTAGCTGCCCGACCTCACACGAGTCACCTCACCTTCTGACTCTTGGTTCTCGTGCAGGAATCACATCAGCTTCCTGCAGTTCCAGTGGAATGCCATACACCTCTTCCCTGGGGCCGCCCTCCTGAAGCAGCCTGTTACCCCTTCAGGCCTGTGGATTTCACTCTCATGCCTTGGCTGGGTCTTTGGGGTCGGGAGTCAGGTTCCGTCAGGGTTGGGAACTGAGTCACGGTCCAGACAAGATGCTTACCCCTCTTTTGTTTTTCTTTTCCCCTTTTTTATATGAAGTCTTCACCAAGCTGAAGTTCTTTATTTTGAATCATCTTTTAGTCAACTGGATTTCACCACTGAGTAGTTTTTTTCAAGCATAACTTTTCTCAAGCTCATCCATAAAACGGGGGCGCTAATAGTACCTCCCTGCAAAAGCTGTCGTGGAGTTAATGCCTGCAAAGTGCTGAGACCAGAGCCCTGCCGCTAGCGAGGGCAGCTGGTACCGATGCTGCCCTGGCTCTGGGGAAAGCTTTTCCGTTACAGTCTTTTTTAGGAAAGAGGTCACTCTGCAAAGAGGTGACTCCAACAGCAACACTGTTGCAGGTTGGGTTCCCTGGGCAGCAGCCTCGGAGATGGCCTTGAGCTTACAAGAGGTTTATTAGGGAGTGGCCTGGGGACCAGCACCTGTGGAAGGGAGAGGGAGGGGCAGAAGTGGGCGCCAACAGTACAAAGCAAGCCTAGTAAACAGCCTCAGGCAGCCCCACGGGGCGCTTTGGAGCTAGACTGGCCCTTCAGCGTTGTCCAGGCTTAGCCTTTAGAGCCCCGCACCCATCAGGCATGGGCTGTGGGCTGCCCCGGGAAGTGGCGTGACTGTGGGCAAGGCAGCTGCCCACAGCTGAGCCAGGGCCTGGAGGAGCTGCCGGCGGAAGGAAGGGGGATCTGGGCTGTGCAGCCAGTGTCCACCCCAAGCACCGGGGTGGGGACTCAGGTGAGGTGAGTGTCAGGAGAGATTGCCTCCTTAAATTTTGTGCCCTGGGCGCCTCACTCTCCTCACTCTAGTCCCAGACCTGAGAAGAACCTTTCCTGTTACAGCAAAACCAAACAAAAAATGCTTAAAGGGACTGTTGACCTTATTATAGGATGCTGTGTAAAGTGTCTGGCATAGGGTAGATTCTCAGTAAGGGAGAGCCATCGTCGTCGTCGTCGTCATCATCATCATTGTGATTCCAGCTCTGCTGAGTGTAAAATGGTCATTTGTTGAATACATTAATGAACAGTCTGATCCTGGTGTTTTCCCAGGCAGCTTAGGTAGTTTAGCTAATCCTCTTGAATTCCTTAATCCATCCTTGCCTAACTCCTTACCTCACTCTGCTGTTAGAAGTGCCGGGTCAGGATTACTGCTGACTCTATGACTAAGTTAGTTCATGTTGAGCACCTACTGTGTGCAGGCACCAGGGGAACTAAGAGGGAGTGCTTCTCCTTTAATCTCCCTGGATTCCTGCACCACGAGGTAGTTTTATCCCCATTCCAGAGAGAGGAAACAGGGGCTCAGACCCCAAGAAGTGGTGGGGTGAGCACCCTGTCTGTCCTGGGCCCTTCCCCTGCCCGGGCTGGGTCTCACCGAGGCCTGAGCCTGAATGGAACGAAAACAGAGCCCCTGATTCTGCCACTTTGAGGCCGTGAGATGTAGAGGAAGCCACTGGACCTCTTCAGGCCTCGGTTTCTTCTTCTGTATGACACAGAGAATAATCCCAGCCTCAGAGACATGCAAAACTTCCAATGCAACTGGGTTTCTGAGCTCTCCTCACAAATGGTGGGAGCTGCATGATCGGAGTTGATGGGAGTGAACAGTGGTGGCCCCTATTCCAGCTGCTCTGGGCTCCTGGAGAGGAGACCTGCACAGGTTTGGAATGTGAAATCTGGGCCAGCCTGGAGCATGCAACATAGACCCATGTCAGGGGAGCTGGGCCAGCGCTGCTAAGCAGGTTGGGGTCTGGGGACCCTGAGGGTTGGCAGTGATGAGAGGGTGGGATGGGGGTCAACATGGGGAGGACATCCAGGTAGGAACACTGGGCATAGCTAAAGGCCCGAGTGTGTCCAGGCAGATGGAGGAAATAAAGGAAGCTCCTTGGAGCTCAGTCTGCTCACCTGAGAGAATGAGTTAAGGTAACATCGAGTGCCTGTCCCCGTGAGCTGCTCAGATAGAGGCCCTGGCTGGGAAATGTGACTACAGAAATTATGAGGACAGCACCTTCTGGTGCCTTCCCACCCTCAAATCTGTACCCAGGCCCCTGATACACAATTAGGCCCCACGCCTCTGTGCCTTTGTGCTGTTCCTTGGCCTGAAATACCCTTCCAGGCCCTCCTCCACCTATGAAAGACCCTTTTCCTCATATTATCAGAGTCCCTGAGGGGTCCTTCCCCACCAGACTGTAAGAGTCTGATGTCAGAGCCTGGTTCATCATTGTCCCCACCTGTCGTGGGTTGAATTGTGCACCCCAGGAAGATAAGTTGAAGTCCTAACTCCCGGTACCTGTAAATGGGACTTTATTTGGAGCTAGAGTCTTTGCAGGTGTCATTAAGTCAAGATGAGGTTATGCTGGAGTAGGGTGGGCCCTAATCCAATAGCTGGGAACCTTAGAACAAGAGGGACTTTTGGGCTCAGAGACACAGACACACAAGGGAGAACGCCATGTGACAGCCGAGGCAGAGACAGGATGATGGGGCTACAGGTAAGGACCAGCAGGGACTGCCAACACCCAGCAGAAGCTGGAAGAGGCGAGGAGCCCCCAGAGCCTCGAAAGTGAGCCTGCCCTGCACACACCTTGAGTTCAGACCTCTGGCCTCTGGAACCACAGGGCAATAAATGGCTGCTGTTTTAAGCCACCCAGTCAGTGGTAGTTTGCAGCAGCAGCCCTAGGAAACTGTTGGACCACTCTATCCCCTGTGTGGCTCAGAGTGGGTGTCAGGAAGTGCTGGGGTGGCTATTCCCCTGGCCCCACACTGGAGCTGAGTCTCAAAGTTCAGGGCATGGAGTCCGAGTTGGAGTTGGGAGTTCTGAGGTTTAGTCCCAACTCAACCGTAAACTTGTAACCCCGAGCACATCATTTGAGCCCTCTAAGCTCTGCATGATGAGGACCACACGCCCTGCCTGCTCTGCACCCCACCCCCCACGCCCATCTCACAGGTGCTGGGAGGCAGTGAGGCTGGACTGAGGGTGGGGGGGATGCAATGCTTCTTCCCCACGGCCCTCAGCTTGACGTGCCTGTTGCTTCAGTCTTCACAATGACTGCAGGAGGTGGGGACAGTTGTTGGCCTATTACAGATAAGGCAGCCGAGGCTCAGAGAGGTTGAGCAACCTGCTCAACAACACACAGCCAGGGCAAGGGACGGATATGGTAAACTGCATGGGGCTCTGGGGAAGATATTGTTCTTGTTTGTAAGTTGGTGGGAGGAGAGTGGACTAATAAGCATCAAGTACAGATGTCTCCTTGGAGGGAGAGTGCAGCCAATGAGGGGGCAGAGAGACCTACACAGCTCACTAGCGGTGATCTTCGGTGGGGCTCATTCCTTTGCCTCTTCCTAGTGAGCGGCTCTGACTGGGGACTTTGCCATAGAATTGACACAACCAGGAGGCAGGACTCTCCCACTCTGCCACCCCCAGCCCGCCCTGGCCCAACAGAGGATATGAGCCAACCACTGTTTGTTTCATTTGTTTTAACAAACACATTGTTTTTTGTTTTTTTGTTTTTTTTTTTTAAGATTTTATTTATTTATTTATTTATCCCCCCCTTGCTGCTTGTGCTTGCTGTGTCCATTTGCTGTGTGTTTTTCCTGTCTCCCTTTGTTGTGTCGTCTTGCTGTGTCAGCTCACCGCACCGCACGGGCTGGCTTGCCTTCACCAGGAGGCCCCGGGAATCGAACCCGGGGCCTCCCATATGGTAAACGGGAGCCCTATCGATTGAGCCACAGCTGCTTCCCAAACACATTGTTTTTAATTAAAAGTAATGTATGGGGGAGCAGGTATAGCTCAGTGGCTGAGTGCCTGCTTCCCATGAGCGAAGTGCTGGGTTCAATCTTTGGTACCGCCTCAAAAAAAAAAAAAAGTAAGTTTAAGCAAAATATTTTCAAACAATTCAGAAAAGTCAGAGACCACCCCCAAGGTTTTGTCCACACCTACAAATAGTGCATACGCTATGTTACATCTATGATATATACATATACACACATACACATCTCTTTTTGCATAAGTAGAATTAGAATACTATCTTATATAACTTGATTGTTTTTCACTTACTATGTTTTGAAAATCTTCCCACGTCAGTAAATATGGCTCTACCTCATCCCTTTTAATGACTGCATTGTGCACAGTCTACTTAACCAGCCCCCAATTGACGGGAAGTTACCTTGTTCCCTAAATTTCACTATTGTAAATAATGTCACAAGGAACATCCTTGTATATTTACCCTTGGACACTCTGTAGAATGGATTCCTGGAAGAAAAACTACTAGACCAGAAGATGCGAACAAATACAATTGTGAGAGATACTGCCAAATAGCTCTCTAAGTGGCAGATCCCGTTAGCCTTCCTGCCAGCGGTGTGCAAGACTGCCCGCTGGCTCACACCTTTGACTGCCCTGGGCATTATCAATGTTTTTAATTTTGACCTCTGTAAATAAAAAAGAAGTTAATCAATTTTCATTTCTCTGTTTGCCATTGAAAATATTAATTGGCTATTTGTATTTCTTCTGTGAATTACCTGCTCATATCCTTTGCCCATGTTAATAGTAAACCTTTTGTAAATGTTGCAAATATTCTCCCTCAATCTGTTGCTTGACTTTGTTTACTATATCTTTTGCCTTTTTGAAGTTATTAATTGTTGTGTCGTCAAATCTCTTTTTTTTTCCTCAGTAGCTTCTGGGTTGAAATTAAGGACGGGTGGTCTGGCTCTCCTCAGAGGTAGTTAGAAACACCTGCAGAATTGTGCTTCTGCCTGGGCTCTGCAGTCAGACAGCAATGGATGCAGACAAGCAGCAGGAGCGGAGAAGCCAGGTCTGGGGGTTTAAACTCTGGCTCCAAACGACGTATATGGCATTTGGCAAAGTTGCTCTACCACACTGAGCCTCCATTTTTTGCTTTTCTTCTTAGTCCAAAATATGTACAGATTCACAACTAACCTAGAAGACTGAATGAGCTAATGGCTGGCATGTCCTCAGCATAGTGTTTGGCACACATTAAGTTCCCAATAAGTGATAGGTATTTCCAACATTGGTACAATAGGTGCTCAGTAAGCAGTAGTGTTAGTGCCCAGAGAAGGCGTCCAGGGTATGGAAGGGTGACTTCAAACTGTCTCCCAAATAAATGGCTGGAGGACAGGGCTCTTCAGCTTGCAGAGAAAGGACATCAGCCATTTATGCCTTCCAGGATCCCGTCACCCTTTTCTTGGTAAAAGGTTTCCCCACATGCCCTTTGGGGAACCACCTCTCCCTCGCTTTCAGCCCATGTGGTTGCGTAGGCTTGCCTCTTCCCCTATGTGTAACTCAAAGTAAAATAATACTAAAAGGTAGAATTAGTGGAAAGAAACTCCAACTTTTTCCGCGACTATTTTAGAAATCACCCGCTTTATCTTCTCTTCTTCTATCAGGTTGCAGCTAGTGCCCTAACCACGCGAGCCGTTTACTGTTAGCTCATCCAGCACTGGCCCATCTCTCACCTAAGTCTCTCAGTGATCCCTCTTTCAGGCACGCATTAGTATTCCGGCTTACACGGAGGTGAGGAAATTGAAGCTCAGAGAGAGGAAGCGACTTGCCTGCTACCACACAGCTAGTCACTTATTGAGTTAAAACAAGAAAAGTACTCAAGACCTGGCATGCAGCAAAAGGTGTTTGAGTGTTACCTCAGCTGCCATAACAAAGAGGACCAAAACACTTTAAAGGTGGTTTAAAGAGAAGAAAATGTTTCTTCCTAGGTCCATCCAATCAAGACACAGATGGCATCCTTCTTTTTTGGCTCTGCCATTCATGACCCCAACCTCAAGAGCCGAGACAGCCGCTCAAAGTCCAACTTGCCTTTTGTCTTGTCTTTGTCACCTCCACGTCCAGCTCTCGGGAGGAAGAGAGCAAGAAGGTGAGCCCACCCAAAGTGACGCACATCACTTTCACTCACAGTCTATTGACAAGAATTTAGTCACATGACCACACTTAGCTGCCAGGAAGACTGGGAAATATGGATTCCAGCTGCCAACCATGGTCAACACCTCAGTTACTGGGCAGGGGAAGGATGGATTTTGGTGGACAACCAGTCTCTGCTACAGTAATAAGCAGAAAAAGTGTCTCAGCTGAGATTAGAACTCATGTTTCCTATGCCAGGTGCCCGATGGGGGTTGGGAAGTTCCGAGAGGCGGAGCCCTATATAAAAAGAACTGTTGAAACTTGGTAGACTTGTTATCAGCCAGTCATCACTATAAATGCCCACCTAGAGATACTACTACTACTTACTCACAGGTTGCTGCTGTGAAAGCACTAACCACAGTTTGTGACACATACTAGGTACTCACATGGTGGAATGAATGATTAGAATTTGGACGTAAGCAAACGGAGAAAGGAAATTCACGGAGAGATGACAAAATGAGCAAGGCCAAGTGGCATGAATGAATAAGGCTTGATTGAGAAATGGCAACAAGTTCAGTGTGGTTAAAGTGTGGGGTGGATGATCAGAGGGGCACGGAATATGCTTAGAAAAGCAGACAGGGATCAAGGAGGGAAGGTTCTTGAGTCCCAGGCCAAGGAGCCTGAACTTGATCCTGTTGGTAATGGGGGGCCATGGAGGATATGAGCAGGATGGAAACAGGGTCAGTTTTG
Organism: Tolypeutes matacus; assembly: GCA_026826555.1. Taxonomy (NCBI): domain Eukaryota; kingdom Metazoa; phylum Chordata; class Mammalia; order Cingulata; family Chlamyphoridae; genus Tolypeutes; species Tolypeutes matacus. The sequence goes on along the minus strand of JAKSZT010053883.1, from coordinate 34,591,517 downwards.
TGTTTTGGAATGATCTCTCTAGTTGTTGCAAGTAGAATGGGTTAGAGAGGGGCACTTAGGAGAAATGGAGAGCCAGGAGAAGGTCATCATGCTGATTCATGTAGAGAAGAGGGCCCTAGAACAAGAGGTGGCAAGGTGGGGCAGGTGGGAGAGATGGCAAAGAGACAGAAGGAATAAGCCTTAAGAGAGAGATGGTATGAAAAAAGCATGGAACACAAAGTCTGACATAAGTAGATACTCTTGTTAAATGAATGACTCTCTTCCTGGGTTATTTAGGATAAGGTGTGGCTTTAAGTGACAGAATAATAGTAACTCAAATAAGATGAACCAGGTAGATGGTCCAGCACGGGTGTGGTGAATCATAGTGTCAATATCCAAGCTGCTCTATGTTGTTGTTCTGTCATTCATGAGCTTGACCTCATGATCCAAGAAGGCTGCTCTACCTCCAGCCACTGTATTAACATTCCAGCCAGAAGGAAGGAGAAAAGAGGGAAAAAGAAACTTCCTGAAAGTTGTTCACAACTAACCACAAAAGGGGTTCAGAAATGTCACCCTTATTCTGGGTGGCCATGTGTCTAAGTAAAATGTGGAGAGCAGATATTTGAAACAGCTTGCCATCTCCATAATGACCTACTGAAGTAGAGGCTGTAGGAAAGGGAAGGGCCAAAAATGATTTCTAGAAGCCTGGCTTGGGGGTGGGGATGAGGGTGAGAGTGGGGGTGATGGTGGGGGTGGCGGCTGGGGTGCTTTTCCCTGAGATTGGTCCTGAGCAGAGGAGGTGGTCGGGGAAAATATGGATGAGATCAGAATGGATGTGTTGGGCCATCCAGGGTTGATGTCCAGTAGGAGGCTGGCCCAGTAAATGGGTCTGGTGCTCAGGAGTGAGTTTGGGGTTATTAGCCTACCCACGGTTTCCCTGGGAAGGCTGCTGCAGAGTGAGAAGCGAAGGTAGCTAAGGACAGAACTTTTAGGAATACAGACATTTAAGAGAACAGGGGGCAGAAATGGCAAAGGAGCGGCAGGGAGGTAAGAGGAGAACCCGCAGAGAGGATGTCACGGACGCCAAGGGAGGTGTTTCCCAAAGGAAGGGGTGGTCAGCAGCAGCTAATGCTGCTGAAATGTTAAATAAAATGAGAACTGAAAAGAGGCCGTTCAATCTGGCAAGCAGGAAGTCAATAACGACCTTTCAGGGGAGGGGAGGGGCGGGAGTCAGGCGCAGTGGGTTAGGAGGAAATGGGAAAAGAGGAAGGAGGATTAGCAAAGGCAGATGGCTGGTCTAAGTAATCTTTTGGGCCTGCCTTCTGGCTGGGTTTTTCACTGATGTGCTAACTCGGAAAAGCCCTACCCAGGATTTGGCCCCGCTTGAAATGGTTGCAACACCCCTCTTGCCCAGAAGGTGGCAGCACCACACCAAGTGACAGCGAATTGAACTTTAATCTCCCACACCTAAGCTTTGGTTATTTTTGCCATCTTGGAGGGAAGACTTGAGCAAAGGAAACTTTGGGTTCAAATCTTGACTCTGCCACTTACTGGCTGTGTGTGAGAGAGGCAAGTCCTCTCACCTGCCTGAGCCTGCTATCTGGTGGACAAATTTTAGATGATAATAAACCCAAAGCTTTCATCGTGGGACCACCGTAAGTCCCTAAAGATGTGTGGTTGTGTCTGATGTTCTTGTGGGCAGACTCAGGGCAGACTCAGGGCAGCAGGGAAGGGCTCGGAAGCAGAGGGAGGGGTTCCAAATCAGACCAGCAGAGGGGGCTGCCTGCTGTCTTTATAACAACTAGATGAAGCAGTGGCTTTGGGGTGAGCAAAGCTGGGTTCCAATTTTGCAGATGAGGGAACTGAGCTCACAGAGAAGGGAAATGATTTTCACGGGGTCAGACCGTTCAAACAAAGTAGAGGCATCCAAACCAAAATTTGGAAAAGAAATTGATGTTTAATATTTTTGGGAAAAAAAGTTGTCATTGTGAGAAAATTCAGAACCTCATGGGACTTCTCTAACTTAACTGTGTGCTTTAGTATTGTTTTCTGAGCCTAGGATTTCTGAGGATTACTCTCTCCCTAGTCCCTGTTTAACATCTGCATTCTGAGAGAGCCCCCCTCTTCTGCTCTTCCCCCAGAGATGGCCTGCCCAGGCTGTGAGGGGAGGATAACCCACTCAGGGACAGGCCTGGGGTTCAAGAGACCTGGGCTCTGCTCTGGGCTCTGCCCCTGGCTTACTGGGCCTCAGTTTCCCTATCTGCAAAACAAGACCATTGGACTAGCTGGCCCCTTGGGGACCTTGGCAGCTCTGAGTTTATCTGACCGCTCTATCTAATTGCCTTCCGTCACCCCATCACTATCCCACTTCCATGTTTTATTTTCTTCACAGCACTTTTGACTCTCTGAAATTATCTTGTTTTTGTTTATTTTCTGTCTAGACAGTAATCTACTGTCTACTCCATGAAGCAGAGATGTTGTGAGTTTGTGAGAGCCGATATGACCTTGGCACCTAAAACAGTGTTTGGCACATGGTAGAGATGAACAAACAATCACAGAATAAATGAAGAGAAGAACAAATAATTGTAGAATAAACAAATACAGCCCCTTACTCTTCTGAGGCAAGTTCTGGATACCCCAACCTGTGACCTATTCAGCTCTGCCACCACCACCCCTTCCAGAGACACTGGACCTGACTGAAGGGGCTTCATGGTGGCCTGATTTGGCTCCCAAAGTCCAGCCTGTTTTCCGACTCACGGCTGGCACTGTGACGCCTAGCCAAGGACTTTAGTGACACCTGGTGGCCGTGGGGACACATAACATGGACTAGGATGCCCCCTGCCGGAGATGAGCAGTCCCCAGTGGCCCTGCTTCCCTCCCTTCCTGCCACCCAGCACTTATTCATGGCTTGTACGCCCAGCCCTGTGCCCGGATGGTGAGAACTGCAAACAAGAAGATGTGTTTTTGTCCTCTAGGAGCTGAAGTGATGCCTGGGGAAGGGGAGGCAGAAGGGAGGGGTCATAGAGTCCAGGAGACTCTGAGGAGGTGTCAGGGGCGTAAGGGCAGACCTCACCCCAATTCTGAGCTGGCAGGGTGGTCTGGGTCTTGGGCATCAGAATCCTCCTTCCAGCAATTTTCCCAGCAATTTCCCCACCCCTTCCAGGAAGTCCTCCATATCTACCACTCATTTTATTTTATTTTTTATTTTATTTTATTTTATTTTATTTTATTTTATTTTATTATTTTATTTTATTATTTTATTTTATTTTTTAAAGATTTTATTTATTTATTCATTTATCCCCCCCTTGCTGCTTGTGCTCGCTGGGTCAGCTAACCACGCCGTGCGGGCGGGCTTGCCTTCACCAGGAGGCCCCGGGCCTCCCATATGGTAAACGGGAGCCCTACTGATTGAGCCATAGCCCCTTCCCTTACCACTCATTTTAGAGACTAATTTTAGAGTGAAAGAAAGAAAAAGAAGAGGAGGGGAAGCGCCTGTGGCTCAATCAGTGGGGCTCCCGTTTACCATGTGGGAGGCCCCGGGCCCGGTTCCCGGGGCCTCCTGGTGGGGGCAGGCCCACCCACACAGCGCGGTTGGCTGACCCAGCGAGCACAAGCAGCAAGCGGGGGATAAATGAATAAATAAATAAAATCTTTAAAAAAAGAAGAAGAAGAAGAGGAGGAGGTTTCTGGTGCCCAGAGAAGACATTTGGGACAAAAACAAAAAGGTTTAAAGGGATTAAATAATGCTCTGCTTTGTGAAGTTCAATGTAAGCCTTCTCTCTCATTGCCTCCAGTGAAGTCTACCTTACTAGCTATATTAGTGAGGGTTTATTGTGACAATGCTATGAAACAAACTCAAAATCCCAGTGCCCTACAAAAACAAATATTCCCCACTCCCGAGTCTCCAGGTCACCTGAAGGTCAGCGGATGCTGGTTGGACCAAGCTGGGCTCCCAACTTTGAGTCTGCTTCAGGTCTGCCCCATGGGTCTGCATTCAGGACCCAGCATAAAGGAACAGCAGCTAAATGCAGCTTCTCACGGCACTTGAGAGGAAGCACCTAGAGGTCTGGCAGAACTGTCCATGCCTTAGCTTGGAACTGGCACCCTGTCCTTTCCCCCCATATTCCACTGGTCAAAGTTAATCCCATGGCCCTGTCCAAAGTCAATGGGTGATGGAGCAGATGCTGTGGCGCTCCACCCAGATCCCGCTCTCAGCGCCCACACACTACGCCTGCTGGGAATCTCCACTGCTGGCTCACAGCTGTGTCACTCACTGGGAATTGTCCTTGACCATGGGAAACAGCCTCACAGAAAGTCACACTCCCTCTCAGGGAGTGACCCATGGCCAGTGACTGGCTGATTCAGGGAGATAGAGATAAAGGCTTGCCCTGTCCCTCAATTTAGGGCAACTCTGAAAGGCTGCCTGAGCTCCAGAGCTCCCGAGGGTCAGCAGATACCTCTGTTGAAATCACATTGCAGGTCAGCTTCCCCCTCTGCCCAGTCCTGCCTTCCTGCCTTCCTTACAAATGAATCACCTGAGATCACTCCCAGATAAACCTGCAGACCGTTCTGTGTCTCAGATTCTGTTTCCAGGAAACCCATAGTACACCAGCCAAGGGTAGCCATGGCAGGGGTGGAGAAGGAAGGAAGGATTTCAGACAAATCTACAGCAATGGTTAAATAAAGAATGCATTGTGGAGACTTCTGAGTTGTTTGGGCTGCAACAAAATGCTGGGCACATCCTCAACGTGGACGCACGATGAGAATTGAGGTCACTTTTGGGAGGCCCCCACTTTTGGGTTACATTTATTTTATATATTAGGGTTCTAAATAATTTATGTCATAGCAAAAGTTCCAAACCACTGGATCCTATGATGTTTAGATGTGTCCGATCTACCCAGCTTGGGGAGATAGATTCATTTCCAGAGAAAAGGGAGGCAGGTTGGTGGGTCAAACCCTCACTCCAAGGTTGCAGCCATCAAAATCTTGATGTACACAAGAGGTGGGTTGAAGGAGAAAAAGTGTCCCTCAGTATCTCAGAGGGAAAACAAAAAAGTTGTCCTAACAACTGGGACTGTCAAAAGCACATAAAATCAGTTATCTAAATTGTGACCTATCCAGGCATGGTTTTCTTAGATCTGCGCGCATGTGAAAATTGCAACATATTCAGAGTATCCCAGACGCAAGTGAGCTGAGCCCCATACAACAGTGGAGACCCAGGCTGCTGTTGGGCAACTTCTGAGACTAGGCCTCAAGAGTCCTCACGGCTTCTGCTTTTGCGCTCTTGGAATGCTGCCCTGAGACTGCCGGGTGTAGAAGCCCAGTCTAAGGGACTAGGACCCAAGAAGCCACAACGAGCAGAGGCGAGCCATCCCGCTGAGGGCTCCTGGACCGACCAGGGTGCTGACAGCCAGATGTGTGAGTGAGGCCGTCTTAGACGAGCTGGCCCCAGTCAAGATGCCAGATGGTTGCAACCACATCCGTGCCCACAAGTGAGACCAGCAGAAGAATTGCTCAGCTGAATCCAGCCCAAATTGCTGACCCACAGAAGCATGAGTAAATTAAATGGTTGTTGCTTTAAACTGTTCACTTTTGGGTTGATTTATTACATAGCAATAGATAAATGACACACCAAGCTAAGATAGTATCTGCTCTCTAGACCATAATTGGTGGTAGTTTGGGGACTCCCAGAGCCACCTGTAAACCCTCCTTGCTGAGTCAGTCAAACTTAGAAGCTAAACAGGGGTTTGTGCATTGGTTAATTGTGCATCTGTCCCCCCAGGGACTGGATGATCTCAGGGCCATAACCTGGTCTCCTGGTCTGTGCATCCTGTGTATATGCTGAGCCAGAGTCTGGCATACAGCAGGTACTCAATAAGCATTTTCCCCATTAATGAAATGCCATGGGATTTGTCCAGGTTACCAACATCTCCTGCTTGGATTACTGCAACAGCCGCCTCACTGTTCTACCTGCTCCTAGGCTTTCTCCCTCAAATATTTCTTCCATCCTAGGGGAAAAAAATGTCTAAATGCAAAGCTCCATTTATCCACTGATTAAAATTTTTCATTGGCTCCCACTGCCCCACAGTTAAGTCCTATCTCTTTGCAGTGATTTATGAAATCCTGAAAATCTTGACCCCTGTCTAATTCTACAGTCCCTTCTTACACTGTTCTCTCCCTTGTTCTCTGGGCCCAGCCAAAGAGATTTCTTTCTGTTCCTTTCATGGACCACACTCTCTTGTCCTTTATGCATGCTGAAACCTCTAGCTGGAGCATTCGCTATCCCCTTCCCCAGCCCTCGTGCCTGGCTAATCCTACTCACTCTTCAGTACATTCGATTGTCCATCTTGTCTGGATTGATAGATGGCAAGGAGTATGAATCTATACGCATTTATGGGCAGTGGCTAATGGTTTAGGTGGGTGGTCAGGGACTCAGAAAACAGAATTGGAGGATGGGCAATAAGGAACACTTGGGAAAAGATATTTAGATGGACTTCCAGAAATGAACACAGAGTGTGAAGATATTTCTGTCCCAAATGAGAGCTTATTAAAGGGCATCCACTGCAGAGCAGTCCCTCAATAATCAGGTGGATACCATGGCACATTCTGTGGATATCAGTCAGCCTCTTTCTCCAGTCCCTCCAGGTCTTGCTCAACATGCTCATGCACAAAGTGGTCATGGTAGCAAGAATTTATTGGTTCAATAACATGGACTTACCTCACCAAGGCTGATCTGGCTAGTGCCACTGCGAGATGTCTAATCTGCCATCAGCAGAGACAAACAGAGAATACCCCACAGGGCACCATCCCTCAGGGGTTCATCCAGCCACCTGGTGCCAGGTTGATTCCATCAGACCCTTTCCAACCCGAAGGGGGCAGTGGGTTAGCTTCACTGTCATGGATAGAATATAGGGTTTCAGGAACCAAAGGGAGTTAGTGAGCAGCTTCTCTCACTATTATACCTAATAATCACTGTCTTAGTTTCCTGTGGCTGCCACAGCAAAAATGCATATATCTTGGTGCCTTAAAACGACAGAAATTTATTAATCTCACAGTTCCAGAGGTCAGAAGTTCAACATCAGTTTTATTCGGCCAAAATTGAGAAGTCATCAGTACTGAGCTCCCACCGGAAGTTCTAGAGCAGAACCTGTTCCTTGCCTCTTCCAGCGTCAGTGGCTGCCAGCATCCCTTTGCTTTGCAGATGCCTTCTCCTCTTCTGTGTGCGCAGTCGCCCTCTGCCTCCCTCTCATAAGGACACTTGTGATCGGATTTAGGCCCTACTGGATAATCCAGGATGCCAAGACCCTTAACTTGATCACATCACATTTTTCTTTACAAGGTAACATTGACAGATTCCAGGGATGAGGACCTGATGTCTTTGGATGGCCATTATTCAGCCTACTATACCCATTCGCAGAACTTTTACTTCCTGTCCCTGTGTCTTTGGGCTCTGCTGGTTCAGAGATCTTAGTTCCCAAGGGAGGGGAGGAAACATAGTTTTCAATGAATTGCAAGTTGAGGCTCCCACCTGGCCGTTTGGGGGACTCATGCCACTGAACCAACAAACAGAGAAAGAGTTAATTCACCAGCCATGACTGCTCCCCATTACCAAGGGGCAATGGGTTGCTGTTACACAACAAGGGCAAGGACAAGACCATGTCTGGAGCCTGTGGGGTTCTCTGGGGTCCTTTTTGGTACTCCCAGGAACAAGAGTAAAAGTTAATTAAATTTTACAGTACCCAAAACCATGCAGGACCCCGGAGGACTCAGGCTCTTCAGGAGTGATGACATGAGTCACTCTACCCCATAAAGAGCCCAAACCAGCCAAGGTCCTGGCTGAGGACAAAGAGCACTTAGAATGGCAGTGGGAAAAGGAGGTGGTGCATGGCGATTCTGGCACTGTTACTAGTGACCAGAACAAGGTTTGTTGCAGCTCTGCAGTTTTCTTCCTTGCTTGATGTATATGTGTGTGTTGAATATATTGTCATTTATTTTTATCTTTCCTCCTCCCCCCTTCCTCTTATTGTTTTACATAAAGGTTGTAAGTGATAGTTAACTTTACAGTTTAGTGTTGCAGTGTAGGTGGGATTGTGACTGAATTAGAGGAATAATTAACATTGCCCAGATATGGATTCTATGATTAACTCTCAGAGATGGGTACATCTGTTGGACTGTAAGACTTGGTGTGTTTCCCCTTTTGGGGGAGAGACTGCAAGTGTCTTCATTTGCATGAAACATAGTTGCATCTTATTAGATGGAAGCTACTGTTGTTACATGGAGATTCAAATATGTGTGACAGACATATATGGTGATAGAATATCCAAAGGGTGGACTGTGCCGGTTATTGAGCTGTAGTCATTCAGTTCCCAAATCCACCCTTCTACACCCTCCTCTGTGATACTGTGGCTGGGACTGGGCAAACCACATTACTCTTTTTGTTAGCGGGCTCCTGACAACAATGGGGACCAGGGGGTGATTGGAAGGCAAGAGGAGGGGAGATTTCCTTTTTCTTTTGCTTACTATCCTTAGCAGCAACAGCCTGGTAGCAGCGGTTGATCCCCACCTCCAGCTTCTTCTGCCTCCTAGAAAAGCCAAATTGTGTCTCCTAAGAGGCATTAGCATCAGCCAGGCAGCACCTTCCTCAGGGTTCCCTGAGGCTCCCCAGCCAAGCCTCGTCCCACAGCCCTGGAAGTGGTAGTTCTAAGTGACCTCAGTGTTCCCTTTTTCTTCTATATCCTTCTATACCTGTGTAATCCGTTCCCTACAGTATGTTCTCATTGTTGAAAAACCTAGTGCAGCTTCTGTTTTCCTGACTAGTGGCTGATACAAATGATTAGGAAGGTGGGACTCACTTTTCATTGGGGCACTAAGTCAAGAGAAAGTAAATTTGGAAGTGCTGGGGGTCATTGTGAGGGGTCAGCATGCCTGAGAGGAAGGCGAGATGGGAGACAGGTCCCTGTCATTGCTCAAGCACCTAGATCAAGCTGTGCACGAAGCCGAATCTATCCCCTGGATATCTTATTTACCTAGGACAAGAAGTTTCTTCCTTTTCCTCCCTCCCTGCCTCCCTCCCCCTCTCTCTTCTTTTTTTGCTTAAGCCATATTGGGTTGAGTTTTTGTTGCAACCAAAAGAGGCCTACCTAAAGCAGAGCTCCTTGTCCCCACTCCCAGAACAGTTCCCCGCTGACCCCACAGCCACCAAACAGAGCCAAGACCAGCCACTTCCTACTGAAAACTTTAATGAAACCAATAAGTTAATAAGTTAACAAAGTGAGGTACTTGCTTATCCGAGAACCGGGTTGATGGGGCAACCTCGACTGTGGAAGGAGGAAGGGCTTCTTCCCAGGTCTCCTTTGGTCACCAGACATTCCCGCTCTCCTGGCCCTCTCCACAGCTCCATCTCTGAGCTCTGGGGACAGTGCAGTGCAGCGAGGCTCCACCCAGGGCAGGATGGTCACATGCAGAGAGCAGGGCGGGGCAGAGGCTAGGCACCGTGGGGCTGAAGCAAGCTCCAACCCCAGCCCTGGCGCTGGTGCATACAGGTCCCCAGTCATGAGATGCAGGCAGCTCGGCCTGAGCCCCTTGTTCCCTGGCACCCCACAGAAGGTCACCCCCCTGCCACTTGCATTGGCTTTGCAGAAGAGGACAAAGGGAAAGGGATACTAGAGAGGTGCTGGGGGCCTGGAGCGGATGGGGGCTTATGCCAGTGTGGGGGACTGCCAACTACAGCGAAGAAGTGGGGTGTAGGAGGAGGGAGACAGTGCAGGTGAGTGGCAGGTGCACAGCTGGTGCCTGACAAACGGTAGCTACTATTTGCATTGTTTTTCTTTCTGGGAGTTAGAGTGACTAGGAAGGAGGTGAGCCTGGCACCCACCTTGTGGAAGGGCCTGGGGTCTCTCCAGTGATGTCCAGGCCCCAGAGGCCTAAGCCTGAGTTGTGCTGTGGAGATGCCGAGGAGGGCCCTAAGGGCAGGCAGAGGCAGCAGTTAGGGCTCCTGGACCAGGGAGGGGGGCTAGTAAAGCTCTCAGGTGAGGCCTGGAGAGACCTGTGCTCACTTCTGAGCCCCCTCTCCTACCCGGGCGAAGTGTGAGGGAAGGGAGGGCCTCCTCTTAGTGGACACCACCCTGCAAGGCCAGTCCCCTGGTGTCAGCTGCAGAGGTCCAGGAAAGGCTGTGTGGCTCTGTGCTCATGTCTCCAAGCATGGGTGACTGACTGTGCATCAGTGTGAGGAGGAGACTTTCTGCATGCCCAGGGAAACTAAAGGGACATGTCTGTGTGACTGTGGAAGCATGGTCTGTCAGGGTGTGAGGAGAATATAGAAACCTGTGCTGTCAAAGGTATCTGGAGGGCCAAAGAGAGCACTTGCCACGGAGCAGGAAGAGGAGCACCTGGGAGGTGACACTTGCAGGTGGGAAGAAAGGCCCAGGCACTGCCCTTGGCGGAGGGCAGGGGAGAAACAGACCCCATGCTGGGCAGGGATGGAGTGATAAGCCAAAGAATGGGGGTGGGGGTCGTGGCCAAGCAGCCTGAGACCAGCTACTGCTGGGGGCCCATCCCCCAATGGGGGAGGGCAGAGGAACCCCATGGGGGTCCCCAAAGTTGCATATTTAACATAGTTTGCATATATAGTGCCCACCTGCCATGTGGCAGGGTCCTGTGCTTTGTGGGTACCTGTGGGGGCACCTTGGGCCCAGCCCCAAGTGGGGTGGGGCCTTGGCGGGAGGGCTTCCCTGCTCTGTCCGGAGGGCGGGTCAGAGACCTCGCCTTGCATAGCTGGAAGCTGAGTCTGAGCCCAGGGACCCCAAGGGCCCCAGCAACCCGCTCCCACTCCCGAGGCAGTGCCCCTGCCAGGAGGGCCCTGTCGAGACTTGATGGAGGAGGCAGGGCACTGGGGGTTCAGAGGCCGCCGGGCAGCCGTGGCTGATGCCCTCCGTGTGGCCTGGCATCTCAGGCTCCTGAGGTGGGGAGGGTCGCTGGCACCCACAGTGGGCATCTCGCCCACCCAGGCAGCTCAATACTGCGCGTGGCCTCTCTCCTCGCGAGGGAGGCAAGTTCAAGTAAGAGCGAAGTCCGGAAGCCTCGGAGGACGGGTCCGAGCGCCAGGCCGCGGGGCTGGCCGCGTGCTATCCCGCTCCTGAGAAGCCCCCTAGTCCATGTTGGTGCTGACGGAGCGCGAGATGCTGAGCGTCTGTGCGGAGACGGAGATGTCCTCGTGGTCCACAGGGCTGTGGTAGTCGGAGGTGATGTCGGGGTCGAAGGGCGGCACTTGCACGGTGCCCAGGCTGGCCGAGGTGCCGGAGCGCAGGCAGCGCGAGTAGAAGCCCAACAGCAGGTCCAGCTTGCGCTCGATGGACTGCACCTGGGGGCGGGGCGCGGCTGGGAGGCGGGGCTTGCCGGGGCGCGGCTGGAGGCGGGGCTTGGGCGGGGCGCGGCTGGAGAAGGGGCGCGGCTGGAGAAGGGGCTTGCCGGGGCGCGGCTGGAGGCGGGGATTGGGCGGGGCGCGGCGGGAAGGCGGGGCTTGGGCGGGGCGCGGCGGGAAGGCGGAGCTTGTCGGGGCGCGGCGGGAGGCGGGGCACGACGGGGAGGCGGAGCTTATCGGGGGCGCGGCTGGAGGCGAGACTCGGTCAGAGGAAGAGGCGTGGCAGGGAGGCGGGGCTTAGGCGGAGGACTGGGCGAAGCTGGGAAGCTGGGGCTTATTCCGGGGCGAAATTAAGTTGTTTCGGGTTGCAGTAGTTCGAACGAGTGCGACCCCTGCGAGGGGGCTTAAATGGAGTAGACGGGACTTAGCCGGCCCAAGACTCACTCGGAGGGCGGCTTGATCCGGGTCGTTTAGCGGCGGGAGGCGGGCTCTGGGGGGGGGGGCGGGGCCTAGTGGCGAGGCAGGGCCTTCCCAGGGTCCTGCAGACGCTCCGGCCTCGACCAGCCCCGGCACCCAGCGAAACTCCATCCCACCCTTACCTGCTTCTCCACCTTGACCACGCGCCCCATCATGCTGATTTCGTCCACCGCCTCCGTGTCGGGGGGCCCCTTGTCGCCCTTCTCTCGCGCCTTCCGGTCTCCAGTCCCTCGACCCACAATCTGGTCCACCCTGTGGAGAAAGGGAGCCGTCGGAGGAGACGATCCAGGCACACGCCGCCACTTCCCTCCCAGACGAGCTCGAGGTTGCTGCTGGAGCGGAGCCCACCGGGAGTGGCATTGCCCCGCCCCCTGGAGGCCGAGTTGGGGTGGGGGTGGGGGTGGGGGTGGGGGTTCTGCCAATGGGCAGGGCAAAGGCGCCACACACAAGCACGACAAGTAGAACAGCCCCAGGTTCGAGCCTGATGGGAGGAGAGGTGGGAAATGGTGCAATGGGGAAGGGAACTGGGGGAGGCCGAGTGGTAAGGTGATTTATAGGTGGACAAGGCGGGCGCTGCTCCCACTTTATTTTTCTGCTCTCCTTTACAGCAAAATTCTTGAGTCATCTCTACCATTTATCTCCAATTCTCCTCTTTTTCTCTTACGCCTGCTCCAATTAGGCTTTCACTCTCACCATTTCACTAAAACTACTGTTGTCAAAGTCCCAAATGACCTCCAAGTTGCTAAATCCAATGATCAATTCTGAGCACTCATTTTACTTGGCCTACTAGTAGCACTTGGCACATGTGATCACCCATTTCTCCTGCAAACACTTCCTTCATTTGGATTCCAAACACCACCTTCCTTTTCTCCTCCTCCCTCACTGACTTCTCAGTCCCCTTTGATGGTGCCTCCTTTGTCACCACTACCTCTAAACATTGCAAGACCCAAGGCTCACTGCTGGAACCTCTTCTATTTACTCTCACCCTCTAGGTGATGTCTTCACGTCCATGATTTTCAAAACCTCTATACACTGTATCTATATCTCCAGCCTGGACCTTCCCCTACACATCACACTCCTGTATCTAACTTCTAGATCAACACTCCACTTAATGTCTAATAGGTATCACAAACCCAAACTATCCCAACTCTCCTGGTCCAGAACCTCCACTCACTTGTCTTCCTCATGCCAATAAACAACTCCATTCTTCCTCTTGCTCAAACCAAAAAACTTGGTGTCATCTTTGACTCGCTTCTTTCTCTCACCAGAAAACCCTGGCAGCTCTACCTTCAAAATATATCCAGAACCTGACAACTTCTCCCCACCTCCACTGCTTGCACGCTGGTCCAAGCCCCCGTAATCTCTTGGCCTGGACATCTGAAGTAGCCTCCTCACTGATCTCCCTGCTTTCATCCTAGCTTCCTTACAGTCCATCCTCAACACAGCACCCAGGGTGAGCTTTTAAAATATAATATAGATCTTGCCAGTCCTTTGCTTAAAGCCCTCCAATGCTTGCATCTCACCGCCAGATGGACACCAAAGTCTCTGCAGTGGCCAACAGGGCTTTCTACAGTCTAACTGCTTTTAGCCCTCTGGCCTCATCTCCTACGCCTCTCACTCCAATCTAGACACACTGGACTCCTTGCTGTCCCTAAAACAACACGCCAGCCACGCATCCATCTCAAGGCTTTTGCACTTGCTGTTCCCTGTCTGGAAACTTCACCTAAATAGCCACAGGGCCATGTCACCGTCTCACCTATTTAAAATTACAATCCCAAACACCCAATCCTTCTTCTCCTTAGCATTTATCATCATCTGACATACTCTAGTTTTACTTATTATCTGTTTTGTTTCCACTAGAATGAAAGCTCCATGGGAGCACAGACTCTGTGTTCCTTTCCACCATATTTCCATTGCCTGGCACATTGTGAATGCCCAATGTCTATTTCTTCAGTGAATAAATGAGTGAATGGGCAGTGAGAAGATGGACCAAGAGAGACGAGCAGGGTGTAGGTCATTTGGGTCTTGGTGTGAGGATGCTTCCTTAATGCTGGGTGGAGAGAAGAGGTGCCGGGAAGATTCTGGAGGCAAGAAGTGGGCAGCACTGAGGACAATTTGCCTATCCCCTTGGGAGACGGGAGGTCAGTGATTATTTTAGGGCCTGAAACAGCCATTCTGAAGACGTCCGCCGAGGTGAGCAGGTCAGTAGGGTTCCCACGGAAAACCTGCAGCTGCGTGGTTCTTCAGGCTGAAGATAGGTGACAGGTCTGGCGGCCTAAACCCAGCGCACAGCAAACCAACGGCCTTGCCCAGCCCGAAACCCAAACTCGCGAAGCGGCCCCTAGGGGGCGCTCGGGGCTCCGTTCGGGCGCCGGCGGAGGGGCTTCCACCCACAGATCTCGGGCAGGGGCTGGGGCCAGCGCACCCACCGAGCCTGCAGGCTCTTGATTCGGCCCAGCATGTCTAGGTGCCCTGCCGAGTACTGCTCGATGACGTCCTTCACGTCGTATGGTCGTAGCGTCTCCTTGAATTTCCTTTTGGCCACCAGGAACTTCAGGATCCTGCCGGGAAAGGAGGTCTCAGGTGGAGGGTCGGAAGCCCAGCAGGGGATTCTTTCTTTGCCTGCCTCTCTCCATCTCCTTGCCTGGCACCAGCGTACCTCCTGCTTGGGCCAGCATACACAGCCTTCTGCTGGGTCTCCCAGCTTCCCTACCTGCCCACCCCGTTGCCCCACCCCCACCCCCTAGCATTCCATACATTTGTTTATTTTTTAAAGTGCCTGTATCCGGAGGCCTATTAGCCTGGAGGGACAGGGGCTAGGTCCGGTTTCTCCCTGCAGGCGGGAGGCAGGGCAGACATCTTTGAATGCTGAGGATTGAAGATGATAGCGTAGGGGAAGAAATATTTGCATTTGTTCCACAAATGTTGGCATGCTCATGGCTAAACCCTGGGTACCCTAGGGAAGTCGGATCTAATCCCTAGCCTCAGGAAACCCCTATCCAGGGTGGGAGAAGGACAGGATAAAGACAATTTTGGAGTGACAAGGACCATGCCAAAGAATGGAAAAAGTAGGCTAGGGACCCAGAGAAGGGAGAGCCTTGGCTGAGGAGGTCGGCGGCAAACCTTGAGATGTTTTCTAGTTCCAGGGCAAAGGAGGGGATGAAGGGAGGCTTCGTGGACATGGATGGGCATGGAGGTGCCTGTGAGATTTGGTTCAGGGTAGCTGGAATGGGGTGGGGTGGAAGGGGTTAATACACTTGGGGAGGGGCAATATGAGAACCGGACAGAGGCTGGGGGACTTCTCTTAAGAGCCCCAAATCCCTGGCAGAGACCAGGCAATGGCAAGGGAGGGTGGGTGTGGTCTACTCTGAGCCTTAACTGACCATGGCCAGCCCGCCAGCCCTGTGGCGAGTGCTCTGGAGGGGCAGACGCAGCAGCAGCCAGACGGCTCCAGGGGCCAGGCCTGAGCTGGGAGGGAGGGGGTGTGGGGCAGGAGCAATTCAGGAGGTGGGGCTGACAGGATGGCTCCCTGGAGCCTGGCTTGGGAAACAGCTTGGATGGTGGTGCCACTGCTGGGAATGGAGAGGAGGCAGAGGGGCAGGTTTGGGCATGCTGGGGGTGAGGGGCCTGTGGCTGGCCAAGCAGAGTCGACCTGGGTCAGGCATTGTGTTCCAGATTCTGGTCACAGGGACAAGAGAGACAGGATGCGCATAAGGGGTGTGGGGAGAGGCCTCAGGCTCCCAGGGGAGGTGGGGCCCCTGCTGACTCTGGTTTTAAAAGGAACGTGGAGGGAAGGGGCTGGTGGGCAGGAGCCTGGAAAGAGCAGAGGTGAGTCTGGAAGGTCTGGGGGTTAAGGGGGGTGTCTGGACCTAGAGCAGCAGGCTGGAGACTGAGACAAGGCAGAACCCCACACCAAGGGGCTGGGGGAGGCAGATTCATAACTGGACATAGCGAAAGGGCTCAAGAGATTGGCCTCCCCTTAAATAGCAAGGTGGGCAGACAGCCAATAGAGTAGGGCTTTAAAACCTTTTTGACCAAGACCCACTGTAAGAAATACATTTTACATCACAAACCAGTCCACACACACAATTGAAATACAAATTTCATAAGCGTTATTTACCCTTCCTGCAAGAGAGTCACTCTCATACTTTCTATTCTATTCTATTGCTTTATTATCATTTAATGCTGACCATGGCCCCTACATTGATTTCACTAAATCGATTTGAAACTGTTGTGACCTGTGGTTTGAAAAGCACCACTCTAGAGGAAGTGCTGGGGGAAGCAGACAGATTGAGGCCAAGACACCCAAGGAGAGAGAAAGTTGGAGACACAGAGACAAAGGGAACATGGGACTGAGACCCAGAGATGGAGGGAGAGAGAGCACAAGACAGAGAGCTGGGGAGAGACTGACCCTGGGTCAGTAGATCCTGCCGCTCAGCTAGGAGAGAGGAATAGAGAAGAGAGCCAGACAAAAAGCAGGAAATAGAGAATGGGGAGAGAGGCGGGAGAGGAGCAGAGAGGCTACTGAGGAGTGCAAAGAGAGGGAACAGGGAAGGGCAGCTGTGCCCACCGCCCCACCCGAGCCAGCGGACTGGATGAGGAGTGAGCCCTGCTGGGAGCCAGGTGCCATCGCCCCACCCTGCCCACACACCAGGGGCTCTGCCAGCCAGGCACCATCAAGGATGCCGGGGGTGGGGGGGCAGCAGCTGGGCGCCTGGGAGCTAGGCCAGGCCTGGCCAAGAGTGCAGGCCCCAGTCGGGAGCAGCCTCACCTGACAGAGCGGATGACCGTCTTCACGGCGGGCATGACATCATCCACAGTGAGCTCACACTGGTAGCTCTTCTCCTCTGCCACATCCTCCGAGGGGCCCTCTGGAAAGACAGGGGACCCGAGCAGTGTCAGCAGAAGGGGCCACTCCCAATCCCACCACCACATGCTGAACCCCTTTCGAGGTTCATATAGGGAAACAGAGGTCCAGAAAGGGCCCAGGACCTCCCCGGGGCAAACAGCAAGGCAGACTGAGGCTCCTGCCTCCGGAGCTGCTGCTCCTCAGTCCCCTACCCTGGGCTGAAAACCTCACTTTGTTGCATACCCATCAGGGTAAACATCTGCCTGGTGACCTGGTGGTGCTGCTTTAGGGCACATCTGGCTTGGGGCAGATCCACAGGCCTGGAGGAAGCTCCACCGGTCCCACCATGCAGGACAGCGAGCCCCATAGAAAAGGGGCTGGACGCTTCTATACACATCAAGCTCCTTCAGTGACAGGGAAGGTTGGCTTCCATGTCCAACTCTGCCACTGGGGAAGGCCCCTAAGTCCTCACCACCACCACCCTGCCTTCCCCTCCCTTCTTTGAGGCTGGTGCCCTGCCCTGGTCTGAGAGGTAATGCTCTCCTTACCCCACTGCGGCAAAGGGGCAGGAGGTGACAGTAAGTTCTGTGCCCTTCCAGGAAAGGGCCCTGAGCCTAGAGCTGTCTTTCTGCCCCGCCCTCCCCCCACCCCAGCCCAGTCTCTGTTCTTGTCTCTGCCAGCTTTGGCAGGTGCTGGGCCCCAGACCCCCCGGGACTCACCCTCAGCAGAAGTGCGGGGCTTGAGTCTCAGCGAGGCCCGGAAGCGGGTGCGGTCATTGAAGCTCCAGCTCTTCTGCACCTTAGTGGGGCTAGTGGCCTCGCCCATTTGCTCACTGCTCGGGGAGGTAGGGATGGGCAGAGGCGCCAGGTGCTGCTTGGAGGGGCCCGTCCGCCGCTGGGAGCTGCCCATGCGGATGCGGTCTTTGATGCCCATCCGACTGCTGGCAGGGTGGGTCAGGTAGGGGACAGAGCCAAGTTAGCCAGAGCCCAGGGGGTGCTGAGTGGGGACAGAGAGCTGACTGAAGACTTGGGGGAGACTGATGGGCCCTGATTCCCCACCAAGTGGAGACTTCCTGGGATGGAACAAGGGTGTGACATGGGGAGACCCTGACTCCTACAAGAAGCTGATTTGGTCAGTCCGGGTAGATCCCCTCCCCCACCCTTCATTGCCCAGACAGAAGGGGTGCACAGGAGACAGATGTCAGGGTGGAAGGAGTGAGAGTAACCCAAGAAGGGAGTCAGAGAGACAGACAGGAGGATGGGGAGCTGGGCCTGGCCCAGGTAGGTGGGTGGAGGGTGCAATGGCGATCCCTTTGGGCACAGACAGGTGGCTAAGGATGGAGAGGTTGGCCTGGCCATGCACACTGAGACAGGCTCCAGCTCCTCACAGTACACGAGGGTGGGCTAGGTGGAGCCGAGGGTGTGTGTGTGTGTGCACGCGTGACAGTGTGGGTGAAAAGGTACGAGTGTGGGCACATATTTTGGCATGTGTGTCCATGTAACAATTTCTTTTTCTCCTCTCCCATAGCTGGCACTACCTGATCCCCCACTGGTCAGGTTGGGGCTTTAGGACCTGGTACCGCTGTATAGGCAGTGCACTGCAAAATTCCCGAGGTCATCATCACACAGACTTCAGGAAGAGGGTGGCCCTGGAGCTGTGCAGTGTGACACCCTGCTGAGGGGCTCTGGGTGGTATGGCCTGGTGCCAGCCCCCCAGTGATGGCTTAGGTTTGCTAACCTACTCCTCTGTGGTCTCTCCTGCCTGAGCTCTGCCCACCTGGCCTCATGTCCTGCCTGTGTGGTCTTGGAGCCCCCCAACTCTGAGCTCTGCCTACTGAGTTCCCGGTTCAACGGCCCCAACACATCTGTGTGCATGTGAACACAAGTGGGCACACTTCCATACGTGCTCAGACTTCCCTTCCCACATCCCAGCTCCCCACCTTATCCCCCACACCTTGGTGGAAGACAGCTGGGGGGAGGCCTCAGGTTTCCCTGAGAGGCCCTGGGTAACCAAGGACTGGTAGAGTAACTCCGTGCCCAAGAGGTTCAAGGACCATATTATTGCTGTTTGAGTAGTACCTATGCCAACGTGCCCCATCCCATGCCCTGCGGCATCACCACGGCATCACCCGCTCTGCCCTGCTATGGAAGGCCCCTGCAGGCAGGTGGCAGCCCCCACCCCAGATGACTGGGGCTCTGGCTGAAGACAGCATCCAGGCTCAGAGGAGGCCTGAGGTAGGGCAGGGGTTGGGGAAGAAGACCATGTCACCTACTCTCTGGGACTTTCAGATCAAGGGTTGAGCGGAGGACAATTCTGGTTTCGAGGTCAGGTGGGAGTGCTGGTCCCCATGCCCAGGCCATGGGGTAGAGGGAAAGTGCCAAGATGCCAGGGCAAGGCAATCTCGAAACCAGGGGCACCTTCTGGAAGGCAGCCTGGATGTAGGGCCATCCTAGGGTGGGGCCTTTGCCCAGAAGGGCAAGGTTACAGGTCAAGGATTGGGGCCCTGAGGCTATCAGAAGGGAAGGCAAGGAGCACTCCGCAATCCAGCATGCTACTCACTGGCCTGGGTCCCCCTGACACACCCCAAAGATTCCAACCAAAGTTTGAGTTCGGCTCTCCCAAACTTTTCTCTGCAGAGCCATTCCTGTGGGCACTCCTCATGCCGGCAAGCACCCCCAGAGCCCACCCATCCATGCAACCCCACCCCCTGTCCTCCTCTCCTCCAAGGGGGAAAGGAAGAGAAGGGGCTGCTAAGGGCTTGGAACTCCAGATCTCCATGCGCAGCATATCAGGCTCTAGTGGTGTTCTGGGGGAAAGGGGTGACCTCCCTGTCAAGAAAAGTGTGCAAGCAAGGCTGAGCTTGCACTCAGCAGGATGTATGAGGAAGGGGGCTGGGGGCTTTGCACTAGAGCCCTTGAAAGGTCCCTTTCCAGCTCTGATTCCCTGATGGTAGAGGGGAGCTTCTGGCCTGGTTTGTGGGGTTCTGTAACTTTCCAGCCAGCCAGAAGCCCCGAGCGCCTCTTAATGTAAGCAGGCACTGTTTTCCCATGGGGGGCTGGATTCCAGCTCCTTGGGTAGGGCCCAGAAAATGGCTCACATCAGCCTCTCTGGAGCCTAAAAGCTCAATGAAAATGGAAAGAAACCTGGCACACAGTGGGTACTGAAAGAGCTCCTTTCCTTCCCAGACTCCTCAGAATGTGCAAGGTCTTGTGCTGACTGCTTTAGCTCCTGTGATCCTCTCAGCCTCTGAATGTGAGGGTACCATATTTATCACCCCTATCTCACAGATGTGGAAAGCAGGGCTCAGAAGAGAAACGACAGAGCTCCTGTCTCTGGGATGGAGCAAGGACTGAAACCCAGGTTTCCGGACTTCAGAGACTGCTTCTCTGGGACAAGCAGTCAGGATAGGGTCTTGGGCAGTTGTCCTCAGTTGGGGGTGATTTGGCCCATTAGGGGACATTTGGCAATGTCTGGAGACATTTTCAGTTTACATAACTGCAGGTGCTCCTGGCACCTAGTGGGCAGAGGCCTGGGATGCTGCTAAACATCCTACAATACACAGGACGGCGCCCACCACAAAGAATCACCCAGCCCAAAATGTCAGTGGTGCGGAGCTTGCGAAACCCTGGTCTACGAGTCTGTCAGTGCCTGGGAGAAGGGATGGGTAGGCTGGGCTGGGGCTATCCTGAGGGGAGGGCAAGCTCTGGGCACAGGCTACCCCTTAAAGGCCCTGCTGAACCCAACCCCTTGTACTCACGTCCACAAGGAATTTCCTTAGGAACTCATCATCTGCCTGCCAAAGGCCAATCTCCTGGGGGAAGCAGAGGCAGCCCACACTTTCTGCTGCCAAGTACAGTTCCTCTCTTCAGGACTGTGGAAACAGCCTCGCTGCTGGCCTCCCTGCCCTTCCTGTCCATCATGCCCACCACAGCCAAAGTAACATTCGGGGCAGGTCCGACCCACACCCAGACACGCCTTGGCTTAAGCCTTCAGTGCATTCTCACTTCCTGCAGCCCTGGTCTTCTCAAAGATATTTTTAAAATAAGATCTTTTTTTTTTTTAAGGAGGTACTAGGGACTGAACCCAGCACCTTGTACATGTGAAGCAGGCGCTCAACCACTGAGCTACACCCACTCTCATTAAGTAAGCTCTTAACTGCACGAAATCAAATGAAGCCAACATTTATATGTCACTTCCTATGGGCCAGGCCTGGTTTTTGTGGAAGCAGATTTCTATTATCATCCACATTGTAACAACGGAGGAAACTAAGGCACAAAGGGGTTATATGAATTGCCTGTGGCCACATGGCTAGTAAATGATGGAGCCAGAATTTGAGCCCAGGTTCTGATCTAGAATCCACATTTCTAAGAAACACGGCCTCTTGGTTGAAGCAGGGGTGGGCAGCCAGGAGCTCTGCCACTCACTGCCTGCTCACCAGTCCCCCAATCCGCCTTTGGGAGGCCCACGACTCCAGGAGCCCCGGCTGCTGGCCGGTGGTGCCGACAGGACGGATGAAGCTCACGCTTCACAGCTGGGCTTCTTCGTTCTTCATGATCCTGCTCCGTCGACACCCCCAACCTCAACTCCTGACCTCCCACTCTCAGATCTGGCCAAACTGGGCTGCTTGCTTCTTTCCCGTGGCCATGCTCTCTCTCACCTCCTTGCCTTGGTATGTACTGCTCTGGCCTGGAATGCTCTCCCTAACACCCACTCTTTCTTTTAGGGACTCCTCTGGGTTAAGTGCCTGCCTCAGCTCCTGTAGCCCCTCTACTTCCTCCTTCTGTTGCACTCATCCCACCAAATTGCAATTACTCTTTGCAATTCCCCAGGGACCATGTTTTATTCATCACTGTGTCCCTGGTGCACAGAGCAAGGCCTGGCACAGGGCAGGTATCCACGTAGGTATGTAATAGTGATGCAGCTAAGAGAGCTGGGGCTCTGGAGGAGCCAAGGAGGTGCCACTCCCAGCTCCTTCAGTCATCTGCTAGGACCCTAGAGGGTAGGCAGTGGGCAGACAGGCAGCTAAACCCAAGGTCTGGCGAAAGTCAGAGTGGGAAGACCCTCAGAGTACCTCTCCTTCAATCTGCCCATTCCACAGATGGGAAACTGAGGCCCAGAGAAGAGAAGCAACTTGGCCAGGAAGGGAGCGACAGAACCAAGACTGATCCCCAAGGTTCTTGCAACTGTCACTCCTGGCAGACAGGGCATCAGGCCCATGCCCCCATGTCTGCAGAGGCATCCCCAGGAAGGCGAGGGGCTCATGGGACCCCAAGGCAGGCGGCAGGCGGCAGGCACATGCACCTTTGTGTCCTTAGCACATCCTGTCCCCCTCTCCTGCCCCTAAACTGAGTGGGGCAAGGAGGAGTGAGGACAGGAGGAGCAGGCGAGGGGGTACCTCGGTCTCCAGCTGGCGTGGATCCGAAAGAAACTCCGTTTATTACTAAACATCTGGCTGGAAAGTTGAGAACAAGACACGAACAGAGGTTAGTGGGAAGGGAGGCGGCTGGGTATAGTGTGGGCAGCTGCCGGGATGGGGCCGGCCTCCTGTGACTGGTGGGAGAGAAGGGCCCCCCACCCCCAAATCATCCTCCAGTCCCCATCCCCAGAACACAGACGTTCTTGAACTTTGCATAAGGATCTCCTAGGGAGTGTTAAATATGCAGAATTCTGTGCCTCTTCTCCAGAGATTCTGATTCTGTGGGCTCAGGGAGAGGGCCAGGTACCTGCATTTTGAACAAACGCCCCCAGGTGATGCAGATGCAGGAGGTCAGCGGACCATGCTTTGGAAAACATTGTCTTGCTGCCTCATCTCAAAACCCCAAAGAGAGGAGGCACTGGTCCCGACGATGCCAACCCCTAGGAAGTCCTGCCCCATGTAGCTCTACTTCTACACCATCCCCCCGAGATCATGCTCGGCCTGTGGCCATTCCTAAGGACCTCCAAGGGTGTGACCAACCAGGTGTGTATATGGAGAAGAGGGGGTCCTGGCTGTGGCACCCACCCCATAGGGCCCAGATAGCCAAGTTAAGGATATGGCCATTCGGCCTGGGCCTGGGGGGTGGGGGTGGGGTCTTCTAGAAGCCACTGCTCAGCCCCTGGGAGAAAATGACACCTTCACCACTATCACCATGAGCCCCACATGCTCCAGGAAAGATGGACACCCGGCTGGGAGTTAGTGACAGGGAAGACCCCAGTAGTAATCTGCTCCTGGTCCATGCAGGGCTCAGGGAACCCAGAGCAGCTGTAGGGGAGGGAGTGGTACAGATACTGGGCTCCAGAGTAATCTCCATGCCCAGTGCCTTCCCCCTGGGCAAGGGGAGTCCAGAGCAAACAGGAGGCTGCAGAGAACCCTGGCTCAGGCCCTGGGCAGGGCTGCAGGAATGCCAAAACTACCCAGTCTCTTGGAGTTTGGGGATAACAATGATGGCCCTTCAGGCAGTGACCAGGAATCCAAGTGGGGCCACACGGTGGACTTCTCTTCCAGGAAGCTCCCATCCCCCCAGCACCAGACCCAGAGGGGCTCTCCCTCCCCACCTGCTTCAGCAGTACTCTGGCAGAAGACCGGGAAGGGATGCTGTTCCCAGCATCCTCCGCACCCAAACCCCCTCTTCCTCACCCCGTACGGCTTTTCGCCCAGAAACAGAGAATCCAGAGCCCTTGATCAGCTCAAACCAATGATTTTCTGCCCAGGACACAGACGTCCAGAATGGCTTGATGACTTTCTCAAAGACACAGAGCATCAGGTGCAGAGGCAAGCTTTTACCGCACCTGCTACTACTGATCACTGAGCCGCTCAACTTTTCTCCTATCCCTTGCTGTAGTCCTGGGGCTCGGACTCACACCTGAGGCTCAAGGCTCAGATGTCCGCCTGGCTGGTTCAGGAATGATGTGTGAAGATGAGACAAAACACAGACAGGTAAGGGAGAGGGGAAGAAATGGGGGGATTAACCCCTGACCTCAGAGCTGAATCTCTACAAGAGCAGACACTTTCTCATACTATGAATTAATGGACCTCCTTTATCCAAATATGCTTGAAATTCTACCATTTATGAACATTTATGTGGGGTAAGCATTGTTCTTTTACTGTTCTTTTAAGATGCAAAAGCTCCAGGAAAGGCAGATCAAGAGGGAAGAGTCTGTTGGGAGGGGCAAATGTATCTTAGTAAGGAAGAAAGGCATTGTGGGAGAATCCCAAGAGGGCCCTCTGGGATTAGCAAAGCTGTGAACAAGGGTTGTACAAGACAGGAGCATTAGTCACTGGCTGAGTTTAGGCAAGTCCTACAGCGGTTCTTAGTCACAGAGGTCTCCTTCCAGCTGGCATCTTGTTCCCAAGAGGCGAGTTCCACGTGGCAAGCCCCTTCTAGAGGAACATGCTGGGGGAGGGGGTTCCCTGCCCTCACACCCCAGAATGGTGCCCACGATTACCTGAGCCGTAAGCACCTGTGGCCAGCGGCCTCCTCCTCTCTCCAGCTTTCCGGGAGGGATGGGGTGCAGGGATGGAAGAGTGAGGGGGACGTGGAAACAGAGAAAGAAAGAGGACAATGGCATGAATGGAGGAGGTGATGGGAAAGGACGTGTGGACATCTCTCCCACTCAGACCCTTGCAAACCCCAGGTGACAAAAAGGTGGGGCCAGCCTGTTCCCTCCAGAGAGGCCCTCCATCTGTACCTGTCTGGCCATCCAACGCCAACTGCCCAGGCCTCATGACGAGACCTGGGAGTCCCCAGCACAGGCCCAGACACCCCCGTAGTAGTCTGAGAGAGCATGAGAGACAGAGAATGGAAGAGGAGGAGGAGAAGCAAGAGGAGGTGGCGGCCCCGGGGGGCCCCTACCTTTCCCCAGGGCAGAAGGAGGTGCTGCCCGGCCGGTGGCAGGTGGCAACAGGCGGGTAGCGGGAGGGCGCTCCGTCAGGTACTGGCACCCGCCGCACCTCCAGGGGCCGTAGGCCCCCATTGCGGGCCCGTTGCACGTGCTCAAACAAGAGGGCCAACTCTCTGCAGGAGAGGGCGCCATCAGCAGCTGGCAGGGCCTGGTACTGCCCCTCGACCAGTGGGTACTGTGCTCCTGAGGTCAGCTCCTGCAGGCCCTACCTCTCGAGAGGTGCCCTGCAAACACCCCAGGCCACAACAGGCCTGGCCAGAGCAAACACTGGCCTTCCCCTGTACTTTTCTACACTCAGTTCTGAGAAAATCCTCAGGACTGCCAGGTGTGGTAGTGCAGGTCGGGCACAAGGCAAGAACACCCATCCAAGGCAACAGGTGGGAGCCCAAATCTAGCTTCATCTGCCCATCAAGCCAAGTGCCTGGATATGGAGCTGTGCCTACCTAGAGGTCAGTGGTAGCCCTGGAACTCTTACCCTCCAGATCTGGATTTTAGGGAGAAACTGAGGCTGAGGAGGGAGGCTTGAGGGACTTTCTCACTCAGCTTTCTTCTCATGTGGCATTCACCCCTGCCCCTAGGTTCCTGGAAACTATATCTGGGGCTGCTTTGCTTCTTCCTAACTCTCCAGCCAATTTCTGTTCCCACAACCCAGGGAGGGTACCTCCCCTCACTGGACGCCCTGCCTGCCTTCCCATTGTGTGGATGAGGGGACTGAGGTCCAGGTAGCAGGAGGCCCAGTGGACCCAGAATCTCCAGACCACGCTCTGTCCCTCCTACCAGAGGACCCAGACCCTTCCACCCCAAACCTTCCCTCACTCTCTCACCCATATATTTCTAAAGAACCAGCCCTGACTCCACTCCCCAAGGCCTGGCCTTGAGTCCTTAGGGCCCCTCCTGGAAGGGGAGGCATGTTCTAGCCTAACCACCAGCACTGTTTCTTTTTCTTTTTTTTTTTTTTTGCGGTACTGGGTCTGGGGATTGAACCCAGGACCTTGCATGTGTGGGAAGCCAGCGCTCAACCACTGAACCACATCAGCTCCCTCCTTCCCTGTTTCGGAAGTGGGTGCTTGCTTCTGCCAGAAGGAGAGATGGGGTGAGGGGACCAGTGTGATGCTGGATGCCCCCCTTCTCAGCCCTTTTCTCCTGCTCCTCCCCTGAGCAGCTCCTAGGGCTGGGAGGAGCGGGGAGCCAGGGGCAGGAGTGAGTGGGTTCACGCAACAGCTGCCCTTGGAGAACTAATGAGGTAAACGGCGCCCGCAGAAGCACTGAGTACAGCAGCCTAGCCCAGCCATGCGCTTGCTACCTGCCTGCCCGTGGGGCTGAGCCATGCTCCATGGCCTTCATTCCTGCCCAAGGCCCTGGCCAGGCACCTGGCCACACGCACCTTGGTAATGCTATTAATAATCCCCCTGCAGGAAGCCACCTCTGTGCAGTCTTAGCCCAGCCTGGGCCAGTGGGGCAGACCCACTTCTGGGCCCCGGGGCTGCATCCTGGCACAGGAAAAAGTGGGAGCATAGGGGGATGCTGGAGTGAGCCTTTGCATCTAATCTAGCACACACTATCTCTCCAGCTGCAATGCTCCAGGCTGGTAAGGGTTAACATCACCCACCACCCAAGACAGAGGGGAGATGCGCCGGCTGTGCCAGTGCCCTCAGTGGCTTCATCACAGGTTAGTGTACGGACTGCCAGCACTCCAGGGCCCAGGACTCAGCCAGTAGGACCAGGGTTCGCCCCATGCCCTGTGTCCAGTGTCTATCCTCCCTCCTTCCTGGGCACACTAGAGCCAGAAAGAGAACACTAGGCTCTGAATCCTGCAGGATTGGCTTCGCCAGCTCCAGATGCTGCCTTGGGAGCCATCACCCTTCCCTGCCCTCCAAGAGCTGAGTCCCAGACACTTGTCCTCAAGGGGCATCACCGTCAGCCCCTGCCCCTCCCACCCACAGGAGGCCTACCTGAAGGACGGGAGGATACTGTCGTAGTAGTACCAGGTGGCCGTCAGGTAGGCCCGGCTCGTGTCGGTGGAGTACAGGCGCCATGCAGCCTGGTGGGATGGGGGCAGGGGAGGGAGACAGGGCATCGGTGAGGCCTCTCAATCCCCCTTCCCCAGCCCTTCTGTCCCTGAAAGAACCCAGTCGACGGGCCAGCTGAGGGTTACTCAGAGCCAGAGGCCAGTTCTGACTCCATAGCCACCAGCAGAGCCATCAAAGAATGGAAGCCTGGAGAGAAATACTTCCCCAGAGTGCCCAGCAGGTTCTGCAGAGAGTGGGAGGCCTTAGCGCGTGGAGATCAAGAACTGGGGCTTTCCTGTAAGGCAGACGTGGGTTTCCAATCCCAGCTCCACCCCTTACTAATGGGAACAAATTAAGTAAAGCTTCAGAGCCCCAGTTTCCTCACCTGTAAAATGGAATTACTACTACTCACCTAGCAGGGTGTTGTTAGGATGCAATGGACTAATGTATATTAAACACCAGACTCGGTGCCTGGCACGCAGCAGGCACTTAATGCCAGGGTCCCTGTGAAACACTCCTGTTAGCGCCCTTAGCACAGCTCAGTATTTGATTCGTGTCTTGTTCTCCCCCTGGACTGTAAGCTCTGTCTTAGTCTCTGCTGTATCTTCCATGCCAAGACCAGTGCCTGGCATGCGGTAGGTGTTCAGTGTATGTTTGGAGAATGAAGGTTGACTGAGTGTGTCATTATTACTGACAATAACTCCACCCCGTCTTTCCCAGAGGCCCGTCACCATCCAAGAGGGTACTGGGGGCTGAGGAGGGAGAAAACCGTGTCACCTACCAACCCCTCAGCCTCCCCAGACAGATGGGGCTTCCTCTGCAGGAGGAGGGATGAGGGCCAGACAGGAGGAAGGCCCGGCCCTCTCCCTCCAGGTCAGGTGAAGAGCCCTGGGAGAGACTGGGAGTCGGGCAGTCAGTGAAGGCGGAGCAGCGTGGAAGCAGGACTGGGCCCCGCATGCTCCCCTGCTGGGAGTGACTCGCCCTTAAGGAGCTCCCCACTACTGACCTTACCGGCCAGGGGCCCTCCCAGGACAGGAATATTTTTATCTCCTGCTTGCTGAGGCCCCTGGCTTGGACTGGGAACAGCTGCCAAAGCTGTCCCATTAATTATGGGCACCACAATACCAGCTGTCTCTCGGCATGGACAGTGCCAGCCGCCGGCCCCTACAATGCCCCTTGGAAGGCCAGCTCCCAGGGGACAGCGGCCATTGTGCCCCAAGGGACGACCAAAAGGAAAGTCTGGGCTGTTGGCTAGAGATAGCAGGGACAAGGGAGGGGAGTTCCATGTTGGAGTGCAGAGATAAGGAGGGGTTGAGCCAGGTCTGGATTTGGGGGTCAGAGGGTGGCATGCTTGGGAGCAGGCGGGGGTGGGCTGCACCAGTGTTCCCTGAACCATCCCTGCAGGGATTTCTCTGGCACACAGCCCTGGCTAGAGAGAAGCCAAGTCCGAGTCACAGATCCCAAAAAGTCAGAGCCCTTGCCTCAGCCCACACCCAGTCAGACCACCTAATTGCACTGAGGGAAACTGAGGCCACACACTCTGGTTTTCCACCCATCTCTCTGGCTGCTCCTTCTCTGTCTCCTTGGCTGGCTCAACTTCGCCAGCCTAGTCACTACATGTTCTGGGCCCTCTTTTTTCTGCCCCCTGGGTTAGCTCATCTCTGCCCAGGACTTCATTACCATCTACTTGTAACAACTCCCGACCTTTTCTGCCCAGCATTCCTTTCCTCGAGCTGCAGAAACAACCAGCTGCCTCCTCAACATCGTCACCGAAGGTCTCAAAGTCCCCTCAGGCTCCACAGGCCCCAGCCAGACTCACATGCTTCATGCCCAAATTTTGTTTCCCTCCAGTGAGCAGAACCATTAACCAGCCAGAAACCCAGAAGTCACCCTGCCTCCCTCTCCCTCACTCCTCATGTCACTAATTTTACCTTCTAAATACCCAGAACCTACCCCCATCTTTCCATGTCCTCTGTGGTTACCCCCAAGCCATACAGCAGCCCCGCCTCATCCAGACTGTCGCTAGAGCCTCCTCTCAGGTCTCCCCCATCCATCTGGGCCACCCTCCAATCCACTCACCACTGTTTCAAAGTCAAATTTGATCACGTCACCCCCACACATACACACCCCACACCCCACACCCCCGCTTCATACCTATCAGTGGTTCCTCATTGCTCTTAGGGAAAAGTTAAACTCTTCCCTGTGGCCTCCACATCTGGGCCCTGCCTATCTATCCCACCCCTTCCCTATACACTCCTCCTTGAGCTTTCTCTTCCAGCCTCACTGGCTCCCTTCTACTTCATCAAACACATCATGCTCCCTCCTGCCACAGGACCTTGGCATATGCTGTTCAGCCTTGACTGCTCTCCCCTCACCTCTTCACGCACTTAACTCCTACCCATCCTCCAGCTCTCTGCTCAAGTGTCACTTCCCAGAGAAGTCATCCCTGAGTCCCCTTTCTAGGTCAGATCAAGCCAGGTTCCCTATTACATGTTCTAAGAAAACCGTTTCTTTCTTCCAAGGCATTTATCTTAATTTGTGATTATGGCATTCCTTTGGTGTGAGTGCTGTGGAATGAATTAAGGAATAAGGAATTGGGAGTGCAGCAGGCTTGGTGATGACTGCACGGCTGCTGGAAGGCAGAACTGGGCCTCTGCCACTGGCCTAGGGCCTCCTGTCCAGGCCCTACCCACTCCCAGCTGTGGGAGTGCTGGGAAAAGTTTCTGACCATATCAGCCAGCCTCCCAGCTCTGCCTCTGAACTGTGGGTATGACCCCCAAAAAGTGATGTCTCCCCTCTGAGCTTCAAAGTGGGGCTGTGGTTGTGATGCTGAGACACGGGGGCCAGTACACAGCAGGTTCAGGGCGTGGGCACACCAGCGCAGGCACACCACCGCACACCTGCCCACTCTGCGCGGCCTCCGAGCATCTTGTACCTGAATGAGGTTGGCCGCTGGCATCCTCCGCTTCTCGAAGTGCTTCTGCCGGTGCTGCTCCTGGACCTTCAGGGCAAAGCCAGAGCCTAGGATGCCCTGGATGGTGGTGGGAGGGGAGGTGGTGAGGCGACATGGTTGGGGGAATGAGAGGAGGAGGGAGAATGGGGGGACAAGAGGCAGCAGGAGTACCCCATCCCTGCCCATCTGAGATCTTCCCCACCTCCCAGTGCAGATCAGGGGCTTCGCAGGCCCTGCCCCAAGGCCCCTCCTGGAGGCTGGGCTGTCCTCAGCCATGGGGAACAGAGGAGGGGAGACTCACAGCGGGCAGGGCGAAGAAGGAGATGCCCAGTAAGGCGAAGCCGGCAGCCAGGACTCTGCCCAGCCACGTGTGTGGCGTCTTGTCACCATAGCCGATGGTCGTCAGAGTAATCTGGGAACACAAACGGGTTCCCTGCAGGGCTGGTCAAGGGGCTCCCCGCTGAAGCTTTTGGGGTCCCAGACAGGTGGGAGCCTGATCCTGAGGGTAGGGGCACAGGGGATGGTCACAAGGCCTTGTCACGAGTGCTGATCAGGCGGAAGCATACGGGTCACCGGGGCTTGGAGAGGTGCAAACCGGCCTACTGGGGCAGGTTGAGGGATGACTCAGGGGCGGCCACGTGGGGGTCCCAGTCCTAGAGCGAGACTGGCCTGCCTAACCCTGGGTCGGGGAGTTGCCTGGGAGGGTCCCAGGGAGAAGTGCAGGCCCACACAGACCCTCACCCACCGTGCCCCACCAGAGCGAGTCGGCGTAGGAGGAGAAGTCGGAGTTGGCGTCCTTCTCGGCCAGATAGACCAGGAAGGAGGCGAAGATGAGCACCAGGAACCCGATGTACCAGGCGGTGATCAGCTCCTGCGGGAGCAGCAACCGGTGAGACCACAGGGGGGACTGGCGAGGGGTGTGAGCGTGTGAGGAGCGCTCGGCCCACTGGGGGAGGTGGAAATTGCCCCCGGCCCCAGGGAGGTTGGGAGGCTCCCAGAATGACATATAGGGTGAGTTCTGGGAGGGGATAAGAGTCCCCCCCCCGACTTCCCCCGGCCAGGAGGCTGTGCTCCTCCCTTCAAGGAGATTCTGCTCTACCTTCTAGAAAAGGCCAGGTCCCCACAAAACCCTCCCCTCCAGGTCCCACCCTCGGGCTTCGGCCTCCCCAACTCCAGCTCCCACCTAGCCCCGTCCCCAGCCCCCCTTTCAGGTTACGATCGCACCCCACATCCAGTCCCACCGTCAGACCCCGCCCCAGGCCCCATTTTGCTGTGTGCAACGGAAACTCAGAAGCCTCCACGTGAGATGCCCAAGGCCCTACTACACCTCAGGCCCCGCCCCGCCAGGCCCCGCCCCGCCAGGCCCCGCCCCCGGCGCTCACCTTGCTGTGCGCGTAGACCACCGAGCCCAGCAGCTTCCAGGTGCCGCCACGGCGGTCCATGCGCACCATGCGCAGGATCTGCAAGAAGCGCATGCTGCGTAGCGCAGATGTGGCAAAGATGTTGCCCTGTGTGCCCGCGGCGATGACGGCCACCGAGGCCACAAACACGATGAAATCTGCCGGGCCGGGGGTGGCGAGGTCACGCCAGCGCCAGGGAGCCAACCCACCCGCGTCAAGACCCGGGGTCGAGGGTTCCTGGGGAGGGGGCTGGGGAAGGGCGATTGGGAGGGTCCGGAGAGCCGGCGTCAGCAGCCAGAGTTGGGGCCAGGGTGTCAACTCTGGGACTTAGGAGGGGGCGGGGCAGGCCTTATTACCGATGACACAGAAGGGTTTTCTGGCAAAGCGGAAACGGCCCTGCCATCCTCGGTAGCGGCAGCAGCATCCGGCTGACCAAACACGGATGATGTACTCCAGGCCAAACACCACAATCATCACGAACTCCTGTGGGACCAGGGGCCTGGTTCTGGTCCCCACTCTCCAGAACCACGGCCCTAGTCACACAGCGCATATCTAACCTAGCGTCTTTGGGTATGGGGGACCAGGAACTCCTCCCATCACCTCTCCTGGAGGCTTCAACACCTGGGTGAGCCTGGGGAGGATTCCAGAGGAGCAGGTGGCCCCTTCCATGTCCTCCAAGGACACTGAAAGCCCAAGTCTGGCCCCCTTCAGTGTCCGCATGAGCTGCCTGGATTTTTCTGCTCATCAACTCACCCTCCCCTCCCAGCCATTCCAGACCCTAATCCTGACTGGGAGATATAAGGGGTGGCTGTCCACCAGCTGTTACCCTCCAAAGTGCTTCTGTTGAAAGGGGAAAAAGAATAACCACCACACCAGGGATGGAGTTAGCAGATTTTGTCCTGGGAAGGGAAGGGGCTCACTCACCCCTTCTCCTCTGGGCCCATCATAAGCCCTCACCTTGAGTCCTCCAGCACCTGCTATATAAGGTAGAAGATGAAGCCCAGAAAGTGGCAGCCACCAGCTCAGGGCACATAGCACAGCAAGCCACCATCTGAGCCATGTATGAGAGGTCTCTTTCCGCCTTCAGCCCTCAGCCCAGAACTGCTACCTCAAATAGCCTCTCTCAGACCTGGGCACTCACCAAGATGAGGAGACACTCGTTGGCAAGTTCCTGGTGTTCCTGGATAGTGGACAGCACAGACAGCACCAGACAGCTGAAGACCAGCAGAAATCTGCAATTGCAGCATGAAAGAGAGGGTCAGACTGCTGGAGGGACAGCACAGCTGAGGATCCTTTGGTAGGGGGTCTGGCTGCAGAGTAGGAGGAGGGAAGCAGCCTGAGGTGGGAGAATTGTTTGGAAAGCAGAATCAGAATCAGAGTCCCCTGAAATTGTGGCTTGTACTGGATACCAAGGAGGAAAGCCCCCAAACCCCAGGCTGTCGAGTTCACCGATGCCTTCAAACCCTCTTGATTGCCCCTTGATGCAGACGGCAGCTCAGAGAGGTAGTCACTCAGATGTGAGAGGCAGGTCTCTCTGGGCTGCCGATGGAACTGCCTGGCGCAGGGTCCTCCGTGATGCCCTCTGTCCCTGGCTGGTTCTAAGGCTGTTCTGAGAGAAGTGCCCCAGAATCAGTGAGGGCCAGGGAAGGTCAGTGGCTGGTGAGTGCACACCCCCCACCCCCATGAACTCGGTGGACTTGAGCAGACGGGCCTCATCTGAAGAATGGGAACAGTTCTCATGGAATTAAATAACGACAGCTATGGAGGGGGATGGGGAGGACAGGCAGGGAGGGAAGGATATGGAGGGGAAGAAGGTGGGGGAAGGGGAATCGGGCAGCATGGAACCTGGACCATTGGCCCACCACAGCCTGGAACATCCCTGAGGGTGGGGGAAATTACCAAGTGGGCCAGAACCATACGTTTAGAAATGGAAGGAACTTTAGAACCTAACTTGTCCAGCCATTCCCTCATGCCCAATTGCACACATGAGGAAACTGAGGCCCAGAGAGGGAAAGTGATTCATCCAAAGTCACCCAGTATGTCAAGGACAGAGTTGAGATTATAGCCAGGATTCCCAACTTCCCATTGGCTGGGAAGAGGGGCAAGCACAGGAGGAGAGAAGCAGGTGGCCTAAGAGAGTATGTGGGGAAGAGCATCACAAGAGGCTGCAGATGCAGCAAAAGGGAATGAGGTTAGACTCCAAGAAGCACTCCTCTCTGGGATGGGGTGTGTCTGCACATGCATGTACCATGGAAGAGCCCCCTGTGGAATGGGCTTCTCTGGAAAGAAATCCCTTGTGAACTGACCCACCAGCCTTCCCCAAATGTTCCCAGAGTCTCCTACCTCTGCCCCATTGCTGACACTGTACGCTTTGCCTAAAATACCCTCCCTCGCCATCTGAGCCTGCTGTGACCCACGCTTTACCCTTACCTCCTCTGCGGAGTCCTCTGGGATCCCCCCATTTTTCTCATTTTAGAACTCTCCCCTCTCAGTGCTTACTTCCTTGCATGTGGCTCAAGCCACTTTCTACATGGCTTTATTTGTGTTCATGTTTCAGTGGCAGAGCATGGGTTCAGGGTCAAAGAGACCTGGGTTCCAATCCCAGTCCTGCTTCTGTGTGGCCTTGGAAAAGTCACCTAACTTCTCTGATTCAGTCTTCTCATCTGCAAAATGGGCTGCTGATGGCATGTAAAGGGCATGGCTCCAACCAGGCCCGCTTAAACCTCCTTGGACAGAGGCTCCAGGCCTTCTTGGAGGGCAGGGTCTGGGGTTGCATTCCTGCAAATGCCCCTATGTTGAGGAGGTGGCAGGTGGCAGTAAGTTGAGTGAGGAGTCCTCCTTGGCCAGTTCCAGCCAAGAGCTGAGTCAGCGAAGACACCAGGGAAAGGAAAGGAGAAGAACAGCAGCCGGGCATATTCAATAATTAACCACAGAGAAGGCAGAGGCCACATCCACCGGGGATAGGGTTTGGGGCTGGAAGGCCCTCCCTGTGGCCATCTCCTCCAGCTCCTGCCTCTGAGAACAGCTGCAGCCTTCTCCCCGGGCCCTTGACAGAAACCCTTCAGTCCAATCCCATTACTCAGTGGGTCCTTAGGGACCTCAGGTCCTCAGGAAGAAGTGAATCGTGCTGGGCGCTTCCTACTGGATGTTCTAAGAATTTTCTTTTCTAAACACTTTTCTTTCCATGTCAGTTGTTAGACATCAATAGAATGCTCACTTCACAATAGATAGGTGGGGGGGGGAGCAAATTACAAAACCTTAAGGGCATTTGAAAGCAGGGACTCGAACAGATATTTGCACACCAATGTTCATAGAGACATTACTCACAACTGCCAAAAGATTGAAGCAACCCAAGTGTCCATCAACCAATGAGTGGATAAATAAATTTAGTATATATACATGATGGAATATTATTCAGCCGTCAAGAGGAAGGAAGTCCTGATACATGTGACAACATGGATGACTCTTGAAGACGTCACGTTGAGTGAAATAAGCCATACACACACAGATTGTCTGATCTCCTTAATAGGAAATAATTAGAAAACGTAAACTCTGAATATAGATTACCAGGGACAGGGTGGGGCGTAGGGAATGAGGAGTTAATGCTTAAATTTTGCAGGTTTTCTATTTGGGTTGATCGTACATTTTGGTAATGGATGGTGGTGATGGCAGCACAACGTTGAGAATGTAATTAACAGCACTGAAATTTATATTTGAATGTGGCTAAAGGGGGAAATTTTAGGTTATATGTATGTTACTAGAATAAAAATTTAAAAAGACAGGACTGTGAACACACAGAGTGAACCCTATTGTAAATGATGAACTACAGTTAATGGTACAATTATAAAAATGTTCTTTCATGAATTGTAACAAATGTACCACACTAATGCAAGGTGTTAATAATAGGGTGCTATATGGAAACTGTGTTTATATATGATTTTTCTGTAAACCTACAACTTCTCTGATAAAATAAAATTTAAAAAACCCTTAAGGGCATTGTGATCCTAATTTTTAAAATATGTTTATATATATATACCAAAAGAGACAGCAAGGCTTATCTCTGGATGGTGAAATTGAGTGATTTGGCTTTTGTTTGGCTTTTTGTTTATCTGAATTTCCTAACATATATTTTTTAGAATAAGCTTGAATAACAACAAACTAATGAAAGTTTAAAAATGTATTTCCCTAAAAATATAAACAACCCTTTTAATCCTGCCCCCACCCCTTTATTATAGTAGCCTTTGTCATTTGGCAGGTGTGAGGGTGTGGCCGCCTCTCCCCTGAACTCAGCTCCTATGCCTACATGTCTACTCAGCATCTCTTCTTGGACGTCTAGTGGCCTCTCAAACTGAAGGTGTCCAAAAACAAACCCTTGATCTACCCGCAAATTTTGCTCCTCTCAGTCTTCCCCATTCACCCAGGAACTTAGGCTGCATGTTGGTTTGAGTCTTTTGTGGACCCCAGAAAATTAGGTTCTTAAAATGAACCTACTGTGAACCTTTGATTAGATTAAATCAGTTTAGGGCCATTTGATTAGATTGCTCCAAGAGGGCATAGGCCGGGGTGGGCCTTAATCCTCTTACTGGAATCCTTTATAAATGGAGGAACAAAAGCTGCAGAGACAGAGAAAAGCCTCCAGAAGTTGAAATCAATGAACCAGGGAGAAAGAAAAGCCACAGACAGAGGAACCCAGAAGTGGAAGCAGCAAGGTCCAGGGGAGAGCCCACAGCTAAGCACAAGGCGAAAGTGAGCCTGGAGGAGAAGGCAGAGACCGGCTGGTGCCGCCATTGTGCCTTGCCACACGGTCGGCGTCTAGGATCGCCAGCAGCCAACCTTCGGGGAGATAGCTTCGCCTGATGCCTTGATTTGAACGTTTTCCCCAGCCTCAGAACTGTAAGCTTTTAACCTGATAAATTCCCATTTTAAAAGTCAACCCATTTCTGGTATATTGCTCCCAGTAGCTTTTAGCAAACTAAAACAGGCTGAATAGCAGTTATTCAGATTCTTCCTTTCCCTCGCCCTCCATATTCCATCCTTCAGCAACCTCTGTTGGCTCTAACTCTACAAGATATCCCTAGACAGACCAGGTCTTAACACCCTGGCTAAGCCTCCACCAACTCACCCCTAGGTACTCTCTCCCTGCTTTCACTTGCCTTACTGTAATCCACTCTCTTCAAAGCAGCCAGAGTGCTCTTGCTAAAATGCAAAGCCGGAAGTCATCACTCTCCTCAAAAGTCAACACTGACTTCCCATCACACTTAGAGAGAAAGAGGCGAACTCCTGGGTCTGTCCTGCAAGGCCCCAGCCCACCCCTTGAACTTGATCTCCTGCACTCACCCCCCCCTCCCTGCACTCCAGCCACTCTGGCCTCCTTGCCGATCCCAGAGCATATCAAACATATCCCCACCTCCAGTCTTTGCATTTGCTTTGCTGTTTGCTCCCTTACTCCATTCAGGTCTCTGCTCAAGCATCACTTCTTTGGGGAGGTCTTCGCCAAGCAGCCCCTCTCTAAAACAATGGCCCCATCCCCATGTTCTCTCCCCTGACTCTGCTTGATTTGATTTGATTTGATTTTCATAACATTGTTGAAAAACTGGGTAAATGAGTGGCAGGCACTCACATGAAATAAATACCAAAGCACCTTGTCACCAAAGTCCCCCCGTTTGCACATCCATCCCTGAGCCTGGGGTTACCCAGCATCCTTCCTGAGAAGGAACGAGAAGGCAGGTCTCCAATCTTAACCGGCTCCATTTGGCCGAAGCTACTTGAAAAGCCCCTGAATTTACCTCCCCCTCCTTTATCCACTGGCTGTAGTGTCTTCAACCCAGACACTCAGTACATTTGAACGGATCTACTTGGTCTGATAGAGAACATTCTG
This sequence comes from Tolypeutes matacus, assembly GCA_026826555.1. NCBI lineage: Eukaryota > Metazoa > Chordata > Mammalia > Cingulata > Chlamyphoridae > Tolypeutes > Tolypeutes matacus. The sequence continues at coordinate 34,554,732 of JAKSZT010053883.1, read as the reverse complement.
TGTTCCAGACACCTGTGTAATTATCTCCTCTAACTTCCAGAGGAGCAAACGGGGCCCTGAGAGGGAGAGACTTGCCCAAGATCACATGGTGCCTCAGTGGCAGAGCTGGGGCCGGAACTCAGCTCAGGCTGACCCCCAAGCTCAGGAACAGCAGAGGGGAGATGAGTGCCTTGAACTTAGGGATGGAGGAGACAAGGAGAAGGAGCCCCAGAGTCGAGGTCTGGCTGGGTCTGCCTGAGCCAGTGTGTGACTTCATTCATTCAACCAATAAGGACTGTCTAAGGATTGTCTCTGGCCCCCTCTGGGGCCTCAGTTTCTCCATCTCTACAAGTATAGATGGCACACAGGAGCTGGCAGAGAGGCCAGACACTTGGGGGTGGGACCCAGAAATCAGTATTTTAACAAGCCCTCCAGGCGATTCTTATGCCCACTATCACCTGAGAACCATTCACCTATCCCTCCTCCCCAATCTCACCACCCTCCTGAGTGTGTGGGATGGTCACTGAACTCGGGGGGGGGGAGGGGGGAGGGGAGCAGGCGGTGGAGGAGAGTTTATGAGAAGCTTCATGTTTGCCCACTTCCCGGCCAGGAAAGAGCCAACCAGGCAGCACCCATCCATCCCAGTTAGTCCCAGCTCTGCCTCCTGACCTGGGAAAGAGAGAACCTGGGCCCCAAACTGCAGCCAGACATGATGGGCGAAGATGCTCCAGAAAGAGGCTGCCAGTCTGGCTCTGAGCCTTGAGAGTTACCCTCAGGCAGCATGAACTTTATCCTAACGGTAATGAGGAGCCAGTGAGAGAGGGAATCACATGGTCTGATTTGTATTTCAGGATCGTCACGCAGGGCAGGGTGGAGTGTGGTGACTTCTCAGGAAAACTAACTAGAAGGTCCCACGATAATGCAGATGAAAGATGCAGGACTGGGATTGTGGTGGTGGGGAATGGAGAGAAGTGGATGGATTGGAGAGTTTTAGGAAGTAGGAGTTAGTGATTAATTGGAAATGAGAACAGTGAGGGAGAATGGCTGCTTCGTTTCTGGTTTGGACACCAGGGGCCCAAAGGTGTTGAGTGAACCCAGATGGGAGACCCCGGTGGAGGAGCAGGTGTGAGATGGAGAGGGCTGTGCGGCATCAGGCAAGCACTCAGCTGAGTGTGAAGAGAGAGCCATGGGCTAGAAATGCAATTTGGGGGACATCAGGATAAAGGCGGTGGCAGAGGCCATGGGTGTAGCAGAGACAGTCCAGAGAGCATGTGGCAAATTCCAAGGAGCACTGGGAATGAGCCCCAGAGGAACAGAGGGAGGAGAGGCCCTCCAAGCGGACAGGAATTTGCCACTAAAGAAGGGAGGGAAACCAGAAGAGAGAGGTGCCAGGCCAAGTGAAGAAAGTGTTTCAAGAAGGGAGTGGACAGCAGTGTCAAATGTTGCCAAGAGGTCAAGTGAGATAAGGTCTGAAAAATGTCCTTTGGATTTGGTGACAAGTTGGTCACTGGTACCTTGGCAAGGGCAACTTCCAAGGATGATCAGGGCCAGAGCAAGGGGGAGGGGCAGCGAGGAAGTGGGGGCAGTGAGTGCAGATAGAATATTTAAAGAAGTTCAAGGGCAAAGGGTAGAGGCACAGACTGGTAGCTGGAGAAGGATACACACAGGGTTTGTTTTCTTCCATGGAAACAAGGCTGGAAGGAGAAGAGATGTAGGCAGGAGGGGAGGCTGGAGGGGAGAAAGGCAAGAGAGCTCCCACCAGGGGCTTCTACTTCCTGGGAGCAGGGTGGGTTGCGTGGGGGTCTGAGGTGAAGGAGAAAGTTTGAAAAAGTTGCTGTGACCAGAAGTAACCAGGCCTGGAGTGGGGTCCTATGTGAAGACAAGACCACGTCCCTAACAGAGAGGACGGGTGAAGAGGGGCAGTTGCTCACCACATGCGTTTTAATGTTATGCTTGGTTTGCTTTTAAGGCTTGGTGGTCCCAAGGGAAGAAGCATCTTGTAGGGGACCTCCCCCGCCCCCAGGCCGAAGGAAATGCAGCTCTAGGCCCTGCCTCTTCCTTTCTCATAGGCCTCCTTCCTTCCCTCCCTCCCTTCCTCCCTCCGTGTCCCTCTCCCGGCCTGAGTCCTGCCAGTGTCCAGGCCCTGCCGGACCACCAGCTTGTTCCCTGCTTTCTGCATCTGGCCTGGGGCATGTGTGACCCCTTCCTCGCTCCCCAGACCAGGGACCCAAAGACGGGGCCTCAGCTGGGGACTCCTGGGGGCAGTCGGTCCCCAATCAGCCAAAGTTCCTGGAGGCAGAGGCCATGACCCCCTCCACCTTCCAGCACACAGGGGCTTCCCAAACCCCAAACCAGAGTTGATGCTGAAGAAGGGACTTCAGCTGGACTTGGGAGACACTGGCTGATGGAGGAGTGCAAAGTGGCCTGGAAGGCCCCAGCCTCCTCTGGGGAGAGCAGGCACTTATTTTCTCTTGCAGGGGGGTAAAGAGAGGGGAGCCGTAAGCCAGGTCTCAGAGCGAGGCTCTTTCCAAGAATCCTCAGGGGCTGGGAGAAGTTTCCCCTGATCCAGCGATTCTAAATATGGCAAAGGAGCAAGAGCACGTGACCCAGGGCCCACACCAGGCTGCTGCCACGGCCGCCGCAACAGCTTCTCTGGGCCAGAGGTCTGCGTCGGGCTCAGGCTGAGGATGGGCCCGGGGCTGAGCTGAGGCTGAGGGCCCGAGGGAACCTCAGTTTCCCTGTCAGCAACATGAAGGCACAAGACAGCTCGAACATGTCTAAAGTCCCTTGAGCCTTGCGATTCTCCAGCAGTGGGGCAGAAGGGAGAGGGATGGCCATGAGCTCAGTTCCAGATTCTTGGAGAATGTCCCCAGGGGGCCAGCAGCTGCTAGCATACAGTGCAAACCGTGAAAACATGCCCCCTCTGAGGACCAATTAGGAAAAGACTTCCCCTTGAGCCTGACAACTTACAAAAAGTTGACCCCTCTAGATGAACCAATTAGAAACAGGTGTCCCTCGCTCTGGGTTGAACTATCGCTGCTAGGGTACAACAGGCTGAGCAAGGCTGTTTCCAGTGCCACATGTACCCTCTCAGCCAGGACCCTTTGCAGGGTGCAGACTGCACAACCATGAGTGGCAGCCCCGGGGATGGCCCTGCAAGGGTCTCTAGGACTAGCATCCTTATGTGGTACCACATGGCTCCATTCTCCTCTCCTGGCTGCCGACAGTCCATCCTGGGCTGGGGACTGACCCAAGAAGGGTCCACCCTGAGGTGGGCTGAGCCAGCTGGATAGGGCTTTCTCAGGACTGGAACTAAGATCCATGGGGAAAGCTGGCAGAGGTGTAGAAAGAAGTGATAAGTCTGCACTGCCCCGGAATCTCATCCCCATCTCTGTTCTATGAAGCCCAGATGTGCTTCTGACTCGAAGATTCCAGAAAATTCCTCTCTTTCCTTACAATAAGTGTCCCCCACCTCCACATTCCAACTTTTTTTGAGCTAGCTTGGATGGTCTTGGCCCCCTTAGAATATGGAAGGTGGGAATCTTCCAGCAGAGGTGTTTGATGAGCCATATCTTCACCCTCTTCCACCTGGACTACTTCCCTCTGCCACACCTGGTAAGTGGGCTGAGGATGTGAACAAGGAAAAAGCAGGGGCCATTATCTGTCCAAGGTTAGCCAGGCTGCTGCCTCCTCAAATGAACAGATCCTGGTCAGGGACCCCCGCAAGCAACAGTCCATGGAGGTGAAAGGGAACTAAGAGGTAAATACAGGAAGCCAGGATTTTAGAAACTTAAACAAGATGGCCAGCTGGAACTCCTTCCCTGACTCCACCTGAGCAGTTCCATGTGGCTCCAGGCAGCTCAGTGTTACATGCTGGGTTTGCCATAAGATTTCACTTGAACAAAAGGCTTTGCTGCTTTTTTTAAAAGGAAGTGTGAAATCCACCAGCTTGCCGACTCAGGCCCAAGCTCCTTAGCACCGTGGGCAAGCAAGGCCCTTGCCTACCTTGCCTCCTCGGTCTTCACTCCTAAGTGCCAACCTGGCACCAGAGGCTCCATCATCACAGCCCTGTTCCCCGCCAGCAGCTGCAGGGCTTTTTCCCCCTCCCCACCTTTGTTCATGCTGCCTCTGCTCCTTCCCCAATTCTGGCTGGGTTGAGTGGGAGCCCCCACCTCATGCTTCCTTTGCCCCCCATCCCATCCCACCGTTCACCTCCACATGGCAATTACCCCAACAGGTGAAAAGCTCTGTTTAAGTGCCTGCCTCCCCCACAGACCAAAGGTATTTGAAGGTAAAGGGCCTTTTTCACTCCAAATCCCCTGGACCTGGCACAGGTGGCTGCTTGGTAAAAGCATCCTGAGAGAGGGGACAACCTCAGCACTGGACTTCTGACTGGTACCACCCACTTCTACAGTGTGCCAATGCCCAGCTGGCCCTCTCCACTGCAGGGGGAGTTATGAGGGAACCTGGGTGGGCAGGAACTCCCAGTAACCACACAGCCCAGACCCACAGAGCAGTCACTCACTCATTCATTGAATACGTATTTACCAAGTGCTTACCATGACCCAGGCACAAAGACAAAAGGCATCCCTGCCTTCATGGAGTTTATATTCTAGTGGGGGGCGAGGGACGGTGCAGGACACATAACAAGCAAATAAACAAGTAAATGTCCAAACTGTCAAATATGGGGAGAAATTAAGTGGGGAAAGGGTACAAGGGCCACTGGTGTGGGGGATAGGGGTCTATTTATGGAGGGTGGTGAGGGAAGGCAGCTTTGAGAAGGTGACATTCAAGCAGAGATCTGAAGGAAATGAGGGAGAGAGCTACGTGGGTAGCTGGGAGAAGAGGGTTCTGGGCAGAGGGAAAAGCAAGTGCAAAAGACCTGAGCCAGAAGGAAGGAGTGTGGCCAGAGTGGAGGGAGCATGGGAGAGAGTGGTGGGAGGGGAGGGCAGAGAGGCAGGGAAGGTGGGGAGCAGACCAGCTACTGGCCTACACCAGGGTTTAGGCTTTTACTCCCAGTGTGACAGAGAGTTTTGAGCAGGAGGAACATGATCTGATTTATTTTTAAGAAAATCACACTGGCTGTTCAATGGAAAATAGACTACTGGGGTGGGGGGAGGGCAAAAGTCCCACCTTGAGTTAGGAAGCTAAAGGTATAATCTGAGCAGATGATGGTGGCTTGTATCAGGGGAGGTGGCATGACATGATCAAATAGTGGCTGTATTTTGGTACTGGGAGATCCCTTAGAGAGCAACTGATCCTCTCCTTTGCAGATGGGGAAACTGAATCCCAAAGAGGGGCGTGGCCTACCTGTGATCATCATAGCTCAGGGGTAGAGTTAGGCCTGGTACCCAGATTTCCTGATTCCCATGTTCTTTTGATTTCTCCTCCTTCTGTAGGAGGCACCTGCCCCACGCCCACCCCAAAATTCCTTCATTCTGGTGCCAGGCTGGAGCCTGCACCTGCCGTCCCTGCTGTATGTGACAGGGTAACACTGGGTTCAAGGATTGTCCAGGCCCCCAGCTCCTTGCACTTGGCAGGGGTCAGGGTCACCTCTAAGAAGCCTTCTGTCCTCTGAATCAGCAGATCCTGTGCAAAGAGGGGAGGGGGGAGGGAGGGAAGATTCCAAAACAAGGAAAAGAGATTAGTCCCCGCCACTGGGTTCTCAGTACTCAGAGCAGAGAGGACACCAACAAGAGCTGACAGTGTGGAACAGGAGCTGGTGGAGGGGCAGGGCCCCCTTGGGAGCTCAGGCCCCAAGACTGAGCCCAGCCTGGGAGTTCTGCAGACTCAGCCATTGAGAACCCCACCCAGTGGGAGGCTTGGGGAGCAGGAGAGGGGAGGGGGTTGCCTTGCCTCAGCTACTAATAAGCAAAGCAGCATGCAAACTCACAGGCCACACCTGGGGCAGGTGGTTACAGCTGTTCTAAGAGTCTTGCTCCCCATGGGAGCCCCAAATCCAGGGCCAGTCAGTCTGAAAACAGGTCCAGCAAGACTGACTCCAAGGAGCCTGACACCTAGGACAGGCTTGCTGTGTGACCTTGGGCATGGGCTCAGCTTCTCTGAGCCTATTCTACCATAGCTAAGGCAGAAGGGTGGTTGGGTGGGTCTTAGGCTGGAATCTGTGAGCACATCTGCAGACAACCCCCTCCTTTAAAGGAGAGGCCACCCAGCCTGGGGTTCAGGCTGATCCAGAAGAGTTTAAAAGGCAGGAGACTGCTCTGTGACTGAGAGAGGTGCCAGGGTTGGGGCCGGCAAAGGGGAGGCACAGGGGCATGGACTGAAGTAGGTACCTGAGATGAGTTCTCCAGCCTGGCTCTGCCCCCACCCCCACCCCCCAGTATTTGAAGAACTGAGAAGCTGTCTCTGAGCCTCAGTTTACTCCTCCACAAGAGGAAGGGTTTGGATGATGGCTGCCCAGGACCCTATTTTTCGCTGATCTATCAGAGATTGCTGATTCCAGTTGCCCAAAAGGGAAGTGAGACTATGGGCAGCTCCTGAAGCTGCCAGTTCTCAGGGACTTCAACGTTCTGGGGTCTCCTGGGGACGGTCTTTTACATCTTACTTGCATGGTTCTCATTTCTTACTTGCATGGTTCTCATTTGCATGGAAAGTCGAATCTCCTATCCCCAAAACTCCCCCATAATTGAATAATGATAAGAAAGAGGAATCAGGGTAGACCAAAGTAGAACTTCCAGTAACTCAGTGAACACAGAAAGGGTGCTGGAGATCAGGGGAAGAGGACAAATTGTATCTCCTGCCCTGATGCCCCCTCCTCCTGCAACTGAGGAGGCCAGACCCCTAGTGAGTAGAGCCAAAAGAACGGGGCTTGGATTCAGCTCTGCTTCCTCCTGGCTGCATGATGCTGAGTAAGCAAATCGCCCCTCTCTGGGACTCAGTTTCTTCGTCATTCTAATGGGGCCGCTGATCCCTGGTCAGAAGTCTGGGGGCAGAAGGCTGGCCTGAACGACCCTCAGGCTGGGAGTTGCAAAAAGGCTTGGGTTCACCTCAGGACACAGTGGAGGCCGACACCAGGCGGGGCTCCTCGGGAGAGGGAGGGGTTCCGAGGGGAGGGTTCCCGGGGGACTCTTCCCCCGGCACGGACCTCCGCCCCCTAACCCCGCGGGGCCCCCATTCCCTTGAGGCCCAGGCGCCGCGGTTTCGCGCTCTGGGATCCCTGCGACTGGCCCCGCCACCACGACGTGGGGAGGGGCACGGCTGGAGCGCGAGAGGCGCGACCGGGGGCGGGACCCGGGCGGGCGGAGCTCCGGGCCGCCCCTGGGCGCGGCTTCGCAGACTCCAGGCCCCGCGCGCGGGCGGGGTGGGGGCGGTGCTGCGGCTCCGATTACCTCCCCGCGGCCTCCCCCGCCCCGACGGCTTCTTTTTCCGTTTCCAAATTAACAATTGAAAATGCGGCGGCCTGAAAGGCGAGCAGCGGGCCAAGCGGAAAGTGTGAAGGTGCCGCCGCGTCCCCGAGGCTGGGGGCGGAGAGGGGGGACGCGACACCCCGACTGCCCGGGGCTCGCCCACACACCAACTCCGGGTGCGGGGACCGAGCGTGCCAGGGCCTCTGGGTCGGGCCTTAACCTGATCCGGTCCCCCCTGGCACAGTCCTGGCCAGGGTCGCAGGACCCAGTGCCCAGGCTCCGGGCGGTGCCAGCCCCTGGAGGGGGTGGGGGGGTGCTGGGGCTGGGTTACCTAACTCGAGGCCGAGCGCCAGGAGGGGCAGGTGCCAGGCAGAGCCCTCATAGCACCGTCCTTAGGAGCGCACAGAGCCAGTGGGTTCGCATGTGACCTCAAGCAAGTCATTTCACGTTGCTGAGACTCAGTTTCCTCAACCGGAAGAGGGGAGGGCACATACACTCACATGCAGAGCTGCTTGTGAGAAATAAACTGCCAAGCAGCGTGAAGCCCGCTCACAGTGTATGCACTAGCGCGGCTATTAGGATGTGTTAATAATGATGATATAGAGCCCCGGGCACCCCTCCTCTCCCCTCACAGCCAAGGTAGCTGTCCACCAGTGGGGGATACCGGCGCTGACAGTGGTCTTTCCCTATCCTCACCTCCTCAGCACTTCCCCAAAGCCCCATTTCACATAAAGAAAATGAGGCTAGGAAGGTCCTTGTAAGGGGCTCAAAGTCAGGAGTGAGAGAGAAGAGCTAGGGCCTTTGCAAGGAGAGGAGTGGTTCCCGGGCTTGGGGGCGTGGACACTGAATCCCCTCCCCTGAGCTCAGTGTCCAGAGAGGGTGGGTGCAGCTGGTACAAATGAGTGGGGATGGGAAGAGTCCCCGTTTCCAGGGATCAGATGGGCATGGTAGAGAAGCCAGAGGGAGAGATCGTTCTGGAATGTCCCCAGCCCCTCCAATGACATATGTTCCATGAATGCAGGGACTTTGTCTTATTCACCACTGTCTCCCTGACACGTAGAGCAGGGCTTGGCCCAGTAAATGTGTTGAGTGAATAAACGAATGAATGAGTTCCCTCAGCTGGAGAAGGCCTCTTTTACCACCCTGGCCTCCCCTTTAGCCACCTAGGTGAAGTGGTCTACTTTGGGAGGGGTATGGGGAGGTGACTCTCTCCCCTGGCCTAGGGAGAGACCGGAACAGAGAAAGAGGAGGAGCTAAGAGAAATGGTCCCAGAAGGCAGAGTTATGTCATGGTCACCTCTTTCTTCCTGGCCCCCACTTCCCACACCTGTCCAGAGTGGGACTCAGCCCCACCCTACCCCATGCCCACTGGCATCGTCACTGACCACCATGACCCCGGCCACCAGCACCCACCCCCACCCCACCCCGCCCCAGGCCATTCCCCTTGCAGCCTGATCGTTCCCTTCCCCACCGACAATCCTCCAAGGGCTCCTTACTGTTTGCAATCTAAAACCCCAATTCCACAGCCCAGTCCCAGCCACACTCCACTCCCCCATGCTCTGCCCAGTTCCACCTCGGTGCAATTTGTGCTCTCTCCTGCTTGCATGTCCCCAAGAGTCCCCAAGACTCCCTGGCCTGCTTTGGGGCAAAGCATGTCCCCAGTCCCTGATTGGGATTCCAGGCCTCCTTTGGGCACCTCCAGGCCCCCCTTGCCACTCTGTTCTGTGACAGAGCCTCTGTGCTGAGGCTGTTCCTAAGCTCACTGGGATCCAGCCCTCAAGGGCAAGGCCAGGTTTGATTCCTCCTGTCTCCCAGGCTGGCCCATGGAGAGGCCCACAGGTGAGGAGGGAACAGGAAGTCCCAGGTCTGCCAGGGCCTTGAGCATCAGTGAGTCCAGGGATTTCACACTGCTTTGTGAAGCCTGAGAGTTCTGGGCAAAGGTGTCTTGGGGTTGTTGCCAGGGTGGGGTGGGTGGAGGGAAGCTCACCCCTAACCGTGGCAGAGCTGAGGAAAGAGTACAAATGGAGTACCTACTATAAGTCTAAATATATAAGAGCTTGCATTAAGTTAGCAAGTTGTTAAATAAAATGCACTCTATCCTCCTACCCTGACATATCCACCTTCATAAGGATTGGAAAGGCCAGGTTCCAATCTAAAATCCTGGGCTCCTGGGAGTCCCATGCTAGAATCTGGCAGCTGGTAGGACGGGGACAGCCAGGCCTGCTCCCTTCCAGTCCTCAGCCCATGGTGTGCCCCCTTCTCTTCCTACACTGGGCCCTGTCCCTCCCCAGGAGAGGCCTTGGGCACACTCCTGGGGATGCCCCAGCCTGCTCTTCCCAGCCCCATCTACATTCACTGCAAACAGGAGCCCTTGGGCCAGGACGTGCTCATCGAGGGGTGGCTCTGACAGCCCATGGGGGGACACCCGGGAAAGCAGCCTTCGCAGGCTCTGGAAGTAGGCATGGGGTGTTGCCCAGGGGATTGCAGGGAATGTAATCTAGAACAAGAGGGGTGGAGTGCGGCCCCAGGTTGGCACGCAGGGCTGCACAGGCTGAGTGGGGGGGCTCCCAGTCCTCAGCCCCAGCTCATCCAGCTCATCTGTTTCATAGACCGGGCTTCTGTGTCATTTAAGGAAGCATATCTACTGCTTAAAAAGTTTGAAAAGCATTAACCTAGACCTCCCCCCCCCCACTGAACGCATTGGGAAGCTGTGTTAGGGCAGATTAGAGCAAGACCAGGGCTCCCTCCCCAGCCTTCTGCCTCCCGCCTGGACTCTGGCCTCCAGGGGCTGCCCAGCGAGCACATTTCCAGTGAACAAGACCCAGGGCCTCAACGGGACAGGCCGCGGGGAGGTGGTGATGCCCTGGTGGGGTGCAAGCCAGCCTGCAGCTGGGGCCTCCTGCCCTACAGGGGGCTGGACCCTCAGGGTCGCCCGGCTCAGGAGTGGATTGAGAGGCCAGGCCAGGCCAGAGAAGGAAAAGGAGTCCTGGTATAAATAACTGTGGGGGGCCGGGATGTTTGGGCCCGTCTCCCAGGCGACGGCCGTGTTTACTGCCCAGCGAGGGGGGGGCATGGCCCACACATTTGCCTCCCTGACTTGTAGCCAAATTTCTCCAGGAAGGGGTGGCCCGGGATTAGCCCCAAGCACTCCAGCTCTGCACCCCCATCAGGTCCTCCCCCTTACTCTGCGTATGCCGTAAACCACCCTGACGTCGCTCCCAGCCTGCAGCCCCAAATGCTGCAAAGTACCATGGTACCCCATCAGCCCCAAACACCCCAGGACGTGCCCCTGAGTCCCAGCTCTGCTCAAACAGTAGAAGTGTAGGGAGCATGAGCAGGGCAGGGGAAGGCCCCAGGCAGAGGAGCTGGATACGTGCCAGGGATCTGCCCTGGGGCTGCTGGGCACTGGGGCAGGGACAAACCTCTCCCACGGCCTTGGCCAAGACAGCCCCCGGATTAGGAGTGTACAAATCCCTCTCCCCAGCTAGGACCCAGCCCGTGTCTGTCATGTGAAGGGCATTAGATGGCCAGACCCTATCATGGGAAAGGCTGGCAGGGGCCCTCTTGGTCACGCCACGGCCAGCTCCTCTCTAAGCTGGCCGGGCCAAGGGAGGCAGGTAGAAATGTCTCCTTCCTCATGGGGCAGCAGCTGCAGCCAGGCACAAACATGAGCATGAGCACTGGGGGGGGGGCACGGGACTCAGGTGTTAACATGAGCTGCAAACCAGCTTAACACACTTGTGTGTGCACACACAAACACACACACATACACACACCCTGCCCAGCAGACTGATGCATCTTGCTTGGGACACCAGCTAATTTTCACTGAGAGCAGAGACTCAGAATTGGGCCTCTGTCCATAAGGGGGCCTAGACAGGTGCCTGGTCACCTAGGCCCCAGCCCCATCTCGGCTACTTCTCAGCTGAATGACCTTGGGCAAGTCACTTTCTGAGTCTCACAGGAAAATAGTAGTAATAGTATTTTCCCTTCAGGGAAATTCACTGAGCAAACATTAATTAAGCCTCACAGTGGGCCTGCCATACCTTAAAGCCAACCATAAAATGGGAAGGAAGGGGCCTGCCTTCTCAATAGGAAGTAGCATTTTGGACACAGAGGCTGAGTCAGGGGGGACCTGGGCCCAGGCCAGCCTCGGTGAAACTCTGTAGAAGGTTTTCATGTTGTCATTTGTCATTTTAGGGGACAACTACGACCCTTGGACTGAGCCTGGGTTCTAGTCTGGGGTCACCACTGGCCTGAGCTTCAGTTTCCCCATCAGCAGAATGAGGAGGGCTTGGTGAGACCTGTGATTTTCACACCCTGTTGAGCTATGAGAAAGTGAGGGAGAGGGGCCACTTGGGCTCTGCCCCACTCCTCCAGGGCACCTCTTCATTATCTGGGTGTTCTCTGTGCCCCTCTAAGGCCACCATTCTAGAGACCTCCCCACACCCCAAACCCATATCCCTAGATCCCCTTTTTTTTTTTTTTAAGATTTTATTTATTTATTCATTTATCCCCCCCTTGCTGCTTGTGCTCGCTGGGTCAGCCAACCACGCCGTGCGGGCGGGCCTGCCCTCACCAGGAGACCCCGGGAACCGAACCCGGGGCCTCCCACATGGTAAACGGGAGCCCTACTGATTGAGCCACAGCCGCTTCCCTTCTAGAGCCCCTTTCCAGACAGTCTCCGGGCCTGCACCACCCTCTCTGCTTCCAAGCTGTTCCCAGGCTCAGCCACACACACCTTCCCCTCAGCCCAGGGTTTGCATAAACCTGAACTTTTCCTATAGGCAAATCTTGGGGCTCCAGGCCAGGTTGGGCCAAACCCTTGGAAGGGTTAGTGGACAGGCGCAGAGGGTCTGGAGAAGGGAAACACTCTCAGAGAGGGAGAGCTTAGGGGCTCAGAGGCAATGGAGCCCACCACAGAGGAGAGTGGAATTGGGAGCCCCCAGGCCCTTGGCAGTGTCCTCAGGGACAACAGGGTCCTCAGGGTCAGTCACTCTGAGACACCTTGGGTCACTTCTGTTTGTCCCCCCTCCCGGCCATTCTTGTCATCCCCCTGCCTCCACACTGGAGAGCTTGGGCCTCCCTGCACAGAAGCAGCGCCTCGGAGTCAGGAAGAGATCAGAGCTCTTGAGTGGACAGCACCGTGGCTGGGCAGCCAACCCAGGACTCCCGTGTGCCCTCTGTGGGACTCCCTGTCCCCAACGCCCAGCCCAGCACAGCGGGGAGGAAGACAGGAGCCCCAGTGGAGCTGGGGTGGGGGGCAGGACCTTGAGCTTTACGGCTCAGCAGCTCCTCACATCAGCCTCTCAGCAGGCACAAATGATGGGGGAGGGCACAGCCCCTACAGCGGGACTTCTGGGGTTTGAATCCTGGCCCGGCTACCCACACCCGGACAAACCACTCAACCTCTGTGTGCCTCAGCCTCCTTATCTGAAAACTGGGCACAGCAATTGTACCTACCTCAGATGGTTGTTGAGAGAGAAAGTGAGGTAAGGTGCGGCAGTTCTCCAAGCAGCACCTGGCACCCAGCAAGTACTCAATAAGCATTTGCTACTGTAGTCTTTATTATTAATGAAAGCCACAGAAGGAGGGGGAGGCTGACACTCAGAAAAGGAGGCTCTCTCTTCCCTCCAGCCCCTCCCCCACCTGCATTACTACACTCCCACCCCCACCCCCACCCCCACCCCCACCCTGGCACTATGAGGCCCCTGCTGCAGCCCAGCAACCTGCTCTCCACCCTCTCACACCAAAGGGTCCTTTCACCCTGAGGCTTTCTGGGTGCTCAGCTGTCTGGATTGGGCCCAGAAAATTCCTGTCCTTCTTGCTATTCATCACTGTGTGAAAAGGGCAAGTGATTAACCTTTAAGCTTCCATGTCCTCATCTATACAATGGGGATGATGACAATTCCTACCTTAAAGGGTTCTTGGAAGAATTAAATGAGATAGTATGTGAAAAGCAAGTAGCACACCTGGCATAGATTATACTAAGATTCTTACTACTCTACGGAAACCGGGCTGAGCACAGAGCCTGGCTTGCGGTGAGTGCTCATCACTCCTTACTTGTTAGAACTGCTGTCATGGGGATATCCCAGGAGCCCTTGGTGGCCTCCAGGCCTCTGGCCCTGTGGCAGGTCTCTGAGGTCCAGGCCTGCGGCTCCTGGGGAAAGGAAGGACCAGTCCAGCCAGCGTGCTCTTACAGGCCCCATGGCCTTCCAGCCCCATCTCCCTCCCTCATGGCTCAATCCAGTGCAGGGCGAGGGCGAGGGAAGAGGGAGCTTGTGTGGGGAGATATGAAAACCACAACAACCCCTGTATTCTCCACATCAGCCCTTGATTCAGCACATGGCCCTGTGAGTTGGGTAGGTAGAGATAAGAATTGTCCTTCTACGGGGAAGGAAGCTGAGGCCACAGAGAGGTTGGGTCACCAGCCCGAGGTCATATGGCCTCGAAGTGGCAGAAGTGGGAATTAAACCCTGACCTGCTGACTCCGGGTCCAGTGCGCCTTTAACTGGGAGGTGAGCCCTGCATCTGGCTGACCCTCCCCACCACCACCCAGCCCAATCTTGGGAAAAAGCCCTGGGCTGGTTCTCACTGCGTCCCAGGCAGGGCACAGCCAAAGGCCCAGAAGGATAAACAGTCCAGGCTGAAAGCTGCTCTGTCCCCCTAACTCCGGTTCTCCCGCAGTCCCACAAATCCCTCCACCCTGCCCAGATTCCTTCCCCTTTTGGCCCCAGAGCTCAGGAAAGAGGAGGCAGGATGGCACCCAGCTTCAGGGATTTCACACACCAGTAAAATTTCCAAAAACACTTTGAGGACTGTATAAGGTTGTCGATTTTTTTTTTTTGCCAAGTAAGGACATTAAAAAAAATAAATTCCCAGCCCCATCATTTCATAAAAGGAAAGATATAATCTCAGACTAAAAGACAGTCCTTTAAATGGAATAAAGTTGGCTTTATGAAAAAGTCACCACATTGTCCCTCTTTTCCTCAGTTTTGCCTCAGGCAGTGAAAACCCCGACTGGTCTGCTGAGGTGTCTGAGACCACATGGAGCTTGGGCTTGGGAGTCACACAGACCTGGGTTCGAATCTTAGCTCTGCCATGGACACACTGTGTAACTGTGCACAGGTTAATGCCCCTCTCTGAGCCTCAGTCTCCTCTTTGCAAGATGGGAACAACAGTAGCGGCTGCCACGAGGCGGTACTGAGAGAACTCAATGGTTTTGTGTTTGCAGAGCCCTCGCTCGTGGAAAGAGCTCAGTCAAGCCCTCCTTCCCACCTGGGGTCCTCACCCTGACCTGCCACTGCCTAACAGCCCCACTGCACACAAGGCCCAGCCCGCAGACTCTGCAGACCAGGGGCCAGGGGCTGGGGGAAGAGGGTCCCACCTCCAAGCCTTTGCTCTAGCTGTCCCCTCCATCTGGAGTACACTCAAGCGAAAAGTCACGAGAGCTTCCAGCTCAGAACCTGTACACGGAGAACCCGGGGCTCCTCTCTCTATGCTTCTCTTCCTTACAAGCCAGCTCAGCCCCACCTTCATTCACTCACTCGACAAACATCCACTGATTATCAACCAACACCCACCCAGATCTCACAGTCCAATGCAGAATAGCAAAGAACACACAGGGGTGGGGTGAGCAGAGCTCGGAGGGCACTGAAGGGCCCAGGTGCTTCTAAGAAGAGGTGTTGCTCACCCTGGGACTTGAAGGATGAAGAGGAGGGAGAGGCACAGGTGGAGCGGGGGGAGCTTCAGGCAGAGGCAAGAGCGCATGCAAAAGCATGGCGCATTAAACAGCATGGCACTTGGGGACACCGCAAGTCGTCTCTCAGGCAAGGAGCCAAGGGTGCTTGTGGTAACAGTTTCTAACGTGGGCACTTGGGACTGAGGAAGGAGAGTAAGTTTGGAGGGAGATGCTGCATTTAAGGTGCCCAGGGGATCCAGCTCAACCCAGACAGGAAGCTGAGGTACGAAGCTGCAGAGGGGAAAGCTGTCCTCACAAGGTGGCCACTGCAGTCGCATGGAGCTGACCAGGGGCGTCATCACAAGGCAACCACTGACATCATCATGGGGGTGACCGCTGATGTTGCAGGAAAGTATGAGACACACACCCCTGCCCCCAAACTGTGTACAGAAAGAAGAGGACCCAGGTCGGAGCCCAAACATTCAAGGGAAGCAAGAGGAGGCAATGTGCTGGTAAACTGAGAGGGAGAAGCGGGTGTGTGGAAAGCCCAGGGAACGGTGTGTTCAAGAAGGGAGGCCCAAGAGGGCCCACCTGGGGAGGAAGCATGGTGGAGTGTTTAAATGCAAGGGCTCACTGGGAGCCACGTTCTGGGTTCAAATCCTTTCTCTACCACTTCCTAGCTATGTTGACCTTGGGCAATTTACTTCTCTGTATGCCTTAAATAGGGCTATTTTTTAAAAAATAAAAAGCAGGGTAAATATTAGCTTTTGTTGCCCCCCTCCCTCTGCTGGACCTAGGTAACTATCCTCCCCCACCTCATCCCACACTTATGAGCCTGTTCCTCCCACCAGTCTGTCACCCATCCCCAGAGGTCGGAAAATAAGATGAATGAATGAATGCAGGAGCTGCTTCCCACCTCACAGGACATGGGCAGAGCTGGGACACAGCCTTCCCCTGCTCTTGGCCACTCCAGTACACCCCCACCAACTGAGGAGGGGTAGCAGAACAGGCTTTCTGGGGCAATCATGTCCCTTCTCCTGGCCTCAGTTTCACCAGCTGTGAAACAAAGCCCTGGATGTCTGAGGCCTTTCTGGCTCTGATGTTCTGTGGTCAGGGAAGTCTTGTTGAAAGGATGAGGATAGAAAGGTTTATTCCCGATCCCCATCTGTCCTGCCCATGGGGGAAAAGGCCCAGCCCTCCACTGCACCCCAGGTCTGGTCTCTCCAGAAGAGTGTGGCAACCGGGCTGTGGTGGGCAGGAGCAGAGAGGCCCGGGTTTGTGCTGACAAAGCTGTTCCTTCTCTCCTGCCTTCCCTCTCAACACCCTCCCTTCCTGGGGCACAGCCGTGCCCAGCAAAAAATAAACCCAAAGACAGTAACGTGGAGGGCCTGAGGTTGCCAGGGAGAAGCAGCAGGGAAGGGAGCCTGGGGGAGAAACAGCCCAAAGCCACTGGGTACCTGATCTGCTGCCCACCCACCTCCCCCCAAAACTGGGTTGAAAGGGAATAGGCTGGCTACCCTCTGTCCTCCTGTGGGGAAAGGGGGCTATTGGTTACTGGGTAGTCCTTCCTGCTGTCTGACCACCATCCCTTCCACTGCAGTGGGAATCACTCTCCATTCATCCATAGCAATGTTTCCCCATCTCACTGGCCTGGCCTAGATGTTGGAGGAGTCTCAGGAGAAAGTGTCCCCCCGCCCCAGATTTCCCTGCAGGGATGAGGGGACAGAGACTCCACTCCACCCACTCTTCCACAAATCTCTGGTAGGGAAGCAAGAAAAAGCAAGAGGAAAGTAACAGCTGAGCTCGCTGCTCCCTTTGCCTCCCTCCCTCAGGTGCTGCCCACATATTCCCAGCCCAATTAGTCCGCTGCCTGGGGCTGCCCTTCCCTGCTGCTCCTCAACCCCAGGTGCCAAACCTCCAGGGCACACCCTCTTGCCCTAGGGACAGAGTTGCCCAGAGAACCTGGAGTCCTGGGGGTTCTCTATGTGGACCCTAGAGGTCTGACCAGCACCTTCTCCCCAGCCCTTCACAATCCCTGCTGGGGGCAGGCAGTCTACTGGGTGCCCTTCCAAAGACTACCCCATCCTCTGAGGGACCCAGGGAGAAGGTGCTGGAAGAAGAGCCCCACCCACCCCCCACGCCCCACCCCATAAACTCAAGGCCCTGAGACAGCAGCTCATCCCATTCATCCAGCATTTACTCTGCACCAGGCAGCATGGAGTGGCCTACATTCCTGTTTATGCCCATTTTACAGAGGGGGATGCTGAGGCTCAGCGTGGAGGGTGGACTTCTCAGTAACTGTTAGGGCGGAGATCTCAAAATCTCCTTTGGGAATCCCTGCCCTGACTCCATAGGGATGATTTGCTCACCTGGACTTAAGAGGAGGTCAGGGAGACCTCCTCTCCCAGGGGCCCCCCCTGACCACTGTAGTTCTTGTTCCATCTCCCTGGCTGCCAGGGTTTGACAGAAAGGCCTGTACCCGAGCAACGCTTGCTCATAAACGCCCTCCCCACCCCCCACAGTCACATGCACACTCACTCTGAGGCCTACTCTCTGATCCCTTGTTAGAGGGGCAACAGAGGCTCTGGTGTCTCCTCCTTGAACACTCCAGGGGCAGGGCCCAGTCACGGTCTAGCCCCCGCTGGTTCCCTGTGCTGGGACAGAGTTGATGCTTTTTTTTTTTTACTACATCCATCAAACGAAGGAAGGCAACAAATCAGTGAGTGTCCAAGGGACTGGGTTGGAGTTTTGGTATCACCATTCATTAGCTGCATGGCCTCGGGCAAGCAGATGACATCTCGCCCAGCCTCAGTTTCCCCAACTGGGAAACAAAGATCTAATGGTGTGGAGATTAAACGAGAGAATGCAAGTCAAATGCTCAGCACTGGGTGGGCACAGACTTGCTGTGGAGACAACAGCCTCAGACTCCCCTTGGAGAGCCGCTCACACCTGCAATAGTCGCAAACACCGCCTGCTCATACATACCCTCACACTCTCCTGGGCACATCCAGACACACTTGCTATGCCAAGCCAAGGATGCCCATCAAGCCTCTCCCCAGAGGAGGAGAAGGATGATAACAACAATATAACCAAGATGCTAAAGGCCAATGTGTGCCCAGTGCTGTGTTAAGTGCTTTATCTCCCTGAACCCTGACAATCTTCCAGGCAGGTTTTATTATCCCCATTTTGCCCAAGGGCACATGACCAGTAAGGGCAGAATTGAACCTAAATCTGTGAGCCTCAGAGCCCAAGCTCTTAACCCTTTGTGGGGCAGCCTCTGGAGAAATGAAAAGTCTCCCTTGGTCCCCCAGTCCTAACCCCAGAACTCCCACATGAGGGGGTTGGGAAGGACCGCCCTCCCCTACCCAGGTCAGATACTCAGAATTCCCTGCTCATCTACTGGATTCCCTAGTCCCCAAGAGGTTTCGGATCTGTCCAATGCCCCACATCTGTGCAGAGGAGGAAAGAAGGAGAGGAAACCTCAAACTGGCAGCTCCAGGTCTAAGGAAGTGCCCTGCATGGTCTCCTCCGGGGGCAGGGGCAGGGCCTTGGCCCGGTCTGCAGAGCCTTCCTTTCTCCCTGCTCCCCTGGCGGCTTCAGCTCCTTTGACTGGCTCAGAGAACCTTAAATTAATCACCCACTCAAAGTGCTGCCATCAGCCCAAGAATAATCACCTCTGGAAACATTCCTGGCTCCAACATTCTGAGCAGTTAGGGTTCTGCAGCAATAGGGATTGAAGCTAGACATCCAGTAGTGCGTCCTCAAAGGGTATGAATGTACTTTGGAGCTGGGATGGGGTAGGCAGGCAATTAGATATCTAACCTGCTCCAGTGACCCAAAGGAGAACTTGGGAAGGAGGGAGCAAAGGGGTGTTGGGGGAAGGAGAGGGAATAGAAGAAGGCAGCTTAGGGAACAGAAGACTGATATGATAGTCTCTCCCCTCTCTCTCTCCTTACAAAGACCAAACAAAAGGACAGGGACTGAAAAAGAGCAGCATAAAAAATTTCAGTCACACTCAAAGACCTTCTCAAGCGCATGGCCAAGTTCTTGGAACAACAGTCTTCCCTATTGATGAGGTTAGGAAAACGGTTCTCTAAAGCCCTGATTTGGGAGGCAGGAGGCCTGGGTTCCTGGCACAGCTCTGTCACTGGCTCTCTAAGTACAGCTCGGGGTTGGTCGGAATGACCTCAGAGCACCCGTCAGGAGGAGCAAAGGCCAGCAACGTTCTAAGAAGCCAACCACCCCATTCCCACGTGGTTCTGAGGCTGCCTTCCAGGCAGATGCACAAAAACACAGAGCCATAGGCGGCCCTGCAGCTGTGGACAGGTGAAGGCAAAATACTCAAGGAATGGGGCCAGCTCTGTTTGGCGCTAGGGTTCTGTTCTGTCTAGGGGTCCAGGTGTGTGTCTAGGTTTGTGTATCTGTAAATGTCAGTAAAGAGGTGGAGGCAGCTGCGAATTTGATTTCTTTCCGGTGAATGTATGCTGTGTGTGAATTTGTGATATCCGTGGGCAAGCGTGTCAGTGTTGCAGTGTGTGTGTGTGCTTGAGAGAGAGACAGACAGCTGGGGTGTGTGTAAGATTGTGCAAAGCTGTATACAATTAAAATGCAATTGCACTGGGTGGGGCTGGGAAGTTTCCATTCAATTCCACAAAGTCTTGTCACTGCTCACCCCCTGCTGCCTGTGCACTGGGTGCTGGGGACAAAGCTGAACGACACTGGAGCACTGCTCTCGAGAGGCCTGAAGTCACAGGGGCTGGCTGAGGCCTGGGTGCAGGAGAAAGACAGCTCTGAGTGAGACTCAGCTCTGGGCTGAGTGACCTCTCCTGAGCCTCAGTTTCCCCATCAGTCAAATGAGAAGAATGAGTGCCCACTCCTCAGGGTTGTTGAAGGATGCAACGGGAGTGCTTCAGAGAAAGCGCTTAGCACGGGCCCAGCACAAAGCTGGTGCTCCACACGTGATCAGAATTTTCACGTCAAACTCCGAGAGCCAAGCCAGGTGGCTGTAGGGAGCAGAGGAAAAAGTCCTGGAGTCTGGGCTAATTTACCATAATTTACCATAATTTGCCACTAATTTACCATAGGACTTTGGTTCCCAGAGCCTGAGTGTTCTCATAAGCAAAAGGGGACTGTCAAATGTGCTAGGATCCTCACCCTAGCCGGGACCCCTGAGGGTTCTGGGTAGTTTTGCCAGGGCCATTTACAACCCAGGCGATGTTACTCCTCAGATGGTTGGGGTGGAGGACTCGGGGGGCTCTGGGGTTAGGAGTCTGAGAGCCCCAGGAGCTGTTGCCGCCTCCTCTCCTCGCCATTCCCACAGCTTCTGACTCCAGGGACGAGGCTGATGGGAGGATGTTTACAGAGCCGTAAACCTTCACACAGAGAAAGTTTGCTGGGCAGCTGGGGCCTGGGAGCAGCAAGTGTCTCTTGCTGTGGCCTGGGGAGGACAGAGGGAGCTGGGCCTTACTCCGTACCCCGTTCCTTCCGGCTCTCTGACTTCAGAAGGAAGGCCGATGTGGCCTTCAGAGAGCGTGCGTCAAGGGGGCAAGGGCAGAAATTCCCTGAAGGGCTCAGAAAGCCGGATGGACAGTGCTCTGGTGTCTCTTAAATATCAGAGAGCAGGGCCTGTGAAGGTTTGAGGGGTTAAAGCAGGGGCAGGGGGGCAGGGTGGGATAGGGTCTGGTGATGGGACCAAGGGCCTAAAGAGAAGAGGGGGAGCTTGGAGAGAGGCCCAGCAATCCCTCAATCGGGATCTCAAAAAAGAGAAGCTGAAAGTCAGGGGTTCCCACTGCCTAGCAGCCCCAGCTGCTGGCAGGACATCCCTCACCCCTGGGTACCAGAAAAGGTGCAGGCTCCACGTGGGGCCCAGAGGGACTGGCTGGCAAGTGTGAGGGAGGTGTGCCCTGGAACAAATGGACCCAGCTCATCCCAACTCCCGCCTGCCTGATCCCCCCTCTCTCAGGCTAACTGCACAGGGGCATGACTCCCTTGGGCAGTCTCTGCGGGAGATTGGGGAGAAAGGATTTGACCAAAATGCGCCACAGAGTTGGAAGTCCAATGGCAGGAAGCACTTCCTGGCGAGAACACACGCAAGACCCTGCAGTGAGTGACTGCGAAACCCCACATCTGGAGCTCCTCAAGAACTGAAGAGACCTCTTGTGCAGCCCCCCTCCCCCAACCCCAATAACAACAACCATCCCTCATGCTCAGACAGGCCCTTGCAGCTTATCAAGCTCTTTCCCACCCATTACCTCACGCAAGAGGGAGGTCCGCGAGGTTGGAGTTTCCACCCTCTTTGACAGACTAGAGATCTAAAGCTCAGAGAGGCTCAGCAGTCAGTCCAAAGTCACACAGCACAAAAGAGGTGGGGCTCATAACCCCTCAGCCCCTTTTGACCTCTGAGGTGGATGGCCAATTTCCCAAGATACCCAAATCTCTGGACATTTGCTGTGTCACATTTCCTCCCCCAGAGCTCCTGGAAGATGGCCTCAGCCTTGGGCTCCTGGGGACAGGTGGTCAGGAGAAGCGTGTCCCTGGCCAGGGCATTCCTGGCATCCGGAAAGGGCAGGATGTGGGGCAAAGGTACCAGCGGATTTAGCTCCTGGAGAGGAAGAGGAGGCCCTTACAGAGAAGGCGATGACAGTGGCTGGCCAGGGGACATGCAGAGGGTTCTTCACCTGCGGTGACCCTTGTGGGGACTGAGAGGTCAGGCCTAGGGGCTAAGGACCCCCACCCCAAAGCCCTGTTGGCTTCCCCAGGCCCAGCTGTGCCTTGGAAGAGTCACCTCCCAAGAGGAGTCCACCAGGGCAGGGCTGTTCTCTACAGGGTCTCCCCTTCCTCGGGCACCCGGCGGGGCTGTGTGGGCAAGTGTGCCGCAATGCAGCCACTCCTAATTAGCAGTCCCCTGCCCCTCACCCCACTCCACCGTCCCGTGGACTCCAGCACCGCGCCTGCGTCACTCCAATCGGTCCCCTCTGTGGCAACAAATAGTCATCCCAGACTCTCCCAAGGGGCACTGGGGATTAGGCTACCCCTAACTCTGACCCTGGCCCAAAGTCTGATCTCATGTCCGGAGCAATCTCTACTCTCTGCCCCCAGCCTAGCCCGAAGTCAAGGCTGCCACCCCCTGGAGCTTAATGCCTGAGAGAGTTCTCTTCCTCTGGCCCTCTCTGTGGCCAGGGGGGCTCCTAGGCCATCATCTTCCTGCCCTTCTCCTCTGAAATTCTGTGGGCCCAGTTTAGACGGGGCAGAGGCAGGCAAACTGGCACTAGAGGGGCAGGCAGGTAGGCAGATCGAAAGACAGATGAAGATGGAAAAGCACTAGCAGAAGAGTGAGTCAGGCAGACAGGTAGACAGACAGATGAACAGACAAGAACACAGATAACTGGACAGGCCCGCAGACATACAGAAGGACTGACGACAGTTAGGTGGAGAGATGAACAGGCAGGCCAATTCACATGCAACTGCAAACAGCTTAGCAGAGGGACAGACAGACAGAAGGACTGTGGGCCAGTCAGCTAGACAGTCAAGTGGACCACCCAGGAGACCCCAAGACCAGAGAGGGCCCTCTCTGGGGGCAGCGAGGCGGGATTAACAGCAGCACGTCTTCCAGGGAGCGGACGTCTCTCTCGGGCACCTCCGAGAGTCCCAGCGCCAGGCCCAGCCTTTCAACTGATATCCGCGGGGCCTCTCATGTTCCGGACTGGGCCAGGCCGCCCCCGGGACTCAGCTCTGAGCTGCCAAAATTCATTCTTTACATCCAAGAGGGGTCAGTGTTTGCGAAAGTTGTAGGAGCCTGGCGAGGGGGAGGAGGGGGCCGCAGCGTCAGTGTTTCCAAACCTCTCCTCTTTCTTTTTCCCCTGTGCCCAGAGCCAGGCCCGTGCGGCAGCCAGCAGGCCCAGCAGGCGAGCTGGGCTGAGCGTGCAGGGCAGGGTGGCCGCTGCCCGCTGGGGACCTGAGGGTGGAGGGAAGGACGCACGGAAGGCAGCAGTCAAGTCAGGCACATCACACACCAGCGTCAGGGCCCAGGTGGCCCAGGGACACCCCCAAACACCTGCCACCAAGGGCCAGCACTGGGCTGGGGTAGAGGACCCCCTGGAGAGGGACTAGCAGGCAGAAGACCACCAAGAGGCAGCTACAGAGCTGGCAAGGAGGAGCCAGAAAGTGGGGGTGGGGATTAAGGGGCCCTCTGTCGGGGACACAGGCAGGCAGAGGTGGGGAGGAGAGGGGAGCCCCACTTGAGTGCTCCGGACTTAGCCGAGAGGTTCGGGGGCCGAGGCTGAATGTGGCCAGTACCCGGGACAGAGGAACGGGTTGGGGAGCAAGGCGGAAATGAGGATAAGGTGGGGAGGCCCGAATTGAGGCCACCAAGGGCCAGGCCTGGGGCAGGAGGAGTTAGGGTCAGGCTCGGGGGCACCAGAAATGGAGCTCAGGTCTGAGGGAAGAGAGATGGGGGGCGGCCGTGGGGGTGGAGGGTAGGAGGCGGAGCCAAGGCGGGGTGGCCGTCACCGGGAAGCCCGGGCTTCGGCGGGGACTCGGCGGGGGGGGGCGCGAGACGGGGCGCGGGGGCGCAAACTCACATGAAGACGTGGTAGACGAAGGCCCAGCCGCGGGGCCGCTCCAGCACGTTGTAGACCCAGTTCTGCAGGCGGCGGTAGCGCTTGTGCGCGGCCGAGGAGCGCTGGCCACAGGCGGAGCCGGAGCCCGAGCCCGGCCCCGGGAGGGGCGCGCCCGGCGGCAGGGGGCTGCCCAGGAGGCCGTGGCGGCGCGGGGAGCCGCCCCCGCCCGCCTCGCCCTGCTCGCTCTGCACCGCCGTGAGCGCCACCAGCTCGGCGCGGGGGGCGTCCCCGGGCGGGGGGGCCAGGCCGAGACGGCGCGGGGGGGCCTCGGCCATGGGCGGCGCCGGGCGGGGGTGGGGGGCCGGAGCCCGGTGCAGTCCGGGGCGGGGGCGCGCTCGAGGCGCTCAGCGGCGCATGGCTCGGACCCCGAGCCCGCGGGGCGGCCCGGGGCGGGCGCGGGCGGCGGGGGTTAGGGGCCGGACCCGGGCTGCGCCGGGGCCGGGGGCGGGCGCTCGGAGCCTGGGGGCCGCCGGAGCCCGCACTGACCGCCCGCTTCCCCGGCGACTGGGGCGGCTCTTTCCGACTCCAACTCTCTTATTACGCGCTCCATGCCGCTCGCCTTTCCACCTGCCGCCGGCGCGCCGCTCACATGTCACCCTCCCCCGCCCCGCCCTTCCCTTCCCTTCCCCCGCCCGCCCCGCAGCCGCCTTCCCAAATCGGGAGGGAGCGAGCGAGCGGGCGCGGAGAGGCGGAGGGAGGGGACGGGCGCGGAGAGGGCTGCCCAGCAGGGCGCGCGGGCCGCCGAGTCGGAGCCCGGACCCGGCAGCGTGGCGGTGGCCCCGCGGGGACAGCGCGCGGGCTCGGGAGGCTGAGCGGGTGCAAGTGGAGTGCGCGGTTGCGAGGGGCAGCGTGGGGCAGGCGGTCGTGGGAGGGGGCGGCTTTGTACGTGAAGGCCGGCGTGGGGTGGGCCGCCTCTTGTGCGCTTGTGGAAAGTGGGACGTGAAGTGTGGAGTTGTGGCCGCGGTGGTGGATGGGACCTGAGGTCCTGTGGAGTTGCGGTGTGAATGGGTGGAGAGGTGTCTATTGTGTGCGCAAAGTTGGGAAGCTATGGGTCTGCCAAGTGGGGGGGCTTGAGTCCGTGAAGGAGCGAGTTGCGGTCCGGTGGTGGATGGGTGTGAAGATGGGAGTGCAGAGTCCGGGCCAGCTGTGTGGTGGTGGCCGCCGTGAGGTGTGCCAGTCGGGGTCGCGCCCTTTGCGCGGTGTGCGCAGGTGCAAAGTGTGCCTGGTGCGGTGTGGCTGGGCAAACAGCTGCACGTGTACCCGCGCCTACCTGAAAGGCCTGGAGCCCCAGGGACTGCGGAGTCGTGTCAGGGGGGCGTGTAGCGCAGTGGCCTCAGCGGTGCCCGTTGTTCCTTTCACCCCCGACTTCTAAGCTTCCTTTCCCCATGACACGGGAATAGCTCCCTGGTTAGGCCACCCTGCCCAAAGAGGGGTCTCGCCTGATAGAGGGGACCGGCTCCTGCCTTCACAGGTTGAATCCCTCTCTTGTCTCACTCTCAGGTCAGGGATCCAGGTTTAAGGCAGATGGGATGTTGGGAGGTGAGTTCTGAGCCAGCGTTGAGGGTTCGGGACACCCTCTCCCCAAACGCCACAGAACCCCACCCAGAAGAGGGCAGAGTTCTCCCACAGCGCCCCTCTCCAGCTGGAAAGTTCTTAGTGCCTGGCCTCCATCCCTCTTTCCAGCGGTCGAGGGCGGCCCTTTCCCCTCCGCCCTCCCGACCAGCGCAGGGTGGTAATTTGGGTTTCCCGACCCTCCCTCCCGCCTCTCACGCCCAAAGCAGCGGCCACAGCAGCAGCTCTCCCCGCAGGCCCTGCCCCAGGGTGAAGCGCTTCCGCAGCAAACTCTTCCCGGTTCCTCAGGGAAGATCTCGGGGGACAGAGGCAAGAGGGAGAGGCGCGGGAGGGGGCGGGAAGGCGAGCTCGATTCTCAGTTGTCAGCAAAGGCAGCATTGATCAGCTGAGAGCGACCGGGTGAAGGAGGGAGGCAGGGCTGCAGGCGGGCAGGGGGGTGGGGTTTGCGGGGACCTGGGGGGGAGGGGCCCAAGCAGGTCTTGGCAGCCACAGGCACCCCTACCCAGATGGCGACCCTTTCCCTTCTACCCAGCTGGGGGTGCCTTCTGGGATCTAACCCCAATCCATCCTGCTGCTCCTGGCTCCAGAGCCTGGTGCCCCTGGGCAGTGAGGCCCCGGCCCTGGACTGCAGCCTGGGGAGGCAGCTGACCCCAGGGCCTGGTTAAGGATGGCATTCTCCAGGCTGGGTTAACTGGTCCTCCCCCTAGAAGCTGAAGGTGGTACCCTCTAGATATGTGGCACTGCCCTCCTTGACTCTGGACCTGCCTGTCTGGGCCTCTTCAATCAGGGTTCTGGAGGGCAGGACTAACATCTGGGGACTGTGCGAGTGGTGCTAAAGGAAAGCAGTTATTTCTTGGGGTCTTTCTGAGGCTCCTCTTCTGGTAGAAATAGGTGGTAGAAATAGGACTGGAAAGCAGGCTGCCCCTATCAACACTCACAATATCTGAAATTGGGTCTCTTCTGGGAAATCTTATCCCCAAGTTGGGCATCATTCTTGGACCTTGTGCTTCTCTTGCCCAAGGAACCCCATTTGGGGGGGTTGTAAAGGTCCCTTCTTCTCCCTGTGAGGGGCCCTCACTGTGGGGAGAGGGTGTCTTATCCTTCTCAACTCTGGCTCCAGATTACTTCCTCAAAGACAGCAGCAGGAGGAGGAAAGGAGAGGTGGTTGCAGTTAGAGGGATGGAAGTTAGATCTCAAGGACTTCTATAGAGCATTGAGGCCTGTTTCTCTTGCAGGTGTATGTGTAATGGAGAGGCAGGCCCACTGCCTTTTAAAATGGAGAGACACAGAACTCTGGGGCAGGGAGATAGTCCAGGAGTCCTGAAGCAAAGTTTAGTTGGTGTGTGTGTCTGTGTGTGTGTGCACATGGGGGAGTGGGGCAGGCAGAAGAGAAAGTCCAGTTCAGAGAGGACAGGTGGCCAATCTGAGGGTCACCCGGTGGCCTTCCTGCCCCCTTCCGGATTCCCAGGACATGACTGGGAGGACGAACTTTCCCCAGGACAGCCTTTAGTGACTAACACTTTTCTGAGCAAACAGCTGTCTCAGGCTCCCTCAGGCAGCTCCTCCACTGGAGGGGAGGAGCTGCTATGGTTTCCCATCCTCCTTCCTCCCCCTCTCCCACCTGTTCCCTTCCCCCACCCTCAGCAGCTTCCTCCCCACACCCCAAATCTTCTCGCTCTCTGGTAACTTTGCCCAAACTTCCTCACTCTGCCAGACTCACTCACTCTACAACCTGAGCAAGTACCTTCTCTGCTGTGGACTTCAGTTTCCCCATCTGTATAATGAGAAGGGGGCAGGACTCCAAGGTCTCCTGTAATTCATCACTGTCATCACCATCATCAATGGAGCAAGTATTGATTGAGAGGAAGGTGGGGAGGGAGGGACCTCCCATTTGCCCAGCACCCACTGTGTGCCAAGGCCTGGTCCCTGGAGGACAGAGCAACCCTTTGCATGGGAGAAAGCAGGTGAGGCTCAGAGGGGGGTAGGGCTCACCTAAGGATGCAGAGCCAGTTGGTGACCCCAGAACAGTCATCTGTGGCCTTTTCTCCACACACTTGCCCCCCCCCCCCTGCAGCTGGCATCTATCTCCATACTGTGTGTTGGGTCTTGAGTTTGGTGCTGTGGGCTAAGGGGAACCCCAGATGGGCCAGTCCTTGTTCTCTCGGACTCAATCCTGCCAGAAGGTGAGACTCCCAGGTCTGAAAGAATTGTGGTCCAGAAGAGGCTGGAACCTGGGTCCCAGGGGCCAGATTGAGGCCTGTCATTGGCTCCCCATGTGGCCTCAGGTCAACCAAGGGTTCAGATTGCTTTCCTGGAATGGGAGGAGGGTGGTTTAAGTCAGTGGTGTTCAGACTTTATTGGCAGTGCAATCCCTTTTATAGATAGAGTACTAAGGTGGCACCCCAATGTATAAAAAGCATTGGAGCAGAGGTGCTCTGGTCAAATTGGGGTGGAGAGTCAGTGTCCCACCTTTACGGTCTCTTCCTCCTCCTTCCCCATATCACAGAAGCCCCCAAGGTTTCCTTCTCGCTGGCTGTAAGGACTACTAGAGGTCAGAGATGGGAGACGTCTCCAGAGGCAATAGCAAAGGAGGCCTTCTCAGGGACAGGGGTGGGACTTGAGCTGAGTTTTGAAGGGTGCAAAGGACTTGGAGAAGTGGAGGAGAGAAGTAAATTGATAATGTCTGCAGCTCTCGAGAAAGTGAGGTCCATGCTACGTGTTATGCCTCATGCAGGATACTTACATCCCCACAACCCTGTGAGGTGATACTGTTCACACTCCCATTTTATAGACAAAAAGACAGAGGCATGACCATGTTTGCCCCTTTATGTTTCTATCCCTGGCAATGATTCGCAGTCCAGTACAGCTCTTCTGTGCTATAATGGGTGTGTCGGAGAAGAGAGGAAAGGAGCCACTGGATGGGGAGGGGGAGGGTGTTAGAAAGCATGGGGAGAGAGAGCAAGATCGGCAAGGAAGACTTAGGGGGTCTCGAATGCCAGGATGAAGGGTCCAATTTGACCTGATAGGAAACAGGGAGCCTGGCCAGGCCTGGAGCCTGGGTGTTTTGCAGAGGCTGTGGCTCCCGAGTACAGGACTCAGAGGGGGGTGCAGCAGGGGGTACCAGCACCCAGGGCATTTGGCAGTGCTAGGGGCAGAAAGAGCACAGAACCACAGCTGGGCTTCCAATCCTAGCTCTACCTCTAGACTAGCTGGTAATCTCAGGCAAGTCATGCCATCTATTTCCCCACATTCCCCTGCTGTCGGGAGGACTGAATGTGATAATGCATGAAAAAGCCATGAACTGTGCAGGGAGCTGCTCGAACATGAACCAATGATCTTACTGTTCTTCAGGTGAATGCTGGGATTGGCGGCAGGAGCCAATGTGAGAAGTCCCTGGTCCTAGCAGCTCTTCTCCATCTGGGGAGGTTTCCTAGGAGAGTGGGGGAGTGGAGGTGGAATAGAGTGGAGGGTGTTCATGGGGTGATGGCACCATCCACTACCTTCACTCAGAGCAGGAGGAGGAGATATGAGAGAAAGAGAAGGCCGGATTCCTTTTCCCGATGAGGCCCAGAAAGCAAAAGAAATTGGCCTGGGCCACCCAGCAGGTGAGACATGCTAGAGGGGCCTGGGGAGTTTCTCTGCCCCCAGCCTAGCCCCAGCAGACCCTCCGGGCCAGCCAGCTCAGAGCCACAGGAAGAGGGGAGGGAGTGGTGTTGCTGAGCTCAGTGAAAGTAAACCCCCATTGATCCTAAGGGCTGGAGGGCGCTCACAGGGAGAAGACACAGAGGGAGAAGGGGACGTGGAAATGAAGGTCAAAGCCATCTCTTCTTGTGCTGCTCCTCCTCCACCTTCAGGATTCTTCCTCCTTAACTCCAACTCCTGGAAGACCATGCAGAAGGCAACAGTATTGCGGTAGTGCTGGAAAGTTCCATGTTCTCAGTGAGAGCCGCTGGGACAGCAGAGTTGGTTGGATAATGAAGAGGAAGGACTTTTCTGAGTTGCTGAGTGTGCAACTTCCATGCACTCAGAGCTTCCATGCTCCCTGCTCCCCTGGTGGAGAAACTTGGGTGAGGGCTCAGGGAGGGGCACAGGTGAGTAGGTGGGACTGAAGACTGAGTGACAAGGAAGGGGTTCAGAAAAGGGATGAGACATGATAAGGGAGACAGAGGGTCAGGGAGGAAAACAGCTTGGAAGAGAGGCTAGGAGCTCAATAACACAGAAGGGAAGCTCAGAGAGGGGATGGGAACTTCCAAGAAAAGCTTGATTGAATACTTACTGAAATCCCTCCTCCTTGAAATATAAGATATGCAAAGATAAATATTGGATATATTTTTTTAAATTAAAAATACATATCCAAATGGATGGTGGTGATGGTAGCACAACATTGTGAAAGTATTTAACAGCATTGAATTATATATTTGAATGTGGTTAAAAGGGGAAGTTTTAGATTGTATATATGGTACTAGAATTACAAAAAAAAAAAAAAATCTGTGGAACTGCATGACACAAACAGTAACCCTAAGTTAAACTGTGGACTATAGTTAATAGTGTAATTATAAAAGTGTGCTTTCATCAATTGTAACAAATGTTCCACATCAATGAAAGATGTTAATAATAGGGTGGTTGGGAAACAGATGTGGCTCAAGTGGTTGGGCTCCCATCTACCATATGGGAACTCCAGGGTTCTATTCCTGGGACCTCCTGGTGAAATGCAAGCTGGCCTGTGCAGTGAGCTGGGCCACACAGAGCTGGTGCAGCAAGATGACGCAACAAAAAGAGACACAAAAGAAAGACAATAAAAAAGACACAGCATATCAGAGAGCTGAGGTGACGCAAGAGATTGAGCATCTCTCTCCCACCCCAGAAGGTGCCAGGATCGGCTCCTGGTACCGCCTAAAGAGAAGACAAGCAGACACAGAAGAACACACAGAGAGCAGACAGCAAGCACAAAACAACAAGGAGGGGGATTGAAATAAATACATTTTTAAAAATCTTTAAAAAAATAATAATAGGGTGGTATACAGGTATCCTGTATTGTATACATGACTGTTCTCCCAGTAGATGGGAGGGGAAAAAAATTCAATAGATGGGTTGGTAGACTAGATACAGCTGAAGAGAGAATTAGTGGATTAAAAGCGAGAACTGAGGAAATCACCCAGAATGAAGCACAGAATAATAAAGAGATTGAATAGATGAAAGAAAAGAGATGTAATAGATTGAATGGGACATTCCAGCATATATATTATTAGTTCCAGAAAGAGATACTGGAAAATGTGACTAAGAGCTTTCCAGAAATAAGATATGAATTTCTAGATTTAAAAGGCCCACAGGCTACCAAGTAAGACAACTTGAAAAGAAAGACACCTTGTAATCAAAGTGTAGAATAACAAGAATAAAAAGGAAATTCTAAAAGCCACCAAAGAAAAGATCACTTATCTATAAAGGTCCAATAATTGAATTGACAGTAAACCTCTCCTCAGCAACAAAAGATGCCAAAAGACAATGGAATAATATTTTCAGAGTGCAGAGGGCAAATAATTGTGAGTCTAGAATTCCATACCTTGCCAAGCCATCATTTAAATGAAAGGGTAAAATAAAGACATTTTCATATATACAAAATCTTGGAAAGCTTCTGCCCCATGGACCTTTGCTGAAAGAGAGGTAGAGGGGTTTGGGATAGGGGTTGGGAGCCAGAGAGGCAATAGGGCTCAATGGAAGGGCAAGGTGCTAAAGAAGGGCTAGAGTTTCAGGGCAGGGGAGGGAGGCTGGCTCTGCTTCAGACTATCCTCAGCACCAGCCAGCCAGAGGAGCATAGACCAGCCTGGCACCTCTGGACCCCAGCTCAAGTTCTTCCCTCTTGAGTGCCTGTCCTCCTATCTCCTCTTCTTGGGCCATGGTAGGGGCACAGCAGCCAAGCTGGGGGTGGGGACTGGGGGTAATGCTGCCAGCCTGGCTCTGGGGACCTTGAGGAGGCCATACCCGTTGCTCATGTGACTCTTGACCTCCATCCCTGGGTCCTCTTCTCCTGGGAGGCCAGATACCACCTTACCAAGGACTTAGAAGGCTGGGGCTGTGGGAGAAAGGCTGGGTCCCTACCCAGGAGTTGGTGAGGGAAGAGGCTTTCATTCCTGTAGGAAGAGTCCTGGGCCAAAGGGTCAAGACCAATGGAGCCTGAGCTGGCTGGGCTACCAGGGACAGAAGGCTTCTTAGAGCATCTGGCTCCACTCAGCCAGCTGCTACCCTTTGGTAATTGCTTAACCTCTTTGAGCCTCAGTTTCTCACTTATAAACTGAGAATACCTACCTACTGAGGATGTGAGGGTGAAATGAGATAATTCACTTGAGTTTCAAGCTTTAGATATATTTTCCTTTATAGAAATTTCTTAAAAGAATAACCTGTGTCTTCAACTAACAACCCTACTGAGCAGTGCTCAATAAGAAATTGTTAGAGAAAACTGTAATGGTGAGAGCAAATGAGTAGAGGTGGGAATTTGTGTGGTATGTTTGAAGGCCCTGTCTGCAGTTTGGCTACAGGAAAGGGTTCATGTTCATTCATTCACTCATCAGTTACTGTTATGGTCTTGGTGCCAGGACCTGTGCTGGGCTGTACCTCTGTAGAGGTAGAGATGACTCTGAACTGGAAGAGAATCATCTGTGAGGGCAACAGCCAGAGACAGAAAATTCTAACAGAGCATGATATGGGGTTTCTTCAGAGCTTAGCCTGGGCTTGTGTTTATTGTCTATCTCCTCCATTTACACACCCACCCCCCACCACATACACGCAACATAAGCTCCATGTTAGCGGGGACCTCGTGTAGCTTGCTTTCAGTTGTATTCACAATGCCAGAAACAATGTCTGATACATAGAAGATACCAAAGAAGTATTTTCTGAATAACTGTGTATACGAACACTAATAATAGAGGTTGTAGACGTTGCTCTGGAAACATCAAAGAGGTCTTTGCTGACTCTGACCAAGGAATTAGAAGTTTCTCAGAGAGGACCATTTAAGTTGGGCCTTGATGGATGTATAGGAGATCAATAGGCGAATGGGTTTAGCTCAGTGGTTAAATGCCTGCTTCACAGTTACAAGGTCCTAGGTTCAACCCTCAGTATGTCCTTAAAAAAAAAAAAAAAAAGGAGATCAATAACTGAAAAGGGAAGTGAAATGACATTTTAGGCGGAAAGGCCAGCACATTCTGAAAACATGGAGGTGAGTTCAGGGACCAGTGAATGGGTATGACAGGAACATAGTACAGGGGGTGGGGGAAGAGAGTAGAAAGAAACAAAGCTGGGGAGATGGAAGGGCCGTGAATGAACTTGGGCTGTCAGAAATAACTTATTAAAATCTAACCACCTACCCTGAGGCAATACTCTGGAGAGTATTAAAACAGCTTTAACTGTTGTCCTGCGGAAGGCCGTCTCTTCAAAGGCAAGGGTATCATCAAGAAGGTGGCTAAGGATCTAGTACCTCCTGAGAAAGAGGACAGTCATAACCCCATTAGCAACTAGAATTGCCTCAAATTGGAATGAGGGTGGGACTGGGCACCTCCCACACTTGGGTGTTACATGCTGCCCCCTTGTGGCCAGTGGGTAGAACTGAGCTGCAAGGAGGCCGGCGGCCAGATCGTCTGTTCACAATCCGGGGGGGCTTCTAGTCTCCAGCATCACTTAAGTGGAGCCTCAGGGGAAAGTTAACCTAACCACCAGCTGACCCCAGGCCAGGCCCAATTGCCATATTTATTCCACATATACTCAGAGCTGGGCCAGTGAGTTTGAGTTCAGAGTAAAGGAAGGCAGTTTCATTTGGTAAAGCCTTGTTCTTTCCCTCTCCCCTCCCGTCTCCTCCCATCTCCCCTTTGGCCAGAGATCAACTGTGCACGCACAGGGGGTCAGAAGACCAGTATTTTGGTTTCAATTCCACTCCTAATTCATGGAATGACCTTGGGCAAGTCACTGCAATTCGAAGGGCCTCCCATGACTCCATCTGTAACTCAGGGATCACGATCCCTCTTCCTGTCTCCCCTGCAGGGTCACTGTGAAGATCATCAGGAGGTCAGAGCTGCAAGTGCTAGGAAAAGTGTTCAGAGTGCTCCGGATGTAAGGGGATCGTGCTGGGTATTAGATAGGGGCACTCTAGGGCTGTACCAAAGTGTTTGTTTACACCCAGACGGGGATGGGCCTGCTGGTCCGGCAATTTAAAGGGAACGTGCTCAGCAGGGCAGTTGCTTGCCAATCACAACTATCTCCAGAATAAGGATGGAAGTCTATAGGAAAATGGGATCCCATTGACAGGCCTTAAATTCCAAGCAGACTGGACTTTTCAGAATGGGTCCAAGAGCAGCAAAGTGGGATGGAGGACACTGGCCTTAACACAGGGGTTAGCCAAGGAAATGAAATAGCAGAACTTCTGCCTGTTCTGTTCGAGGCCAGGGCCCCTCTGCTCTCTCCCTCTCTTGCACTCTCTCTGGTTATTAATGAATACTTGCTGACTGCATAATGTCCAAGACATTCTAGGGTATAGGACAGTGGGAAAGGCCAGATACCTCCTTCAGAGAAAATTCCAGAGCTAGAATGAAGGTAACTTGATGCAAGAGGAAGAATGAACTTGGGCATTCAGAAGCATGTGGACCCAGTTCTAAAAGGGGAAGACCTGCTGACTTCTCGCGGACATAGTAACCCCGGCTTTACGTATCCAGATGAGTCTGAGAGGTACCATGTACCCAAAACCTTACAACTAAGAAAATCTTTGCTTTTGCAAAAGAACATTATTTTCTTCCTTTTATAGTGTGAACTGAGTTCCTCACCTGACTTCTGTCTCTAATTGCTTTGGTGGCCAGGAAGCTTGGGTCAAATATGAAACCTAATTCTTACAACTATATAGGTCTTTACAGCCAGCGTATTTGTTGTTTTTTATGATCCTGACTTCCTACTCAATTATATTTTTGTAATTCTAATGCATACATCTGTCTATTTCATTGCGTATGTTTTCATTGCAAGCCATCTCATTTTTCCCTGTGGAATGAGGTAAGGTGCACTTAATGTATTAAAATGAAACAGATAACAGATGTTAACAGACAACGTAAGCTACCAGTATGGAGATGTGGTCAACAGGGCCCTTCCCACCTCCCTCCCCTCTGCCCACCCCCAATTCTGGAAAAGAAACAGGACTGGCCAAACCTGAGGCTGGACAAGATACTCAAGCAGATCCTTGGGAAGAAAGAACATAGGGCAGGCGTGTGTTCTCTGAATCTACTAAAATTAAGTCTTGCAAACTTGGTCCCACTACCATGGTTCCATGGTTTACAATGAGATATTTGGTGAGGAAATCATAAGGGCATCTTGGTCAGGCCTTGAAATCACCTTCCTCACCCTGACCCAACCCTGGAGACAGTCCCAAAGAGAAGGGAGTTGCCCAAGATTCTAGAGTATGTTACCATTATAGAAGAAAGGTCTACTTTTTCTGGCACCCAGTTCACTGTTCTTTCCTCGGCAGCAGGTCTCATTTGCATGGTGGAGATAAGAAAGGAGGTGGATCCTCACTGGCCTTCACAGCCAGTGAACACTGGAAAGTAGAACGCTTTCTATTCTCCCTGCCTCAATTAACTGGAAGCAGGCCCTGGCCTGTCCTCCATGCAGATACCATTCCTTTGGTAATGGGCACAGCCACAGCAGGCTGCTGAGAGTGACGGCCTGTGTTGGGCAGGAAGGGAGGAATTTACCCAGCTCCTTGTGTGTAGCATGACAGGGCAAGCTTTCTCCACGAGACACCCTCCTAATTCTCAACCTAGCCAGGCAACAGCTGAGTCTGGCACACAAGAGGGAGTCCAGTAAGGCAGGCTGTCAGGTACCTCTGAGCAGCAAACATATTCCGATAAGGTTCATTTTTTTTTTTTAAAGGCAGTACCAGGGAATGAACCCAGGACCTCATAGATTGGAAAAAGGCACTCAACCACTGAGCTACATTGCTTCCCAAAGAGAGGTGGTTTTTTGTTTTGTTTTGAGGTACTAGGGATCGAACCCAGGACCTCGTACACGGGAAGCAGGTGCTCAACCACTTGAACTACAGCTGCACCCAAGGTTCTTTTTTTTTTTTTTTTTTAAGATTTTATTTATTTATTCCCCCCTTGCTGCTTGTGCTCGCTGTGTCCATTTGCTGTGCGTTTTTCTGTGTCTGCTTGTCTCCCTTTGTTGGGTCATCCTGCTGCGTCAGCTCACCACGCCGCGTGGGCTGGCTTGCCTTCACCAGGAGGCCCTGGGAATAGAACCTGGGGCCTCCCATATGGTAAACGGGAGCCCTATCAATTGAGCCACATCCGCTTCCCCAAGGTTCATTTTTAAAACTGGTTGAAGACCAAAGTTTGAATCTGATGTGCAGCTCAAATTGACTCAACATTGGACATCCCCTTCTCACTAGTGTCCCCTCTTCTTCCCAGCCATCCAACCTGAAAGCAAGCAAAATTTTCCAAGCCTTTCCCAAGCCAAGTGGCCCATGAATACCCCCAGACACAGAAATCCAGACTCTAAATTACCTAAAATGAGATTTATTGCATTTCATGCAGTTTGAAGTCCATGCAGCAAAGGAGACTGGCACAATTGTTAATGCATTTAAAAAATAAAAAACGGGGGATGAGGTGAGCAAATGCACCAAGTTCTAGTCTCCTTGGATCCCTGGGAGAGAGGGTTTGGGAATGAATTCTCCATTCTCCATTGGGAATGAGTTCACTTCTTAAACACAAGGAATGTTTCCATGGCCTCTGGATGCAAATACACGGAGCTCTGGGCAAGTGGGATGGGGAGAGGACCACTAATGAAAACGAAGCTTCACACATTCACCTAATTTAATCTGAGTATAGAACAAGGTGGCAAATCCTGGGGGCAGCAACTTGTTCCAAGAGTCAGGAGATGGTAACATGAACCACTGGGGGAGATTTGCTCCTAAAAGGAAGTGGCAGTGAAAACAAAAAAAAAAGAAAAACAAAAGAAGAAATATATCTTCAACCACACTCTTCAAGGAAATGCCATAAATATGTTATTTAATATTTTCATTTCATAGCGTTGGACACACAGCTCAACATATTGAAATATTGATTCCTTGGGGGGAAAAATGGAAAAAAAGGAAATAAAAAATATCGCATCTTTCTGTTGGAGAATCTCGGCCCCCCAGGCATAGGGCGTAGTGCACCAGTGTCCTAGCCTGCAGGAGGTGCTGAGGTCGGCCGGGTCCTCTGGGGAGGGAGGCTGTGCCCATCGCCTGGGGCTGTATGGCAAAAATTGTGTTGGGTGTCCTTGGCCTTGCCAGCTCAGGCCCTCAGTCGCCGGTCACCTGGGGGGCCTGCCCGTCGGAGGGCTGGTTGGCTGACTGGATGAACATGGGCTGGGCGAGGTCCTGGCCTGCAGGCATGGTGACTTGCTGGATCTGGTAGAGCTGCTGCGAGGGGTGGAGAGGAGAGAGTGAGGTCACCCCTGGGAGAGGGGCATGCAGCTCCCTATGGGCCTCGAGTTGGTTGGGGGCCCCAGATACTTCAACCACCACCCACTGCAAGGCATCAGAGGGAGGAGGGGGCGTGGAGTTCTGCTGGGATCGGGAACAGCAGACACAGGAGGTACCAGCCCGGTGTGAGGGTGTGTGTGTGGTGGGCAGGGAAGAGGTGCAGGGAGTTGAATTTCCTGTGGCTTTCACTTCTCTGGGCTCTGCCTCTCCCGTTAGCTCAGAGCCTCGAGCTTGCTGCACGCTGTTCCTCTGTGACAAACACAAGCAATTCAAACCACTGTACCAGCAGCTTGGAAGTCAGCATTTCCCCAACTCTTCGTAATCCTCACTGGCAGGGGCAGTAGGCTTACTCCCGCTCCTCTTCTCCTCAGAATGTCTGGCTCAGATTAGGCTGAACTGACCCTGCCTTTCCTACATGGGCCCAGCTGAGGAGGTGGCCTGGAATTAAACATTTCCTACAGCCAAGACCCATGCAGGTGAAGAAGATGCTCACACAGCCACTCAGGAAGGCCAGGACCAACTGGCCACTTTGTTTCTCAGGTGCCTCCAAAAGAAACCAAAAGCCAAGACTCCCCATGGAAGCCCTGGTACAGGAGCCCAACACCTGGTACTGGCAGAAGCGCCTCTCCCTTCTGGGCAACAGCACAAATTAGGGCACGTCATCCTACCAGGTCTTCAGGGTCTGAGGGGAAAGGGGGAGGGAGAAGAAAAGATCCCTTCCTTGTGTAAGTTTCAAGTGAGTTTAGGATTACTGAAGTCCAGGTACTGAGGGATCTCGAGAGGTTACATGTTCCCTACATTTCAACTAATCCATGCTATTAAGCAGCAGCATGGCTTAGAGGAAAAAATAGTCCTAGAGGGAAACAGGACCTGCATGCTAGTCCTGGCTCTGTATAGAACTTGCTCAGTGAGCTTGGGCAAAGCACTTCCCATCTCTGGGGCTCAGTTTACTCATCTGTAAAACAGGGATTGGGCTATATATATAATGTCTAAAATGATTTTCAGCCGCCACAAATCTTTCAAAATAAAGGGTAGGCACCCTGACTTAAAGACTATATTTGCTTTAATCAGTTTTGTTCATTCATTGCTAACAGAGGATGGGACAGTTGCCCTAACCATCCAAACCCAGAAACCATCCCTAACCCCTGCAATTCCTCACCCTCTCCCCTGCCCAGGCTGGGTGTCCTACCTGTCCATCTGTGAACTGGCTGAACTGCTGTTGTCCTTGCTGGACCTCTGTCTGTGTGATCTGTAGGAATCAAGCACAGCAGAGTAGGCAAGTTGGCTGCAAGGCCTGGTCCGCCAGCCCATCGCCCAGGAAAGGGTAGTGAAGATCAAACGAGACAATGTATATCAAGTGCCCAGAATGAGGACTGGCTCAGAATAGGTGCTCAATGAGTAGTAGGAAAACAAGGGTCATTCCCCACCACTCAGCACTGGCAGCTACCTGGAGCTGGCACCACAAAGACACATAGAGGACCCTGGAGGACATACTATTCAACTCCCATACCCCACCTCCTTTAATGTCCAC
This sequence comes from Tolypeutes matacus, assembly GCA_026826555.1. Taxonomy (NCBI): domain Eukaryota; kingdom Metazoa; phylum Chordata; class Mammalia; order Cingulata; family Chlamyphoridae; genus Tolypeutes; species Tolypeutes matacus. Next base: position 34,516,497 of record JAKSZT010053883.1, on the reverse strand, counting down.
CAGCCTCCCCACCAGCCTACTCAGCCCAAGGTCTTTCTGGGGTCTGAAGTTCAAGTCAAACAGAACCCCCAGCTCCTAGAACCTAACATGACATAGCATGACATTTATGGTTTAGGCAGGAGCCCTCAAGGTCGTTTAGCCAGTGGAGGCAGACTGTATAATGCTGAGTGAGCGGTGAGTGGTCCGTTTCATTCTTGGAAGGTGGGCTCCAAACCAAACCCCTATCACCCAGATTATCTGACTGGAATATGAAACACCCTGGCAAGCAGTTGGCCTTGGCCCTGGCAACCCTCGTGGCAAAACCATGAAGTACTTTTTCCGAGCGAGGCCACGAGCCATCTCTGGGCCAAGGGAAGGGAGGAGGATGGCCTCAGAGAAAGGGGGAGGGGCAGGCAGTGGAGCAAGGTAAGTATTTATCACAGGCACTTACAATTTTCTGTGGGGTTTTTACTTAAATGGATTTTAAAGTAAATTTACTGACAGAGAACTGCATCATATAACCATAACTGTGGGGGCTAGCTTGGTAGAGTGGAAAGAAGACTGGAGCATGTGTGTGTACATTTATGGAATGTTTGACTAGCAACGTCCTCTGTGTACCATCTCCTGCAACCACAACAGCCAACCTGCAAAGTAAGGACTGTCCTCTCGAGTATCCTCATGGTGGCCAAAAGCAACCCTGTCAGGCCTACCTGCAAGGCTATGAGGAGCAAGAAAGGGGATGCGTATGCAAAGCATCATCAAGATTTCACAGTACTGTTCTTTGTTTTTGGTCTTTCTCTTCCCATCAGTCTATAAACTGCTTGAGAGCAGGTGCTAAGTTTTGTCTTTATACCTCCAGTGCAAGTACTCAAGAAATGTCTGTAGAATAAATGAATGTCTCAGACAAATGGAAAATAACCTCAGAGATGAGGGTGACTGTGCTCTGTGGCCAGCAGGATTGTCATTTACATCCGCTAAGAAGAAAATTTCATTTACCTTAAATTTCATTAGCATATAATTCTTTCGAGCAACCATTTAACATTTATTGAGCACCTACTAAGTGCCAGGTTGTCCCAGTAATAACTTCTTCTCCCCTCCTCTCCTACTGTCTGACTTTATTTTCCATTTCCAAAATCAACCTCTTATGAGCCAAGAACCCTTCCTTCTCATTTCCTCCGACCCTTGGGCCATGAAATGTTTTCAAATCCCAGGGAAATATCTTTTAAGGTCACAGAAAGAGAGAGAGAAAGGTACACAGGGTATGACAAGTTTTGTGATCTCAATCAGTACTGGTGAGCCCCAAAGAAACTATGGAAAAGCCCAAGTCCTTAGAATAATCAGGGACTGGATATGGAACGTACCCTTTAATGATCACAGAGACTGCACGGAACTCAGAAGCCATGCTTTTGGCTCATTTCCCCAAATCTTTGGAGACCTGCTCTACAAACTCAGCCCTGTCACCAGTGTCAATAGATACATCACCAAAAATGCAACCAGGCCAGACAGGTCCAGCTCTTAAATGATTGCAGCTTTTTTTGGGTCTGAGGTAAAAGAAGCCATTAACAATGCTTCCCTTTGACCAGCTTCCCCCAACCCCTGCAATGATACCCACGTCTCCCCACCTCCCCAGTCCAGGAAGGTAGCCCCTTGAGGATCTGACTCACTGCCGTGAACATCTTAGGGTTTGAGAGTGGATGAGAGGGGCAATTTCCCTGATTAGGAAGGTATAATGAGGTAGGGGGCAGACTCTAAGTAGGCTTTCCCAAGGGACAGGAGGTACCAGGACACAACAGCAATTGGGGTGTAAACACAGAAATGGCCTGATGAATAGGCAGCCTATCAAAATGCTTTCTACAGTCAGTCATGAACACACACATCAGGCTTTCTTCCAAGTATCCTTGAGGCTTCCCATGCCTTGGATTTCTTTACCCCTTGAGGAAAGGCTAAAGAGACACATTTTGAATCCAATTCTCTAATTACCTCTAAATGACCCTTGGGATGCAGAGGAGGTATGGAGGGTATGGATGTGGTTCCTGCTGAAGGATATGGTGGCAAGAGAGTTGTGTGCAGAGTACACCTTTCCAGGCAGGAGCCAGATCCTGCTGATCTCCAACTGAAGCCCTCTGGGACACATACCTGCTGGGCATTGGTGGCGAGCGTCTGGATCTGTCCCTGCACGACTTGGGTGCCTGATACAGGCTGGGCTAAGCGGATATACTGCAACTGGCCGGCATTCAGCTGCACCTGGGGCAGAGGCAGGGGCAGAGACAAAGAAACCACAAGAGACTGAGTGCAACCTCAAACAAGCAGTTTCTATAACTAAAGATGCTGGATGCTTCCCTCTCCCCCAAGATCTCCAAAGAAGTCCATCCTGAAAAAAGTTCCTTTTTAAACAGAGATCAAAACAAGCAAAACCACAACATCTCCACCCCACAAGCCACACAACACAAAAGAGGTTATGTTCCCTGAATGGACTTTGGAAAAAATTCCCAGAGGATCATGTCACATATGTGAGAACAGTATGGCTACATCCTTATTATTCCCTGGTTCTTGGATGTTTGATCACAGTCTGTCTTAGGAATTGATCCCCAAAACTGTCTGACATTTTCATAATGCCTGTACCATTAGTGCAGGCCTCTTTCCCCTCCATCTCCATACTTCCCCACCCTGGTTCTGGGGGTAACTGACCCAAATATGCTAACAGCTCTGGTGTCCACCAGGAGCCTAAAGCAGACGGCCATGGCCCTGTGCCACTGCACTAGTACTGCATAACCCCACACTGCAAACTTGGAGGGAAAAGCTGGCCTGGACCAATGGGGGTGGTGAGCTTTAAGGATCCTTGGTGTTCAGCACTAGCTTTGGCCAAACACCTCCCAAGGGGAAGCTGAATCAATAAGCCTTTTACAGAAAACCCCATCATGGGAAACCAAAGCTACAAAAGTGCCTTTAGAGTCCCTCACACTACGATTAAGTCTCAGACAATACAATAATACCACATGCTGCATTTAATTGTGCACTAAAAGCCTTAACTCAGGCTCTTAACGCTCCAGTGTACCATGAAAGTATTAGTGCTGCAAGCATGAGAATGAAGAAAGGACACCAAGGCAGTTTCAATGTGAGAGGAACTGTGGCTCAGCAGAGAAGGACTGCAGGCATTCACACCCAGGATCTGGGGGATGAAAGACGTTCCAGGAGCACAGGTTGATTTGGTCTATCTCTATTCCGGGGACCAAGAAACCACTCACCCCTGGCTGCCCAGGCTGACTCTGCTGTAATGGGGAGCTTCTTGAGGCTGACCAGGCCAGAGTCCTGCCTCTGTGTGCTGGAGCATATTTTCCCTCTTGCTTTCAAGAGTAAACTTCACTGAAGGGAATTTTATTCCCATGAGGAAAATGCTGATGAGATGAAGCTGTACTCCTGCATGCAGTATTAAAGCAAACTGCCTCTTTGAAACTTCTAGCCTCAAAGAGGATTTGAACCATCAAGAAAAGACTAACTCTGAAGTTATTGGTAGAACATCCCAGAATTGTCAGCTGGAGGAAAGATGGAGGGGCACAAAACCAGTTAAGAATCTGGTTCAAAGGAGATAGGGCAAGAATATTGTGATCTGCAGTCATTTCTTTCCTGAGAATATTTTAGGAGGAGCTCAAGTTGTGGTGCCAAGCCTAAATTCTCTACCTAAATCCCATAATGCAGCTTTCCAGGCAACAATGTTAAGATGCTTGCAAGGATGAAGGCAGCTGGGTGGAGGCTTGTGAAATCTCATCTGAGACTGACGGTGGCTGGTTCCACAAGTCACCAGAACTCCAGCAAAGGACCAGAGGCTGAAGGCCTGAATTCAGTCTCATCCCAGGAGTGGGGATAAGGGTTCTGACAGCCATAGGGACTTAAAATTTTTCTAGCTGGGAAGAAGGCTCTTTGCAGAAACCTAAATGTGACTGAAAAGCCAAACGGTTCCAAGCTGTTCTTAGACAGAAGCAAAAAATTCTGTTCTTTGAGGTTTGGGTTAAGACATCTGGTGACGCTCGGCCCCACAGTCCTACACCATATTGATGGGTCTGGGGATCCTCACAGCCTTTTTAAGCTAATTACAGAGCAATAAGCCTATATCCCTTGGGCTTTCAAAAAGGAAGTTTCCTTCCTAAAACTCATCACTATTAGAGGTACTCTGAGGAGGTGCCTAAAGACTCTTTTGCCAGACTCCTGCAGAAGATGTATAAGACCAGTGAAGATGAGGGTGTGAATTCTGCAAGGTAGGAACTCTTCTCTGGCTTAAATAAACATGTCTGGGTTTCTTCACAAGCAAAAATGAGAACCTTTCGAGAGAGAGGTCTTGGTTGGTGGCCGAAACAGTGAGGCAAGGTAGGACTCAGTCACCTGTAATTGATGGGTGGCATGCATGTAAACACACACACACACTCTCTCTCTCTCTCTCTCTCTCTCTCTCTCCACCCCTCTACTTCCTTAAACCTTCTCTTAAAATATTACCATGTTAACTTAATAAGTAGAATAGTTCCTAAACAAGGCTGAGGATGCTTTTCAAAGAGGAAGTGGTTAACCAAGTTCAACTGAGTTTCTGTACCTGCCCCTCTTTCATTTATAATAGAAAGAGGGGCATGGGGCAGGAAACAGAAGGACTGCTCCACATCATTCATCTTCCACATATTTGGTGGCAAATGACCAGTGTATAAACTTCAAGTGTTAAGACAAGGACATTTTTACAAAAGAACAAGTAAAAAACAAAGCCAATGAATCTAAGAAATGAAATCCCTCAAGGTACACAGGAAGCAGAAGTCCACAGTGAAGGAATGGATAAGTTAAATGAAAGCCAAAAATACACTTTACTGCAGGCTCCACTGGGAACTGACTCATGAATATGCAACAAGTGTATTTATGGCCTTCACCATACACCTCCCTTTACTGTCTGCTCATCAAAGACAGGACTGCCTTGGCATAAGATGGTGGTTACAGTGATTTCTCGTGTAGGTGGAATGAGGCAAAATCGAGAAAACCTGCCCCATAGTAGTGAACCTGGATTAAAGTCAAGTAGGGAGTAAACACAGTGAAGCATATTGCAGTCTGGGGCAATGGGAATATAGGTTAAAAAATATATATATCTATATACATATATATGTATATACATATTATATGTGTGTATGTAATGTATGTGTGAGTGTGTGTATGTGCACATGTTTAAGTATATGCATGTATGAAATCTTCAAACATTTCCTGTTATGAAATTGAGAACAGTGCCATGCAGGGCTTACCGGGATCTGCTGGATCTCTCCTGTGTTGGTTATGATCTGCTGCATCACCTGCATGGTCTGTCCAGTGCTACTCTGGGCCTGCTGGGCTTGACCCTGAGGCTGGGCCTGGACAATCTGCACCTGCTGACCTTCTCCAACCTGCATCGTCACAGGTGTGGTCTGGAAGGAAGTCACAAGAAGGCTGACTAAGCTCTGGCTCGGAGCCAGAAGGATTACCAAGGGAATCCCTGGTGATCAATTAATTGATTAATTAATTAATTAAGCAATTAATTGGGAGCAACCCCCTCCATTAATGCCTGAACTCATCTCAATACTAATGACACTACAGTGTCCTTCAGGCTTAGAAGATTGCTAAAGTTACTCCTGAAACAAAAGATGGGAAAGGCAAACAGGTTTTTTGTTGTTTTTTTTTTTTTTGAGGTACCAGGGGCTGGAGATTGAACCTGGGACCTTGTATGTGAGAAGTCGGCACTCAACCACTGAGCCACAGCGGCTTCCCTGAGTTGGTTTCTTCGTTTGTTTATTTGTCGTTTTTGTTTTTTTCAGGAGGCACTGGGAACCGAACCTGGGTCTTACCATGTGGGAGGCAGGCGCTTAATGGCTTGAGCCACATCCACTCCCCCACAAACAGGTTTTTTAAGCTCATATTACAGAATATCTGTCTAGGCCCCAAACATAAGTTTTTATGCCTCAAATGTTGCATCCATAGCCCCTTCAATGTTAAGGCCTATATGGTACATAAAGAATCAAATGCAACTGTGATAGTTCACTTAAGAAATGGATAAAGTCAAGTCTGGGGAAGGCAAATTTGAAGGACAAAACTAAATGGAAAGTAGGGTCAGTATGAATTTACTACTAAGTTCAGGGTTCCGGGCTCCTTTCTCTGGCACATAAGACACTGGAAGGAAGATAAAGATGTGGGTGCACCCCTGAGGCTGAGCCTCATGTTCACTGGCTTTCAACCCTACTCAAGAAGCAGAATGACTCCTGTCCATATTAGCCAGATGGCTGCTCTGGACCACAGCATGGCTTCCCAAGGGAGAGGCAAACACCATTAAGGCCCTCAACTACCTGGACTCTTTTAACTGAAGCTATCCCTAGAAAGCAGAATCTAATAAAGCAAGACCTTTAACGTTCGAGAAACAGTAGTCTCAGATTTAAGGAATTTCAGTCTACATGACTCAGCACATTTTGTGCCTCTTGTACAGACTCAGTGGATTGTAGTCCTGTGAAATATGCTTCTCTGAGAGATGACAAAGGCTTGAATTGTCAAAAAAGTCAATCAGACATTCCTTCACATCTCAAAACTTTAGCCCTAGATGTTACCTTTACAGATTACCTAAAACAGTGAACCCAAGCTATCTGACTCAACTGGTGGTAGTAGTGATGGTAGTGGGAGCCTTTTATAACTCCACCTGCACCCCAACCCAATTCAGACATGATCTCTCTCCACTCTGAATTAAGAATCATCTCAATGAGAAGACTCTTAGGAGTCTCAACAGATCAAGGACGTCAATCGAAGTTGTTATCCTGATACTCTTACATTCTGACTGCATAAGTCTACTGTACATTAAAACTACGTATCTGAAATTACAAGGGAAGGGGAAGTGCTCTGGGAACATTAGATGAGGATTCAAGAGATTACTAAGCAGGGAGAAATTACTACAAACTGGAGGAAGGACGGGAAGAATGACAATAGAAGGATCTAAGTAAAAATATTTGTAGTGGGCTAGGACAACAGGAATCTCTCTTCCATTTTCACACCACAATTTTCAACGCAGCCTACTTCCCAAACTTCCAGGAATAAAAGTTTACAATTTTATGACAGAAGACACAGGGATCACTTTACCAAATTATCCTGTTCTTCCAACTTTGCTTTAATATGTATTCTGCCCTACAAAAGTCTTTGCACTCAACTTGAAATACCCAATACTACAGGGAAAGGGGAGGTGTGACACAGCATGAGGCCACCCTGAAGCAGACAGTGAAACAACTGGGAAAAGCTGGGAGGGACCAACCTCACCACCCTCACAAGCCTTATCAGCTCCAAAATGAACAAGTCTGGGGTGGCAAAGAAAGAGGAGATGAAATTTTTGCTGACTTAAAAAAAAAAAAAAAAGTTATGTTGCTAACTCATCACTGTAATACATCAGCCCAATTTTCCCAAGAGGATTTCCAAGGTATTTCTAAATCATTTCAGGAAAATGAGGGCTTGTGTTAGCAGGGCAGCTGTCAAATCATGGATGGGGTGCCCTGCTGTCAGGGCACAACGGCCATGAGTATCTTAGGATGATCAGCTAATCAGAGCCAGTCCTTGGCAGACTCCCTTGACGTTTGCTCTGTAAAGGTTTTGATAAAGCCTTTGGCAGGTCAAACTACCACCACTGTAGAGGCTCAAGCACTAGCAAAATAAGGTTCCTTAGGTGTAATGGTGCAAAGAACACCTTGAAGCAGAGCCTGGGCTGTGCTCATGTTTGAGCCTCAGCCCAGCACAGTGCCTGGCATAGACTGAGCACACATTTTGTTATATGGATTAAAAAACAAGCAGGAATAAGTCCTAAAATCATAATATTTAAAGACACCCCCCCACACACACCATTTTTTCTTCTAGGCAAACCCAGCTCCTTACCAGAATACAGCAGGCAGTCCAGGATATGCCCCATGCCTATCTTTTCAGTCTGGCCTACATGTTCCCTTATGCTGACTGCACTTTCCCACCACTCCCGATGCTGTTTTCTCACCTTCAAGCCTTTGCTTATGCTGTGCCCTCTCCTGGGACTGCCCTCCTTCTCCTCTTTATTTAATTTTTAAATTTCCACTGTTCCCTCTAAGACTCCTATCACTCCCTTAGGAACCTTTTCTGACATCCTCTTCTACCACCTTCATCACATTTTTGTTAGGAATCTCCTTTGATGTGTCTGCTTAACATTCTATACACAATTCTGTCTTACGTTTTCCATAAGCTGGTGTAAACTTTAAATATTTGTCTCTCCCATGAGACTGTAAGTTCCTTGAAAACAGCATCTATTTTATTCATGCTTGTATTCCCCAGTACACAGCATAGGACTTAACCTACAGAGGATGCTCAATATATGTCTGATGAATAAATGAATTAATGACTGGCAGGGAATTTGGATTCAGAGGACAATTCTCTGCAGCCTCTCTTGACCCCTAACAAATATGGATGTCACTGCTCTCACAACATTACTGAGGAGAGAAAGAACCCTATGACTACAACTGTAAAAAGAGCAACTCACTTAACACAAGTATAGGGGACAGAGAAATGATGGGGAGAGGGGCTCGAGAGAATGCAAACTGGCAATGATGCCCAATAACCCTCATTAAGGGCACCGATTCCAATTCTGGTATAGACACGTAGATAGCAGGCATGGAGTCCATTTAAAATGCCTTCTACAAGGATTCTAATACTCTTCATGAGGGTATTTTAGAGACTTTTCTTTCCCTTCTAAAATTTTTGAGCTCATATGGATCCTGGAAAACATGATGACCCATGAGGAAACTGAGGCCGAGAGAGAGGAGGGTGACACTTTACCTCAGGGGCTGAACTTGGGGAAAAGCCCAGGTTTCCAGACTTCAAATCCAGTGCTTTATAATGATTTGGTTGCCTCTCTGCCCTAGTCAAGCTTCTTTCCCCATCCTGAACCTATGAGGAGCTGTCTTGCTGGGTGGGCACCCTCAGCAGCTCACAGACCTGGCCCTGCTGAGGCTGTGCAATGATGATCTGCCCTGGCTGGATGGTGGTCGTGGAGCTGGTGGTCTGCTGGCCTTGCTGCTGCCCCTGGACTTGGACGGCGGCAGGCTGCTGAGCCAGCGTGAAGTAGTACTGGACGGGCTCGGCAGGAGTCACAGACTGGCGCACCTCCTCCTGTGGAGTGGAAGGAGAGGCAGGTAAGAGAAAAAGAACTGACTCAGCAGTCACCGCAGTGAATTTCCACTCTTCCCCCAAAAGGGTTCTACGCAATTGCCTGCTGAATGCTGAGCTCTCCATATTTGAAGCCAAGGGAAAGTGGAATACGAAGAGACCAGTCGTGCTAAATCAAACTAAAAATAACAAATTCCATAGGCTTCACAAAACAGACAGCCAATTTTCTGAAGTATAGAGTAATCACCCGTTGCGTGATGAGTTGCAAATTGGCAAATAATTACCATAACTAAAAACCATACACCAGCAGTGCTTGTCAGTTAATGATGTCAAGGCCTGTGATCTGAGAACAGTGCTAACTGCAAGTGTCAGGAAGATGCTACCCAAGCATCACACTTCTCAGGCTGGCTCCCAATCTCCCATATAGGTAGCACTCATTATTTTGTTCCCACCACCTGACAGGGGACAGAGCAGGGGAAAGGGAAACGGGTTTTCCTGGATGGGAGTATGAGAGTCAAATGTTAGGATCAAGAGCACTGGTAGGCAAGTGGCCAGCTTTTTACAGCACATCGAAAGATCTGTGGTCACTGAGAGCCATGTCTACCCAGCATCACATCTGGTTCTGCTCATACTTGGCCAAAGAAGTACAACTCAGAGGGCCTGATGGACAGCTCTCTATTAGGGTGCTGCCTTGACTGACTAGGGAGGTTGCATTCTGTCCGATCGGCCGGGTGAAGACACTGTTCCTTCTTCAGCTGACGTTTTCCATGGCAGAAGGAGTAAACAACCCTCTCCCAGCCACCTTGAGCTCACAGCTGAGAGTGTAGGATGTTTACACACACTACAGCATGGTTACAGCCCGGAGGGTCCGGAGTTGGCCGGCCCCTGACTACTCACACAGAGACCAGCGTCTGCTCCAGAGTGACCTATGACACACAGTGGCCCTTCCTGGGATAACAAAAACATACAACTACTTGGGCTGGCTAAACAAAAATATTAGCTAAATTTACTCATTTCCTTGATCTGGGCTAAGTGTGCCAGGGGGACCAATGGCTCCACAAAAGAGGAAAAGACACTTCTTCAAGGTACAGAGACCCTGTGTACTGCCTCAAGGCTCCCCATAGTGACAACGTAAGGTAGGTAGTGACCCCATCCCTTCACTAGATTAGGTACCCCAATCTGTTCTTCCTAAGTATCTGTACTTCCTTATTATATTTTTGAACTTGCTTGTTCAATTAACCACCTTCCCCACTAGACTAGTGCTAAGAGGGCAAAGACTAGCTCTCTCTTACACTGTATCTACCATTCCCATGTAGGTACTCAAAAAGTACTTACTGAATGGTGAATGGATTTATAGAGACAGGAAAGTATTTTTCTTTTATTTATTTATTAATTTATTTTTTTACCAGGAGGTCCCGGGGATCGAACCCGGGTCCCTCCATATGCGAGACGGACGCCCAACCAGTTGAGCTACATCCGATCCCAGGAAAGTATTTTTCTGAACCCAAGGTGGTGGTGTGACAAATTCTTCTGAACCCAAAAGTTGTTACCAGTAAGAGTCCTTAAATTCTTTTGCTACCTCTAGGATTCCATAGTGATAGTGTGAGAAGCTGGTGGCCCCTGAAGAACAGAGTACTGAGCTGGGCATTCTTTTGCTTGTTCTGTGACTGGGGACCCAGGATACTAGAACTGGGATTGCTTATAGCTAGTCTCTGAGAACTCAGGGTCTCTGTGTGATAAGGTTTGCTGATGGCTGCTTACCCAGCCTTGGGCAGATGCTTGAAACATTCTGGGTTCCTAAGCAAGTCCTCAAACATGCACCAACTTTCTAGGCTTCAGATGCGAACAGTTTAACCCTGAACACATTTATGCTGAGGCAGAGGAAAAAGGAGGTCCCCTTTTATTTTCATCTAGGTCTCAGTTTCTAGAGCAACTTAACATTGACAATATCAACTTCTTTTCACCATTATAAATAAAGGTCAACCTGTCAACTATGTCTCGGCTGTGGCAGGGATAAAATACAGATATCCTCCTTAGTGAAGAAACAGAGACTAACTCCCCTTCAAAGCTGTTGAAATAGGTTCAGTGTATTTAATTTTCACACTGAGATTTCCCTTCCTATTTTATATTTAAAAAAAGAGCAATCATTAAAGGCCAGAACAACTTGGAAAAGCTTCTGGATGATAAGAGTATATAGTGGCTGAGAGCCCCAGAGCCAACCTGCAGGAAGTCAGGGAGTAGGGAGACATTGGCATTTCCTACCCCTCACCTGTTATTGTTCTGTCTCCAACTGATCTGGAAGTGAATATGGCCCTTTTGCCAGACAAAAAGCAAATCCTTTAAATACCCCTTCCAGAAGCTCCTGCCAGAAGCTGAGAGAACAGGGAAAGAGTTTCTCCTACAATGACTACTATACCCTCTTAGACTATTTAACAACTAGGCAGTGTCTTAGGGGATGAAGTATAAGACTTTGTTTGAAAATGAAGTAGAGGTGCCTGGTTTGTGTTGATAGGATAAGGCAAGACTGTTCTCAAATCACTGGAATGGAATGCATGTCTGAGGTTCTTCTGTATTATAAAACTCATTTTGCCAGTGGAGGTCAAGCTAGCAAGGGAATGATTATGCTTGGTTTAACGAAATGAGTGAAGAGATAATGACATTTCGATGGGCAGGAACTTTCAACTCAAAGCTTTAGTGGGGCAGAAGTCAGGCCTCAATCACCTTCTACTTTCAAAAAGTCTTCACTTGCTTCCCTGAGAGGTCAAGAGCCATAGACCCACATCTCAGTATATCTGGCTAGTTCCTTTCCCCAGCATTCCACATGGGACATTGCCCCAAATGCTAGAACAATCCCAGAATGACTGGATGAATCCAGAATGAGGCACCTGCTCAGCTTTAGCAGTGGCCTTCCCAATCGGAGGGCTTGCTCTTGGAATCTTTTCAGAAGCTGAGACTGACAAACAATGCCAGCAAATGAGCTGCACCACATTCTAGGGTCATCACTACAGTGTTGTGCAGTCAGCCTCAGACTGGAGAAAAGTATATTCGCTTCAGTAGCAAGAGTGAACTGCCGCCTCCTTCAGAAAGGGTGAGTTTTGGGGAGTAGGCACTTTTAAAGGACTTCAGGAGGTACCAGCCAATTTGGAGCAGGGAAAAACATGTCTGTGGAGGATTAAAAATGCTACCTTGGAATTTCAGGACAGCTTTCAGCAATCTCACCCTTTTAAAGGCCAAGCAGCAGCTTTCCTGAATAGGACACCAATCAATGGCTTGTACACCTACAAAGAACTGAATGAACCCAGAAAGCAAGAAGCTGGTTCAGATACTCACACTTTAAAAAAGAAATGCATCATAGCATTTCGAGTCCTGCAAGGATAGAACAAGCAGCTGTCTGACACCCTGAGAGAAGCACTGAAGACTTTAGAGGAGGGATCAGTCTATTCAGCAAGGAGACCACAGAGAACAAGCTGCAGTTAGCACTAAAGTGAGCAAGGCTTGATTTTGTCACAGAGCTCACCATTTTGCTTCTAAATGGGGTTTCTGATAGGTACAGGAAGGAAACACATTCAAACAAGGAGAGCAGGTGTGTGGTATCACTTGTTTTGAAGGAAGAGAAGTGGTCTGAGCTCTTGTTATGACTTCTTAGAGTCAGAGGAGGAATCGAGTCTGTAGGCACTAACCTACAATGTTTCAAAGCCGATGTGCAGCCAGGGACGACCGTGGCAGCCTGCCGCTGTAAACATCCGACTGAAAGCTCCTCTCAACACTTTACAGCTTCCAGTCAAGGATGTTTACAGTAGCAAAGACTGCCCAGAAAAAATGGAGACATAGTGAGGCACACCCTGCTCTAAAAAAGAGGTGACAGGGGACTTCCTAATCCAAGGGCACCTGTGCAGGATCAGGATTACAAACGTCCTTTAGGATGCCTGCTTCTCCTACATGTTCTCTGATGGTTAATACGGGACAGATGGGCAGAATGGTTGTCAACTGAATGACTCTATTTCTTAGGCTAATATACAATGAAATAATTTGTTAAAAATACTTAAAATTTTATTAACAAAATAAAGCAAGCAGAATGAGGCACAGGCTTGCTCCGGCTAAGCTTTGTCACTATTCTCCTAGAGTCTCTACAACACTTAATGAGTCACGCAATTTGCATGCCTAAAGCAATAAGCTCTAGAAGATAGGAGCTTATTACAATTGCAATTAAGAGCTATGTGTACCCAAGGTGTGGGAAAAAATTAGTGTGACCTTTGAAGCATTTTGAAGCAGGGAAGGCAGAAGAGAGGGAAAGGCAGACACACTCATTCTTGTTATTGCTTAGAAAATTATAAGTGGTAGTTCTCAATTTTGGTAGCACATTAAAAACGTGTAGGGAGCTTTAAAAAGTACTGATACCTGGGCACCACCCTCACATATTCTGATTCAGCTGGTTTGGGGTGGAGCCTAGGAAGTGGTATTTCTTAAATCCCAACAAGTGATTCTAATATGCAGCCAGGACACAAGATAGAGAACCACTATAAAAAGTTAGAGAAAACCTAAGTCCACTCACTTCAAATACCACTGTGCACACAGAGAAGCTGTTTCTTACAATTCTAAAAGGTATAACGTGCTGGGAATATTCTCCCATTCCAGATTAAGAACTGATAAACTTCATAGGATACCTTGAAATGAGCTTTACTTGACTAGTTGTAAATAAAGACTTTTATTTTCATTTTGTTCATTTCTACCAAAATACCACCTCAGAGGCACTGAGTTAAAAGTATCCATAAATGAGATGTTGAGGATGACTCTGATCTAGGGAAGGAGTAAAAGGAAGAGCAAATGGCCTGGGCTGAGAGGAATAGGAGCATATCTGACACAGTGTGGAAGGTGCTCTTCAGTCAGCAGCAACAGCAACGCCTTCCCAGCTCACCTGACGCTTTGGAGGTTTCAGTTCATCTCTTGGAACAATATCGATGAGAAAGTCAAACTGATCAAATTTTGTAATTGCCATAGCGATATCATTCCTCTGTAACAAAGTAAAGCAGAGTGAAAAATTAGCCTGGGGAGAAACCAATTCACCTGGCTTTATACTCTCCAAATTACCAGTAACATAAGAGGAAGACTTCTAAGCCAAGCTATAAACCCATGGCCAAGTCTAGAGCTGAAACGAGGGCCAAACTCTTAGGATCTCAAATGACCAGACTTGGAGACAGTCATCGACGAAAAACAAAAATACATGAGCTCATACTCTACCAACAGGATATCTGAGTCTCCAACCACAACCCCACCTCCCATCCTGACCCAAGGTCCTCCCGCTATTGTTGAATTATTGTCCTCCAGCTAAATTAGTCCAAAGCTAGCAATCTCAACTAGCTGGTTTCTGGTTATCCTGTAGTTAAGCAATATTAGGCTATCATTCAACCTTGTAAACTTTTTTAGGCCCTGAATAATAGTTTGCACTCTTTGCCTCACAAGTAGTCGGAATCTATTCTGAATCTCACAACTGAAATCCTACTTGAATAACTTTTTGCAACAATTTTTAGTCACTAGAGCTATATTAGTTCCCACAAGGCTATAATTTTTATTTTGGAATTTGAATTCCCAGTGTTAAATTCATGGTTTAATGTGATATGAATGTGAAGTCTGAAGTTAGTGCAATAGAGGCAGGAGTAGGTAGAGAACATAGGAGGCAGCTGACTAATGATACTGAAACCAAGGCCTGCTCTGATGGGGCTCTTTCTCTCCAATTGTGAGACTTCCTTGAAAACCAATGCACTATGTATACCTAAGATTTTTGTACTTCACTGAATGAAAATTTTAACCCGAAGAAAGAAAGAAAGAAAGAAAGAGAGAGAGAGAGAAAGAAAGAGAGAGAGAGAGAGAGAGAGAGAGAGAGAGAGAGAGAGAGAGAGAGAAAGAAAGAAAGAAAGAAAGAAAGAAAGAAAGAACAGAAAAAAAATTTTGAACTTTAGTATGTATGTTGAAGTATTCAGAGGAAAGTGTACATTTTAACTTTGAAATGCATAAAAAATAGATAGATAGATAGGTAGACAGACAGATAGATAGATAGATATGGGGATAAAACAAGCACTGTAAACTGTTAATGGTAGAATCTAGGTGGTAAGTATATGGGTGCTCAGTGTAAAACTCAACTTTGCTTATGCTTGAAATTTTTCCTAATAAAATGTTGTGGATAAAAATCAACACACTAACAGAAATCTCCAGCAACTTCTATATACTACTACACCTTAAGAGAAGGTGGACTCATCAGACAAAATAGGATGGAAATTTCATGAGATGGAAATTTTCTGTGTTTCCTTCGTCTCTGTGGTAGTCCCAAGCCAGTGAAATGCAAAACTCCACTCCATCCTTCTTGCCAACCACCAGCTTGATAATAAACCTTTCTAACTCTTCCCAGTCAATATCCATCCCTGCACCTCCAGTCCCCCACAACCATGACTCTGATTTCTATCACCATAGATGGTGACAGTGTGTGGATCATACACTACCTAACTTTTTTCTCTGGTTTCTTTTGCTCAACATAGTATTTTTGAAATTCATCCCTTTTGCTGTATGAATCAATGGCTTGATTCTTTTTAATGCTGAGTAATGTAACAAACCAAACCAAAATTTGTTTACATATTTTCTTAATGATGGATATGTGAGTTATTTCCAGTTTTGGGTTATAATAAAGATGTTATGAACATTCGTATACAAGATTGTCTATGTTTCTTTTGGGTATATAGCTGGGAGTGGAATGGCTACGTCATAGAGTAGGAACATATTTAATTTATGAGAAAGTGCCAAATAGCTTCCTAAAATGATTGTACCATTTTACATTCTGACCAGTGACATATGAGCTTCAGTTGCTCTACTTCCTTGTCAACATTTGGAATTGTCATTCTTTTTTTATTGTAGCCATTCTAAGTGGTTACTGTAAACCGGTATCTCGTTGTAGGTTTAATTTGTATTTCCCAGATGACTGATCATGTTGAATACTTTTTAATACACTTATTGGTTATTTGGCTATCTTCCTTTTTGAAGTGCCCATTTTATTTTTTAATCTGAATTGATTTGAAAGTTGCTTTAATTAGAACTCTCTAGATGCACAGATTTCCTTCATGGCAACATAAAGTAAGTTCTCAGTATCTAGCTGTACTGGAATGCAGGCTCCTCAAGGGCAGGGATTTCTGTCTGTTTTCTGCATTGCCAAATTCCAAGAGCCTAGAAAAATGCCTGGCATATCCTGGTTTTTCAATGAATAGTTGTAGGATGAATTGAATAACACATGCATTTTCAATTTTTGAGGTAAAGGTAAACAAGAGTAAAAAACATAATTTACTTTCTTGGCTTTGTTGTTACAACACTATCACTGTTTTGTATCTGTCACACTTTTCCTCTTATATTTGGGAAACCTTCCCTCCAAGAGCTAGGGTCTAGTGGTGATGGCAGGGCTTCCAGAGCCAATAATCAAAGGTTCTTCATACAGTATGAATGTTGACTTGCTAGATTGAAAAAAAAAGAAAACAATAATAAGAAAAGGATGTCCAGGAAGGCAGGCAAGGAACCAAAAGCCTAATGAGGGGGCGGATGTGGCTTAAATGATTGGGTGTCCATCTCCCACATGGAGAGACCTGGGTTTGATCCCTGGGACCTCCCGGTAAAATAAAAGAAAAATATAGAAGGCGCATGTGGGCCACCAGGCCCCGAACGCAGGTGTGCCAGGCCCCGCCAAGCCACGCAGCAAGATGACGATGTAACAGGAGAGAGACACAGGGGAGAGCCAAGATGAGACGCGCCGAAAAACCAGGAACTGAGGTGGTGCAGATGGCAGAACACCTTTCTCCCACACTGGAGGTCCCCAGGATCGAATCCCGGTGAAAACAGGAGTAGAAAGATGAGAAGAGAGGGCGGGAAACAGACACAGAGAATTGCCCAGTGAATGGATACAAAAACAGCAAAAACACGGGGTGGTGGGGGCAGGGTTTAAAATGGATAAAGTAAACGAACAAATCTTTTTTTTTTTTTTTTTAGATTTTTATTTATTTATTCATTTATCCCCCCCTTGCTGCTTGTGCTCGCTGTGTCCATTTGCTGTGCGTTTTTCTGTGTCTGCTTGTCTCCCCTTGCTGGGTCGTCCTGCTGCGTCAGCTCACCACGTCGTGTGGGCCGGCTTGCCTTCACCAGGAGGCCCCAGGAACTGAACCTGGGGCCTCCCACATGGTAAACGGGAGCCCTACTGATTGAGCCACATCCGCTTCCCTGAACAAATCTTTTAAAAAAGGCTAATGAGGTTACTGAGCCTTGAATGACCATCAAGGTGGCTTGACCTGCTGATTCTTCTTGAAGTTATCCTTTCCTGGAGTCTCCCAAGGCTCCCAACCATAAATTGTTTACATCAGGGAAGAGATAAATACTTATCACTTGAGCCTCTGCTTAAAGTGAGGGCTCATCAAGGGCAGAGTTCAGTCACTGAGCTGTGAAAACCATGAGACTGGAAATTAAAATTCTTTGTGGGGAATTACTATCACCATGGCTATAAGGTATGTCTGCCTGCCAAGAGGGGAGAAAGATGCCAATTACACGTCAGCTTCACAGAGGCCTAAGGAAGAACCATCTTTAGTCCAAAGCCATTTAAGAAAAGCAGGCAATGGCAGTTGTTTACTCCAGCTCCCCCCATGTGAGGTTTTCAGTGTTACCTGTAGAGTCCGACGCTTGTTATCCTCTGTGTGGATCCAGGCTCGAAGAGTCAACTCTGTGATAAAAATCTGGGCTGCCTTGGCAAAGAGCACAGGGGCTTCTGCACTGATCATCTGCAACAGACGTAGGCCCTCTCTGTCAATCACCAGCAAGGTATACAAGCCAATCAGTTTGTCTCCTGCCTCATGTTCTGCCATGGGACTATGAAGCAAGGGTTGAAATATAAGAAGGCGGTAGCCTCAAAGGATTCCAAGGTAAACCCATGGATGGGGGAAAGCAGGTAGCAGGGACTAAGGTAAGAAGGGAAGAGGGAGAAGGAAAACTTAGGTATCTGGCACTTACCATGTGCCAGGCCCTGGGCAAGGCACTTTGTTACCTTCATAATAGCCTTTCTAAGAAACTAGGGTTCAGGAGAGGTAAAGTGATTTGCCTATAGCCCAGAGTCAGTAAGTGGCAGGATTTAGATTCTAACCCAATGGGTGACAATGTGGGCAAAGATAATAAGCTTGAGAGCCCATGGATTTAGGGGAAATCTCAAGCTCTTCTCCCTTCTGGGCTGTTTATCACATGCTGAAAAGGAGGATAACCTTCCTGTTGTGAGAATCAAATAAGATCACATATGTAAATGCACGTAGCACAGGGCCTGGCATGCCATAAGTGCTCAAGCAATGTAAGCTGCCTCACTGTGTCTGAATTCAAAGTGCAAGCTCCTGGTCCAACAAGGCTCTTAACTCTGCGTGAGTCACTTAACCTCACTGTACCAACTTCCACATCTGTAAAATGGATCTAGTAGTTTTTATGCTATAAAATCTCACAGTGTTACTGTGAGGAGGAAGTGAGCCAATAAAAGGGAAAATTGCTGTGAACAGTTAACTTCCTGTACAAATACAAGGTTACCATTATTTTGAGTGGTAAAGAGAAAGAATTGCTCTTTCCCTGAGAGTTCTAATGGGAGATGGACTCCTAGGAATACAAATAGTCACCCCCAAGTTAACCCTCTCATAAATACAATTCATGCAAAACACACTCACAGATCAAAAGGTCAGAACAGATGTATATCATTTCCAATGATTTCTCAGAGTTTGGATCAACAAACTAGGGATTACAATTAAGAAGCTAAGAGGATAGCACTATCCTGTTAATTTGATGATAATGTTTATACTACTGTGATAGGAAATGGGTGATACCACCTGATTTCAAAAAACAAATACTCAGATCCTTTCAACATCTGGAAAAAAAACAGGATATCTCTAATGTTCAGAGAAGCATGCGAAAATAATGAAAACTTAATTTCAGCTCACTTAACATTTTTAAAAACCAAATACAACAAAAGCAGAACACAATAGCAACATTTTCATTTGAGTTTAATCAAATCTTGAGCTCTAGGGAACTGAGCAATGACCATCATTTTAGCTTCCATATGAATAATAAAAATGAGTGAATTCACCTTCACATCTTCATCCAGTTTCATAATCTTCTTAATACGAGCCAGTGGGAGTTCCTGTACTCGGAAGTCTTTCTGAAATTAGCAAAAAAGGTACATAAACAGTGGGGACAATCAACAGGGTAGCAGAGCATGACAGGTATCAGGAAACTCTCCAATTGGCTTAGTCACTCCTCTCAAGGAAATATAGCAGGAGAGAAGGTACAGATGAAATGGAGACAATACAAGCACCAGAGCAAAATTCTTCTTTGCTTAATCTATGCAGAGGTTCCAGCAATTAAAGGATTATTTAGGATAAACTTATGATGGCTTCTAACAGTGCCCTCATGTAAGGTAGCCCCAAATAGTTTCTTTGCTTCAGCACAATATAGGTGTATTATGAACACCTTTATTTTCCCCAAGAAAGTTTACCAGTCTATAAGATGCAGATTAAAATAAGACTTCTGTCCCTCCAGGGCATTTCTCTAAATTGCCAGTTCTTTCTTCTATTCGGGGACTACATGGGCAAATATCAGCTAGTGTGACACTGGCAATTTCTGACCTTTGCTCTAACTTGACAACAGATATGGGGGCATGCTCTTTTCCCACAACAGCAGCAAAGGACTTGTCTCCAACATTTGCTGGATAGGGAGGGAAAAGGTATAGAAAAGGGTAAGGGTCAATTTTTCAGCTGCCTTTTAGGAACAGCCCTACCAATTTTTTTTAACACATTGGACTGGGGTGGATGGGACTTAGAAAAGGGCTTTTGACCAGCACTACTCAATGAATTGCAATTCAAGCCTTTTTGTTTTGTTTTGTTTTGAGACTACTGATATTTAAACACATGCTCAATGATGGATGCAATTCTAGAAATAAGAGAAATCAATTTTGAGTTTAAGAGCTGAAATGAAAAGAAAGGTGCAAAGGCAGCAATTGGCTAAAATCAGCTAAATCTCTACTGAGAACAGGTGTCAAATCATTGATTCTATAAGTGGTCTGAAATGTGATTCACCAAACCCAGTATACTCACCTGGGAATTTGCATCATCACATTATGGAAGACACAGCCATAACTCGAGATTTGCTGTAATTAAGCAAGTATAAGTGGACTTTCTTTTCCAAGACTCACAGAAAAACATCTATGTGTCAAAGAAGGCAGTGAGCATTTTGGAAAAAACACTGCCAGTCTTCCCAGAATCCATTTTATGATTACAGAACGAAGAGCAACTACTGAGATAAAATGTACACCCAAGACTTCATGCAAACCCAACAATCTGCTTGGTTCTACAAACTTTAAACACCAATTTTTCATCTTTTCCTTTTCCAAATTATGTATCAATACTTTTCATGAAGTCTCTACTAATAAGCCTGGAAGGGCAGAAGGTCAGACATTGAGTTTTGTTTTGTTTTTTAATTTTACAAAAAGGAGACAGCAGGGCATATATATATATATATATATATATATTTTTTTTTTTTTAAAGATTTTATTTATTTATTCATTTATCACCCCCTTGCTGCTTGCGCTCGCCGGGTCAGCCAACCACGCCATGCGGGCGGGCTTGCCCTCACCAGGAGGCCCCGGGAACCGAACCCAGGGCCTCCCACATGGTAAACGGGAGCCCCACTGATTGAGCCACAGCCGCTTCCCTATATATATATATTTTTTAGGAGGTACCAGGGATTGAACCCAGGACCTCGTACATGGGAAGCAGGCGCTCAACCACTGAGCTACATCTGCTCCCCAATGAGAGGTGATTTTTTCGTTTGTTTGTTTTTAGGAGGTACCAGGGATTACATGGGACCTTGTACATGGGAAGCAGGCACTCAGTTATGTAGCTACATCCACTCTGGCACATTCTTTTTCTTTTTCTTTTTTTTTTTTGAGGTACTGGGACCATCCGGGAGCTCGTATGCAGGAGGCTGACACTCAAACCACTGAGCCACATGGGCTCCCTCGTTTTTTTTTCTCATTTTTTTTTTTTTTTTTTTTTGCTTGTTGTCTTTTTTGCTAGTTGTCTGCTCACTGTTTGTTTGTTTTCTTTAGGAGGCACTGGGAACTGAACCCAAGACCTCCCATGTGGGAGGTGGGCACTCAACTGCTTGAGCCACACCTGCTCCCCTAGTATATTGTTTTTATTCTTACTTTCTCTCTTCCTCTTTTATTTACTCCTTCATGCAACTCAACTCACAGTGAATGCAAACAAAGATGCAAAGGTGAATCAATTCCTACCTTTGAACAGCTTATGGTTTGTTAGAGACAGTCACATAAATACATTATTATCCCTTATCCTATATTAGAGGTAGTTGTAAAATCCCATGAGCAATCAAAAAAAGGGATGACCAGGTGGCGATGGGGTTGGAGTAAGGGAGAGGGGGGTGGGAAGTATTCCAGAGGGGCCAACACCTCAATAGTGTCTAGGGGAATGAGGCTGAGAATTTGCCTGGTATGAGGATATTATTCAGACAGAGGGAACAGCATGCACAAAAGCAAGGAGACACAAAGAACATGGCCTATTTAGGTTTTAAAGCGCATGACCTGAGTACAGAGAGCATGTGAGAGAGCAGCAGGAAAGGAGATGCCAGATTGGGGCCAGATCCTGAAGGGACAAAAAGAAGTTTAACCATGGAAATCAATCACTGATCTTCCTACCTGTGTGGCATATCAAATATGTGCTACACAAAAATGTCAGAGAATGCTAGAGATGATACACACAGAACAAGATTATGACCACAAGATTTAGCTCTCTTGCAAGTGTGTTCTCATATGGTTTTGTGTTTAATATACTTTCAACAGATTGTTCCAAGTTTACTGAACCAAGCCCAAAGCTAATATAAAGACCTACTTTCCTGACTTGAAAGACTAAAATATTATTTTAGAAGTTCCATGAGATTATTCTTTAATCAAAAACAACAAGAAGGGGTCAAGGATAGAGTTTTCTTTTTTTCTTTTTTTATTACAACAAATACCATTATTTATTTTGAGGTTTCCAAATCAAAACGTTTTCAAACACAACTAGGATATATACAGCATAAAATGAAATTTATCCTTATTTCCCACATAGGTTTTCAGAAACTGTTTTGCCAAAGCCAACTGGTAGATCATCCTTTTTCTCTCCTCCCAGCAAAGGCATCTAACCCTGTAGGCCTTGCCCAATTTGGGCTGGGGAGACAGGAGACAACCCCCCATCCCCACTCCAGCCTTCTTGATTCCGTCTCGTTTTCCACAACCAACAAAAGTCTGAGTGCAGGACCAAGAAGGACCTGTGCCCCGGCCAGAAGTGGCCACAGAGAAAGTAATGTGGCCGAGTATGTCATCCCATGGGGCTGCTGTACTGTTCCTAGGGGAGGGGCTGCGGGGAGAGGGTATGGACAGAGCAGAGCTGGAGGTCAGCAAGCATCTGAGTGACTAGGAAGGAAGAGCCCTACGGTAGAGTTTTTATCATTTCCACCTTGGAGAGTTGTAAAATGCAGCAGAGATTTTTTTTTTAAAAGTTCTGCTCTAAGACGCCCAATTCTTAACCTTTTCTTTTGTAGGAAACTACTTTTCATGACCCCAAACCTAGAGATCTCAAGGGGCAGTGTGTAAAAAGCGGGGAAGAGGGGAGGTTCTAAAATCTCATTCCTAGCTTTCCAGTCACATGCAGAGGTTTACAATAAGCGTTTTGGAGAGGAGGCACCTTCTACTATCAGTAGATTGAGGGCCAATAAATTGACTCTCAAGTCAGTGCTCCCCATGCTGTTTGCAACCAGACAAATAATATCTATGTGAATAACAATTAACCTCTCCTCCTGATGCTGACCCAAATGGAAGAATAACTGACCCATATTGACTTTTTTCTTTCTACTTTTGAGGGTGATACCAACAAGGTGGAAGAGGAGATCCTGTCTCAGAATATTCTCATGCCCCTGACCACAACCACAGAACTACATTAAAACCATAGACATCTAGGGGCACAGGGGTGGGGGTATGGGAGTTAATGTTTAAATTGTACAAAGTTTCTATTTGATTTGATTGTAAAGTTCTGGTAATGGATGATGGTGATGGTAGCACAACCTTGCGAATGTAATTAACAGTACTGAATTGTATATCTGAATGTGGTTAAAAGGGGAAACTTTAGGTTATAAATACATTACTAGAATAAAAATTAAAAAAAAAAAAAAAGACTGTGAAGAGGATTGTAAACAATGGACTACAGTTAACAGTACAATTTTAAAGCTGCTCTTTCACGAATTGTAAAAAATGTTCCACATTAATGCAAGATGTTAATAATAGGGTGGTATATGGGAACTCTGTATTTTATGCATGATTTTTCTGTAAGCCTACATATTCTCTAATAAAAAAAAAAGTTTAAATCAAAACAGTAACAACAACAAAAAACTGCTGACATTGGAAAACTGCCGAGTTTTAAAATCTAAATTCACTCAATGAGATTTTGGAGCCAAAGAAAAGTCAGTGGGTCTCGGCTGTGTTAAAGAACATCCAGAGTTTCAAATAATGATGAGAAATCATTTTTAGGCCTACTCAGTCAGCCACTCCTGCAAAGTCAGGATTCTAACACTCTCTAAGGTTGGCTGCAGGTTAGAATCACCTGCAGAGCTTTTGAAAAACAGGTAGTGTGGGCTCTACCCTAGATCAACTCAATCAGGAATCTGGGGGATGGAGTCCTGGCATCATTCAAAACAAAACAAAAAACTCTCCCAGGTGACTATGATCCATAGTGCGGGTTAAGAGCCACAGTTTTAAAGCCTTGCTACTCAAAGTGAGGTTTCAGACCAGCACTGGTATCACCTAGAAACTCAAAAGAAATGCAGGCTCCAACAATAAGTTGTCTGTATGAACTACCTATTGTCTGTAGGTGGTTCATACAGACAATAAAGCTTGAGAAGCTCTGCTCTAAAGAGAGGGTTCAAATGGCACAGGAACTATTTTGTAATGGTCTACCAACCTCCATCACTAAATTCTTTGTTTAAATGATTATCTGATTTGATTATAATGTTAGAAATGTCATTGTCCAATCTGGAAGCACTGAGGAATGAAAAGGTGAAACTGGCAATTAAAAGAAAGTGACCTAGGCATTAAATTACAGCTAATTCAAGTCTGAATAGGACAACAGCAGGAATAGTCAGGAAAGATTTGTATTTTTCTTTACAAAGTCAGCCTGCCCCCAACCCCACAAAAGACTAAGTTAGCTTCTCTTATTAATTTTCAAAGAAGTAGAGGGGTAAAATTCAGTGCCAAGAAGTCTGTTATAATTATTGCTACCAGAGCTCTACTGAACAGGAATATGGTATTTTACACCATCACCCTGGTATACAATCATTTTGGTGCAATTTTTAACCAACTTCAGTCCCAGGTGAACAAAAGCTGGATTTACAACAGTTACAGAGCTTTTAAGAGTAGGGAGAATATGATGGCCAAGCTGAGATTAAAGATAAATTGCTTTTGCAGGACTCAGACAAAAATGACTGGGGCCACTGTTTCCAATACACCACAAAATAGATCATCTAGCAAACTTCAAATATTTGTTTTTGGAACAATCTGTGTCCCAGTCTCAGAGAGACCACAACACCTTATGAATATTCTCATACGTTTTGCTTGTGTTTGAACAGTTTAAACATAATAGATTTATTAAAAAGTTGTTTGACATTTGAAGTATCAATCCAAGAGGCTCTGACATTTCTGAGGATGTCTGATTGTAAGTAGTGTTGAGTTCTGGAAAGATATAGACTAAATGCTAAAATGTTTGGCCACATTACATAGGCAGAGGTGCAGTCAGAGAGGCAGATGCATGCCTTCGTGTGCTGTAGTCATAGAAGCCCACACAGTGGAAAACAAGTCTTACAAAAGGAAAAACCACCCAGACTTTACTGGATTTCATTCTTACTCAAACCTGGCACTGATGCTGTTTTGCAATGAATCTGAAATGGAGGAGTCTGATTCATTCAAATATATATATATATTTTTTTTTTTTTTTTTTAAGATTTTATTTATTTATTCATTTATCCCCCCTTGCTGCTTGTGCTCACTGGGTCAGCTAACCATGCCATGCGGGCGGGCTTGCCTTCACCAAGAGGCCCTGGGAACCGAACCCGGGGCCTCCCATATGGCAAACGGGAGCCCTACTGATTGAGCCACAGCCGCTTCCCAGTTCAAATATTTTTTGAGCACCTAATATATGCCAGAAACTATTTAAAGCATCTGATATAAAAGACAGACCACAATAGAGGTTTAAGAGTCTTTTACAAGAGTACAAGGGAGGAAAATATTCAGTTCATCATCAACAGAAGAATGGTAAATACAACTTTCTTCCTTGCTCTTCTTTGTCTTCACCCACAAAGATCTGAACCAAAACTGAATCCCTCAAAGTAACCCTCTTATAACCTCTGACGGACTAGGTTATTATGTGCCAAAATTCAGTCAATACCACAACCTGCTCTGTTGGCAATCATCCTTGAAAAGTAAACCAAGTGTGTTAAAAATCAAAGCCCAAGAAAGCAGAAAAGTTAAAATGCTGAGCTTGAACCTCCAGAGTTTATCTGGCCCTTTGCCTGGTCCTAGATTTCTGTTTCTGTGCCCAAGCTGGAGCTCAGATTTGCTGCATTGGCCTAATTCCACCCACCCCAGGAAGCACCAAGGACACTGGTTTTTCACCTGGCTGTCCCCAGCACTAAAACTTGTTAAGCTTAATCATGAGATTATCCCCCCAAAATATGAACAAGACATCCCATTTTACTTTACAATTTCATTTTTAACTCTCTTCTCTTTCATAATGGAGACAGTATAGATAACTACTGCCTTTGGAATATAGAAGAGAAACAATGACTTTTCAGTGGAAATCTACCTCTGAATATAGGGTAAGAGAAACCGAGCCAAGTTCAACTGCTGAAAACCCTCATATAAATAAGCATGAGCCCAGGTACATCCACAATATGAATTAATTTTTGGCCCTTGAAATTAGCATGCATTTCTCACAATGACACATTGTTTTATTTTATTCATTACTTGTTTATTGTCTGTTACCCCCACCAGAATATACTGCAATGGGTGCAATGATCTTGACTGACTGCTAAACCCACGGTATCTAGGACAGCCACAGTAGCTGCATAGTAAGTATTTACTGAATGAGTGAATCAAATGACTTTTAATGTCAGAGGTTAAAGGCTACTTTACTAGCTCTTAGGAATTATAACATTATTCTGTATTAGGAAGGAATCCAATGTCAGCTCTACCAGGATGCTAATAACTCCAGGACAGGAATGATACTTCCAGCACAGGGAGCTCCCTTCAGTATTTGCTAAAATGACACCAAATGGAACATTCTTCATAAGGACATGACACTATATTCTAAAAAAATTCCAACCATAATCTGTTTCAACTCCTGTTGCCACTCTCCAAGACCCAACAAAAATGTCCTTTTCACTTAAAGCCTTCCTACCCCCACCAGGGAGAAACAAGTGCTATGTTCTCTGTGTTCCCACAGCACTTGGACTTTTACTGCTTCAGGACTCACTGCTGTGACTAACTCAGTAAGTATTTAATAAGTATTAACTGAATAAATGACTCTGGTTGTAATTATTAGATTGTAAGTTCTTCAAGGGCCAGGGTCACATTTGATTTGTCTAAGTCAGTAGTTCTCAACAAAGGGCAATTTTGCCCCCAAGCAGACATACAGCAATGTCTGGAGACATTTCTGGTTGTCACAAATGCAGGGAAAGGGGAAAGTTGGGTTGTTACTGGCATCTAGTGAGTAGAGGCCAGAGATGCTGCTAAACATGCTACAATGCACAGGATAGTCACCTACACAAAGAATAATCTATTCCAAATGTCAATAGTACTACAGTTGAAAGACCCTGACATAATTGTTTTGGTTTTTTTTAACACTTGGAAAGGGTATCTGGTTCCCAATAGCTTTGTTGTTGAATAAATTGCTTAATAGTTTTCAACAGGTTCTAGAAAGAAAACATAACAAAATACCTAGAAATCTGGCAGGACTACAAAATCAAGCTTAAGGAATGAAGGGAGGTGAGATCTCTGCTTTTTTGCATCCCCTAAAAGATATGCCTCACATTAAACTACCTCCAATTCAAAGCATCCACCACATACCCACATGCCTGAGGAAAGCCACTAAAATATAAAGGACACCCTTGTAGACCTCACCAGGAGTAAACTTTTTTTTTCCCATTTTCCCACTTCACAAGTCAGGAATGAACTGTGCCTTTGTAAATGTGCCTGATATTAAAATGTCTTAGTCTAAGTTTTGGTTATTCAACTCGTAACTCTTTATTTCTTTAAAACTTTTCTCATAAAATTTTTCATTCTTTCTTACCACTGTTAAATTCCGAATTTCTTCCATAACACGAGGCCAGAAGGACTGTAGGCTTTGCTGGGCATCACTGCTGCTACCACCAAATCCTCCTTCTGTGGACATTTTGTCAACTGAGAACAAACACATACACAAGACATTAGAAATAATAGCGTAACTTTCTGTCCAGGTTAGTTATTTTTATCTTCCTTCATGGACATTTTCATTAATTCATTCAAGTCTTCGGTCTGAAAAGGCATATATAGTTGTGCTGAAGAGGTTTTTAGCACAGATTTAAATCTTTGCAAAAACATGAGGAAAGTATTCCCTTCTTCTCAGCTTATACTACAGAGACCACCAATGCACTCTGAAAAATCTAAAGTTGTTAAAAACCCAAACTTAGGGAGGCGGCTGTGGCTCAATCAGTGGGGCTCCCGTTTGCCATGTGGGGGGGCCCGGGTTCGGTTCCCGGGGCCTCCTGGTGGGGGCAGGCCCGCCCGCACGGCGTGGTTGGCTGGTCCGGCGAGCGCGGGCAGCAAGGGGGGGGGGATGAACGAATAAATAAATAAAATCTTAAAAAAAAACCAAACTTAAATCCTAATGTGACCCTAGGAATTTCAACTTCTTATTTGGGAGGGAAAAAAAAAAAAAGCACTTGGCTGCCCTAGCCTGGTCCATAAGTTTCAAATTCATTCCCTCCAAAGCTTTTTCAAGCTCTCCATGGCTTTTCACACTTTATGCCATGGTCTGCGGCAGATGTTTTAAGCATCCCCTGTCATTAACTGTGTACAAAAATGTAAACTCAGTCTTAAAATTAGGAGCCAAGTTTATTCTTTTGTTTTTGACACAGCTGCTTTATTTTAGGAGAGCTACTAATGATTATGATTCCTGCTAATCCTAGGCTAATCTGCCTCTATGGACACAAAAGTGCTAAAGCCTAAACCAATAATTGAGTGGGTCATAAGAAGTCTCTGAACTGAAACTACATCCCAATTCTTTCCTGACCTGAAACTTGCTGTTAGGCACAAAGCCAAACACAACACCCCAACAATTGAAAATTTAAAGACAGTGTATTAGTTAGCCAAAGGGGTGCTAATGTGAAATACCAAAAATGGGTTGGTTTTTATAAAGGGTATTTATTTGGGGTATAAGTTCACAGATACCAGGCCATAAAGCATTAAGTTTTTTTTTTCACCACAGTCCATTGCCATGTGTTAGAGCAAGACAGCTGCCGGCATTTGCCAGGGTTCAGGCTTCTGGGGTTCCTCTCTTCCCGGGGCTGCGTTTCTCTCCGGGCTTAGCTCCTGTTTCCTCCACGAGGTCAGCTGCAGACGATCAGGTGAACGGCTTGCTTCAGCTGCAGACGACCAGGTGAACGGCTTGCTTCTCTTCCCCTGGGGCCTTCTTTCCAACATCAAAACTGCTTCGCAAAAGACTACCTCAACTGTTCTTTGCCTTGCCTTTAATATTCAATTCCCCACCCACCAAGGGGTGGGGCTCAACGCCCTAATCCTAACCCAATCATGCCCAGATTAACAGACCAGTTTACAAGCATGATCCAATTATATTTTTGGAATTCATAATTACACCAAATTCCCCAACGGTTACAGACAGTTTAAAAAAATGGGGAATTAAAATTTGGATGGAGAGAAAAGGGTCAGAACCCACATTTGGTCAACTGTTTTATAATGGGGGAGGGAAGATGAAAAGCCCCAAATTAGTGTAACTGTAGATAATAGTATAATGCCTTAAAAGATTTATGGGAGAAAGTGAAGAACTCCAGATGGTTTAAAATGCTTATCTGGTAAAGTTAAATGCAAGAAACAGTTTAATTAAACAGGAATAAAGAAAAACACATTGCTCTCCTAAAAATTTATATTGCAGGGGATTATTCTAAAAGATTTAATATTCCAGTGACAGGAGAGCTATATAAATCATTAAGAATTTTTTTTTTTTTTTTTTTTTAAGGAAGTACCGGGGATTGAACTCAGGAACTCATACATGGGAAGCAGGTGCTCAACCACTGAGCTACATCTGTTCCCCAATGACAGTTGGTTTTTTGTTTGTTTTGTTTTTAGGAGGTTTGGGGGATCAAACTCAGGACCTCATACATGAGAAGCAGGCACTCAACCACTTGAGCTACATCTGCTCCCCAAGAACTAATTTTGAGGCGTTGAAAGAAAAGCGCCAAAGTGTTGCAAGACCAAACTTGTTACTTTGCAGGATCCATGTGGATGCATGCTGGATAGATCATGCTCCATCACCAGTATGGAAGGAAGCCTGATAAATCTAGATTGAAACTGTGAGGATGTTCAATTCATTCTTAAATGTTTGCCTGGGTTGTCCTAGAGGTCTCTGGTGTTTCGTGCTTTTCCTTCTAAAGGAAATGAAGAGAGGAAAGAAACGGAAGGAAACAAGAGTACAATCTTCAAAGCAGATTTCTCTTCAGTGTAATGACATTAGTGGGTGAGGATGAAATGGGAAAAAGGATTGGAGCCACTTTCTGGTGCTGGAGGCGTACAAGCAGATCTATAAGCACCAACAGGAATGCTAAGTACTAGTACCTAAGAAGCAATATAATACTGGGGTTTCTGGAGGGAATTAAAGGGTAGAGTGCTGACCCACCATTGGGAATGACTGGATAAAATCATGAAACCTAAGTAACCAAGTGAGGTCTCCTCAAAACTCAGCTCCCATATGACATTTTCACCAATCACCACATGTCCTATACACTATTCTCTCAGATATAATGAGAACAAAGAAATCAAGGTAATCTAAGGATTTTTATTATTTATTTTTACTAATAGTTTCCTACAAGTTATTCTTGACAAGAAAGAAAGATTCAAACTAACCCTCTTTAAATGGGGCATATAAAATATTTTTTCTGGAAACTAAAATAATTATCAAAAAAAAAAAAAAACCAGAACCTAACTTTTCTTTATATGGATCCAAGGACAGGCCTGATCTTAGCAAAATCTACCATATAAACTACAAAGGTCAAAGAAGAAAGATACTTGATTGCTAATGTGATATCTCTGTACACTTGCTAATGATGGGAAAATTCAGTTGGAGTGCAAAGATCTGTGAGATTTAGGTTAGCGACAAGTTTTGGCTGTCCTCTGATCTCTCCCTACAAACATGAGAATAGTGCATAATTCAGGAGGCACTTTTAGCACCCTTGTACACAGTCTGCTTTTAAATTTTGAGTTGCCCCTACTTTGATATGTTAGCATGATCATTCCCCAAACATCTGTGTATTCACTAGATCATAAATGAATCTCTGGCTGGCTTGGAGCCACACACTCCTGTAGTGGGTACAACACAGATGTTATAAAATTTTTCTGGAACTGAAAAAATGTATTAAAGTTGTGACTCACTTCTGGGGAAGATGGTGGAGTAGGGAGCTCCAGGACTCAGTCCTTCCTCCAAAACAGCTATTAAACAGGCAGTAACTGTCTGAAACAACTGTTCTGGGGCTCTGTAGGCCAGAAGAATACTACACAGCATTCAGGGAAGAGCAGGAGGAAGAGGCTGATAAACTGCAGTAAAAAAAAACAATGAGTAGGCTCTCTTCATGTCGCAGCTGCCAGCGCCCATCTTCCACTCTCTTGGGCGGGGCCCCCCCCCCCCACACCTTTGGTTTCAGTCCCTGGCTATCTTGCTGGTTACAGTAAGGGATATAAAAATCCTTTTCCCCAAGAACAGGGATGGGCACAGCCAAGCACAGATCATGGCTTATGATTAGCGAATTTGGATCGCTGGGTCCCAGCTCTGAGCCACAGTTTCAGCCACCCTGGACAAAGACAGCAACAACAACTGTTTCAACTCAGCCCCAGACAGGGGCAGAATTGGTGGAGATTTAAAGATGCAGTGCCTCCTCAGAGCTGTGGGAAACAGTTTGCTGAAGGACAGCATCTGCTGGGAAGGCCAAGAAAGCAGAGCTTCCGGGAGCTGTCAAAGAGGATTTGGGCGTCCTTCTTGATCTCCTCGCAGGGCACTTTGAAGCCGGTCGGTCTACACCCACTTCATGATCCCTGGCATTGTTTTGAATGGGAAATACTGACTTGGGAAAATGCTCTATGGGGTGACCCTCCTACCTAGAATTTGCCCTCCAGGCAAAAAGTAGCTAGAGACAACAAAAGGAGTGTTAAAAATTAAAAACAACAACAACAACAAAAAGCAACTATAGAAGCAAAACAAAAACAAACAGAAGAGATCAAGATTCCCAGAGAAGGAACACAGGAAAGGAAGCTTTCTCCTGAAGGTGAAACTGCACAAAAAGTGCAATCTTAAAATCTGTACCACGTACCCAGGGCAAGAATCAGATGAAGAAGAGCAGATAAAATTCTGATCAATTAAACAAGGACTATTTTCAAGGTTCAGAATAAGTTGAACCGGGAAGCGGCTGTGGCTCAATCAGTAGGGCTCCCGTTTACCATATGGGAGGCCCTGGGTTCGGTTCCCAGGGCCTCCTGGTGAAGGCAAGCCCGCCCGCACGGCGTGGTTAGCTGACCCAGCGAGCACAAGCAGCAAGGGGGCGATAAATGAATAAATAAATAAAATCTTTAAAAAAAAAGAGTAAGTTGAACCAAGTGTCAAAGAAGAGACTTAACATAAAGCCAATCAACAATAAAATGCTATGCAAGAAAGAGAAACTGACACTCAGAGTAAACTCGTCAAGATAATCAGATGCCTATACATCAGCAAAACATTACAAGCCACACTAAGAAACAGGACTATATGGCCCAGTCAAGGGAACAAATTAAAACTTCAGAGGAAATGCAGAATTTGGAACTAATCAATGATGTTCAAACAAATCTCCTAAATTAATTCAAGGAGCTGAAGGAAAATATGGCTAGAGAGATAAAGTACATTAGGAAGATAATGCATGAGCATAAAGAATTTGAAAGTATAAAAAGAAACAAACAAACAAAAGGAACATATCAGAAATTATGGGGATAAAAGACACAAATAGAAGAGATTAAAAATAGAGCCAAATAAAAAAATAAAATAAAAAAAAAAATAGAGCCATACTGGGGACTGGATGTGGCTCAAGCAGTTGTGTGTCCACCACCCTCATGGGAGGTCCTGGGTTTGGTTCCTGGTGTCTCCTAAAGAAAAAAAAAAACAGACAACAAGCAAACAACAACAAGCAGACAAGCAAAAAACAAGCAAACATGCAAGGGAACCATCTTGGGGAGGGGGAGAATGAAACTGTAATAAAAAAAAAAAAGATATATGTATTTAAAAAAATAGAGTCATATAACAGCAGATATGAACAGGCAGAAGAAAGAAAACTAGTGAACTAGAAGACAATCGAAATCTTACAGACAGAAGAAGAGATAGAGAAAAAAATAAGAAAATGTTGAGCAGTCTCAGGGATTTGAATGATAGCACAAAGGACACAAACATACATGTCATGGGTGCCTCAGAAGGAGAAGGGAAAGGGGGCAGAAAGAATATGTGAGGAAATAATGGCCAAAAAAAGTCCCTACTTTTATGAAAGACATAAATATCCATGTCCAAGAAGCGCAACATACATCAAACAGAATAAATCCAAATAGACCTACTCCAAGATACTAATCGGAATGTCAAATGCCAAAGATAAAGAGAGAATTCTGAAAGCAACAAGAGAAAAGCAATTCATCACATACAAGGGATCAGCAATAAGTTTAAGTGCCAATTTCTCATCAGAAACCATGAAGGTGAGAAGGCAGTGGCATGATATATTTAAAGTACTGAAAGAGAAAAACTGCCAGCCAAAATTTCTTGATCTGGCAAAACTGTCATTCAAAAATGAAAGGAGGTTTAAAATATTCACAGATAAATAGAAACTGAGAGAGTTTGTCAACAAGAGACCTGCCCTAAAGAGAGACTAAAGGGAGCTCTGCAGGCTGAAAAGAAAAGACAGGAGAGAAACCTGGAGTAGAGTGAAGAAATGAAAATTATTAGTAAGGATAACTAAAAAAGGATATAAAAGAGAGGGAAAAAAATATGACATATAAAAACCAAAGGATAAAATGGCTGAAGCACTGGAGAGGATGTGGAGAAACAGGAATACTCATTCATTGCTGGTGGGAATGTAAAAAGGTACAGCTGCTGTGCAAGACAGTTTGGTAGTTCTTCAAGAAGCTACATATAGAATTACCATATGATCCAGCAATTCCACTGGTAAATACCCCAAAGAATTGAAAGCAGGGATTCGAACAGATATTTGCACACCAATGTTCACAGCATTATTCACAACTGTCAAGATGGAAACAATCCAAGTGTCCATCAAAACAAAATGTGGTATATACATATGATAGAATATTATTCAGCCCTAAAAAGGAATGAAGTCATGGTACATGTGACAACATGGATGAACCTTGATGACATTATGCGGAGTGAAATAATCTAGATATAAGAGGTCAAATATTATATGATTCCACTTTTATGAAATATCTAGAATAAGCAAATTCAGAGATAGAAAGCAGATTACAGGTTACCAGGGGATGGAGCATTAATGCTTAATGTGTAAAGAACTTCTTTTTTGGGTGATGAAAAAGTTTTGTTAATGATTGGTGCTGATGGTAGCACAAAATTGTGAATGTAATTAATATCACTTAATTGATACACATTAAAGTGATTAAAATCAGAA
The DNA here is from genome assembly GCA_026826555.1 of Tolypeutes matacus. Lineage (NCBI taxonomy): Eukaryota > Metazoa > Chordata > Mammalia > Cingulata > Chlamyphoridae > Tolypeutes > Tolypeutes matacus. The sequence goes on along the minus strand of JAKSZT010053883.1, from coordinate 34,482,318 downwards.
ATTTTATGCTGTATTATATGCTACCACAATAAAAATTTAAGAAGAAATGTGGGTACACACCATTCCCAAGTGTAAATCTTGTGAAAATCAGAAACTTCTCAGGAAGATGATCAGGACAGATAGCAAAGTTCAAAAACTTAATGAAACTGGTTAATTAAGAGGCAAAGGAGGATAAACTCATATGTTTGGCACTCTATTAGCAGGAAGATAAAGGAGAAAATCATGGAAGAAGTGGGATGATTCAATCAGACATTCAAGGGTGGCCAATCTAGCTGTTGCTGTAAAATCCAGTTATTCTTTTTCATTCTTGAAGAAATACAAAGACTTCAGCAGTTTTCAGAACATCCCAGAAGCAAAGTTCTCCTCTTTTAAGAATTCTCTTGTAAATCTTCTGCTTTTGACAAGGTACCATGTTCACCTAATCCTCCCATACACTGATACATCTAAACATGGAACAGGATGTATTAAAATCATCAATGTCACAAAATACAGAAGTACTTTTACCGCAATATCACTTTGTTCCTAAAACTCTGTATCTTTTAAGCTTTAGCTCTATACTCCTTAGGATGTACTTCATTCTCTTTACTAAAGTCTTTTATAAGATGCCTAAACCTACAAGACAGCTCTTTGAAGTACCTAAAGCCAGAGATGATGTTGGGCAATAATACCTTTTGAAACCCTAACACCAGCACAGCTGTTTGAGGAAGAAAGACCACTGGAAATTCCTCTAAAATGAAGTCCAATTCTTGATTAATGCTACTTCCCTATTGAAGTTCTAGCTGATCCATCCCGAGCAGTCAAGTGATACCTAAAAATAATAAGTTTACAATCAAATGTAAGCACATCTGCCTTAAACCAGTTTTGACTGAGAAACAAATCTAAACACTGGTATATAATCATCTTCCCCTTTATGGCCCCTATTCCAACTTGTGGCCTGTAAGGGCTTTCAGTCTGTGAGGGTCCCCAAGCATTCTGCATGTCTCCAACTTCACATATCACCAATTATCTCCCTATGTTCAAAGTATATATCCATCTTCTCCACTCTGCACTGGACTTGCATTTTTATCATGTCTCTCTCTCATGAGATGACATGGTTTTTATTCTGCCCACTTGGCAGCACTGTCAGTCACTTTGTTCCAATATTGCTCAAGTATTTATTGAAGTTAGTTCTAGGTTTCTCCATTTGAATCACCTAAAACTGTTGGCATGTCATTTTAAAGAAAGAGTGGGGGAAAAAAAAGGATATTGATACGACTAAATAGATGGATGAGGAAGAAAGGGGATAAGATTTATTTTGTGGCTTGCTGTTTTAAATATTCTTCCAGACTATGAAGAAAAATGAAAACTGAAATTGAGGACTGAGTCATTCAACACAAAACAATACCACCAACAAAAGATAATTTGGTTCTAATCTTTATATAGATGGATATATTCCTTAAGACATATTCACAATGCTAAATATAATCACATATAATCACAATGGCTAAAGAGCATTTCAAGTTTTAAGGAGGCACATGTTCTCTATATTAAAACTTATCTCGACCTGTTAATTCCGGAATGAGTAAAAGTGGACTGTTCTGGAAATTAAGACCTATTATTTGTGAACTTGCTTACTACCTACTAGCTGGACTGGTTTGGGCCAGTCATTCCACTAAGCCAATTTAGGAGCTACGTACACTGAAGACATGCCAAGGGGTCTGGTGGTCTGGTAGAGAATCCCTACACCTCACCACTTGAGGATGCAATAAAAGAATGAATGCAAGAGAAGGCAGGGGTGACTGGAGAGAAAAGAAAATTCAGTAGTCTTTACTTAAGTTCACCTAAGGTTTCTATTTAATCAAGCAAGGAAGCACTAAGCTAATAGCCAGAAACTTTACTATTAAAGTTCTAAACCCTTGCATAGCTGGGTACCAGTTGATCACATTTTCTGGCAGGCTATTACATAGTCTCTACTGCTACAAAAATGAACAATATAGCCTTACGCTTTAGAAACCCCTTTCCCCAACTCTGTTTAATGCCAAGTTCAATGTTTGAGGGTGTCTGTCTTTAGCCCCAAGAGGTTAAGCAGGAGGCTACTTTTCAAAGTGCCCAAGTGGAAAACCATGCTTCCCAAAATAAGAATCTTCAAAGATCTGCTCACAGGACGTTACATTTTCAAACTGGCAAAGAGCCACTTTTCCTTTTAAAACAAAATTCAAGTATGTTTCTGTTCGCTATCTCCTACAACATAATCTTTGAAACAGGGGCTAGATCATAATACGGTTGTAGTATAGCAGGGAAAAAAAACCCAACAACATAGCAACTGGTGTCAGCAATGAATCTGATAGGAAGGTATGAACAGAACATTTATTTAAATGTTTCTGCAGAATAGAAAATGGTACATAAACATCTCATTTAACACATTTTCTCCTTCATTCCTTCATTAATGCTCAAACTTAAACCATCCCGAATTCAAAACACTGACTATATTTTGTATGACTAAAAAAGGGACCAAATATTTGAGTGAAGTATTCTAAAGCAAGGGTCCCCAAACTATGGCCCTCAGCCTGTTTTGGTAAAGTTTTATTGGAACAAGGTGATACTCATTTCTTTACATATGTCTGTGGCTGCTTTTGCATTCCAACAGAGTAGATGCAACAGAAACTGCATAGCATGCAAAGCCTAAATTATCTGGCCTTTTACAGGAAAAGTGTGCTGACTCTTGTTACAAAGTATTGTATTAGGTGCTTTATTTCATTTACTCCTTCCATGACTCCTCCCCTCCTACGGATGGAGAGACTGCGCTCCAGAGACTGAAAAGCTTGCCCTAGATCACAGAGCTGTTATACCGCTACCCTGCCTCCCTCAACTACTCAGCCTCCATAGGGAGTGAGCTAAGCCAGCCCCCTCTGACCCACAGAGCTATGTGTTAATCTCTTTGACCCTCCAGCCTAATGAGAGTAAATAAATTTTTGCAAGAAGAATGGTGAGTAACTGATTTTTCAGGCCCTGAGCCTGAAAGGGACTTCTGACATGAACTTGAGAGAGAAATAGTGCCTGTATGCCAAGTTAAGTTGTATCCTAAAACAAAGAGCCATTTTGTTTACTGGGTGTCTCTTTTGAGAGAATACCCTGAGAATAATCTCTTGCCTAGTTTCTGGCAGGATCCTGTGTTTGTGTGTGTGAAATGAGAAATGTGATTCTGAACACTGTTTCAAAGATGCCAAGGGCTTCAGAGTGTACACATACCTTATCTTCAAATGATCACTCAGCTCTGTGACAAAGATATCAGTATTATTTCTATTTTACAGATAAGAAGGCTGAGATTCAGGTATTGTAATTTACTTCTCTTCAAGGTCTGATGGAGTCAGAAATACAAAAGTTCTAATATTGTTCTTGATTTATTATAGCTTGTTCACTCCAATTTTTGTACTGTTTTAAGGAAGCTTCAAAAATTCTTCCTGTTCAGACAGATGAGCAGTCTCAGCCTGGATTGCTGGCTCAATCCCTACCCAAAAGATTATTTTCAACCACTTCCAAAAATCTCTGTGGCAATCCAAAAGAGATTTTAAATATAAGCATCTTTCTTTTATTTCTTCTGTTGTCTCTCTTTCCCATTTTATCCTTCCCCTTCACACATCTCTAGGCCTATGAATACCCAGCTGTGAACAGTGGAGGGCAGTAAAGTACAGGGTATATAGGTAAAGAAACTATATTGGACCTGCAGGTTCTTGCTCTCTTAACTTGCTATATGTTTATGGTCTTTGGCAAGTCACTTAACTTCTTAGGACCTCTGTTTCTTCACCTGTAGCAGCACCTTACAGGCCTGATGTGGCACATAAATAGGAAAATGCATTAGTTAGGAAGCTTCAAAAAGTATCAAGCATCATACAAATGCCAGATGGCATCATACCATCATCACTCCTCAGGGCCGACATCTACTCCTGGCCTGAACAGTCGCAGGCCTAAAGACAGGAGCCCAAAGCCCCAGTAATACTGTTTCCATCTATATAAAATTTTGGTATTTTGTTCATCATGGATTTTCTACATTTTGATTTTTTAAAATATTGCATTAAAATATTATGATAAATCTTTAAAAAATATTATGGTCTTGGGAGTAGATGTGGCTCAAGCAGTTGAGCTCTTGCCTACTACATGGGAAGTCCCGGGTCGGTTCCCAGTGCCTCCTGGAAAAAAAAAAGGCAAAAAAAAAAAACCAACAAGCAAAACAAACAAAAAACCCAACTGAGGGATGACAATGTGGCTCAGTGGTTGAGCACTGGTTTCCCACATACAAGGTCCCAGGTTCATTCCTCGGCCCCTGGTACCTCGGAGATAAAAGGGGGTGGTGGGAAATATATATATATATATAAAATGGTCTTATTTTTTAGTTTTTTGGTAGTCCCTTAAATTCCACACCTGAAACAAGTGCCTCAATGGCCTCATCATGTGGCAAGAGAAAAAACAAAACAAAAAAATAGAAAAGATTTTCCTAAGTAACTCTTATACCAATCCCCTTTAGGTATTGTAGCAAGTGACCCAGCCAGCTTCTTTCTATCTCTAACCTAGACTACTTACTTTGTGGGTTTTTTTATTTTTTATTTTTAGGCATATTTTTAAAAGAGCCCAGTTTCAGCCACATGAAAATACATGTTAAAATAGAGGAAAATCATCTCCCATCTCTTTTATAAACAAGAAATAATTTTTATAACCCTTTAAATTATTAAATTTAGAATGAATGTACTGGTTTCAAATAACCAAAGAACTCTAGCTGGAAATGATTAGGGATGAACCAAATTTAAATCCCTGAGAATACCAATGATCAGGAGCTATGCAGGTTTTCCTTCCATACTAATCCAAAAGCGTTTCAACATCTCTATGGATACCTCAGACTTCTGGAAGCTATGTGTGTGGCTGTTCTGTCTTGCAGAAGAAATCTTGTTAGTTAACCTAGAGGGCAGATAAGACCTTGAATCTAGGCAGCTCTCCACCCCTTCCAGGCCCCCACTCCTTCCTCCCCTCTCCCCCCTAAGAAAAAGATTGTTTTGAGTTCCAAAGAGAGCTCTGGATGGTTCCATCTCTATCCAAGACTCTGGAATGAAGGAAACATGTTCTGTAGAGCAGAATTTCTGAGACTATTTCATGGATTTAAACCAACTTCTTAAGGGCTTTTTTTGGGGGGTAGGGGTAGGAATAGCACTGATAAGAAGCTTGCCTTTACAGTACAACTGTAAAGAAATTAAACTGTAATATACACATTAACTAATCAGTGACCACAAAAATTTTTCTCCCCAAGAAACCATTTCTGATAATCAAATCTATTAGTTTATTCACTTTCTTCAGACTTGTGTGTCATATTATTTTTTAAGGATTTCAAATATTTTATTTAAAAATGTTACATGTGGTTCATTAAAGACAAACTTTATATTGTATTCTAGTTTCTTTTTTAAAATATTTTTATTTATTAGAGAAGTTGTGAGCTTACATTTGTAAGCCTAAAATTTCCATGCTTCTATTTTCTCCCCAGTTCTTATTGTCTTTGTTTCTGGCACATCCTCAAGGCAAACAAGCCCTGCACATAGTGGGAACTCAATACATATCCCTAGCCTCACTGTGGGTTCTTTTCTTGGAAATTTGCATATGGGGAGATTTCCTTCTCAAATACTAGTGCTCAGGTGAGCAGTAATGTTGTACAATCAATAATCCAATGGAAGAGTCAAAAAGAGTTGGGACTAAGGGAAATCTTCTCTACATTAGAAACTGTAGCACAAATGCACACAATTATCTAAAAATAGGCTCCCCTGGAAAATGGAAGGTTGTGCTGGTGAGTTAATCCATCTAAAAACTGTAGGGGGCAAAGAATTCTCAATTAAAAACCTGGAGGGTGTTATAAGAATGTCAATATGAGCTTGGCTGTATTGATTTGGTTGTACAGATTCTGCTGATTCACAGACACTGTGAATTCTACCCTCAGCTTAGTGCCTTTTATCATTGATTTAAATGTTTTTTTCTTTTTTAAAAAAGCCATGAGAAGAAACAAATCCTACAAGTCAACCAAACCCTAAATCTCCCACCTCCATGTACATAGCTGTTAGGAAGTGAGAATGTAAAGACCACTTCAAAGAGTGCAAAGCAACTGAGAAGGCCATGCTAATCCCTTACATCTGTACAGCGCTTTACACTTTTTAAAGTAGCTTTACTTTATCTCACTTCTCACTACAAACAAATAATATAAGATAGACAGCATGGGTACTAACATTCTCAAGTGACAGATAAAGACACTTCCTACAGGTAGAAAGAGGGACTTGCCCAAGGTCAGAGTGCATATACATGACAGAGCTGGAACTAACACCTACATCTCCTGACTCTCAGTTCTGTGCTCTTTCACCACAAGTTTCCTCCCACTTTAGAACTGGTAACTCAACAGAGATGAGAACCAAAAACTTAAGAACCTATAGGTTTTCTCAGCCTGAAACATGAATCCACCAAGGCTTTTACTTTTACTTCAAAATGCCAAGATGCTGAATTCCTACACATTTCAACAAGAGCTTAAACAAGAAAACTTTAGGCTTTGTTAAAGCTGCAGTAGCTCCCAGGACTAAGACTTGAACATCTGCTCACCAATCAGAGATGGAAAGCCCTGGGAGATCAAGTTCACTCCCTGGGGGCCTGGTGATAGGAAGTCACTGTATCTTTTCAATGTCAATGTGGTTAGGAAGAACAGCAACAGCCCAATGCCCTTGTTGGAGATATTTCCATAGCTGCACACTCAGAAGAGGGATCACCTGGCTAAATTCTATACAGTATTTTGAAATCATAGCTATTGATATGTTGTGAACATGATAACAATGTTACTTTAATTACTCCAAGAAATCTCAATTTCTTTTTCCTAACTACCCCACTAGGGGCAAAGCAACGACTGTAAAGAAAGAATAAATACTTTCAAGATCATTTAAAAACATCATGATTCATTTAAAAATACCCTTCTCTGTAGTCCAAGACAAGAACCCAAATTTGGGAGGTGCTGAATACTTACCATAAGGTCTGCATTTGCACAGCTAAGGAACACTATAGTATACTGTGATAGTTTGAAGTTGTATGGACCCCAAAAAAGTATGCTCTTAAAGTTAATCCATTCCTGTGGCTGTGGGACCCTTTTGACTGAATGGCTTCAGTTGAGATCCTCTGACTGCATTGCAGGACCCAGGGTGGGTCTTGGTTATCTTACTGGAGTCTTTTATAAACAGAGGATTAAAAGCAGCAGACACACAGAGAGGAGGAACCCAGGAGCTCAGAGAGGAAACTGGGAGAGAGGAAACCAGAGATGGAACAGCTAGAAGCTGAAGAAATAAGACCCGGAAGAGAAGCCAGGTGTCTCCATGTGCCTTGCCACATGGAAGGAGTCCAGGATCGCCAGCAACCAACCTTTAGACAGCATCTCTACTGCTGCCCTGATTTGGACATTTTCACAGCCTCAGAACTGTAAGCTTTTAATCTAATAAATTCCCATTATAAAAGCCAAACCCCTTTCTGGTATATTGCATTGGCAGCCTTTAGCAAACTAAAACAAATACCTAACACACATTTAACCATATACCTATTCGGGAAAAGTCCTTCAACTACTTATCTGACCTCAATGAATTTAGGATTCACTAAAGACAATTTCCCAACACATTGGTAGTGCTCATATAGTATCTATTTGTACCATGTTTTGGTCTGAAAAGAAAGATGGCTGTTTCACCTATCTTATTTGTCAAAACTTTAAAAATAATTACTCTATATTTGCTTTTTATGACCAACTTGTGAAAAAGTCCCAATAATGTAAGATTCTGTGAAGTGAGGAATCAGTCCCATAAGATGGACACAACAATAGCTTAAGTTTTTCATATATAGAAACAAAAGTGCAGAGCAAAGAGCACTGGGTTTGTGTCACTAGGTTCTGCCACTTATTTCCTCACCCACAAAATGGAGATAGTGACCCTCTGTGCTATCAAGCTTAGTTAAATACCAAATGAGAGAATGTGTATGAAATCATTTAATTAACTATAAAGTACTATGCTTCATATAAACATAACATGCTATTATCCTGCTTAACCACCTTCATGGGCAAGGCTCTGTGGGCATTTGGCCAATTACCAGAAGAAAAATAATCATAAAGTTAAGGTATAAAAAATCAGGTATAAAGGCTGGAAATTTACCACTATTTCTCTAGTGAAACGTTTCTTGTTTCCTTTATTTTAGATTGAGGATAATTACAAGATGCTTAGCCTAGAAACCAAAATAGATGCCTTATATTAAAAATTGTGCTAACTCCTACAGATGGGGTTGGTCCCATTCCTGGTAATTTATTGTGTGTGTTGCTCATGGTTGTGATCTTGATTGTGTGGTTATAAAATACTTGCTAAGCAAATGTAGCCAAACTTCTGCATGTGTATTTAGAGCTTCATAGAGGATGCTGCCATCTGAGACTTTACAAAGCTAATAACAGTAAGATTAAGGCCGATGCAGCTCAGGAAACAAACAGTATTTACACTGAATGGATATATATACACACACACATGTGTGTGTGTACATGTATGTGCATATATTAATCTCAAGGAAATACTGGATAAGATCTCAGGGAAATATCTGTACATCTTCAGAGTATGTGAAGGCTATCAGTGTTTCTAATTTTTCCCATAATCTCTTCCTGGGGCAGTATTTCCAATCTTTTTCATATCAAGGCACATACAGAAACTATTAATATTTGGTTTTTTGACTATTTAAAATATGGGCTGATGCTGGTGTCCTCACTCAACTTGTCACAAGGTCATCTATCAATGCACAGTGCTCAAAGTATTCTGAGAAAAATGTGGGCTAACAGTGATACCCTTATTTTATTAGGTTGGCAGGTGAAAGAAGTTACAAATATTCTCAAGTTTTAACACTCAAAACACACAAACAAGTGACTTTTCAGAGTTATGAATACTGATATATGGGAACTGCTTGCTCAGAAATTTTTTTTTTTACTAATAGGAGGGTGCAATCAAAATAGCTTAGAGACCACTGATATAGAGGACCACGCCATGCTCATTTCTGGATGTCTCAACTTCGGGGTCAGACTTTTTTGTGTTTCCATCTTTGACATAATGCTTTATTCTTCTGGTTCTTCTTTCCGTTCTCTCCCATCCATCCTCCAGGTTCAGCTATAATCTCTATGAGCTTAAATTCCGAATATGCATGATCAATTCTGATATCTCTCCAAAGCTCTAGTCCTCCACGTACAGCTGCCTGCTGGACATTTCCAACTGAAAAGCTACTCAGAACTCCAACTCCAAGTGTCCAAAATCAAACCTACCTTCCTCTTTCCCCAAACCTGTTCTAACTTTTCTATTTCTATTAAAGACACTGTCACTCTCCACTCAACTAGGCTTGAAATCTTACGGTCATCCTGGATGCTCTTTCTCCTTTGTTTCTCAAGTCTAACCAACTGTTAAACTCTGTAGTAATAGTGTTCAACAGTGTCTATCTCCTGACCTTTACTCAGACTGCCAATATTCTGTTCAGGCCCTTATCATCTCTATGTAATAATAAAAATTAATAGCTAATGACAAATGAGTTCAAGTGGCTAAGAGACTTCAAAGAGAGTCGGGAGGTCATCCCAGAGGTAACTCTTACGCACACCTCAGTAGGAGCTCATAGAACATCTAAGTGCCTATCACCCCACTCAGTGGGGTTCCTGAGAGCTCTGGAGATACCCTGGTCCTATATAAGGGGGGATAGCCCCAGAGACTGATGCCTTATCAGTGGGTTCTATTTTGGAATCTGTGCTCCTAAGAGTGACAGAATTAGACTCAAATAAGTCCTCCCTGCACATGGTTCACCAGTCCCTTCTATTCAAACCTACATGTGATGCTGGAGTTTCTTAGGTATACTTCCAGAGACTGGAGCCTCCCGCCTACCTATGTGCCAGGTGTGCATGAAATCTAGGTGGAGCTGCAACTCCTACCCTACAGCTCAATGGACTCATTCAAGTCCCCTGGTGAGGAGACAACGATGGGAAATGGCCATCCCAGGGAATGGAGAGGGCCTGCATCTGCAGGCAGGATCATCCCACCCACCATATCCATGGGATATAAGCCCTCTCTCACTTGGAGTTGGAGTGGACATCACCATCCCAGTCGCCTCTGGATTGGGGGAAGAACTATGGACTAGAGTGGACTTGATGGTATTCTCTTGCTCACATATGGTGATTCTTGCAATGCAAGAAATTATAACAATGAGGTGGAAAAAAATAAAAAAAAATAAAAATAAAAACATAAAAAAAAAAAAAAATTAATAGCTAATACTTATTGAAAGCTTTCTGCATGCCAGACAGTTTTAAGCCCTTTACATTAACTCTTTTAACCTTCCTAACAATCCTATAAGGGTTGTGAACCTAATATGTGAACTCCTTATGTTATTCAACTTCTAGTATCTTCTAACTCAAATTCATTCCACATAAAATGCCTAATAAATCATGTAAAAGCACAATGCTGATAATGCCACATGAACCTATCACCCCAAATCTTCAATGGTCCACCAATGTCGAGGGGACAAAGTTCAAATTTCTTAGCCTGGCAGTCGAGACCCTCCAACATATGAACACAACTTACTTCTCCAGAATTTTTTTTTTACTACTCCCTCCTGTCCCCTCGACTCATTATGCTTTAAGCAGAGTGGACCATTTACTGCTCTCTTCAGCACAAACTGTACTTTCTGAATCATGACCTTGTTCATGCTGCACACCATGCCTGGAATGCCTTTGCCCCTGCCTCCTTGAGTCCAAGGCCCAGTTAAGTGCCATGATGCCTTTTTCATTCCTGAGCCAGAAGTAAAGGTCTCTCCTTCCTCCGAATTCTGTGTACTAATACCTGATATATTTGTCATCAGTCTCTCCTATTAAGACTGTTAGATCCTTGGGAACAAAATTTCATTTGTATGTATCTTCAAAGTCTTCACATAAACAAGGTATCTTAAATGTCTGCTGAATAACTGAAAGGAAGTTCGAAGCATCTAACTTTAGGATTTCCGCAATAGCTTAGGTGAAAAAAAAAGGAAAAAAATCATTTTATCTGGATATTTCTGGTCAAGCAGGTTTTCTCCTTGGTTTTTATAGTTGAAACTACACAGAGAGACCAAAACTATGGTACTTCCAAGAAAAAAGGATAACCAAATGAATCGGCATCGCTGTGTACTGTGGTTATTTTAGTCCCTTTCTTCCTTTGAACTAAGGAACAGAAGGTCACAAACTATGTTATGCCACTCTAAAGTTAAACATTTACTAGTTGGATTTTTTTCTTAGTTCTTCCTTTACACTGGAATTTACCTTCATTTCTTATCCTTCAACTACCCTTTTTCACTGCAGAGTGCGGAACTATAATTTAATTTATAATAAATACTCTGAATAAAGAAAACTTTTGGTCAATTATTGAACAGTGGGGTCTGGCTTTGGGGAGAGATTAGAAGATGAGGGAGATAATACAAATAGAATCTGACCACGTTTTAAAGAGCTAAACCCAATATTTGAGGCAGCAGTAAGAACAGATTAAAAAGAAAACTAATAAACCAATGTTCATAGCAGGAGTATTAACAATAGCTAAAAGGTGGAAGAAATCCAATCTCACTGAATGGTATGCTTGGGAATGGTCGAGATGGGAAAGTTTATGTTGTATGTTTCCACAATTAAAAAAAAAAAAGTGACTAAAGAGAAAATAACAATTAGATGCAATACATGATCCTGTACTGGAATAATGGAGGAGAAAAAACCCAAAAGGACATTTTTGGGACATATGAAAAAAACTGGAATACAGACTATAGGCTTTATAACAATGTTAAATTTCCTAAACTTGATAACTACTACTTAAGGTGGTTACATAAGTGAACACCCTTGTACTTAGGAAATACAGATGGAAGAATTACATGTTTAAGAAATATGAGGTATACAACCTACACTTAAATGTTTAGAAATAGATGGATAGAGAAATGGATAGAGAGAATGATACAGCAAATGTGGCAAAATGTTAAAAGTTGGTGGATCTGTGTGGAAGGTATGTCAGTTAGCTGTACGGGTCTTGTATTATTTTTGCAACTGTCCTGTAAATTTAAAATTATTTCAAAATAAAACCTTTCTTTTAAAAATTGGAAAACTAAACTTCTGGGAAATGCAGACATGAGTTACATCATGCAAGCTCTCATTCTTTTTTGTTCAAAAATATGAAGGTGATGAAAAGAAATCCAACTAAAAATGGGAAAATAAAAAATTTAAATAGATTATGGTCTTTCAGAGAATATGCAAAATAAGAACAAAAAACAAACCCAAGGTCATCCAAACATGCATGTTCACATACAGAAGTAATACCACTTTGCTGGTGGGAAAGAGTAAAGTCAGTATAATTAAAATACTATTTGGGGAGGCAGCTGTGGCTCAATCAGTGGGGCTCCCGTTTACCATATGGGAGGCTCCGGGTTCGGTTCCCGGGGCCTCCTGGTGAAGGCAGGCCCGCCCACACGGCGTGGTTGGCTGACCCAGCGAGCACGGGCAGCAGGGGGGGGATAAATGAATAAATAAATAAAATCTTAAAAAAAAAAATACTATTTGGAGAGTATATAAACTTGGCCGATGAACACTGATTTTTATTTTCATCTTGTCAAATGCTTAAAATGCTCAAATGCTTAAAATTTGTTTATTAAATATAGGTTAGCTTAATGTCTTACTTGAAGTATCAGGCCCAAACTTGTTTGGGAATTAGCTTTTTCTTGCACTGTGTTAACACTGCATGCAGGTGTTGTATTCGTATACCTTAGGTTACTTCCTTGTAATGCATAAACATAACCCAGCTCGCTGGGAACCTCAGCCAGGTGGGCATCATTAGCTTCCTAGCTGAGTCTCAGCTTTCTGAATAAGCAATTGGCTGAGGCAAGAGATATTCAGATCCCAAAAGGGTCTATAAGTCTGCTACCACAGCAAACATTTTAACCAACAGACCCCATAAAGAGACTTCTAAACCTCTTCCATGGCCCATTTTCTCTCTGTTCCTTCAGGGAGGTCCAAATAGCAACCTGAACAAGATGTACCAAAAGGAAGAGAAACATGAAAAATAAAAAGTAAAAACAACGTAGAGGAATAAAAGAACCATAATGAACTTGTGGGAGTCAAAATATTAGAACTTGCATAGGTCAGTCACTAAAAAGCTAAAAGACCTTGATAAGGACACCTAACCTCTCTGGGGTTCAATTACCCCACTTTATTTTTTTATTTATTTATTTTTTTTAAGATTTTATTTATTTATTCATTTATCCCCCCCCCTGCTGCCCGCGCTCACTGGGTCAGCCAACCACGCCGCGTGGGCAGGCCCGCCCCCACCAGGAGGCCCCGGGAACCGAACCCGGGGCCCCCCATATGGTAAACGGGAGCCCCACTGATTGAGCCACAGCCGCTTCCCCAATTACCCCACTTTAAAGAAGGGAACCAGACTACATCCCTAAATAATTTCCATCAGCCTAACAACTCTATATATGTATGTATTATTGGTGATAGGGATGGGCAAACATCATTTCATTCATAAAGACCACTTATAAATAAATGGTTGGCTTTAAGAATGCTTTTTGGGTTGCTGAGGACTCCATGAAAGTATACAGCTTCTTTAAAAGGAGATTTTATCTTGTTTTAGGAATGAAAAACCTACAGTGATGAGGATTACTGTTTTTAAATCCTTCCCTGGAATAGGAATTTTATTTGGAAAGGCCAGTGCTGATTGTGTCAAACGTCATTCTGTCTGAATATGATTCTTTTAATGCACAAAAAGGAGCAGGCAATGCTGACTGACCATGCCTGAGAGGAAGTGACTTATTACAACAGGAAATCAAATCGATCAGAAAATATCTGACCTACCCCAGAAGAAACAAATGAAGTCCTAAAAATAGAAGACAGACATGTATGATGGTGTAAATGAAATCCCCATGGGTTTCCACCATTTATCTTGGAAAGATATCTCACAGTAGGTATCAACTATGGGGAATTTATTCTAGCGATTATGTTTTCACAAGAGAGACCAATTATTATTATTTTTTAAGTCTTCATCCCAACATTTACTTGCTTGCTACCACTTTGTAAACTATAACCACCTCCCAAGCTTGAAAACTGACCAAAGGAGATCATGTGACCACAAAGCAAACAAAAATAAAATGGCTGTTTTACATTTATACAGATTTGGTACATAAACTAAAAATGTACCCTCTGCTTGGTAAACATCTGCAGCCATTACAATTCACCTGCTTTTAATGCAAATCTCAGTATCCAAAATCAGAGCTGGTTCCTAATTCTTATTATGAAAGGTTCCTAAATCTAATAAGGATTTTTTTTAAAATCAGCATTGCTATTTATCTTATTCTGAGAGGTCCTTAATTTTTGACAAAGGCTAAAATTCTTTCACAGGAATCTTGGGGCAGGAGTGGGGTTGGTAGTCTCCCTTGTATGCATTAAATAGAAAGGATCATTTCAGTGTAAACAGGAATATACAGTTGAAGGCATGTGGAAGCAGTTTAAAAACCATGTTTCAGGTTTAAACAAGCTCCTTTGTAAATGTATTAAAATATTAGCATTTTTCTTTGACACTATGCCTATTTTCATAAGCATTTAACCCCCAAATATTAGTTACAACTAATATATTTATGTAGCATTTCACAATTTGCAAAGCACTTTGACTATATAATCTCATTCGTGACTCAACACTAAATAGGAAGGTGTTTTTGGGTCCCATTTTTACACATGAGGAAGATGACACTGAACTGCTGACTTGCCCAAGTTCGCAGAGCTACTAGAGCTGAGTGGAACTTGAACACAGGTCTCCTGATTTCAAATCGCCTGATTTTGCTACTGCACCATACTGTCTCAATATTGTAATCATTGTAAATAAAGGCCCAAATCTCAGATTGTGACTAAGCCAGGTCCCCCATTCCTCCATCCCACCCCTGGTCTAAGTTAGAGTTAGCTCTAGAAGGCCTTTGCTCTTCTTTCTGGAAGCAGTTTTCTTCATTTCTCTGGGAAGCATTTATCTGGCTAAAGTGTTAAATGAGGAGATCATATAATTGGCATTCAACATTTCTGGGAAATATTTCAGTCACCAGGTTTTGCTTAGGCATGCCTATATGCATTTTTCTAGGTAGTGGGTCAGATTCTCAGAGTCCATGACCCTAAAAAGGTTAAGAACCCAGGCTAGAGGCAGTGGCTAGGTAAATCCACAAAGTTCTCAAGCTTATAAAGAGTTTTATCTAGGCCTCATACTGTGCTCGACCTTCACTTTTGCCTCCCCCTGCTCTAGGCCTTCTCCCAGAGCCAATATTATCATTTAGTATCTAAAACTGTTTTTTCAATCATACATAAAATCCAAAGCAACTAATAACAAATAAAATCAATGACTTGTAAAAATAAAATTTAAATTAAAACATCTTCTATTAAATTGTAATCCTTAACATATTCTCCTTTTTCTTCTGACTTAACTTCCCAGAATGACCATTTTCTTACCAAAGGTGTTCCAATCCCCATCAAAGAAGTTTCACAAACATAACTAGTTTGAACTCCAGAAATACCATTCATCACTAAGAACTCTCTAGATTATGAAGATAAGGTTTCCTGCAAGGAATTCTGAGTCTGTTAGCAGTTCATTCAACTATCATTCCAAAAGGAGTTAGAATTTTTTTTGCCGGAGGATGGAATGGAGAAGAGTGGGAGAGAGAATGTAGCCCTATTGTCTTACTGCTTGAAAACACCTAATTTGAATTTATAACATAACCCTACTAACCACTAGACTTGAACATCAGAAGCACAGTCTTTTTTCATCTTAGAGATTTTCAGACCCAATCTGTATAAACAAACTTTGTCCTTCAATCTTTCCACTCCTCGGCAGTTTTTCAAGGTCACTTTTGTGAACAACGACAGAGGCCTGTATCCACCAACTTTGACTGCTATACCACTCCTACTCCAGAAGCTCAAAAATCTAAACCCCTTCCAATCCTCTAAGGTAAATTCTTTACTTGAGGGGAAGCAAAGGGAAGGCAAATCAACACCTTTCAAACTTCTATAATAGGGTCTGAACCTTTTCCCCATCCAAACACCGAATGCTGCTGGCTCACTGCTCCACACTGAGTCTGCTACAGAAATGTTCCAATGACCTTCATCCCATATTTGCAAATAAAAAGAAAACAAAGGATTGCTTTTATTTATCAATTGTATTATAGATCTAAGTACAGGGGACCAAAGACTCTCCTATTCACAAGAACTGCAGGGGTAACTGCTTAGCAACCTACATTAACTTCCTATCCCAAAAGAGGAAAAAAAATTATCAAGGACAAATCTTAACTTTCTTATTCACAAATTGCAGGTAAATCAGAATTTTAAATGTCATACAGAAAATGAAAAACATTTTGCTCACAACATTTTAAAGACCCACATCAGCGCCTGACAGAATGAGTGAATTTGGTGGAAAAAAGATTTGCTCTGGTCACTGCCAGTACAGTCGACAAGTATGTTTCTGTCCAGCATTCTAAGCGTATATGTGCATTTTAAAATAGGAAGGCTGTCACCAAATTATTTAGTGAGGCAGAGAGGTAAATCAAGAAAGTTACGGGAGAATTTCACATTGACATGTGGACCTTTACCATTAGATCCTGCATCAGTGCAAATCATATTTTTACACAAATTCAAATCAGCAAAGATGTTGCTTCCACCCCTGAAAACAGAGATGTCAGCAAAGCGCATGGAAATAGAAAAACTCTTACAACAGCTCAGCTTATTCTGTAAGAAAGCTTCAGTGCACTTGAACAAAGGAAAATTATTTGGAAAACAGTTAAGTTTATCCAATGCAAAAAAAAGTGCTCTGCTTCTGTATGCCCCTAAAAAATAATTAGCCTTTCTTCATGTACCTGATCCTGTCGATACTCACTAGGAAAAGAAATCCTAGTTGAAGGGCATGCAAAATCTAAACAGAGCAAGGTATTCTAGGTGCACCAAAAGGTATGCATGGAATGTAAAGTGGCCATTTTCTGAAACAGTGCAACTTGTCTACACTCTCTGAAGCTAAACAGTTTCCATCATTTCAACACAAAACAAAGAATTAAACTTACCGGGAACTGCATTAATTTTACATGTAGTTATTTATATCTCCTTGGACAGGGAGAATTTAAGTCACTCCTATACCAACCCCCTAAAAGGACGGAGGAAACAAAAGGCAGCAGGAGATGCAGAAACCTGAGTCTGGAATGTCCACTCCAGTGAAAACCCGAACAGCTGTCCCCCCACCCCCCCCAACAAACTATTCGCCATTTTTCTTTGTCTTTCAGCTGACCCCTGCCTCAGTGAAAAACTCCCAGGCTCCAATGAAGCCCTGCAGCCTCCTTCCACTTTAACAGTCAAAGGCATTCAATCTAGCATGCTATTTGACACCAAACCTTGCCTCCAAAGTGTTCCTATTGGCCGAGCTGCTTTATTGGCTAAGAACACAAAGCCACGATTGGCTGTTCACGTCATCAGTTACCTCCTTTGTACACTTCCTGTTCTAAAGTTACCTTGAGAAGCAGAACAGGGGTCAGACCCAGACTTCAAACTACCCGGAACATAAGGCTTGGAAAGGCCAGGCAACTACACACAGTAGATGCACTAGGGCCTCATGTGCTTCCAAAACAGAGGATACTGCAAATTTAGAATTGTTCTTAAAATCACATGTAAAGGTCGTTACAGTTCCCACCCAAGAGATTTCCTATTGGTTGTCAGAGTTCCATTTAAAAAATTTAAGGTAATTTAACTGCTTCTCATTGGCCATCAAAGATGTCTATAAGATATTGCTACAGTAACCTATGGCAGTGAACCAGAGAAGCAATGTGCACAAGGTTGGAAAGTTGTAACTTAACTATCTTCAGTTATCTGTTGCACACTAACAGAAGAAAAAGAAAACTGGGTAGTGTTAATCCATAGCTCCCAAGAAAACACAGCTTCTTAAACGGTAACAAAGAGTGATATCCATGGTTATACAATAATCTGCAGGGTTTCTAAAAAGGCATCTGTCATTATATTCATGTTAATTTTTAAAGCACAGATTAGATTAGTACCAGGGCAAAGCACAATACAAACTAATCTAAATAGGAATACAAGCTAATCTAAATAGGAAAACTCTGGGGTAATGTATGAAGCTAGTGACAGGGATACTGACATTTTCAAAATGTCTACCAGGAACCCAGTGAGAGAAATGTAATGACAAAAGGAAAAAAACTGGCAAAGATGACAGACCATCAGCAAATATAAGGTTTAAAGCATATTATGGCTTAATGGTCTAACTTAAAATGGTCACAAAATGTTACTGATTAGCTTTTAATATTACCGACTTTTAACATCATAGCTGATAAACTTTTTCTACCACATTTTTAAGAGTGTGTACCAGGGCAGATCTCAGGAGAGAGATTTTAAGTATTCTTATTTGACTCATGGTTACTGAAGACATTTGGGGGTGCTGGGCAAAGATGTGCTTGTGGATTTTGAGCCCAACAGGTTAAGTTTTAAGAGGAGGCTCTTAATATGGTGAAAATCAATTACATGTCTTTTTTCTTTTCCTTCCCTTTTTTTTGTTTTTTAAATATTCAAATGGAACATCTCGCCATAATCTCATGCCTTTAATAATCTCCTTAGATCTGCTTCCTGCAAGGTAGATGAGATCTTTTCTAGAAATTCCTTGGCTGACTTTACATGAGAAGTCATTCTGGGCATCTGCAAAGATTCAGCAGGGCCCTGAAAAAGGACCAAAGTGCTCTTTCTAATCACTTTGGCATATTAACTTCTCTACATGCAGTCCACTCATTTCCCATATTGAGATGAAATAATTTTTGAACGTCAACTAAGTGCCAGGTATATTACAGACATTATCCCTTTAATCCTCACTACAACCCCCTTAAAAGTGTGAAAAAGTGAGATTGAGAGGAGCCATACATCTAGGATGCAAAGGTCCCTCCTAGGGTGTTCCTCTTCCCACACTATATCACACTGCTTACCAAAACATGGCACACCCAGGGCACATCCAAGGAAATTCCTAGGTATCACATATATATTATGCATAAGCCATTACCCCACCTTCATTCCTTTAAAAATTAGCAATCTGGGGGACGGATGTGGCTCAATTGGTAGGGCGTCTGTCTTCCATATGGAGGGACCCGGGTTCGATCCCCGGGACTTCCCGGTTAAAAAAAAAAAAAAAAAAAAAAAAAAGATCTGAAAAAATAAAAAAATAAAAAAAATAAAATGCTATCCTTGCCCTCAAATAAAATAAAGTTATAATTAAAAAAAAAAAAAAAATTAGCAATCTGACTACTGTTGAGTTTCATCTGTTGATCAGAGACTTGGCTAAGTATCTGACCAAAATAGCACCCTATAAGTTAATATAAATTTTATTACTAATTAAGAACATTTAACCAGTAACAAATAACATTTATAATCTACAAGGATTTGAGACAGCTAACAAATGAATAAATTATTAACAGCAGTATACACTGATATATTAAGGGATTGTGTGACAATTGAATTATGGCATCCAAATAAGAGTTTGAATGTTAAGAGGAGAGGGGGCACGTGCCTGAGGTTACAAAGAATTACAGATACTGTGATTCGTTCTTTTCTCAAGCGTTTAGATGGCAAATTCTGAATAGCTATCAACCTCAGAACAGAAAGCAGAAAGGCCAATAAGCCCAGAAGAATAAGAGTAACACATTCACATCACTAGACTATTAATTAGTGGCAGTATGGCAAAGCACCTAAGCACTTGGGAGTCAGGTAGAGCTAGTTTGGCTCCTGTAATTCTATTTCTGGCTCCTGTAATTAATTGTATGACTCTGGACTGACCTTGAGCTTTAGTTTCCTCATTTATAAAATACGGATATTTTACATCTACATCACAGAGCCACTGTAAGGAAAAAATGAGCTGAAGTATATAAAGCACATTGTACAATGCCTAGAGACGAATCAAGTAAACACAAAGTGCTATGTCGTCCAATCCAACATCCTTGTTTTACAGCAGGGCTAAGGCTCAGAAGAGGGGCAAGACCTGCTTAAGTTCCTGAAGGTACTTTAAGAGAAACTCTCCTCTATCTCCAGCATATCCCACAGGCCTGCATTCAGCAACTCCACAGCCATAAAGTGCAGTGTGGGAGGACTACCAGCTGCTACTAAAAATCTTCCCCAGTTTTTATGCCAGATACCCATGCCTTTTACCACCAATCCCAGCTGAGGTCTGGATATTGTTCCAAATGTTTGTCCTTCAACTCTACTTTTGATGTACCAGATTAAACCAATATTGTCCCTTCAAACTTTGTGAAGGTCTTCAGCAGAGTTTTATATAGTTCTTGACAGTTTGTAGGAAAAATACTTCAACTCCTATTTCGTATCAATAGTCACCTTAACCTCAAGCTACAGTTGGAAAGGAATAGAACTCAAATTATCCATGAATTTCTATTTGGCAACCTGATCAATTCACTTACTATAGCTTTCTCTTCTCTAGCCTGTCATTAACTCTGGAGTGGACTGAGTCCTGTGGGATCTCTGAGATTCCAACTCACATTCTTCTCTGATTCTGGATCTCAACAACCCTCAAGCCCAGACAACTGCATCTTCTTATCCTAAAAAAACACCCAGATCACAAAACCCATAACTCTGGTTATGTGGTTCAAGCTTCAATGCTCTCACAGAAGGCAGGGTGGAAAGTGATGCTCTTGGTCAGAAGACTGACTGAATCATAGCTATCTACTTCTATATGATCTTAGCCAACTTACTCATCCATCTCTGAGCTCATTTCTTCAAGTGTAAAATGAAAAAACAAAACAAAACAAAAAAAAACACCACCACCACCACCTCACAGGACTGTTGCAGCTTAAGTGAGATAAGTGAAAGCACTGAGCATAGTAACTGGCATGTGGTAGGTATTCAATTAATATTTAAATATGCACTTGACTATAGCACTTGTATATTACACTTACTTTTTAAATTTTCTTATTGTGGCAACATATATACAGCATAAAATTTGCCATTTTAACCATTTTAAGTGTTGCATTTTAACAATTTAGTGGTTTTTAATTACATTCATAATGTTGTGCTACCATCACCACCATAAGTTACCTAAACAGTAGCTCCATTCCACCACACCCCCTCTCCCTAGCCTCTGGCAAATTCTAATCTACTTTCTGTCTCTATGAACTAGTTTATATATTTCACATAAATGAACAAAACAATGTCTTTTTGTGTCTGGCTAATTTCACTTAGCATATATAATTACTTTTTAACTTGTCTCTACTACTGAGAAGGGTTTCTTGAAGGCAACAACTGTGTTTTATTTATCTCCATATTCCTAGTGCTCAGCATAGACACATAAATCAAATCTGATCTCTGTCTTAGTGTCAAGGGAATAAAAGGGAATAGTGGGGATTGAGGAAAGCTGGAGAGTGCATGTGCCATTTAAAGGAGCAGCCACTCCTCAGCTCCAATTGACCATGGCTATGCAGCAATGCTGACCCACACCAGTAAGAGCTTCACATTCTTTAAAAGTAGCAAAAGCCATATTCTGAAAATGTCAATCTTTCCATCTTTACTTTTTTTTTTTTTTTTTTTAATTAAAGATATTTATTCATTTATCCCCCCCTTGCTGCTTGTGCTCGCTGGGTCAGCTAACCACGCCGTGCGGGCGGGCTTGCCTTCACCAGGAGGCCCCGGGAACCGAACCCAGGACCTCCCATATGGTAAACGGGAGCCCTACTGATTGAGCCACAGCCACTTCCCGTAGTCTTTACTTTTGGTTCAGAAAATTTTTGTTTTTCATAATAATCAGATCAAAGAAAATCGAGGGGTAACAGATTGCAACTTTTGATCCACATCTTTCACCTGACTTGGTACTGATCAACTATTAGCTATTTCCCGAACTGAATCCACCTTCAAAGTTTTTTTTTTTTTAAAAAGTCAAGACACATTCAAAAGAATCTGACAGAAGTTCTGAAGATAATAACCAAAAAAATTTTTGTGAGCAATGATAACATCATTGGAATAAGGAACATGGCACTGGTGCTCAGTAAATGCTTGCTCAAAGAAAGAATAGAAATAGAAATAGAAATAGAAATAGAAATAGAAATAGAAATAGAAATAGAAATAAATAGAATAGAATAGAGAGATGTTAAGCACATTATAAATTCTGAAATACTTTTTTAAAAAAAAAATAAGCTACATTCTGTAAAGTGTAAATTAAGATGGAAAACTGTTCTTGAGGGACCTATTTCAACTCTCTATATATCAGAGCTGTCCAAAGATGTAAAGCTATGGATGGAGTTGATAAGCACAGGCTGTTTGAACACTTGACAACAGATATTCAAGGGCAGAATGAGAAAAAGCAGACATGTAGGGTAGCAGTGGGGGAAAAAGCCAGGCTTTGCATCTATAAAGATTTAGATTCTAATCTCTCCTCACTATAGTTTAGCTAGGGGCTAGTAACTTAACTGAGGCCAGTTTTCTATACTGTAAAACAAGTTGCAGGGATGTAAGGATTAAGGATAATTTAGTAAATATTTATATGCATAGGCATCGTGATAACTAAGCTCTGGAGATCCTAAAGTGAACAGGGTTCCTGTCCTCAAAGAGAGTAGAGTTTATTGTAAGAAAGGGGAAAGCTAAAATAAGCAATCATAAATGCTCTCTTAAGAGTTACAGTAATGGGAAGCGGCTGTGGCTCAATCAGTAGGGCTCCCGTTTACCATATGGGAGGCCCCGGGTTCAGTTCCCGGGGCCTCCTGGTGAAGGCAAGCCCACCCGCACGGCGTGGTTAGCTGACCCAGCGAGCACAAGCAGCAAGAAGGGGATAAATAAATAAATAAATAAAATCTTTAAAAAAAAAAAAAAAGAGTTACAGTAAGGGCAAATGCATAGGAGAGAGAGGCAGGGCAGCTAACCCAGTGTCTAACTCAGTCTTAGGCCGGCCAGAGAAGGCTTTCTGGAAGAATTAAAATCCTAAGAATAGGAACCCTGCTAAGGTGGAAAGATCAAAGCAAACTGCCTGTGCAAAGGTCAGGCATTGACAGAAAGCATCCCATTCCTGGAAATGCTGTAGTATGGTATGCCCAGAGGCAAGAGGCTAGAAGTGAAGTTAGAAAGGTAAATGGAGCTGGACAAGACTAAGACACTAGAACTTTTTTCTGACGACAATGATGATCCACTGAAGACTTTTAAACATGGGATTGGCACAACTAGAAT
Organism: Tolypeutes matacus; assembly: GCA_026826555.1. Taxonomy (NCBI): domain Eukaryota; kingdom Metazoa; phylum Chordata; class Mammalia; order Cingulata; family Chlamyphoridae; genus Tolypeutes; species Tolypeutes matacus. Next base: position 34,459,055 of record JAKSZT010053883.1, on the reverse strand, counting down.
TATTCTTTTAAAAGATCACTTTAGGGAAGCAGATGTAGGCTCAACTACTTGGGCACCCGCCTACCACATGGGAGGTCCCAGGTTTGGGTCCCTGTGCCTCCTAAAAGAAGACAGAAGACTTCTAAGAAGACTGAAGACTCCTAAAGAAGACAGAAGAGGTACATGCCTCCTCCTGCCATAACAGAGCTAGGCACCACCGCAACAGAGCTGGACACCACCCCCACCAAAACAGACTAGATGCCACCCCCACCGCAACAAGCAGAGTCCACAAGCCAGCAGACGCCAGTGCCCATGGGAAGCAGATGTGGCTCAGTCCATTGGGTCCTTGCCTCTCATGTGGGAGGTTCCGGGTTCGGTTCCCGGGAGATAAATAAATTTTTAAAATAAAGTAAATAAATTAAATAAATAAATCTTAAAAAAAAAAAAAAGATCACTTTGGGTGCAACATGTGGAGAAGCTGGAGAAGGGGAAAGGTTGAAGGATGGCAGCACTCTAATTGAATAAGAGCGAAAAAAAGATACCGCAGCAATCCTGTTACCAGAAGTATAGTAGGGGATTTTCAAAAGTAAATGACTGGAGAAGATTTTGGTTTAAAAAAAAAAAAAAATAGTTAGCTGCCGCTATTACTATTATTGGCAAATGGACTAGATGACCTTTGAAAGCACATCCATCCTAAGAGTCTATGTTACTTTGGAGACGTATATCTATTAGGATGTTAAACTTCACACCATAATAACCACAAAGAAAATAAATGAAAAATATATCCAGATAGAAATGAAACAGAACTCAATATGGTTCAATACAAAAAAGCAAATAATATGAAAGTAGGCATTAATGGAAAAACTGAGGGACAAAAAAGGCATAAGACTTTAAAACACTAAATAGCAAAATGGCAAAAGAAAGTCCTACATTATCAGTAGTGACTTTAAATGTAAATGGCTTAAATTCTGCAGTCAAAAGGCAGAGGTTGGCAGAATGGATAAAAAAGCATGGTCAAGCTATACACTGTCTAGAAGAGGATTCATCTTAAATTCAAAGACATACGTAGACTGAAAGTGAAAGGATGGAAAAAATATACCATGCAAGCAGTAACCAAAAGAGACCTGGGGTAGCTATACTAATATCAGATAAAATACTTTAAGCAGAGCCCCAAATGTATTAAGTAAATACTGACAGATTTGAAGGGAGAAATAGACAGTTCTACATTAATAGGAGACTTTAATATACCACTTTAAATATCGGATAGAACTGTAGACAGAAGATCAATAAGGAAATACAAGACTTGGATGATATTCAATAATGACTATAAACCAACTAGACCTAACAGACATATATAGAACACTTCACCCATGAGCAGAATACACATTCTTCTCAAGGGCACATAACATCATTCTCCAGGATAGACCATAAGTTAGGTCACAAAACAAGTCTCAATAAATTAAAAAATATTGAAATCAAACAACATACCTTCTCTGACCTCAAGAGAATGAAGCTAGAACAGAAAGAGAAATGGAAAATTCACAAATGTGTAGAAATTAAACAACCAATATGTTAAACAGGAAATCACAAAGGACATTAGGAAATAACTTGAGTCAAATTAAAATGAAAATACAACATACCAAAACTTAAGGGATGCAGCAAAGGCAGCACTGAGAGGGAAATTTATAGCTCCAAATGCTTATGTTAAAAAAAAAGAAAGATTTCAAATCAGAGAGCTAATTTCAAAACTGGGAACTAGAAAAGAGCAAACTAAACCCAAAGCAAGCAGAAGGAAGGAAATAACAAAGATCAGAGAGGAGATAAATGAAATAGAGAAAAAAAAATCAATAGAGGGGATCAACAAAACCAAAAGTTTGTTCTTTGAAAAGATCAATAAAATTGCCAAACATTTAGCTAGACTCACAAAGAAAAAAAAAAGAGAGGACACAAATAACCAAATCAGAAATAAAAATCTGAACTAAAAAGAACTATAAAAGGAAACTTTGAACTATACACCAACAATATTAGATAACCTAGATCAAACAGGCAAATTCCTAGAACCACACAAATTACCTACACTGACTCAAGAAGATCTCTTTTTTTTTTTACCGGGAGGTACCGGGGATCGAACTCCGGTCTCTCCATATGGTAGACGGACGCCGAACCTCTTGAGCCACATCCGTTTCCCATCAAGAAGATCTCAACAACAGTAACTAGTAAAGAGATTGACTCAGTAATCAAAATAATCTAGGGACTGAACAACAGTGAACCCAGAGGTGGATGAGAATTACAATTAATAGTACAAATACAAGAATGCCCTTCTATGAACTAGAACAAATATACGTCACTATTGTAAGGTGCTAAGAATGTGAAGAAGCATGGGAAAATTACAATTAATGTAACTTATGGGCTATAGTTAACAGAAATACTGTAACATTCTTGCATCAATGCCAAAGACATACTGTGTTAATAATAGGGGGGTATGAAAAAAATGTACCAATGTGTGCTATAGACCATTGTTAGTAGTAATAGTCTGATGATATTATCTCATAATTTGTAAAAAAAAAAAAAAAAAAAAAAAAAGTTCCACAACTATGTAGTATGTTGGTGAAGGGGTGTTGTATGGGAATTCCACACATGTGCATGATTGTATTCTAAGTTCACAACTTTTCCAATAAATAAATGAATAAATAATATATACACAAAAAATATATATATGTATATGGGTGTATACACACACACACACACACACACATTAACAACAACAAAAAAAACTCCCAACAAAGAAAAGCCCAGAACCAGATGGATTCACAGGAGAATTTTACCAGACATTTCAAGAATTAACACCAATTCTGTTCAAACTCTTCCAAAAACTGAAGAGGAGGGAATATTCCCTAATTAATTCTACAAGGACAAATCATCCTCATACCAAAGCCAGATAAAGGCATAAGAATAGAAAATTATAGGCCAATTTCTCTTATGACTATAGATGCAAAAATCCTCAGCAATACTTGCAAATCAAATCCAACAGCACATTAAAAGAATTATATACCATAATCAAATGGGTTTTATCCCAGGTATGCAAGGCTGGTTCAACATAAGAAAAACAATAAATGTAATACACCCCATTAAAAGAATGAAGGAGAAAAGCCACATGATCATCTCAATTGATGCAGAAAAGGCATTTGACAAAATCGCATATCCTTTCTTGATTTAAAAAAAAAAATCCACTTAGAATACTAGGAATAGAAGGAAACTTCTTCAACCAATAAAGGGCATATATGAAAAACCCACAGTTACTCAACATTGTACCTGAAGTTCTAGCCAGAGCATTAGGCAAGAGAAAGAAACAAAGGCATCCAAATTGGAAAGGAAGAAGTAAAACTTTCCGTATTTGCAGATGACATGATCCTACATACAGAAAATCCTGAAAAATCCACAACAAAGCTCCTAGAGCTAAAAAATGAATTCAATGAAGTAGAGAGGTACAAGATCAACATCCAAAACTCAATTCATGTTTCTATACACTTATAATAATCAGAAGAAGAAATTAAGAAAAAAAATTTCGTTTACAAGAGCAACTAAAAGAATCAAATATCTAGGAATAAATTCAACCAAGGATGTAAAGACTTTGTACACAGAAAACTACAAAACATTACTAAAAGAAATCAAAGACCTAAATAAATGGAAAGACATTTCAAGTTTACGAACTGTAAGACTAAATATTGTTAAGATGTCAATTCTACTCAAAGCGATTTTTACAGATTCAAAAGAATCCCAATCAAAATTCCAACAACCTTCTTTAAAGAAATGGAAAAGCCAATTATCAAATTGATGTGGAAGGGTAAGGGGACCCAAATAGCCAAAGCCATTTTGAAAAAGAACAACAAAGTTGGAAGACTCACACTTCCTGATCTTAAAACTTATTATGAAGCCACAGTATTCAAAAGTGCATGGTACTGGCACAAGGAAAGACATATAGACCAATGGAATCGAATTGAGAGCTCAGAAATCAACCCTCACATTTATGGCCAAGTGATTTTTGACAAGGGGGCAAAGACCACTCAATTGGGAAAGAATAGTATCTTCAACAAATGGTGCTGGGAAAACTGGATCTTCATTTGCAAATGAATGTAGGCGGACCCCCATGGATCAAAGATCTAAACATAAAAGTAGGAACTATAAAACTACTAGAAGAAAGCATAGAGAAGCATCTTCAGGACCATGCATCAGGCAATGGTTTCTCAGACTTTATACCCAAAGCACAAGCAACAAAAGAAAAAATAAGAAAAATAAATTAACACTTTACAAAGTACAAAATATACTGTCTTTTTGGGGGAACATTAGGTACTTTTTTTCTCTCCAACATACAGTACATGAATCTCGAGGGTTTTGTGTTTCTTCAACAAAGAAAATAAGCATGAGGGCCCCAGTACACTGATTTTAGAAGTAATCTATGTGCAGACAAGTAAGAACTTAAATAAAAATGGAAAATATAAGCCTTATATAAAAAATGAGTTCAGATACCTGCTAGCTCTCAGGTACATCACTGCTAAAACATGAAGTGTGGGAAAGGTACAGCAAATTTTGCAACCTGGCAAAAATTTCTGCAGGCAGAGAGATCTTTTTTTCCTGAACCATTCCAAAATGATGTCTGCCTGCTTACTTCCAAGAAAATGTTACCCAGGTGACTACACATCACATAAACCAAAAAAAACAGTCCATCTTCAACTGATCATTTCTACAATTAGAAAAAAAAAAATTTAACTATAATATTAGCAAATCTCTCCTTCTAGACAGAAGCATAAAACTGATTGTTCTGGATTTTAATAATCATTGTTATTTGGAAAATATGAAAAAATTTTTCATCTCTTCAGTACCATTACCACTCAGCACCTAGAGGTTAACAGAGGAGAACAGGAGACCATCTTTCCCTGAAACCAATGATCCTACTATTTTTTTGCATTCAAAAGTAATACTGATCCACTGAAAATCAGCTCTGAAATCATATCGGCACAACTAAATGGGTCATTTCTTTCATGTCAAGTGTTTGCTCCCCGATGCAGAAATCATACTGTACATACAAAGTAGATAATTACAAAAGACTTCCTCATCAGGGAAGCTCTAACTGGCTGCCAGGACAGATTTTATACTGCTCTAAAAGGAAAGTGATGTGTTTTCTCACTTACTGAGGTCCACTCAGTGATAGGTACCTAACATAGGTATTACTATGCTACTTTAGAGAGGAAGAAACTAAGGCTCAGAGAGGTTAAGAATCTGCCCCCCTACCCCACCCCAGTTCACACAGAGGGTAAATGAATTTGCAAGAGACAGAATTCTTTTCCAGGTCTGACTCCAAAATCAGTAACTATATGGTCCCCCACCAAAGGCACTTTTTGGCTAAAGTATTTTAAATCCATTTCCTCCTGCATTTTAATCTCCTTAAATTATGTTAGGTGCTTTGAGGCTCTGAGGAAAAATACTGAAATGACCCTGTAGCCTTCCTAGCTTGTCAAAGTGCATGCATGAAAAACTGAACAAACAAAATGAAAAGAGAGACTCTAAGACATCAGATAACTCACAACCAGTTTGCTCTGAGTACAAGAAATAGAACGGAAAAGAACAACTTGCTGCCTAAGGAATGTTCTGTAGGTAATATGCCTGCGGCTGGAATAAACCTCAGGAAGGTCATCTGTGATCCCAATAATGTCCTCTGTCATTCAACCTCATATGCATGAGGCAAACTTGGCAAAACACAGAGGATACCTTACAGTCATCTCATCCATCAAGTCAATGCCTCCACTAGAGAAGCAATGAGACATGTCCAGTGGAATGAGCAACGGTCTGGGAACCCAGTGATCTGGGCTGGACTTGACTTTGCCCTTGAAGAGCAAGGAGACCTTGTCAAGGTCTTCTCACTCTTTAGGGCCTCAGTACTAAGGACAGGCATGAAGGATTCTAAGGACACTTACTGAACTAAGATGCAAGGATTCCCCCCCATAATATTCTGTGGAGTCAAGATAACATAGTATGGGAAGCAGCTGTGGCTCAATTGGTTGGGCTCCCGTTTATCATATGGGAGGCCCCGGGTTCAATTCCTGGGGCCTCCTGGTGAAGGCAAAGCCAGCCCACACGGCGTGGTGAGCGAGCTAGTGCAGCAAGATGACGCAACAAAGGGAGACAAGCAGACACAGAGAAATGGACAGCAAATGGACACAATGAGCACAAGCAGTAAGGTGGGGATAAATAAAAATAAATCTTAAAAAAAAAAAAAAGATAACATAGTGTTTACGAATAAGGACCCAACAAACTGTTTTGGAATTACAGACCTGTGTTTGAATCAAGATTCTACCACTCACTGGCTTAGTGACCTTCCACAAATTATTTAGCCTCCCCGTGCATCTCACCCTATAATGCACCTGCACCCGTGTCTTGGGTGTGTACTATCTCTTTTCTTGTTTCTTAATAAACTCTTTTACTGTCCTTAAAAAAAAAAAAAATCACCTAGCCTCTCTGCGAGGTAAAATGAGGGTGGTAACTGTAGCTACCACATATTTTATGACAATAATACATATAATGAATTTATGACCTAGTTGGTACAATGTAAGCACTCAATAAATGTAGGAACTATGATATTCTAGATTCTTAGTGGTTCTGAACTAAGACAAGAGTTGTGAATTTCAAAATTGCCTGACCTATAGCATGGCCTCATTTCACTTTGCCTCCATTTCTATGTATATAAAATGGGGATAAGAAAACCTGTATCTTCCCTAGTATATGAATCAGTTTTGATCAAATGAAAAATGTGAGCACAAATGAGATAATGGAATTATTTCTCATAAGGATTTAATAAGACGACATGGACACAGTCTGTAAAGTATAAAGCATTAATATGAGTTCTCTTAGCAAACAAAACTGAGGTTCACAAATTTTTAATATCAACTCAGATCTACTCAGACCTCCCGGGATTCAAGACTTCTGAGGTGGTCAATTCTGGATGATAACAAGGTCCAGCAAGTGACCACAGAATGAAGGCGGTCACTGATCTTGAAGGGCAGAAATGCTTGCTGAATAAAGATATACATAGAGATATACAGATATATATATATACACATAAATATACACCCATACTCGTTTCTATAATCTTGGCGAGACTTAGTAATAAACTAAGTTATATATATATAACATTCTTCATATTTGAATAATTTAATGATTTGAGCAGAATGAGGCTGAGATGACTAATGCACAAAACACAGTCCTTTCAATGCTAAGGAAATACATGACAAGCCCTATCTCCACTCGTAGCTTTACCTCTATCTTCCACACTGCAGTGTTTCACAAACAAAACTTCTAAATCACTGGTCTTCCCTTGAAACCTGAATTACTTAACGGTTTCCAAACAAAACTGGAAATTAATTTTACACATAATTCTAGTTAAATATATTCTAGAATCAGAATCCCACAGTTTGAAGAAGGTGCTAGGCCTTTGGATAAATCCTCATGTTTGGAGACAAACATCCTAAGAAAGCTAGTGATGTGTGAAAAGCTATCTAGTGACCTCTTCACACTATGCACTTGGTAGATCCTCATTGTGTGGCATAAATCACTTCCACATACAGAATGACAGTGACAGCAATATTTCACAGCCTGTTCTAAAGAATCTAGATTCTTAAGGTTTCTGTATTTTTTCCCCATCTACCATGGCTCAGGAAAAATCCAGAATTCACTTTACAAATCTTTCCTTTCACAAAAGAACCCAAGGAATATAACTTAAGTACCCAGTTTAAGAACCCATATTCTTCTTTATGGTTACAAGTCTGTGGTCTGAATCCTTGTAACAGTACAACAAATTCTTATTATTCTCCCATCCCATACACTTTAATACAGAAATCACAGTAAGGCAATCCACTTTGGAATATAAAACAGAGTCTGACAAGTTCGATGAGTAGCCAAACATAACCGCAGATAAAACTACAGGCTTTGGATCAGGCATCCTGGGTTTGAATCTCAGCTCAAACATTTACTAAGTGACACTGCAAGCTACTTAAACCTTTCTGATCCTCAATTTCCTCACCAGCAATATGGGGGTGACAATACCTACCTAAGAGAAGTGCTGTAGTCAGTGTGCCCTAAAATGTCAATTCCCTTTCTCTATTTCTTACTTGGAAATTTAGTTGCATTCACACAAAACTGACCAAATTTGAAAACCAAAGGAGCTTCCTGAAATGGATTTGAAGTGTAATATTCATCTAAAGCTAGAAAGGACCACTTAATATGGACAATCAAAAATAAATTATGAAAACACAGAGGTTTATGATAAATGTGTTTCCACTGTCCCCACATTTTAGGATGAGCAAATGTAATACAATCCCAGTGATCACAATTCAGTGGAAAAGAATGTACTCCTAGGCAAGGAGAGGCTAACAACTTTGAGTGACAACAAAAGCTTTTTGAAATATGAACCAGAAAGTGTTGACAAGTCCTGTTACTTAAGATGCAAGAAGCTATGCACTGCTTATTTTAGTTTGGGGCTGCTTACTTAAAATGAAAAAAAAAAAAAAGTGCATTGGTGTGTTTTTAGGCACATATAAAATGAGCCAAGACCCAGGATCTCTGCTAAGTTCCCCTCCTCCAAAGGGGAAACTAATCAATCATTCAGCAAATAATTGCCAAGTATCCAATATTTGCTAGAAAGTGTTGCTTTGGAAACTCAGCCTCTACCTGTCTGTATCTTTCCTAAAGCAGACAAATTCCACACTCAACATTTCAAAACTAGCTGCTCTTTTAATATACTTCCCAAGTCTGAAAATGTTCCCCGAAATGCTTCCTATATTGTACTTTCTCACTCCTACAGATCTGTGCATCCTAGGCTTGGAATTTAGTTACTAAGACCGGGCACACCTATCCTCTTAGCCTGGGACTTGTTTACCTCCTCCTCACATCAGATCCCAGGTCTGGTAACTTTGGACTCTGGGGCTCCACCAGAACTTTGTTTCAATGCTCACACTCTATAGCAAAATCCTTGTCCGAGCCTATCGTTGGGATAGGGCCCTGTTGCCTTTTCCTCCTACACCATGCCCTCAGATCGGGCACCCAAGGACTTCAAAGTCACTCCCAAACTGTGTCACACAAGTGTAGCACCCTTGGATCTAGAAAAACCCCTCAGTATGTTACTCGGGTTTCGCTGTTTACAAGTCCGGCACCCTAGGGGCTTGCACGCTCCCATCCTGGGTCCACACAACTTCCAGGTAAGGACACCTCTGTAATTAGAGGTGCCCACCCCCACTCCGGGCCATACCCGAACTACCCCCAAAGTACTTGCCAGACTTTCACCCTCCCTTCCTCCTCAAGGCCTCTAGGCTTGCCCCATCTCCCCCCGCCCCCACGCCTGCGTCGTAGGGGGTCATCGCCCCTGCAGTGTCCGATTTTTTCACCCCCGAGTCCCGAGCCAGCGCGACCAATAAGGTGCCAGGTCCGCGGCCTCCCCGCCACCGACCAATCACGAGCGAGCCTCCCCCCGCTGTCGCCTTCCGCCAATGGGAGAAAGCCCGCGGGCCGGGCCGACGAAGCGCACGGACCCCACGAGCGCAGCGGCGACAGCGGCGAGAACATAACATGGCGGCGGGCAGGCCGGACCGAATTACGGCAGCGGCCGCGCGAAGGAAATGAGGTCTCCACCGACGGCGGGAAGCGCTGCCCCTCCCCCCGCCGCCGCCCACCTTACGCCCTACTTCCCGCCGATGCTCCCGCATACTTACACGCCTTTGCTCAGGAGTCTAGGGGAAAGCAGGGGCCGCCCCCGAGCTCCTGCGGTGTCGGGCAATGCAGCGGCCGGGGCAGGGCGGAGGGGAGGGGGAAGCGTGCGTCACGGAAAACGGAGCGCGCGCGAAGCGGGGGCACAAACAAGATGGCGGCCGCGCCGTTTGCACTGTCTCCCCCTTTCCCCTCCCC